>JAJMGC010000003.1:0-671212 GCA_030574995.1 Suhomyces maxii
CCATTAGGTAGATTCGCTGTCAGAGACATGAGACAAACTGTCGCTGTCGGTGTTATCAAGTCTGTTGAAAAGTCTGACAAGGCTGGTAAGGTCACCAAGGCTGCTCAAAAGGCTGCCAAGAAGTAAGCTAACTGATCATTTGCTGATTTATTAGGTTTCTCAGGAAACTCGTATATAGCATTTAATTGATTACTTATTCTGTACGTAATAATATATTAATGTTTCATAAAAAAAGACTATCGTAGTGATGAAATAATATTTAAGTGTTGAAATATTTTAAAAACAAAAAACAGTTGGTGGTGCTCTCTGTTTAGATGATGATAATGTTTTAGTGTTACGCAATTATCATGGTTTACAATAATCTTTTCATTTTCGTGGCCTTCCTAGTTTAAGACTTAGAAAATATTTGTTTACTATTTTTATTATTCTGTCAAAAAAGTGTTTTCTCCAGAGTTTTATTCTTTATTAGTATTATTAAAATTAAACCTATTTTGATAAGGATATATATTTCAGTGTAGTTGTTGTAGTTGTAGATTTTATAGATGATTATAACAGCACTGCTTGAAATCCTTTTCCGCTTACAACACCCATCCAGTCACCTGTTCCTTGTCTCCAACAAACGTTATTAACTTCCAATTCTTCTTCATAAGCTAAAACCGGTGTATCAATGATTGCACCAGTATCACCACTCGATTTAGATTGTTGAAGATTATTACAATCCCATACTAATGCTTGGCAATCATCACCACCAGTTAATAAAAAGTTAGAAGTAGGATGCCATTCAATCAGATTAATTGCAGCATGGTTAACACCACCTAAGGAACCATCTAAAGTTGCCACTGGTAATCCGGGCATTCTCATATCTATTATGATAACTTGATTAGAATTAAAACCAACAGTTGCTAAATGATGTTGATCAACATTTGAAGCAGTCAATTTCAATAATGCTTTACCATTCATTGCTGAAGAACTTAAGGAAGTAGATGGAAGGGTAGGTGTTGAAGCTAATGCTAAACTTGGTTCATAAATAATAGTTGAATGTTCCAAAGATCTTAAATCAAATACTCTCATAGATCCATCATTACCTACTGAAGCAAATATATTTGATGAATTATTTATAAATTTCACATCAAATACTTCTGAATCATGAGCGATTAATTGAGTCATTACTGTAGCAGTATCAAGTGAAGAATCATCACCATTATTACCAGTACCAGTACCAGTTCGACTTCCAGGTTTCAGTAAAGTATGAGAGCGATGTAAATCCCATACTGTACAAGTGGTATCAACTGAAGAGGTGATTATTATATTAGGATCGGTTCTATTCCAATCAAATGATGTAACAGGAGGGAAAGTATTAATATCATCATTTTTACTTGTACTATTCGATGAAGTAGATAAAGATGAATTTCCAGTTGTATTATTTGCCAAGATATGAGTTTGTAAAAGTTGATTTTCACCTTGTTGATCATAAGAATCCAAAGAAAGTTTGTAAAGACGGAGAACTTCCAGGGATGCAGCTATTCTTTGATCAGTTGTAGATCTCATTGAAGGATCCCATTGGAGATTTGTGATGGGATAATCTAAAGAAGCTTCAGCTACTTTATGGAAATCAAAACCTTCAACTACTCCTTCATCATGATATTTACTTTGTTGATATTTTTGTTGATATTGTGAATGACTTGAACTTGTGGGAGACGGATTATCAAAACCTATTTCATCATGTATTATAGGATCATTGCCATTACCACGAGTATAATCACCACCATAATTCAATCCATGAATGACTTGAAGTTTATTAGTAAAACCTTCTTTATATGTACTTAAAGCAACACAATCTTTATCTTCCAAACCAAGATATCTCCAATCAGAACAATATAATGGAAATTGTGAAAAATAATATGAAGTTCTATCCATAGGACCCAGTCCTTGATTTGGAGTAGTACTATGATTTTGACCTGGTGATATTGAAGGTCCGCCAGCAGATAATGGGGGATGATAATTTAATCCTGATCCTAATCCACTAGTTGGTGGAATTCCTGGGGTACTTCCTCCACTAACACTATTATTACTACTATGAGAATAAATTTGACTTCTTTGTTGAGTATATGGTGATAGGCCTCCTCCAGAACCACTGGATCCTATACTGCCATAAGATGGTGGAGTATATGCTGGTGCCCCTCCTGGTATCTTTTTCTTACTATACCAATCCATACTAGAATAAGTGAACTTTCTTTTCTTTTTATATCAATAAATGATAAGTCACTATATTATAGATTGAAAAATTGCGACACGTGAAGACTTGATGCAATGGAATCTGATGTTGTTAGATTCGGAGATAACAGATGCAGTGTTTATGAATAGAATGTGATTTATGGGCTAATCTCATACGAATTCTAAGGTGGTGATACTAAAGGTGTTTGGCGGACCCGGTCGTGTGTGGCCGAATCTACTCTAGAGGTGTGTACCGTAGTCCTTAGTCAGAGGGGTTAAAGGGCGGGCGTGGATTAAGGAGGACTTCAGCAAGATAGCGGAAGTGAAGAAAGAAAAGAGTATTGAGTAGTTGAATAAGTTGGGGAGAGACTCGGCACATTCAACGGATGGTGGGGGCTACTCGAAGTGGGATTTTTCACTTTATATTAGCCAGGTTAATTGCGTTTCAGGGTCTGAAAAGTGGTACATGAAACACAGTCAGTGGCTTGAATCAGAGTCAACTGTTAGCGATAGGACTGAGAAATTCCAGTAGTTTTTCGCGAGAGTGGTGCGTATTATGTAATTCAGTTTTCTAGGTGAACTGGTTTACTGGGCCAACAAAATGGGCTCAGTCATAGAGTCAACATAGAAGTCAATTCTGGGAACATATTTATCGGGCAAAGAAATTTAGATTGTAATAATAGAGTTAAAGCGCTGACCTCTTTTAACCTCCAACGATCAGTAGTTCCTTATTGGGACGAATTTCTTATGTATTTACATGTTGTTTATATTTTTATTAATTGTATTGTTCTTATTATGATTCAATCCTAATCGTCTATAATTCTATTAAATAGTAGTTATTCTGGTCTTCTATGTATTATACAATATTTGGACCAGCTCAATGGTTGGGTAATTAGTTTCAAGATCTATCAATTTATTATTATTGTTATTATTATTATACTTACTCACCAATTCTAGTTCAAGTTGGTGGGTTTACTCTATTGTACATATGAATCATTAACTACTAATCGCTTAGTTGGATTGAGCTTCAACCATTTCTTCAACAGATGGACAAGTACAGATCAAGTTCATGTCACCGTAAGTATCATCCAAACGAGCGACAGTTGGCCAGCACTTAGAAGTCTTCAAGTATGGTAATGGGTAGGCAGCCTGTTGTCTGGTGTAACCTCTTTGATCCCATTCGGCTTGTTCAGTAGAAACAATATCTTCTAAAGAATGAGGAGCATTCTTCAAAACAGCACCTAATGGTTCATTGTTGGCGTAAGCAGCAATTTCCTTTCTGATAGAGAGTAAAGCATCAACGAAACGGTCAATTTCAGCCAAGTTTTCAGATTCAGTTGGTTCAATCATCAAAGTACCAGCAACTGGGAAAGACATGGTTGGAGCGTGGAAACCGTAATCTTGAAGTCTCTTAGCAACATCAATAGCTTCAATACCAACAGCCTTGAATTCTCTTAAATCTAAGATGAATTCGTGAGCACAATGCTTCAATCCTTCATTGGTAGAAGCATCAGAGTCAATGAATAAAATCTTGTATTCATCCTTCAATCTTTCCAACATGTAGTTGGCGTTCAACATGGCGATGGTAGAAACATATGGTAAAGCTTGAGCACCCAACATCTTGATGTAGGAGTAAGAAACTGGGATGACAGAAGCAGAACCGAAAGGAGCAGAGTTGACAGATTCAATGGATTCGTTAGTAGAATGAGGAGTGTGAACAAAATGATGCTTTGGTAAAAATGGCTTCAAGTGTTCCTTGACACAGACTGGAGCTTGACCTGGACCACCACCACCGTGACTTAAAGCGAAGGTCTTGTGGATGTTCAAGTGACAGACGTCAGCACCCAAATCACCTGGAGAAGTTAAACCAACTTGAGCATTCATGTTAGCACCATCTAAGTAAACTAAACCACCATTCTTGTGAACGGTTTCAATAGCAACCTTGACACCTGGTTCGAATAAACCATAAGTAGATGGGTAAGTAATCATAATAGAACAAAGATTGTCAGCGAACTTTTCAGCCTTTTCAGTTAAATCTTCCAAGTCAATGGAACCATTGTCCAAACACTTAACTGGAACAACCTTCAAACCACACATGGCAGCAGAAGCTGGGTTAGTACCGTGAGCACTAACTGGGATAAGACAGATGTTTCTCTTTTCGTACTCACCTCTGGAGTTATGGTATTGTCTGATTAAAGATAAACCAGTGTATTCACCTTGAGCACCAGAGTTTGGCATAGAAGTAGTAGCATCGAAACCAGTGATATCGTTCAAATCCTTTTCAAATTCATCAACTAATTCCTTATAACCTTGAGCTTGGTCAACTGGAGCGAATGGATGGATGGAGTTGAAACCTGGCATAGATAAAGTTTGCATTTCAACAGTAGCGTTCAACTTCATGGTACAAGAACCTAAAGGAATCATGGAGTTAGCTAAAGATAAATCCTTACTTTGAAGTAAGTGTAAGTATCTTAACATAGCAGTTTCGGAGTGGTGAGTGTTGAAAACATCATGGGTTAAGATTTCATCAGTTCTTAAAAATTCCTTTGGAATAGCTGGTAACTCTTCAATTTGACTGGTGTCTAATCTGTCACCGGTGAAGATTTGGATCAAAGCATCTAAATCTTGTTCAGTAACAGTTTCATCTAAGGTGACAGAAACAGTGTTGTCATCAACTTTGAACAAGTTAATGTTGTGTTCAAACAAGGCGTTGTTCAAGACTTGTTCAGAAGTGACACCGTTTAATCTAACAGTTAAAGTGTCAAACCACTTGGTGTTGAGAATTTCATGCTTAGTGGCAATTTGAGTAGCTAAAAGGGTAGTGAAACCGAAAACTCTCTTGGCAATGTTCTTTAAACCTTCTGGACCGTGGTAGACAGCGTACATAGCAGCAATGTTAGCTAACAAAGCTTGAGAAGTACAAATGTTAGAAGTAGCCTTTTCACGCTTAATGTGTTGTTCTCTGGTTTGTAAAGCCAATCTTAAAGCTGGCTTTCCTAATCTGTCCTTAGAAACACCGACAATTCTACCTGGAATTTTTCTGGAGTGCTTAGCGTTGGTTGCGAAAAAAGCAGCATGTGGACCACCATAACCGAATGGAACACCGAATCTTTGAGAAGTACCAAGAGCAATGTCAGCACCAAATTCAGCTGGAGACTTGAGCATGGTCAAAGCTAATAAATCAGTAGCCATGGCGAATAAAGCCTTGTTGGCATGAAGAACTTCACCGACCTTGGTGAAGTCATGAACGTTACCGTTGGTACCTGGGTATTGGACAAGAGCACCACAAACATCCTTAACAATAGACTTTAATTGAGAAAGACCTTCTTCAGTAGATAATGGTAATTCGACAATTTCAATGTTAATGTTACTAGCTCTAGATTTCATAACACTCAAAGTTTGAGGGTGAATGTTAGTATCAACCACGTACTTAGTTCTCTTACCCTTTAAATGATGGAAAGATAAAGACATGGCTTCACCAGCAGCAGTACCCTCATCAAGTAAAGAAGCGTTGGCCATAGATAAACCAGTCAAGGAAGTAACCATGGTTTGGTAGTTCAACAAAGATTCCAATCTACCTTGAGAAATTTCTGGTTGATATGGAGTGTAAGAAGTGTACCATTCTGGACTTTCCAATAAGTTTCTTTGGATCACAGGTGGTAATTTAGTACCAGCATAACCTTTACCAATGAAAGATTTAACGATCTTGTTCTTGTTGGCAATTTCATGAAGATGCTCTAACATTTCAGATTCAGTGAAACCTTGTTCTGGTTGAACCTTCAATTTTCTCTTAAAGAGAATGTGTTCTGGGATAGCTTTAGATAAGAATTCATCAAGGTCAGAGTAACCCAAAGTAGTCAACATAGTCTTGACATTTTCTGGGGTTGGACCAATGTGTCTTCTCGCAAAAGTATCCAAGTTGGTAAAACTGACCTTTTCAGAATTTGGGTTATAAACTTTTTTGTAGAATTCTGAGGAAGTATCAGCCTTGCTGTTTAAGTTGTTAATATCAACTTCATTAGAATTTGGGTTAATGACTTTTCTGTAGTATTCTGAAGAAGCAGAATCTTTGGCAGAAGTACCAGCCTCGGTAGCCAAAAATCTGATTGGAGCCACTTGTCTTGAAGAAAGGGTCAATCTGTGTAAACGGGCGGATCTAACCGCAGCTCTACCAGTTTGAAACATTATGACTGGATAAGACTTTTTTTTTTTAATTATCAGGTTTTACTAAATTTAAATAAAAAAATAGCAAAAGAAGATCCTGAAACTAATTGGTTTACGATTATATGAATTCAAAGTAATTAAAAATCAGGAATCTTGGTTTCTTTTATAAGTTACACCCCTATACAGAAGTAAGGTCAGCCCGAGTCAAATCAAACCTAATACGGGTCGTGTGTGGCTCGATGGCTTCTAGATTATTCTTAGCAAAACCCTCCTCTGACCCGGTTCACGTGGTGACTCTGGACGATTCCCTAGAGCCGTACGTGTATAAATGACTCTGCGTGACTCGGGTGGCTTTCGGCAATGAATCTCCACATAAAGGCGTCTCCAAGGGTTACCTTCTCCGAGAAATGTATTTAATTAGGATTTAATAGCGGAAGGTTTATCTGGCCTAGTCCGGGGTATCATCGTAACTATAGAATCAAAAGAATAATTGTTCATTTTTAAACACCCTTGATGGTGGTTTGTAAAAGCGTTGATTTTCAGAGATAAGCTTATCAGGTGAGATTTGTTTTGCTTTTTTTCACATGCGGTTTCAGCCCCATCTAAAGAGGAAGTAATATGTCTGCCCTGGTCATTTTACATATATTATATATATATGGGTGCAAATTATTAACAAAAACTAACGACTAAAACGCGTTTGATTATTTGTAAATGGGGTGATCATTTCTATAATCTGTTTGGTGTGACATACGGGGCTTGTAGAATTTCTGGAATCAGTTTTCGATCTAAGATTTGGTTCCAGTTTTCGAAACAGATTTATAGTATTGTAATAACTTTGTTAAAATTCTCTAATTATGAAGAATTGGAGTTTCCGAGCCATGACAAACGTTCCTTCTCTTAAATAGTAAAAATGTCATGCGATGAGACAGAAAATGGTATTTTAATTAAACGTGATTGAAATTACTTATAAATTATCATGCAAGTAATGAGTAAATGACTACTTATGACTACTAATGTAGGAACAACAATAAGGATGAACATCAACTACCCAGAACCCTGTTAATATACAGACATGACGAAAGGTAGTGCCATGTCAGACCATATTGATTCCAGCGATTATACAATATTAATCGTTGCACTTTTTACCACGCAACTGCTTTTTATGTTTTCAGATTCTTTATGTCCACCACAGTCTTAATCTCTTTTGGACCTGTTCCACAGCATCCACCAACAAGTCTGACATTTTCATAATTCCACCATTTTTGAACAAAAGAATTCCATTTATCTCCTGCTTTCTTGCAATGGTACTGTCCCAGTTTGGAATCATACTCAAACCCCAAATTAGGGTATACGATCAATGGAACATTGATATGACTATTTATGGTATCAATGATAGATTCAATAAGACTACTTTCAATACAATTGAGACCAATTCCAACAAAAGAATTCTTGACCCTTGGATTTTCTTCCAAAAATGTTTTCAAATAGTCCAATACCTCAGGAATTGGGGTTCCATCAATCAATTTTTCGGTGGATGCAAAATTAAAACTAACATAGAAATCTTTGGTGATATTATGTTTAACTATCAAGGCCAAAATAGCGCGAAACTCCAGAAAACTAGGTATAGTCTCAAACGCCAATGTGGAGACCTTTCCGTTGGCTGCAAAATGTCTGGTCAATGGCTCGTGATATTCAGCCAAATCATCAACAGAAACATCTCCATATTTTCCAGTATATTCCGAACCATCTGCCAAATATGTAGCATATGGTCCCAATGACCCCAAAATGTAGACATTTCGCAGTGACACCAGCGCCGCTTCCGCAGCCACATCAACTGCTTGACTCCAAAGCCCTTGGATCTGATTATCTGACAAATCAGTGTTCTTCTTTAAACTGGAATATGAAATCTGATAAGTACTGGTTATCAAAGCATCAACTCCGACATCCACATACAGTTGATGGACTTTCCTCACTAATTCTGGCTGATGAAGGAGAACCAAGCCTGACCATAAGGGGGAAGACTTGGGTTGCACCGGAGAGTCTCTTGGAATCAAACGTTCAAGTTCGGTTCCTAAAGCTCCATCTAAAACTAATTTCTGTGTTTGTAATGCTGATTTGAATGTCATTTGGTCACCATCCATCATTGAAACATGGGGTAATTTTGCGTCTTAAGTAGTGAAAATATGGACATGACTCACTATAAATTTCTGGGCTTTCTGTCTAAGCTCACTAAAAATGTTCCCTAACATTGACGGTATGCTCGCTAAATCATACCCACAAGAGACTTCCTCCACCACCTTTCGCGGCGCACTCTCAATCTGTCGTTGCGACCCCTCTCTGTGCTAGGTTTTGAAAAACTCAACACCTCTCTCTAAACATACTCCCATCTATCAACCCACCATCATGGACCAATCGAACAAGAGAAGCAGAGACGACTTCGAAGGTGGCCAGTTTGGGCACGGACACGCTCCCCTGTACGATGATGAAACCAAGAGACAACACATCGATCCAGCTCAAGAACTTATCAATAATGTATGTAAAGATATTAGAAGATTGGGTGAGAACCCAAATATAGCTAACCAAGTGGATGATGTTTCGTATATATCCAATCCAATTGTGGCGGAGTTTGAAAAGATTGATAAATTGAGAAATTCCATTCTTGATACCATCTATGCTGTAATCATTGAACAACCTCAAAAAATCAATGCCTTGAGTAACTTAATTCTCATCTCTAATGCAAAAAACTTTGTGGTAGCCAAATATGTTGTGGAATTCTTACATGCCAAAGCTCAAAAGCTATTGGATTCAATTTCAGAATATTCAAAAGATCAAGCTGCCAAGTTTCAAGAAGAAGATGCTGGTGTTTTTAATAATATCAAATCTATTCTTAAATTCTTTGCTGCTTTAGCTCCAATTATTGAAAACAATGGTGTAGTAAATTTGTTAAGACAATTCTTAAAGTTAGCGGTGGACTTCCAAAATGAAACTCCCGAAAAGAGAAATGGGTTGGCTCAAGGTATTTACTATAATGTATTGATTTCAATTCCTTACTTATTTAGTAATTCTTCACCATCAGCAGCTCCAGAATTATTAGAAAAAGTCAATGAATTAGTGGAATTGGCCAAGGAATTCAAGATTGTTGATACCACTCATTATTTGTTGCAACCATTTGATTCCAAATCTGGTAACTATGAATTACCATACGAACCAAAGAAGATTATTGATTTGATTCTTCCTGCTATCATTAAACTACAAGGTGAAGATAAGGACTGGAGTGGATTATTCAACGAACATAATAACTCTAACAAATTATTCCTCAACTTCTCCGAATTAATTCAACCAATTATTAATGAAGCTCTCGAGAATAACTCCATCTCCAGTGAATTAGTTAAGCATCAATTACCTCAACTTTCCTTACCGGAATTGTCTGCTTTGAAAGATTACAAACCCACCGGATCCATTGACGAGTTATGGTACAGAAATACCAGAGTTTTGTTCCAAGTCTACAACTCAAGTGAATATGAAACCGTCCCACAAATCGATACTTATATTGGATTATTTTTCAAAGATTTATCGTACGATGTCTTAACAAATTTGTCTTTCAACAAGAATGAAGCTTCTATTCAATTATCTATCTTGGACCTATACTTCAACAAAGATTTATTTGCTCCCCCAGGTTCTTCCATAGATCAAATTTCTTTGATTAACAAGGACAACCAAGCTGGTGAAAACAATCCTCCTTTATCTACTTGGAAGATTGAAGATATCGCAGTTGAAAGTATTTTAACTATGATTTTCCAACTTCCAGCTCCATTACATCAAGAAATTTATTACTATACCGTTTTGATTTCTTGTTGTCGTGAAAGTCCAGAATCAATTGCTCCAGTTTTTGGTAGAGCTATCAGATACTTCTATAGAAACTTGGAAACCTTGGATTATGAATTAAAAATTAGGTTTTTAGATTGGATGACCACACAAATTTCTAATTTCGAATTCAGTTGGAAGTGGGATGAATGGGTTAATGATTCTAAGAAATTTAAAAATTTAAGATATCATCCAAAGAGAAACTTCATTAAGAATTTGATTGCTAAAGAAATCAGATTATCTAACAAGAACAGAATTAAAGAAAGTTTTGTTACTTTAAATCCAGAAACGTCTGAAGTTGTTTCTTTGGATGAATTTTATCAATACTTGAATATTTCTTTGTTTGATAATGAATCCAAATTTATCATCGATTACGATGCTGAATTATATGGCGATGATTCTGAAGTTAAGGAATTACTTGCCAAGTTATACTTCGAAAAGAAGAATGCTTTAACCGAAAAGGCAATCGTGGGAGCACAAGAAGAAATCTTCTATAACTATGCTAAACCAGAATTACCATTACATGAAGTTTCTAGTAAAGTTTATGATTTTATTAGTGCTCACTGGAAAACTAATGTTGAATTTGAACAATTATATAAAGACACTTTAGCTGGAGTTCAAACTATTCCAAGTATCAATAGCGAAAGATTTATCATTAATTTATTTTTTCAAACTTATGCTTATATTGGATCTAGATCCATTTACTCTGTGGTGAGTGTTTTATCTCGTGATATTAACAAATTAAAATTCTTGAGTGGTACTGAAATCACATATGGAAAGGAAGAGCCTCATTTCGAGCCATTAGAATTAACTCTTGAACAATTCCAAAATAGACAAATTTGGATCATTGAATCTATTTTCAGAGTCTGGTCTCATCAACCACAAGTTGTGTTTTTAATTTTAGAATATTTGATTGAATTTGGAATTTTGAAACCAGAATTTTTGATTCCTAAGACTCTTACTCTTTCATCAAATTTATTGATTGAAAATGTTTCTTGTATGGAATCCATCAATAGAGTTTTGAACAATTCTTTCAAGTCAAGTACTGGTGATTTCAAGAAGTTATTAGTTATTGTCATTGAATCAATCGTTAAGAACTTGAACCTGATTTCTCAAACTTTAGAAGTTCCAAATACTGAAATAATTTCTATTACTAAAGAGTTTGATGAACAAGATTTGGAGTTACAGAAAAAGATCAATAATGAATGGTTATACTACGAATACAAGGGCTTATTGAAGACTTATATTAGAAACTATATTAAATCAAGTGACGTTGAGTATTTTGAAGATATTAACCTGGCTGTTAAGCTGATTGAAAATGAGCAAGTATTGCTGGATGTTTTGAGTTGGTTAAAGGAAAGAACTGTTTAATTGAACAGGAGATGAATGACCTAAATTGAAGAAAAATAAAAACAATTATAATTAAAAAGGATGGTTATGACAGTGGAACGAAAGATCATGTTGTCTATAAATTGAGCTTGTATAGTATAGCATCGGGTCACTACTACCTATCTTGTCTGTAGGTAAATATGGCAGACTTTGTATCGAATAAAAAAGTCTAAGGTGTAGTGATTAATTAATTGTACATATAATGGTATTTAACTCCATAGTGTTTCGACTGTTCAAGTATCTAATATTTGATTTAGTCTGTCCTGGATTAAACTGCAACAGTGATGCTAATTTTCGATTAATCTCGTAATTATGTACAATTGCATATGTAAAAAACGACCTTTTCCATCAAGTGCATTGAAGTTGCTGTTAGATCAGCAGTGCACATTTAAAGCCAACAGTTTCGCTAATTTCATCAACCTTTCCAACAACCATGACCGACCATTTTGGAGACACATCCTTAGCCATTGAAACCAAAAACTTCACTTATAAGTTCCCTGGTACCAATAAGATTGGATTAGAGGACGTAAGTCTCGCTTTAAATTGGGGTACCTTCAACCTTGTGGTGGGACCAAATGGTGCAGGTAAGTCAACTCTTCTAAAGATCTTAGCAGGAAAGACTTTGATAAAGGCAGGAAGCATTAGACTTGGAGGATTTGATCCTTTTGAAGATAATAGAACTCGAAGCTTACAACATAATTCAGACATCAATCAGTACATCACATATTTGGGGACTGAATGGGCCACCAATTCTATGGTTAAAAGAGATATTTCAGTCAAAGTATTGATATCTTCTATTGGTGGTGACGTTTATCCAGAAAGAAGAGATCGCTTGATCGATATTCTTGATTTCGATCCTGAATGGTCTATGTTGAACTTATCTGATGGTGAACGTAGAAGAGTACAAATTGCTATGGGATTGGTTAGACCATGGAGATTATTATTATTAGATGAAGTCACCATTGATTTGGATGTGATAGTAAGACAAAAGCTTTTAATGTACCTTAAAGAAGAATGTGTCAAGAGAAATTGTACTGTGGTATATGCCACCCATATTTTCGATGGTATTGATAGATTGTGTTACGATAGATTGATTCACATTAGTGATGGTTTAATTAAAGATAATATTGAAAGCAATGATATTCAATTCGATAGAGATATGACCGAAAAGGTCCAATTTGGAGATCATGTTAATGTCAAATTGGCAGAATCTTTACATCCATTAGCAATTCATTGGTTAAGTGATGATTTGGAACTTAGAGGTTCTAGAGAAGAAGAAAAGCAAAAAATGGCAAAGAGACACCTGGCATGGGAAAATAAAGGTCCTAATGACAACAGATTTCTTGATGGAGACGATGACAGATTGAGATCGTATTTCAAGACTACCAGAAGTAATAAATAGACTAGTACCAAATTCATATAAATAGTAACTAGAATAAAGCTAAATAGACTCGAACCGCTATTACCACTACAATCAATTAAATTGCTAGAAATATAT
Source organism: Suhomyces maxii (assembly GCA_030574995.1). Classification (NCBI taxonomy): domain Eukaryota; kingdom Fungi; phylum Ascomycota; class Pichiomycetes; order Serinales; family Debaryomycetaceae; genus Suhomyces; species Suhomyces maxii. Next base: position 13,130 of record JAJMGC010000003.1, read on the forward strand.
TGAGGTTAATTAATTTTTAGAGTGTTATATAAAAGCAGAAATTTTAGTATAGTACAATATGCTAGATTGAATGAATGCAAGGTGAGAGACTCTCATGGTATAGAAACTACTTCTAGATGGCTCCAACGTGAATGGAAATGGGTAAGGAATCAGTATGTTGATACCGAAGGAGCCTAGACCCTGCTCAGCAGCTGCTCAGCAGGGGTTTTTTTGGTTATGCTGTTTAGGAATCACTTTTTTGGAAAAGGTGTGGATTGAATGAAATGAATTCAAAGACTTTACCAAATGGGATCTATTGATTGGAAATAATCGGAGTATAAGAAAATGCAATCCTGAGTTATAATCGGGCTTGGATCGATCTATTTCAGTTGGATGGTGTATCAGTGTTGTTGTTGGTGGATTTACTAGCTTCTGTAAACTTTCTTTCCATTTCCAAAAACTTGACCAATTCTTTGCTTTTATCCAATTCCTGGCGTAATAGCCACATCTGATACTTTGATTCCAACATTTGCAGACTATCCCCATTTGAGATCAAGTTGAATTTGGGAGCTGATGTTGATGTTGATGTTGTTGTTGTTGCTAGTTTTCTTCTTATTCTACTTCTTGGTTGTAATGAGGGAGTCAAAGGGGTGGAAGGACCTCTCTTGCCCAATCTTTCCACCTTTGCCAGCTTCGTTATTATGACGACTTCATTTTCTTTGTTCTCATTGCGTACAGGTGAAACTGTCCTTACAACACTCATGTTAGCTTTATGCTTTGTATCTAAACAGAAACCTAAACACAGTTATCATAAACAAAAACTGGTGGGTGCGCATTACGTAACAAAATCACACGTCTTACATAATCAACCACTTACGTAACCGGGGCTAAGCGCGTCAGCGATGACTAGGGGTTTAGTAAGGGAAGGGGAACAAAAAAAGACGTGATTGTAATAATTAAAGGAGGCGTCAGCCGTTGATCTCGAGAAAAAATAAACCCTTTAATTAAAGAATCAGTAGACATTACAACCTTTGAACAAGAACAAAAAAAAAAAATCCCCATATTGTTCACACCCAGTTTGTGGAAATCAAAAATTATATATTATTTTACTGTATGTCATGTGTCTTATTATTCGTCTAGTGACATGACTATTTTTTCTTCTTTCCATGTTGTTAAAATGACAATCCTGTAGCCCTGCACGGTGGTCATGAACCATGTATTATTCAACGTCATCCAAGTTTCAGCCTACGTTGGTCTAAGCACATCCTTTCCCCGTTAATCCCATCGAAGTAAATCCCAACTAGGTAATGATCATGACATGTATATAAATTTATCTTCGTTCTGATACTCAAGTTAAAAGAAAAAAAAAAAAAGAAAAATCTATTATCGGAAGCTCGGCTGTACCCACACAGCCATTTCCCGATACATCCCCCACCCTTTCTCTTTTCACTGTCCTTCACTCTCTCTATTTCTCTTTCAAACCTCTCACTCTCTCCTGCGTTTTCATTCGATTTTAACCCTTGTACACTCCTAAAATTTTTGTAATTTCTGTGGTATGTAGGTGTGCCCGCGACCAATTCCTAAGCAGACTGTGAGAAACTTTAAAGATAGGTCCCCAAAATTTTATATATCGTCACATCAATTCATTTGTCATCTTTTATTTATAATTACTTTCTGTTTATCACTATTAGTTGGGTCTTTTTCCAAGTTTCATACTTTTTAAGCATTCATCCCTTTTAGATAAACGGTTGTTTTCTTTCATATATCCATATCCATATTAATTATAACCGTTTGTCAGGTTTTTAGTGTTAAAAAGTCCCTATTTTATTAGTGTAACATATATTTCAATTAATCATCATAAATGCTTAAGTTTAAGAATAAGTTCAAGTTTGGTTCTTCCAATACGACAGTGGACAAAACTACCTCACCAGAATTGTCTATAGCATCGTCATCACGTCGGAACTCATCAGATTCAAGAAGAACCATATCTACCAATAATCTTTCCGATACCATGCTGAAACTTTCGATTAATGGTAATAATCACCCGGGAACTGTGGCAGAACAAGAATCCTCATCTTCGTCATCATCTACTTCGGCATCTCCAAAGAGACAACAATATGATCAACAACCTCCACCTTCTCCGAGTAAAACCACCACTTCTTCCAACTTGACTCCGCAGCTGCCGGCAGCATCTTCTATCACCACTACTTCTGGAGATGGCGAAGAACCAAATACAACTGCCACTCATAATCCTGGTTTATTAACTGTTAAGATCTATAATTCTGCCAAGATTCAGTTACCTATACAAATTGAAAATAATAAGCAAATATTACACGCATTAGCTGTCAATTCAAACAATGAAAGTACTACTCAACAGCTTTTAAAAAATTTAACCGCTTTGGAATCAAATGAAGAAAATAATACTGATGATCCTTCTTCTAAATCGGATCTGTTCTTACCAGGAAAAATTGCTACCAATTTCTTACCTTCTATCATTACTATACCCAATGCTGAAAATTTGGTGAAATCTCTTCTTTATTTAACCATTGAATTCGATAATAACGTCTTGGTTATAGAACCTCAAAAGGGTACTGTCAATTCATCAACCTGGAATCAAGTTGTTTCATTTGATGTCACCAAGAAAACTAATTCTACTCAACTGCAAACTACTGGATCCAATTTTTTGATTTTGAATCTTTTTATTAGATTACCAAGTATGTTGATTCCAGAATCTGAAAAGACTTCAAGAAAGCAACTTTTCACTAATACAACTACTCCAAATGCAAGTCCTAATAACATTGGTGATCTTTTGATTGGTACCATCAAATTACCTTTAAGTTTGAAATATCATGTTAAACCAATCAGATTGATGAACCATGAATACCTTAAATTTACCAATAATAATCTAACTAAGGAGTTAATAGCTCAAGAACTAGGTGAAATCATGTTGACCATTGAATTTAAACCTATAAGTAAAGCTCCACTTTGTATTGATAATTTTGATTTATTAAAAGTTATTGGTAAAGGTTCATTTGGTAAAGTTATGCAAGTGGTTAAAAAAGATACTAAGCAAATTTATGCTTTAAAGACTTTACGTAAACAACACATTGTTTCCAGAAATGAAGTCACTCATACCTTAGCTGAACGTACTGTTTTAGCAAGAATTAACAATCCATTTATTGTTCCATTAAAATTTTCATTTCAAAGTCCTGAAAAATTATATTTGGTTTTATCATTTATTAATGGTGGTGAATTATTCTGGCATTTACAAAGAGAAGGTAAATTTTCTATGGATAGATCAAGATTTTATATTGCAGAATTATTAACCGCATTGGAAAGTTTACATGATTTAAATGTCATTTATCGTGATTTGAAACCAGAAAACATTTTACTCGATTACCAAGGTCATATTGCCTTATGTGATTTTGGATTATGTAAATTAAACATGAGTAACGATGATAAAACAAGTACTTTCTGTGGTACTCCTGAATACTTGGCTCCAGAATTAATTTTAAATCAAGGTTACACTAGAAGTGTTGACTGGTGGACCTTAGGTACTTTATTATATGAAATGTTGACTGGTTTACCACCATTTTTTGATGAAGATATTCCAACCATGTACAGAAAGATTTTACAAAATCCACTTAGATTCCCATCATTTTTAGAAAATACTGATGCTCAAGATTTATTGATTAAATTATTACAAAAAGATCCTAAACATAGATTAAGTGATGCAACAGAAATCAAAAATCATCCTTTCTTTAAAGATATTGATTGGAGTAAATTACTTAACAAAAGTTATTTACCACCTTATAAACCAAACGTTGAGAATTTATTGGATACATCTAATTTCGATTCTGATTTTACCAATGAAAAACCTCAAGATTCTGTGGTTGATGCATTTTTAAGTGAAAGTGTTCAACAACAGTTTGGCGGATGGACTTATAATGGAGATAGTGTTTTCAGATGAATATCACTTCTTGATATTTTTGCATACTATTGTTTCTTTCATTGTATTTTGTTGATTTTTTACTTATACTTTCGTAGACTTTAAGTAGACTACTTTGGAATAATTATAATGTATACCAAAAACAGTTTTTTAGTGTTTTAAAATAATTTTACAATTATTGTAGAAAATACAAATTAGTTAATTGAAAAAAAAAAAAAAAAAAACAGTATAATCATTATTAACACCTTGATATGATATTAAAGAGTATAATAAAAACTTTAAAAAACATGAAAACATTGCATACTATATTTAAATACCGACTGGCAATTATTACCCATCATCTCATCTATTTGCTACGTTATTATAAGTAGCACCCGATCTTCCTGGAAAAGCACCACCACCAGACTTACTATTTGGGTTCTTATGTCCAGGTTCCAATGGGGCTCCATGTTTGAAATGTTCTGGTCCCTTAGGATAATCTCCATATTTCATTTTCTCTTTCTGGCGTTCCAAATACCGGGGATATGATGGGTTCAAATGTTCTGGTGGAGCGAGGTTAATGTTTACTAACTGAGGTTTTACCTTTATCACATTTGGATCGCTCATAGGATTATATCCATATTGGCCTGGTGCTGGTCCCTGACCTTGACCTTGACCTGAACTTGAACCCCCCCACTGTTGGTTTAGTGGTGCGGAATACCCTGGCGCACCAATTTTCTCATCTGGATATCCTTGTGAACTCTTTTTGTCTTCTGGATATCCATTGGCATTGTAACCTTGTTGCGAATAGCCTTGTTGGTTATACTGTGGGGCTTGGTTCAGATTATCATCTGGAGGTTGACCCATTCCTCCAGGGCCATAATTTCTTTCGCTTTCATTATATGATGGTGGTTGATCACTTGGAGCCTCGGACTCAGATTTCTTATCTTTTGAAAAGAGTCCCATAATTGTTAAAGAACTGAAATTGGTTTCTAAGGCTTTGGTTTAAGTTGCCAAATTCCCTAATGACTACCAATCTCCTGCACAACTTTGTGTCACTTATATCCAGCACGTGACTTAATATCGCGATTTGGTAACTCCAACAAAATTTTTACTGTCAAAGACTAAGAGACCAATAACCAACCAACAATGTTTAAGTCTATATCGAACAAGCTTGGTGCTGCTGCTGTGGCGCCAACCAAGATGTTTGTGCGTGGAAAGCAAAAGGCTGCCATGACTCCATCCACCCAAAGAATCGTCAACCAATTATCTGCATTATCTGCCAGTAGAAAGCAGCCAAAATTATTGAGTTTATGTCATGAAGATTTAATTAAGCATAGAACCATCAGTAATGCCTGGAATTTATATAAGAGAAAGCTTACCCAAAAGAGAGATGAACAGTTAGAAAAGCAATATCTTAGCATTAAGAAAGCCAATGAAGATTTGAAACAAACCAGTCCAGAATTATTTGCTTTAGCTAACGTCAAAGAAAACAAGAGATTTCCATTAGAAATGAGAATCCCAACTGATTTCCCAGCCAACAAACCTTGGGTATACAATTATACTCCAAAGAAGGATTAAACTACTTTAATAAATTAAATGTTTGTGAGGATCAAAAAGGTTCAAAAGAAAAGCAAGAAAGAAAAAAAAAAGATGAAAAATCAATGTGTGTGGTGAAAAATTCAAATATAAAGATAAGAAAAGCCGTTAAAAAGCCTAAAGTCATTTCATATCACTCACATTATTTTCCTATTAATGATAAACATCAGTTTTACCATTCCCTGTAAATATAATGTCATAATAAAACGTTAGACTCTGATAATTAATTTTTTATACAAGAAGTTAAAGTAATAGTAATCATTAATTTCTTCATTCATTCCTTATGAAAATATCTATAGTACATATCTATTTATACAGAATATAGAGTTGTCATCATGGCTGGCGCCCATCAAACCATGTTTCTCGAGTTATTAGGACTCACTATTGCAGTCCATTTTGTTAACTTTTTTTGAAGTTCGATTCTTAACTTCCAAGCTTTCTCTTCCTTGTAGGAGTTCCCGAGTTAGAACCTTCGTATGTTGATGATTTGGAACCAGCAGCGTTTCCTGGATCTACCGAATCTTCATACTCATCCAAATCATCTTTATTTACAGACATTCCATTAACGTTTTCCAAGGTATCACCATTAATACCGGCAAAATTGATCCCGTGTCTTTTAGAAAATGTCTTGATGTAGTTTACCGAACTTAAACTGAATATATGATCTTCGGCTGTATATTGAAATCTCTTTCTATTGAGACCACCTCCACCACTTGTTTTAGAAAAGCTCTCAAACCCTTTCACTATATTACCATATGCACTTTCGTTGAAATAATCCGATTCCTTCTCATAAATAGAATCCTCCAACTGGTTCAAGCGGTTGGTGAGTTCTTGTTTTTTGAGAATCTGTTGAGTAAGTTGGTTCTTGAGTTTGGTGTATTGGTCGATACTTGGAAGTTCAGCGGCTGAACCGTTCTGGTTTCTTTTCGATTTATCGTCATCAGTACCAGACAGAGTGGCAGAAATCTTCCCTCTAGGAGACACAGCTGTCTTAGCGTCGTTGTCTCTGGAACTCATGGTTGTTGTGACAGTAGTTAATAGAGAGATAAATACCCAGTAGTTGTCTGTTCACGTGACAAAGTGGAAAAATGCATTTCACCTCTCACTGTAAGAAAAAGAATCAACAGGGTCTAAGACATGTTTTTACTATATAAGTAGGATTTTGGCTACAGAAGCATAATTTTTTTTTGTTCTTTTACCAAAACTCCTACATTGTAAACTTTGATTACACTGACGATTAGACCCAGGCCCAGCTTTTAGTATCACCCGAAATCACGTGAACCAAGATCATTGGTTCAAATTAACCGGGTTGACAATTGTAGATATAAGAAATCTCTATAGGAAGTTTTAAAATATGGTGTGACTATAATCTGAAAGGTTGCTGTTACGTTGCAAAAGGGCACTTAATGTGAATAATATGGATTTTTGTATTGTTCAAAGTGCCTTGCCAATGGTTCAAGTTCTAAAAAACATCCCCATTACCGGCCGCAACCCGGTTCACGTGCTCCAAAAACAACCCGAAATAGCCCGGCTGGGGCCCCGGGAAGCTTACCAACTCCGAGCCCGAAGCCAACTATGATCCACATCTGACGTCAACCCGGGCAGCCTCACCAATCAATGTTACGCTCGAAAGGAAGTAGGTTTCTGTTTTAAATATCCACCGGTAATTCAATTGCCCCTCAACTGCGTCCACAACAAAACATTGATAAAGTGAAAAATTATTATATGGCAATTTTTCACAGCCCTAACTTTTTTTTTTTTTGATCAGATTTTAAATTCGCCCAAACCGGCTGTGGCGGACGTTATCCCCCTTTAGACTTGTAAAAGTTAAGCTGATTTGAATATAAAAGAAATGGATCACCTTAATGAGGGAGTCAATTGAGTCACCACTCAACGAGTCAATGGATATTGCCAATAAACCCGTCGTTTGAACTAATCACTTGCTGGTTGTTCACTCGTGGTGGGGATCTTATGTAGTCCATACTTCGTCAGGTGAGTAATAATAAGTGCGTTGTTTGAATAATAGTAGTAGTATTAGTAGTTGCGAGTAATTAGTGTGCGCACTTTGTGTCGGTGAAACGGGAGTGAGTGGTCCACAGGGCCACCACCTAATTTTTTTCTATATAAACGTCCATTCTCCCATTAATTAACCTATTGTAAACCAATTATAACAAATATGGCTGTCACTAAAGTTTTTGCTCGTTACGTCTACGATTCTCGTGGTAACCCAACCGTTGAAGTTGATCTTCACACTGAAAAGGGATTATTCAGAGCTATTGTCCCATCTGGTGCTTCTACTGGTATTCATGAAGCTTTAGAATTAAGAGATGGTGACAAATCTAAGTGGTTAGGTAAGGGTGTTACCAAGGCTGTTGCCAATGTTAATGAAATCATTGCTCCAGCTTTCGTTGAAGCCAACCTTGATATCACCAACCAAGAAAAGGTTGATGAATTCTTGAACTCGCTTGATGGTACTCCAAACAAGTCCAAGTTAGGTGCTAATGCTATTCTTGGTGTTTCTTTGGCTGCTGCTAAGGCCGGTGCCGCTGAAAAGAACGTTCCATTGTACAAGCACTTGGCTGATATCTCTGGTTCTAAGCAAGACAAGTACGTCTTACCAGTTCCTTTCCAAAACGTCTTGAACGGTGGTTCTCACGCCGGTGGTGCTTTAGCTTTCCAAGAATTCATGATTGTTCCAACTGAAGCTCCAACTTTCTCCGAAGGTTTAAGAATTGGTTCTGAAGTTTACCACAACTTGAAGTCTTTAGCTAAGAAGAAGTATGGTCAATCCGCCGGTAACGTTGGTGACGAAGGTGGTGTTGCTCCAGATATTTCTACTCCAAAGGAAGCTTTGGACTTGATTACCGAAGCCATTGCCAATGCTGGTTACACCGGTCAAGTTGGTATTGCTTTGGATGTTGCTTCCTCCGAATTCTACAAGGATGGTAAGTACGACATGGACTTCAAGAACCCAGACTCCGATGCTTCTAAGTGGTTAACTGGTGAAGAATTGGCTTCTTTGTACGAACAATTGATCGAAGAATACCCAATTGTTTCCATTGAAGATCCATTCGCTGAAGATGATTGGGACGCTTGGGTTCACTTCTTCTCCAAGGTTGGTGACAAGATCCAGATTGTTGGTGATGACTTGACTGTTACCAACCCATTGAGAATCAAGACCGCCATTGAAAAGAAGGCTGCCAACGCTTTGTTGTTGAAGGTTAACCAAATCGGTTCTTTAACTGAATCCATCAAGGCTGCTAACGACTCTTACGCTGCTGGTTGGGGTGTTATGGTTTCTCACAGATCTGGTGAAACCGAAGACACTACCATTGCTGACTTGTCTGTTGGTTTAAGAGCTGGTCAAATCAAGACTGGTGCTCCAGCAAGATCTGAAAGATTAGCCAAGTTGAACCAAATTTTAAGAATTGAAGAAGAATTAGGTGACAAGGCCGTTTACGCTGGTAAGAACTTCAGAATCTCTAACACCTTGTAAGTAATGTTATGACTGATATCTTATAAGTTACGTCATTATGACCTAAATAAATATTACGATAAAAATGATTGATTGTAGTTTTAATTGTAGATGTAAGAAATGATTCACTTTGATCCTGCTTTATATGGCGATTGATTCGTTTGTTTGGGTCAATCCTAGTTTATTTTTACTATTAAGTCATGTTTATAATCTAAGAGATCTTATTCATTGGTAGATCATCTGGTTGTTCTTAACCTTTCTCTTCTTATATCTCATTCTTTTCTATTTTCTCCAAGGTTTCATTCAACTTTTCAGTCACCTTGAACACTTCTTCGAAAGTGTTATATAAAGCAGTTGGAGCAATTCTGATTACATCAGGTCTTCTTTCGTCCATAATTATGGCATGGTCATGCAAATGCTTATTGACTTTTTCCATGATATTCTTGGATTTATCGTCATAGTGTGGTTGGAAAAGAATTGACAATTGACTTCCTCTTTCTTCAGCATACAAAGGAGTTAAGATCTTGAATCCAAGTCTAGTTTCAGTGCTATCTTGAGCAATGTAAAATTTGGATTCCCTTAATAAATCTTCAAGGAATTGAGTCAATTCAATACTCTTTTTACGAAGAGTTTCCATACCTCCAGCTTTTTGAAATAATTCTAATGAACTTCTAACTGACACAACATCAATCACAGAAGGATTAGATTGTCTATAGGATAAAGCAGAATTCATAGGATCAAACAGTTCTAACATTTTGAATCTATCATCAGCATTGTTACCCCACCAACCAGCTAATCTTGGAGTAAAGTTTTCATGAGTATTATCTTTGGTATATTGTTCATGAACATAAATACCACCAATAGTACCAGGACCAGAGTTTAAGTATTTGTAGGAGCACCAAGCAGCGAAATCAACATTCCAATCGTGCAATTTCAATGGTACATTTCCGACAGCATGAGCTAAATCCCATCCAACAATAATTCCTTTACTCTTAGCATAATTGGTGATTTCTTCAATTTTAAAGTATTGTCCAGTGTAGTATTGAATACCCGGGAAACATACTAAAGCAATTTCATCACCATGCGCATCAATAGTGGCCAAAATATCTTCGGTTTGAATATAAGTATGACCAGGTTTAACTTCCATTTGTATCAAATGAGATTCATCATAACCATGGAATTTTACCAAGTTTAAGAATGCATAATAATCAGAAGGAAATGCTTGTTTTTCAAACAAGATCTTGGTTTTTTTACCCTTTGGTTTATAGAAATGAATAAGTAATGCATTCAAATTACTGGTAAGTGAGCCCATCACAGCCACTTCATTCTGGTTAGCACCAACTACTGGAGCCACCAATGGCAATAAAGGCAAGTCAATATCAACCCATGGAGTACTATCTTTACCAGGGTGGTTGAAATGGGATTCAACAGCTCTTTGGGACCAAGCAGTAAGTTCATCGTTAATAGCGGTCTTGGTTTGTAAAGGCATAAGCCCAAGAGAATTTCCACAGAAGTAGATCAGATCTTCATTGGAGGAACTGATACCTAAAGATTGGAAAGTAGGAATTGCAAAATGGTTCCTGTAAGTAGAGAACTTTGAGTCGAGGAGCTTGGCCTTTTCGAGAGACATTGTGGGGTTATGGGGATGTATGAAGGTTGGGATTTATGGCACTGTCTTTCCACTAAGGTGTAGGGCCGCACGGGAATAATAAGCCCGATTTGCACCACCAACCTATCAGACCGTATCACCGAAGGTTGGAACAGACAGAATGACGTAGAGAGAAGTAGGAGAATGCAAAAGAGATAAAATTGAACATCATACACTGCAAGTGAAGTATACATGGAACTAAAGCATGTAGTGATACGAGTAGATAGATGTATGTCCACAAGGATCTCTCCAGTACTAGGACCAGTCCTAGTTAACTAGTACCACACTTGTACCACAATGTACTACAAGAAGCAAAGATACCAGAGACACAATTGAGACTTATAACTACTATAATTATTTAGAGTAGTATTGACTACTCGTTAATAACTGTTAGCAAGGTACAGTATGTCCTTCACATTAATTATCGATATGTAGTAACTAGTTAACCTTTACATTCGCAGTCTTCCATATCGCACTACATTGATATCTCACATTCAAACCTACAATCAAACAGTACATCATGATTCATTCGGTGCTAATATGTAAGTAGCAACCACAGGAAGAATACAGGATTGGCCAACAGGACTCAACAGGAGTAATGGACGAAACTCTGTTGCAATGCGATCTCGTCAACTTCATGTTTATCAACGTTCTTTTACTAACCTTTAGTTAATAATGATGGGTTGCCCAGATTGATGAAGTTCTACACACCAGTGGACATAAATACTCAACGTCTTCTCCTTCAACAAGTTCACCAATTGATTTCAGTCAGAGGACCCGAGGAATGTTCTTTCATAACACCACCATCACTCTTACAAGATATCGACGACATCAAAGTGATCTATAGACATTACGCCACATTATACTTTGTATTCATAGTGGATGATCAAGAGTCGGAACTAGGAATTTTGGATTTAATCCAAGTATTCGTGGAATGTTTGGATAAATGTTTCACCAATGTATGTGAATTGGATTTGGTGTTCGGATGGGAAGTTCTACAGACAGTTTTAGAAGAAATTGTTCAAGGTGGCATGGTTATAGATACAAATATCTCCAGGATTGTTGCGGCCGTGGATGAAGCCAATAGTCAAAAGAATACTGGTGGTACTAGTAGTGCTGCCAGTATAAGTGCATCATTTTTATCTGCTATATCCAGAGATAAGAGTTTCTGGGGAAGAACATAATCTATCTATATACAAGACATCATCAACAGTAACAAAAAGAAAGACACCCAATTTGATTATAAAATTGGTGGTTTTCTGCTGAATCAGAAACAGATTACAATCTGTAAATATTTGTGACGGGTAAATGCCATTCCATCTATATGACTTAGACACCTTATAGGTTTAATTTCATGAATAATGAATCTTATTAATGTTTTCTGTAAATCAGTAACCGTAAAACAAGGAAACAAAAGGGAATGACACGAATCGAGACACAAATCGAGACCCTTTATGATTTCCCTGGTCGGTTTTTTGAATGCTGGACCGATGGGTATTCTTACCTATACATCCAAAAACTGATATATTTTTAGCCAAAATAAAAGCATTAGAATTAAGAACGGCCCCATCTCCACCACGACTTCTTTTGAGAGAGCTCCTTGGCAACCAACATATCTTGTTCGGCTTGTTCCATTTCCAACTTTTTTTCTTCATTACTGGTTTCTCTACGAGCATCCTCGTAGTTAATCAAGTGTTGGTTCAAGTCTCTTTGATCCTTTTCGAACGGGGAACCAATAGGGCCAGTCTTCCAGATAGGATCATTGGACAGAGAAGTCATCTTTGCAATTCTCATCAACTCTTGTTGTTCCTTTTGTCTGATTTCTCTGTTTCTTTCATACTCAGCTCTAACTTCTGGTGAAAAAGCAGCGATAAGCTCTTCATCAGAAGGAGTGGTGTATTTATATAACAATACCCCGGTACCAATGATACAGGAACCAGTGAAGTAGATTCTGGCCCATCTATACCATAATGGTTTAGTAGACATTTGAAATAGTGATAGTTTTGATGATTAACTACCCTGATTATATTGGCTGAAAAATCGGGGTGCTTCGGCACGTGCCGGTACAGTCCAGAATCAATCTCTCACTCACACTGGTCTCGTGATCACCTCTACCTTGCTAAAATTCACTCCTCTTCAATAACATTTTACCTAATTACTAGAGTGAAAGAGATAAGGGACAAGGATTCAAGAAACTGGGGCTGCTCAATATGTAAATGACCTTGTATCAGGCAACAAAATAAAGATTTACTAGCAATTAAAAATTAGTGATGATCTAAAGATCCCCCTTTTGGATGCAAGAAGACTAGAATCTGGTCTTATTTCTAAGCAAGTTGTGGATTAGTTGTAGAACCAGAACTGGAACTAGAAATAGAAGCAGTAGTTAAGAGAGTAAACCAAGTGCAAAGTGGTGGGTTTAGGTAGAGGAATAGAGAGGCAGAAAACCCATTGAATTTGTTACACTTGGTATTCAACCTTCAACGGTTCTGGGACCAATTCAACTGTGAATAAAAATCGGTTTACGAGCCGTTACTAGGCTTGTTACTATAATTGGAAACAGTAGATATTAATACGTTCTTAGAACTATTCAAGTAAAGCACATTTAATTCCTCTTATATCCGACTAATTGATTTGTGATTAGCTAAGCGGACATCATCCCAAAACACGTCTTGATACACCCTCAGCCTCTTTGGAAAAAAAAAAGTTTCTAAACGACAGCTATACGACCGATCCCGTACTAATATATACGAACCATATCCAGGGAAATTAAGTACTAATACTTAGAGCCAATCTCGATATTGCAATTATTCAATCGTGGCTTCCATTAGTCGCTTGCTTGTATTCGAAAATTCAATAGTTTTCTGGGGTTTTACCCAAGTTACTAAACTATCAATACATCAACACACACACATACAAAACAGTGTCTTAATTCAACCCAAGTTTTTCCCCGGGTTTCGGCTACAATCTAATTTCAACATTTATAATCAAATCTTGCTAGGTTATTCAACAAACTGTAGCAATGTCGGCCAATTCAAACCCAAGTACGAGCCCAAATGCTCATCTGCCACGGAGCCAATCAATTGAAGATGCTAAAAGAAGTAGATCATCAACTGGAAAGAGAAAGTATCACCAAAAATCAAGAAGTGGCTGTTCCACATGTAAGAAGAGAAGAGTCAAATGTGATGAAGCCAAACCAAGTTGTAATAAGTGTAAACATATGAATTTAACTTGTGGTTATCTCACTGATGGTATTGAGAATAACGAGAAACCAGAAGAACCGGAACTATCTGAACCAGTTGCTAAGAAAAGAAAACATTCTAAAATCGCTTCTCCATCTTCATCAACTTCTTCAAGTGATACCAATGGTGAACCTCTAACTCAACAAGCTACTCCAAATGTTTCTCCTAGTCCGAGTGCATTAAAACAAGAAAATTCTGGTATGTCTCCCTTAGATCCAGGGATTTTAAATGCTGGTAATTTGAATAATCTTAACCTTAGCTATCTTGTTAATAATCTCAGTGGACTAGGTGGAGATTTGAGTAATCTTGGTAATTTGGCTAGTTTAAGTAATTTAGCTACTTTAGCTCAATTACCAATTGACTTGAGCAATTTGGGGTCTCTAATCGATAGTTCTGTTACCAATAATATATCACAAATGATTAATGGTATGCAAGACCTAAAGAAAAAACAACCTGCTCATGCTGCTCCAACTCCACAAAGAGCTTCTCAACAACAAGCTCCACAATCTCAGCATCACTCATATCAGCATCAGACACATCAGCATCAGCATCAGACACATCAGCATCAGACACATCAGCATCAGGCACACCTGAATTTACAAGCACAAGCACAAGCTCAACAAGCTCAACAAGCTCAACAAGCTCAGCAAGCTCAGCAGCAGCAACAACCTTTGGCATCACAATCACAACCCAAACCTACTTTCGAAAAACCAAAGATGAGCCAACCATTTGCACAAAGGGCTCCTCAAAACCCAAACTCATCAAAGGAATCTGAAGGATCCTTACCTAATATTTCCCCTAATGTAAACACACTGATTCCTAGAAACCCAAGTCCTATGAATAACCCAATGGCTGCTGCCATGGAATCATCCAATTTGAACATGTTAGATCTTAGATTAATGTTTCATTATACTTCTCAAGTATCAAATACCATAACAGGTGCTGGTATATCTGATACTAATATTTGGAATTATGATATTCCAATGTTGGCATTTGAACATCCATTTTTGATGCATTCTATATTAGCATTCAGTGCTACCCATTTATCAAGAACCGAAAAGGGATTAGATCAATGTGTAACCTGTCACAGAGGAGATGCTCTCAGATTATTAAGAGAAGCAGTTTTGGATATTAATGCTGATAATACTGATGCCTTAGTTGCCAGTGCACTTATTCTTATTATGGATTCACTTGCTAATGCATCATTTCCTTCTTCAACTTCTCCTAAATCATTACCAGCATCAGCTTGGATTTTCCATGTCAAAGGTGCAGCCACTATTTTAACTGCAGTTTGGCCATTAACTGAAGCTTCAAGATTTTATAAATTTATTTCTGTTGATTTGGGTGATTTGGGTGATATAATAAATCAAAGAGTTAATCTTAGTAAGGATCAACTTACTGGTGCTAATAGATATTTTACTGATTTAGAATGTCACGATTCTGATATTTCTGATTTGTTCCCAGTGGAAATTGATTCTCCATATTTAATAACCTTGGCATATTTGAACAAACTTCATAAAGAAAGATATAAATCAGATTTCATTTTGAGAATTTTTGCATTCCCAGCATTATTAGATAAATCATTTTTATCATTATTAATGACAGGAGATGTTAAAGCGATGAGAATTATGAGATCTTATTATAAATTGCTTAGATCTTTTACTCATGAACTTAAAGATAAAGTTTGGTTCTTAGAAGGAGTTTCTCAAGTTCTTCCTGTTGATGTTGAAGAATATGCTGGGGGTGCAGGTGGTATGCACATGATGTTGGATTTCTTAGGTGGAGGAATGTCAGTGGTTGATAATGAAGTGGACGATGAGATCAATAAGTTTGATCCAAGTGGATTACTTGCTAATAAATTAATCGATCCAAATAATTTACCAAGTGATATAACTTCAAATTTGGATGTTATGCAAGGTGACGGAGGGTTCATGAATATGAACGTCAATGATATGAATGATATGAAATAAATAGTAATTTAGTAATTTAGTAATTTAATAGTTTATTCAATTAATAGTATAATAATATAATAATAGTATAACAATAATAATAATAGTAGTAGTAGAATAGCATTACTCTACGCAATTGCTTGGATAGAGATAGTCGCCAGAAGAAAGAGCTTCAAAACTCATTGTAAGACAATGTGTACTTCATGTATGGTTAAAAGATAGTACTATGGTGTCTAATATAACGTACACATGCACTAAGACAGGAATAGATAGTAGACAGTGAAAGACCAGGGAAGGAGAGACGAGTCTTGATGCGTGGAATACGACTAGGAAATCCACTACAGACTTATGGTCACAATAGGCTACATGATACTTAGCTATCGTATCTTCTGATGATAATTACTAGTATTACTATCAAATAGGTGATATCTAAAAAATCAAAAGACACACTAGAATACTAGAACTGAGAGGTGGGATCTAGTGCATTCTATAGAGAGGAATTGGGTTGTCTAGAAGCATTAGGTTTTGATTTTTTTTCTTTTTATTCTATTGCTCTTAGATCCTCGCTTTTCTTCTAGACACTACTACCTTTGGAAACTTCTGTTTTGGTGATGGTTGTACATCATAAATCTCGTGATAAGTGGCAAACCATGAATAAACAATTACTAAAACCTGTATGGTGGGAAGAAAAAAATCATCATTAATTTTTTATTACAGTAGCACCCTTTGATCCCCGCCTCATCATCATCTTCATCATCATCATCATCAATGATTGATTTCTCTTTCTGATGTTTTTTTTTCCTTTTTGATTTTGCCACCAATCCTCTTGACTACCGTGGTAACCGTCCAGTACCGTTCCACGCTAAATAAAAAAAAGTCCCTAAAGTCGCTGAGTCCTAAGCTCGCTCCGCCGTACATTTTAGTGGCGTCAGTGAGAATGCTTAAATCAATCACTCTCACTTGAGGCTCGTGACAACTAACTTTGTTTTTTTTCTGTAATTCTCCCGCCGCCCAAAGGCTCGTCTAAAACTAGTAACGTTTTCTACACCTTAATCAACAACACATGACCCATTTGGTAGTCTATAGTCCTCCATCTATGCTAGTCATTTGACGTATAAAGTACTAGAAGTTTGTTATTCAATTGGAAGAAAAAAAAATTTCACGATATCTTTTTTCTTTGCAAAATCTAGCACTATCTTTTGGGTTCTATTCAGTTCTTCCTATTCTTTTTATTTTTCCCCCTTGCCCGCACCCTAGTTAGCCTTTTGTGTAATCTAAATCAAAGGTTCTTGAGAAAAAAAAACAGTCAAGGAAAAGAGACAAACAACAACAAGATCACATTCTTTAAAAGGTATTCATAGACCCCGATCTGCTCCCTTCTTCGTTTATTCTTTTTTTTTTTGGTCTTTTTCACCATCAACTTTCTTCATCAAAAGCAAGAATCATAGAATAGAATCAAGAATCTTGTTATTATATTCATCAAAACGAATAATTAGGACCCTATCAATTTTTTATCAAAGGTCCCCAACTTCCAATTTTTTTTTGGTTTTTTTTAAAAAAAAGTTCCTCATTGATCGATCCAAACCAGGTGTTTAGGATTTTAATTCAAAAAATCAATTCATAATGCAAACCATAAAGTGTGTTGTCGTGGGTGATGGTGCTGTCGGAAAGACATGCTTATTGATCTCTTATACAACTAGTAAATTTCCTGCTGATTATGTTCCAACCGTGTTTGATAATTATGCGGTAACAGTCATGATTGGTGATGAACCATTTACCTTGGGATTATTCGATACTGCTGGTCAAGAAGATTATGATCGTTTGAGACCATTATCATACCCTTCCACAGATGTCTTTTTGGTATGTTTCTCGGTGATTGCCCCAGCATCTTTTGAAAACGTTAAAGAAAAATGGTTCCCAGAAGTTCATCATCATTGTCCAGGTGTTCCATGTTTGATTGTGGGTACTCAAACTGATTTAAGAAATGATGAAGTCATTTTACAAAGATTACAAAGACAAAAATTATCTCCAATTACCAATGAAATGGGTGAAAGATTAGCCAAAGAATTAAGAGCAGTTAAATACGTGGAATGTTCTGCTTTAACTCAAAGAGGTTTAAAGACCGTTTTCGATGAAGCCATCGTAGCAGCTTTGGAACCTCCTGTCATCAGAAAACACAAGAAATGTACCATTTTGTAGTCCTAGTTTTGACTTTCACTTTAAATATCTCTTTGATAGATGTTTATCAGTTAGCTAGGCTAATCTGATATGGTTTTGGCGGACGAGCTGTCCAGCTCTATAATAGCATTCCCCGACGACTGCATTCTTCTTCTAGTCTACTTCTACTATTTATCGGTTATGTCTAATATACACACGTTGAATTTGTTAGTTTTATATATATATATATATATATACAATTTATATTTCCTATTATATAGTATACTAAACTGTAAATCTTTATATCAGAATTGAGTTGAAAACAACAAAGAAAAGAAAGAAAGAAAATGATTACTCTACAATGCAACGTAGCTACGAAAATCCACTCATCACTTATCACTCATCACTTAGGAAGTATTTTACCCTTTTTGGCCTATCTAAAGTCAATATGCAATAATCCCACATTTTTTTTCCCTCCCTCCCCTTAATCAGTTGTTCCACACTCAACCCGATCCGGTTTTTATTTAGTTCACCGGACTCCCGAGCCTAGGTTCTTTTGTGTGACAGTAGCAACGGTTGCGAGCCATACCTTAGTAACAATAAAATGTTTCAGACAAATTAGCCTAGTAGTCTGGCTGCACAGTATCCTATTTTGTATAGTGTCAACTGTCTCATCTGTAACTCTAATTACGTCTTCTGCAGGGTTAGATCTCTGGACTGAATTCCAGGTATTTTGTCTAGAATTCAATTTCAATATTAATAAAAAGTTTTCTACCTTCTACTTGAATACCCCTTTTTGGCCTCCTTCTTCTACCGTGTGTTTTTTCTTTCATCAGCTTGGTCTTATTATCACCACCACCACCACCACCATAACATCATTCGTTGTGTATTTCTTAATATACAAGATATATATATCTTTTGCACTTCACTATGATTTCTCCTGATTCATCCCCACTATTCATATCACTGCCTTCAATACTGTCCAATACTACTCCTCCGGTATCTCCTTTAGAAGGTCCGCTTCCTGGGCTGCCAAAAGTCGCAAAGGTCAGTTTAGTTCCCTCTAGCCCCAATGACTCCACAATTCCTCAACAGGAACCAACCGTCATGTTTGCCATGGATGGTGAAAGTGCATGTTCAAAAGATGGTCAACCTTCGGAAGATGGAAGCTCTTCTTATTCTCAGCCATCTTTTGATGATATCAAAATACCTCATAGTGACCTGACTGAAGGTAAATGGACCCGAGATTCTTTAGATACTGACGATACCAATGAAAGAAAAGCCAATAAAAAACAATTTCTTGATAATGCAACTTTAGGTCATAAATCATTTTTAAATAATATAAATTATGTGTCTCATAATAATCAATACCTTAATGAAAGAGCCAATTTCTCCCTTTCACCACAAAACGATGATGAAGCCTATAAAGATTATGTATCATTATCACCAAATATCATCCCCGGTTATACTTTATTAAGACAATTCAATTCTAGCTTTGAAAAAGCTGATATTCTTTACCATGCACTTAAAGTGGCAGATGAAGAAATACCTGGCTCAAAAGTTGTTAAAAAGGGCATTAAATTAGAGCCTGATGCTGAAGTAGTGCTTCGTTTATCTCCTAATATCTTGAGAAATTCTCCATTGTCAAGATTTTTAAATGAATGGTATATCCTTTCCGGAATGAATATCCCAACCCATCATCGTTTATCAAGTAATGAATCTATCTCCAACGATTATATGAAAGCAGAAACGAAATCGAAATTGGATCTTTCAAGTTCAGAAATTTATCATCCAATGACACTTCCAAGAGATTTGCCAGGAATTTTATACCCAATTAAAGTGTTATCGATAACAATTTCCGATTCACAAGCTTCAAAACTTCCTTCCCAAAATGATCCTTCAAATATGTTAGATGATGATTCTGAGATGTTTTTTGGTGCACATGGTAGATCAAGAAATAATAGCATTCATAGTGGGAGTAGTGCTGGAAGTTATAGATCGGTTTTGGAGGATCCAATACCTCATGAGCAATATAGACTTGCTTTGATCTACCTTGATAATAAATATAAAGCTTTAAAAGAGTTTTCTCAAAGCGAACAAGACGAGTGTTCAGACTATAATAATAACAGTCAAAATAATAGCATCAATAGTGCCACCACTACCATCTTTAATAATTCTAATAATAATAACATGAACAATAATCCAAGTTCGGCACTCAGTCTATCATCAGGATCTTCAATGGGTAATAATTTAACAAGTTCGAACGGGTTTTCCGGATCTGGAATTAATGCAATATCATCTTCTGGATTCGGTGGCTCGATAATTGGTAATCTGTTGTTTGATGAAATTTCAAACAAAATGAAACAATCTCCAAAATCTCCTTTAAAAGTAATTGAAATTCTTTCTGATATAATTAAAATTTTAGAAACACTCGCTATTGTTCATGAATTTGGTGTTGTTCATAATGGTATAACATCAAGCGCAATTTTGAAATCCGAAGATGATGCGAGTGACATTAAATTAACTGGTTGGGATTTCTGTTTTACTGTACAACCAGAAGATTGTTCCTACGATTTCAGAAAAAGACACCTTTGTCAAATTCCAGAATTATTACCTTACTTATCACCAGAAATTTGCAGTGAAGCCAATAGAGGTGTTGATTATAGATCAGATTTTTATTCTATCGGTATTGTGCTTTATGAATTATTGGTCGGTTGTACACCATTTCAAAGTGATAATCCTGCAACTATTATTAGAAGACAAATTTTACTGAAGCCAATATCTCCATCATTAATTGCTCATGCCTGGATAACAGATGATTTAAGTAGCATCATTATGAAGCTTTTAGAAAAGAATCCCGATGATAGGTACATTGATTGTCATAGTTTAATCAATGATTTGATCATTTCCAGAAATGATTATATTGATAAGGTCACTTCATTGGGAGAATCGGTTATTAAATACTGGTCCAAGAGAGAAGATACTAAAGATTATGTGGTAAAACAAAATACTAGAAATTTGAATAAATGTGGTATATCTCCAGTATTCCAATACCCAAGAGGAGTTTATGGAAGAGATGAGGAATATAAGCAAATAGTGAAAACTTTTGAAGGATTTAAAGATGGTGTCAATCTTTTATTCATCACAGGTGAAACTGGATCAGGTAAGTCAACTGTGTTGAATGATTTAAGATCTTCAACTATTTCCACAAGTGATTTCTATTTCCATTGGAAATTTGATAGTCATGAAACTAGTGTGACTGTTTATACTTGCTTCCTACATGGTATAAAAGTGATTCTAAATCAAATCATGTCCTCATCTCAAGAAGTCATTCATCGTTGGAGAGATCTTGTTATTTCAAAAATTGAAGCTGATCTTAGAATCTTAATTCTGGCTATACCAGAAATGAGAACATTTTTAGGACCTGCCTATGATACATTAGTAGAATCAGATCCGAGATTTCAATCAAATGTTCAAGATGATTTAGTAAACTTGGAATTAAAATTCAGATATATTATAAAAGCATTTTATTGCTTAATTGGATTTCAAGGGCTCACCATGTTTCTTGATGACATGCAATGGTGTTCATTGAGTGAATGGGCCATGATTGGAGAAATTCTAGAATATTTCGAGTCGAATAACTTGGAGAATCAAATATCTATTAAAATGGTAGGGACTTATTCTATTGGAAATGATATGAAACAAGATTCAGAATCTGAAGAAGAAGAATATGAAAATGACATTGATTTTGGCCTTGTTGGTTTAGCCAATGCTGATAGTGTTATTACTAAAGATGAATTATTAAGATTTTTGAAGAATTCAAAGGTTAACAATCACGAATTTAGTTTGAAACGAATTAGTAAGAGTGGATTCACTAAGTATATTAGTGCTGGATTTGCTAATAGTCGTGAAGGTTCTTTGCTTATGAAAAATGATCAAACAAGTATGTCTTCCATGTTTGGATCTCATAATCTGTCTATCACTCCAATTGATGAATCTACAAGAGAACTTGCTGCGAAAATATATAATCTTACTAAAGGAAGTATCCTACTCACGAAATATTTAATTGGAACATCTCTTATCAATGGAAATATTCACTTTGGTAATTCAAGAGTCAGGACAGGAAGAAAATGGATTATCGACCTTGAGAAAGAAGACTTTAGAGGTGGATGTTTTGTTAAAAAGTTTTTGAATGCGGCATTAAGCAAAAAGGCAAGATCATTAATGAAGTTCGCATCTATTACTAGTGATGGTTACTATTTTCATTTATCCGAATTAATGATAGTCTCTAATTTATCACTAAAAGAAGCATATGAAATTTTGCATGCCTGTGTGGAAACTGGGGTTATTTCTCCAACAAGTAATTACCATAAAATTCCATTCCATCTCTTAACTTATGATGACTTTCCATTTGAGTTGAGTGATAGTACTATTTGGGAATTGGCTACTCAAACAAGATATAAATTTCAACATGATTCAATTCAAGACCAATTAATTAATGATTTGAAAGAAAATAATGAATTGGAGGAATATCATCGTGTGTGTGGTTTAAGGTACTATAAACGTATCTCCAAACAAACCGAATTTAGTATTTCAAGATATCTCAAAATGGCCCACCATTTAAGTAAATCTTGTGATATTGCTAGACCTGAAGATGTTGAGATATACAGGAAAGTATTGATTCAAGCTGGTAGATATGCCTCTTCTACCTACAAGAGTAAAGCAGCATCTAAATTTTTTAAAGCTGCTGATAATTTTATCGACAAAAATGATACTAAAACCAAATTAAAGAGTATTTTAACTATATGTCAAACAGAACAATTACTTAAAAGATATGATGTATGTCTTAACTATATTGATGAAGTTCAAAGAACATACCATTTTGATGAAACTGTTTTCTTATTGATTAGAGTGAAATGCTATATTCAATCTGGTCGCTTTGATTTAGGTATCAAAACTGCCATTAAAGGATTGAAAAAAATTGGTATTGAAGTTTACTTTGATAATGATAAGTCTAAGAGACTCTATGATAAGGTTATAGGTAAAGTACCATCATCTGTCACTGAGATCAGAAAATTAAAAGATAGTCAAAGAACTACTTCTCCAGTGGTATTATTGGTTTATGAATTGGTTTCTGATATTGTTCTCCCATGTTATTCAGCAGGATTTAATTATCTCGCCAAGTATTTGGTTGCACAAGTGGTTATCTTAATTAGTTCTTATGGTATTTCTCCATTATGTTCTATTCCTTTATTAGAATTTGCCAACACTTTTGTTAAAATGAATGATAAAGGAAACTATATGAAGGGAATTGAATACTGTAAATTAGCAATCGATATTGTCAATACTTCACAAAACATTTCATCGGAATTAATAAAGAATGTTTATGAATACTATGTTATTACTCTTGCTTCATTTGTTGAACCAATTCCTAATTTGTTGAAATATTATGACATCTATATCAGATCTCAAAGACCATTTGTTCCTAATCATTCGGCTTCATTAAGTTCACTTACTGAATCAACAAAATATCTTTTAATTCACTTAAATGGTTATCCACTTGAAAATGGTCGCCATAATATACTTTCTGAAAGATTGGATTTTACAAGCAAAAGCATTCATCATTATGGATATTCCTTACTACATGGCGATATCACTTTGGAAGAATTTGAAAAGAACTACCCCTCAAATTCCAAACTTAGACACTCTGATTTCATTTTCTATGTCTGTAAAATGAACTACCTAAATGCTTTTGAGAGATACAATGAAGTCAAAGATCTCGTATTGCTGAAAGTAGAGAAATTACTGAACTACTTACAACAAGGTCCAAACCATATCGGTTATTATTACCATTGTATGATTGCATTAATTCAATGTGAGTACAGTAATGACAAAGAGAAAAAATTGGGAGATCACATAATTACAAAATGTTTTGAACTGTTCCTGTTATGGGCTGAAGTGTGTCCTGAAACCTTTGCTTCAAAATTTGCAGCTATGAAAGCCATCTATAAGAGCTCCAAGGAAGAACAATCACCATTACTTATATTAGACTATTTTGATGATGCAATTGATGCTGGTGCAGATAATAATAATTGGTATGATGTTGGTATGGCCAATTACTTTTGTGCTGATTGGTTATCCAGTGAAGGACATGGTAGTAAGAGAATAGCAGAATATGCAAAAGCAAGTGTGGAAATCTTCCGAAGTTTAGATGATAGATTAATGGTGTCATTATTGGAAAAGAAATTTAGTAAATTTATACAAGAAGGATACAATTGGGCTGGTCTTAAGTTGCCAGAAGATAAAAAACCATTTACAACTAAGGATTCTAGATCCTTAACTAATGTGACTACTTTGAAGCACGGATCAATGGATTATGGAAGAACTAAACCGAGTATGAAACATCATGTTAAATCTAAAAAGAAAATTGCTAGGATGGATCATGTTGACGATACAACTGATTTAAATAAAGCAGTAAAAGCTTGTTTACTGATTTCAGAATCTTCGACTGATACCACTATTGTTCTCAAGTTACTTGAAAGTACAATTATGTTCCTGGGAGTGGATTATGGTGTAACTGTAATTCGTGATGATGATGAACCTGTGATTCAAGCTATTGGATCTGCAAATACTGTTTACAGTGTGGACAATCAGCCATTGAGTTCTAGAGGGGATGTTTGTCCATTTTCTCTTTTAATGCATGTTCTTCACTCTGGTGAATCCGTTGATAAAGATGAAGACCATGTTATGTTTTCCAATAAATTTGGAAAAGATGATTATTATCAACATGATAATGCATCTGCCATGATTTGTATTCCTTTAAAGAACCAATCCGGAGTTTACGGTGCTGTTTACCTTGAAAATCAAAAGCCAATTGCAAACTCAAGCATTTCATTTTTCAATGCTAAGAAGAGGGATTTGCTTGATTTACTTTGTACGCAAGCAGCTGTTTCATTAAGTAAAGCTAAACTTTATTCTCAAATGGAAATTGCAAAGAGTGCTGCTGAAGATGCTACTGCTGAAAAAGCTAGTTTCTTAGCTAATATGTCTCATGAAATTAGAACCCCATTTAATTCATTGCTTTCTTGTTCCATTTTCTTATTGGATACTGAGCTAACAAAAACTCAACAGGAATATGTTGAAACAATCCGTAGTTCAGCAATGGTTACATTGAATATCATTGATGGTATTTTGGCATTCTCAAAAATAGAACATGGTTCATTTACTTTGGATAATGCACCATTCTCTTTGTGTGAATGTGTTGAAAGTTCAATGCAATTATCAGGAGAACAAGCGGCAATTAATGACTTGGAATTGGTATTTTTGAACAGATGTCAGAATATCAAATCTATCACTGGAGATGTTACTCGTTTCAGACAAATTATTATTAATTTGGTTGGAAATGCTATTAAATTTACTTCTGAAGGTTCCATTATTCTTGAAGCAAATGCTAGAGAAATTGTTCCTGGTAGAATTGAATTGGCAATATTTGTCAAAGATTCTGGTATTGGTATTCCAGAAGAATCTAAAAACAAGGTGTTTGGGGCATTTTCTCAAGTTGATGGATCATCTAAACGTGAATTTGGTGGCGCTGGTTTAGGTTTGGCCATTTCTAAGAAACTTTCTGATATAATGGGAGGTGATTTAGGATTTGAGAGTGAAGAAGGTGTTGGAAGTACTTTCCATTTCATCGTAAATTGTCAAGTTGAATATCTTGAAAAACCTGAAGTATTTTTTGGTAAAGAACAAGCAAAGGTCTTGGGAGTTAAAAATCAAGCATTAATTGTGGATGATCATTTTAATAGTAAAGAATCATTGAAAGAAACTTTGGAGTACTTTGGTTTGGAAGTTGTTACACTTAATAGTTTGAGTGAAATTAGACAAAACCTTGATGATTTTGCATTTATTTTCATTCATGAAAGTCATTACAACAGTCTTAGAAAGTTCCAATCTGTTATTAATGAAAAATGTAATATTGTGGTGATTGCTCTGTTCGGTAAATCTTTAGCTAAAGATATGGAAAATCACTCAGTTTTATTATCACCATTCCAAAGACTGAAATTGATTAAAATTATTCAAGATAGTGTTGATGGAGGTAAAAAACCAAAGTCAAAAGAAAATGGTGTTAAAGCTCCATTATTAGCAGAAAAGTATCCATTGCGTATATTGTTGGCAGAAGACAATCTAGTTAATACTAGAGTTGCTCTTCAACATTTGAAAAAATTTGGTTACAAGGCTGATCATGCAAAAGACGGAGTTGAAGTCCTACAAAAATGTGAAACTGCATTGCAAAATTCTGAGTATTATGATGTCATATTAATGGATATTCAAATGCCTCGCAAAGATGGTATTGCCGCAACTATTGAATTAAAGCAATTATTTGAAGCTCAAGGTAAACAAGAGTATATTCCTGATATTGTTGCATTGACAGCTAATGTTGCTGGTGATGATAGACAAAAATCTTTAGAGTGTGGTATGACAGATTTTATTTCCAAGCCGGTTATTCCAAGTGAACTAGAACGGGTATTGACTTCATTAAGTAAACCTCTTAACGGGTTGGCTTAAAATTTTGGTTAATGATATATATGCAAAAAGAGAAGTATACCCTGTTTATGGGTTCATCGTGGTTATTTTGAAAGTGTTTACGTGAAGAGATTTAATATAATGTTGATAGTATAATAATTTACACATGTAGAATTTTTTTAGTTTGTAATTACTGTCATTGGTGACTTTCGGAATCTATAAAACCACATAATCAATGATTATCAAAATCATATTTTTATTTATTTATTTATTTTATCTTTTTATTTATTTTATTTTATTTATAAGAACAGATGTGATAATCTATAGGAATACATATATTTGTCGATCTTATGGCCATTCATCACCTGTACATAAAGCGATTGTTGATAGAAATCCTGTTTCAAATGCAATTGGGCTTAGTTGTCAACATATAACAGACAATCTTGACAAACCCAGAAGGATTTCAAAAGTACATAACTTTCTATAAGAGAGGAAATACATTATCTTCACAATCACATAATACTTTCATTCATTTTAATAATCAATTTTATAACTAAGTATTTATTAATACATATTAAGCCTTGATGGCCTTTGCCTTGTAAATCTTGAGTCTTTCTTCAACCCAGTGTTGGACTCTTTTGGCATGTTCTTCCTTAAGGGACTTGGAGATTTCATATCTGGCCTTTTCAGAGTCAGACATTTGTCTCCATCTAGCACTCAATTCCTTACCAATTTCACCAATTGAACGGCCATCGTTAACATAATGTTCCTTCAAAAATAAAGCGTAACCGCTAGCTGGCTTCTTTGGCTTTGGGGTGTAAATTTTAAGTTGCTCGATGTTATAATCTTCAGCGTCTTGTGAGAATGAATTTTTATCAAAATCACTCAATGCCTTCCATTTGGCAGCAGAGTTAGCAAAAGTGTTTCCTCTTTCTTGCTTCATGAAAAAGGTGTAACCACTCAATCTACGGAATGGTTTGGTGGCAGTTGCTAAAACTTCCTTCTCACGAACTTGTCTTTTCTTTTCTAACCTCTTGGTTTCTTCCTTCAATTTCTTTTCTAAGTTCTTTAAATTGGTCTTTTCCTTAGCAAGCTTGGTCTTTAAAGTGGTTTTTTGTTTAGAAGTAAGCTTCTTCTCCTTAGCTAAAGCCTTGGCCCTTGGAGACTTAGGAGTAGCACTAGCACTTAATGTTGAAGTGAATTGCATAGCACCAATCATGGAGGTGCTGATCGAGCGTACGCCCATGAATTGGATTGGTCTCAATCTTAAAAGCATTTTCCTTATCATTGTAATTCAATTAGTAAAATGGAGGTGATACTGAGGAGTTGTGTTTTGTTTTGATTTAGGCTAGTGGTCGTACCAGGTTATATATGCAGGAAATTCGGGTCAACCCTTCAAACCAAGAGAACCACGAATCACCTACAAATTCTATTAATTAGACAGTTTCTAGTTGGTCTTCGAGTATTTGAACTCATTGGGATTATTCTTATATTTCTTAATCTCTCTTTGACTACTACTTGGATTGGTTTAATGCTTAATTTGATGCATTCTGGAGAAGTCAATCTTGACTGCTATATACACTACATACTGGCTCTGGTGAAGTATATGAGTGGGTCTACCAAAACGCCTAGTTGTATATGTTACGTCAATTGATCATTCCCTGGTTAGTATAGGTGATAATGTTGAAGTAACTGAGTTCTAACTCTGTTATATCACGTGAGATGTAATATTAACGGTTATACACTTATAATTACTACCAAACGTAAGGACAGACGTGTAAAGGCTGGTGGTGAAGATTTTGTCTTGATACCAGGGTTTATGGTATAATTTTTCAAGTATTAAATCAGCTCAACCATAGGTAATTATCATTTAATAATTAAACACCAACCGTATATAGTAATATTTGCCTGTGAACATGGTATTTCCAGGTCTACCAAGCTTCTGATGCTTCCTGAGAAAAATCCCAAAAAGTAAACAATCTTATTCTGACGTCCTCTTTTCACTCTAGTACGTCTACCTGTCAGTTAATCAGTCTGTTAATGAAATTTCGCAACCAACCCCATATGCTGCAACAATTAGTGATAACCTAAAACGCCACTACTTGAAACTATAAAAATAAAACTCATGCCCAAAACAAGCATTATAAGAGTTCTGGAGGTAGTATTACTCCCATATATATTCACAACACGTTATTTTCCTTGCTTTGCTATCAATAGTAACCCATTCAATTGCCCCCAGATCGGTCGTGTATTCGCGCCCATTTTTTGTTCAGCAAATTTTTTGTCAGTGGCACTATTCGGACTCAAAATTCATCAGATTCACGGTGCTAATTGAAATACTACATCAACAATGTTTTCAGCAGCTCGTTCAGATACCTTGTTCCTTGGAGGAGAGAAAGTCAGTGGCGATGATATCAGAAACCAAAACGTGTTGGCCGCTCAATCTGTGGCTAATGTTGTCAAATCATCTTTAGGACCAGTTGGTTTAGATAAAATGTTAGTGGACGA
Source organism: Suhomyces maxii (assembly GCA_030574995.1). Lineage (NCBI taxonomy): Eukaryota > Fungi > Ascomycota > Pichiomycetes > Serinales > Debaryomycetaceae > Suhomyces > Suhomyces maxii. Next base: position 42,135 of record JAJMGC010000003.1, read on the forward strand.
TATTGGTGATGTTACTGTTACCAATGATGGTGCTACTATTTTGTCACTTTTAGACGTACAACATCCAGCCGGAAAGATTTTAGTGGAATTAGCTCAACAACAAGATCGTGAAGTGGGAGATGGAACTACATCAGTAGTTATTATAGCAGCAGAATTATTGAAGAGAGCCAATGAATTGGTTAAGAATAAGATACATCCAACCACCATTATCACTGGTTATCGTGTGGCTTTAAGAGAAGCTATACGTTATGTCAATGAAGTTTTATCACAATCAGTCGACAGTCTTGGTAAGGAAACTATGATTAATATAGCGAAGACTTCAATGTCATCTAAAATCATTGGATCTGATTCCGAATTTTTCAGTAAGATGGTTGTTGATGCTATGTTGGCAGTTAAAACCACCAATTCTAAGGGTGAAGTCAAGTACCCAGTTAAAGCAGTCAATGTTCTTAAAGCACATGGGAAATCATCTACTGAATCTATGTTGGTTGATGGGTACGCTTTAAATTGTACTGTTGCTTCTCAAGCTATGCACAAATCCATTAAAAATGCCAAGATTGCCTGTCTTGATATTAACTTACAAAAGGCAAGAATGGCTATGGGAGTTCAAATAAATATTGATGATCCAGATCAATTAGAAGAAATCAGAAAGAGAGAATATGGTATTATCATTGAAAGAATCCGTAAGATCTTGAATGCTGGTGCCAATGTTATCTTAACTACTAAAGGTATTGACGATTTATCTTTGAAAGAATTCGTTGAAGCCGGTGCAATGGCTGTTAGACGTTGTAAAAAGGAAGATTTAAGAAGAATAGCCAGAGCTACTGGTGCTACTTTAGTGGGTAACTTATCCAACTTGGAAGGTGAAGAAACTTTCGAAACTTCTTACTTAGGTTACGCCGATGAAGTTTGTCAAACCAGAATTAGTGATGATGAGTTAATTTTAGTTAAAGGTACTAAACAACATTCTTCTTCTTCTATTATATTGAGAGGTCCTAATGATTATTCTTTAGATGAAATGGAAAGATCTTTACATGATTCTTTATCTGTTGTTAAGAGAACTTTGGAAAGTGGTAATGTTGTTCCAGGTGGTGGTGCAGTTGAAACTGCTTTAAACATATATTTGGAAAACTTTGCTACTACCGTTGGATCTAGAGAACAATTAGCTATTGCTGAATTTGCCAATGCTTTATTGGTTATTCCAAAGACTTTAGCATTAAATGCCGCCAAAGATTCATCTGATTTAGTATCTAAATTAAGGACTTATCATGCAGCATCTCAAACTGCTTTACCAACTGATACCAAGAGAAAGAAGTATAAGTACTACGGGTTAGATTTAATTGAAGGTAAGATTGTCAATGAAAGTATTCATGGTGTTTTGGAACCAACCATCTCCAAGATCAAGTCTTTGAAATCTGCTTTAGAAGCTTGTATTGCGATTTTAAGAATTGATACCATGATCACTGTTGCTCCAGAACCACCAAAGGAAGACCCACATCAACATTAAATCAACAAAACATAAGTTTTCTAAAAAGAAAAAAATTTTGGAAAACATAAAAAACAAAATCAAATGTTCAAATGTATTTGTGAATACCTTTAACCGTTTAACTTAACCATAAAGTGTGGCAGAAATGACTCAATTTTATTTTTGTGGAGTCATAATTGCTCGCTTTTATGAGGTCTGTCTATAAAGACCACCAGATAGAGATAGCCTATAGTGTATATAACCTATAATATCAAAAACCTATAATATCAGCGTGTAGAGAGAAGTAAGATTTGTACAAGATACTATAAAAGACCAGAGTCTACATTGACAAACAAACAGATCAGCACCAGGGTGCCATGATCCCTTTGCTTTTGTTTTGTTGTCTTATATGGTATTTGGTTTTAATAGGGCAGTGCACCCAGTTCTATTGTTGGAGAGGAATAATACCAAGCTTTTAGGCTTCTAAGATTCCAAGAAATCGCGGTTCCAAGCTCCAAGCTACTATGTTCCGCACCACCAAAACACAGATCTTCACCATCGCACTTTCTATTGTGTGTACATGACTAGTGATCCACGGCTTAGCGTGAATGATTATGCTAGGCAATGCAACCCCTAAGCCTGATGGAAGTAAGCGGGGATAAACCACGATGTTCTCTTAACCAATGCAGCCAGTGCAACCAAATCAATTTCTCCCCACTATTGGATAATAGTGGAACAAAATAGCTCTATGTGCTCCCTAATCTCTATGGTTACATCACTGCGACTTTGGCAAAATAGGGACAATCAGTTGTTACACGAAGAAGAACAGCGACAACAATAACAACAACAACTACTATGTACACCCACATGTACACCAACATACACACCTGCTGTGTTTGGGTTAATACGGAATACTCGATAAATGACCACTTGGATTACGTTAGACGAGACCCCCAGAATTTCTGGGGTGATTTGGAGGACTGGCTCGCTTACAATAAAAGCCTTTGATCTCGACTGCACCTACACCTCCAAATCATTATTACTTACGATGAAACAAACTATTGTAGTAGCTCACAAACATTAAATCTCGCTTGATTGGATTATTGATTGTTCAGGTTGTTTGTTCCTGGTATTTGCGTTTTTTTCTCCTTTTTTTTTTATGGAATCACTGACGATCGGGTAAGTATGTCATATGTATATCCGTGTAGGTATACTAACCTCGATAAGGATCAAAGGTTGGATTGGATTGGAGGCTTTAATATGCACAAACTAAATGTACTAATACCTAATAACGTAATGTTGTCTACATTTGCATAATTGTAAATAAATGTTATTATTAGTGTATTAATTAATTGGGTATAAACCGGCGAAACAGTCCAATGAGAATAAGGGAGAATTAAAAATTAGAAATATTACAGGGTTCGTAAAAAACCATAGACAATTATGATCAGGTACATGACAGGAACTTAATGATAAGAAGTGAATGAATGGATAAATCAATGTATGAAGGAATGAATAAATGAATAAATGTAGATTGGACCCATTAAGCTATCTATTTTCTTATTTTTTATTTTTCATTATTTTTAAGCTATTATTCTTCCAGAGTTGGCTAAGTTCACTATCGATCTGTCAAATTGGTTATTCTTACCCATAATATGATGCTGATGTTGGTTGGTTTTGTAGTTTGGTTTTTGGAGGTATTGTTGACGTTGTGGAACATTCAAAGAGTTTGCAGATTTCACAGACAAGGGAATTCTCTTTTTGGTAGGAGTGGTCAACAATTCTTCTTCTTCTTGAGCCAATGCAGATAAACTATAATTAGAAGTAGCATTTGTTCTTAAAGAATTCGAAGAATATGAGTTGGAAAGAGACATGTTGGAATTGTATGAAGATATAGACATGTTTGAAGAAGATCTCGATGCTGGAGAAGACATACTGTGGTTTGAATAAGGAGATGTAGATAAGTTTGAAACCGGAGAAACTGGAGATGAAAGAGATCTGTTGCTGTAAGCATTTGAAAGTCTGTAGTAAGATATTTTTTGATTGGATTCGTCTTCCAACTTCTTGACCAAGGATTGTTTAATGTTGGTTAAGAATGGTTGTAATGCAATAATAAGTTCATCTTCCTTAATGGTAACATCCCATTTCAAAAGACCAACAAGTTCCTTTTCGGCCATATTAACTTCTTCAAGTGATAATAAACCGTCAGTATATTTAGTCCAATGTTTATTTAAAGGAGATGAATCATTTAAAGATTTAGCACTCAATATTAAAGATGCTAAAAAGATTCTATGTCTTGTGGTTTCCATTCCAATAGCATTGGCGGGTAAAATGTTTCTTAATTTGTTAAGATAAATAACAGTAGCCATCAAGGTTGGGGTTTGAACATTAGAATATTTAATTAAATTCTTAATGAAAGTAGTAAGAGAATGGTTTTTCTTGACTGGACTTACCAACATGCTGGTATTACCAGGAACCACGGAATATTGAGGTTTAGAAACTTTGACTTGGATGATGGAACTAATGGTGGCAGCCAAAAAGTTAATCATTTCAGCTGATACTGGTTGGCGGGAAAAGATTTTCAAAGCTTCTCTGTCAGACATTTTTTAATGGATAATTTTTTCTTTATTGATAAACTATGATAAGATTTGGTTTGTATGAGGAGGATGTTAATGAATGGAAAAAAAAAATGTTCTATTATGAGTATATGAAGTTGATGAAGTTGCTCCAAGGATAGGAAGAATGTGGGTATAAAGTAGAAATGAGGTTTGAGTTGGAGGGTACTTGTTTTCTTAATGAATGAATTAAAATGTTGCCAGGGGATAAAGTTTAGAATTAGAATTTGTTATTTGGAGGGGGAGAAAAGATTTTATATATAAAATTAGGTTACACGTCCAACCGAAAATAATTAAAGGTAAAACCAAGAGATCACAAACCCAGTTTGTGGACAGAAGTACTATTGTTAGAAAGGTTCCGAGGCAGGATGGCATATGCCCGGGTATTTACTATTATGCGGACCCCATGCTTCATTACATGCAAACTCCCAACACGTAATCACGGTGGGAAGAGATATAGAAAGGACCCCCCTTAACTAACATCACGTCCACATCATACACCTCCTTGCAAAAAAAAAAAATCAAAAGGAGTTAATTTGTTTGAATTTATTACGCGAATTTTTTTGCACCTATTGTTTGTTGCATAAATGTTTGCACTAATTCGGTTAAATGAGACGCGCATCACTTTTCTTACTCGACTAACTGAGACAAATTTTAAAGGTGAAGGTAGCTAAATAAGGTCTTCGTAACCAAGTCGTGGAAGTAACCGTTACTGGTGGTGGGTAACGGTAAATTTTTTTCTTCAACATAAACACACAAACATCCCAAACGCGGATAATCGTCAATCGACACTTGAAAGAAACAGAAACACGTCATATGACCTGAGTTACTAACTGTCTTACATATTGACACCCTACAGTACACAACACTACAGTAGAAGCAAAGTGACCTCACCTTCTTTGTCTTTCTGGGGTGCAGTTTGACGAAATGATTGAAACTGACGAAGATAAATGAAATCTCAAAATCTCAAATCTCAGGCACACCTCCATTAGTTTGGTCTCAGATTCAGGGCGACATCATGGATGTCACAGCCTCATCGAATCTGACCTATTACATAAATGTAGTTTTAATTGAGGATCTCTCACCAAGAGAATGCCTTAAGGGCTAATTATAGGTTTTTGTACTCCCCCCTCTACCCTGAATACAAAAGAAAAAAAATCTAGAATAAACTATTCTACTATTTACGAGACGCCGGCCTTAGCGGATAGTATGTGTTTCTTAATCGTTTGGTGTCGGTTGTCGGATTAACTGTCGTATGTAAGGGCTAGTTCGCTGCATTGAGGGTGAAAAAAAATTTTCTGAAAAATCTATTATGTAAACCTTGGCTGCACTTATTACCTCACTATATTTGTTTAATAATATAGGCTGTGTGGCCTATTGTCTTGTCCTTCTTCCCGCCTTCTGGTGTTTAGTATTTTGATATGTATGTTTATGTTTACTATCACACGCTCTGTGGCTGAAAAAGCTGTTTGGTTGCTACAAAGCCTTATTTAATCTGGACCAAACCACCTCATCTGATTTGACTTTAATCATTTTCACGCGTTTATGATGTTTTTTTTATGGCGTTTGCCCTTTACGCGTTTGTTAATTGTATACGGATCACACGAACTTAGGCTTTTGAAAATGGCCTAATCCACCTTTATAGAAGATATTTTTTTCAGAATGGCGTTTCTCAACATGTCCTGATTATAATTCACTAGTCCAACAAACAATATGTTGGTGAGGCATAAAAAAAGTTCATCCTCTCGAACCCTATTTTTAATCTTCTTCCTTATTTCTCCTCATCATGGATATCCGTATATACATGAAGTTAACGGTACCCGTTCCAGTTTCAGATTAAGTTTCCGATTAAGTATTCTACATCCTAATTCTAAGCAAAGCTCTAAGCAAAGCTCTAAGCATTAACGTTTAATTGGTATATAATTAAGATTTTATTAGAAACATAATTTTACTCCCTTGTAGTTGGTAAATATCTTTTACAAATTATTTGTTGAACATCTGGGGGTATTGATGTTCTTTTTTAAACTGAAATATGAGTTGCCAAAAAAAGAACAAAAAAAAAAAAGATAAAATAAATGGAACCAGACCAATTACTTGATTCAATTGTTTACATCTGGATAGTAGAAGAAAGCGATGGCAACAATCAAGTAAGTACTGAGTAACATCGCACCTTCAAGCCAGTTTGATTCACCATCAAGAATAACTAAATTACTGATGAAAACAGAAACAAACAAAATGGCAGTTTCAAAAGTAGAGAAGTATAAGGACATTGGAACATCAATGACCCAACCAACTAAAACCATAAATGGAGTGACAAAAATGGCAATCTGAAGGGATGATCCAACAGCAACACCAATAGCCAAATCCATTTTGTCCTTCATGGCAACAACAATTGCAGTAACATGTTCAGCAGCATTACCAACAATTGGGATAACAATTAAACCAATAAAAGTCTTGGATAATCCAGTAGATTCAACAATATCATCAATGGATCCAACCAAGTAATCAGCACAGAAAGAAACAAGAATAGTGGCCACAACTAAAACTCCCAAAGAACAATTGACTGATAAATGAGTAACTTCTTTAGCATTATTTTCAGTTGGAACAGCAGTGGTAATAATACCATCATCAGCTTCCAGAGCTTGTTCTTCAAAGAGAGCCTTATGAGTTTTCAATTGGAAAACAAGGTATAAAATGTAGACTATTAATAATATAATAGCAACACCTCTGGATAAACTGAGAATCAAATCATCAGAAGTACCTGGTTCTGGGAAACCACCCTTCTTTTTTGGTTGAGGTAAGGAAGCATGGAAAGCAGCAGGAATCATTAAACCGGCAGTAGCCAATGCCATTAAAGAAGACATGGTTTGGGCAACGGTTTGGTTAAAGGTTTGTTGAACACGAGTGATACCACCGGCAATAAAACAACATCCTAAAACTAATAATAAATTGGATAAAATAGAACCCAACATAGAGGCTTGAACAATTCTTACTTGGTTTTCTTTCAAGGCAATAATTGAAACAATTAATTCAACGGCGTTACCAAAAGTAGCATTAAGTAAACCACCAATGGTTTCACCAACATGTTCAGCTAATTCTTCAGTTGCAAAAGCTAAGATAGAAGCCAATGGCACAATAGCAAGGAAGTTCAACCAGAAAATAGAAGATGAGGACCATTGTAAAGCACCTGCAGCGATACCTAATGGAACAAAAATTAAAAAGTAATTGACTGGAGACAGTCTAATGGTTTGAACAACAGCATTGACAATACTGTTCTTAGTTCTAGTCAAATGGCTTTGATTGGAACCAAGTAATGGTTCGTTTTCGAGGCTAGGCATCGTCTGAGGAAATAGTTAGTAAGGATTCTGAGGCAAAACAAAACAACAAGCATCAAATGATAAACCTCAAATAGCAGATTGTGAATAGTAAACCAGTTTAGTGGGAAGTATTATGAACACTCGATTCCCAATTGATATTAAATAGTGGTAATTACCCTTGTTTTCCGTTATATTAATTGAACCCTTCTATAAGGCGCTTTCAAAAACATCACATTTTTCAACCAAAACAATAGTGTCATGATCATGACCCCGTATCAATTGATAGAGAGGAATCGTTTTGGAGGTATTCAATACCGTTGGATTGTCATTAGTATACATACCGCTTATGATGGGTCTAGTAAGTAATTTGGATGAAAGTCACGATGAATTATTATTGCTGGTGGTTCGATGCTTCAAACCGTTTTGAGAAAACGACTCAGCCTCGCGAGCCAAAGTTTTCTTTTGAGGCAACTTCACTGCGTGGGGAAACTATAATAGATGGTGTGGGGAGTAGATGAAATTGACCTATATGGGAATGGGGGAGTTTTAAGGAGCGTAATTGGAGGGGGGTGACGTAACTTTTGTTTTTGTTCCTCTTAATAATCTTGTCCAATGACTTCAAAGGTACCAAAGGATTTTTATCATTGGTCTCACTTCTGGACCATCTCTTGTGTCTCACCATCGAATTCTCTCGCCAAGAAATAATTAACGTAAACCTGACAGAGATAGCAGATCTATGGTGGTCTGGGCATCCGGAGTATTGCTCGTAATTATGGCTGCAAAATCATCATGAAAGCCGTTAATCATCACGAAACCGATCAACTGAAGCCACTGTTGTTCAAGTGAACTAAATAGCTCATAATAATAGTTCATAATCTGGATTGGAACACATTCAATCTGGTTTAATATCACATGGACCCTTGATATTTCACTTATTTGGTTACTAGTGAAGTCTTTTAATATATAATTCACTACTTCTGTAACAACCCATTTTCAAATTTTCCGAAATAAACAAGGTAATTTGATATAAACACGGTTGATAATACCCGAAGATACTGATTGTTATCATATTGTCATTGCACCCAGATTATAAACAGCTGACCTGATCCATAGGTGATCTGGTATATTGACAATCATCTTTTTTTTTAAAGCTGTTTTTTTTTTCTCTTCTTTGATCTCTTATTAAAGGTTATGGGTATTGATAGACTTAAATACTAGCTATTAATATGTGTGATATATTTTTAGCCTTATTTGAATCGGAAATAGTTCATAGATCGTTAATTAAAAAGAACAGGTGCATATCCGAAACTTGAAAAATAACCAAAGATTTATTTTTTAACAGTAACTAGGCAATTCAAGCATTCTTGGCCCATCTGCTCAATTGTGAATAAGAAGTGTTCCAGTTAGGTATTACATGTTAAAAATGACAATGTTATATGATTTGGAACGGTCACGTGATCACATATTCATATGTATGGCAACACCCATTCATTTCAATAGTATGAGTCTCTTTGACATTCATATCTGATATCGACTTGCTGATATTCTCTAACTCTCGAATTTTCTGAATTTGTGATTTCTTTCATTGGATTTCCAGCCAAGAATTCGGATGGTTTCTTCGCATCTCTAAAGTGTGTGGGGCCGAGGATGTACTACCTCATAAAAAAAAAACTATCTTACACATTTATCAAATACTAAAAAAAGAAATATGATTTAAACCTTCAAATGTGTATTTACAGTTGACTGACAATAAATATATTATATATTAACAACTCCTGAAGGACTTAGAAATGTTCAAAAGTTGATAAAGAATTAAAATTAACGATCTGTAGTTTGGTTGGGAAGTTGCAATCTTTTAAGCAATCAATTCATGCCACAAGTATGGAGTGAAAATAATCACAGCAGTGATAAAGGTATCAAAAGATTCATAAATCGCTAATGGAAACATTAAGAAACCTCTATCAATGAAATTAAGGTAAATGGAATAGAATGCAACACTAAAGAAATGGTTAAACAAAAGCATTGGGAATGGTAACATACCAGAAAGTAGACCAATAGGACCACTCAGGAAAGAACCACCGAGTGAAAGGTACTTAAAACAACCAGATTGTAAGATTTGTAACGCTCTTCTATCAGCTGCGAAAAGAGTATATAAAGCAATAGAAAGGGTATTAATAACTGCATCTAAATTCTTCCGACGACGATGGAATTGACCCATTTGACGAGATATGGTGGCATAATCTTCTAAATCTGGTACTTGTTTTGGATGTAATAATTTTGCTAAAAGAGCAGCATCATTTAATCCAACAGTCATACCACCACCAGTTAAAGGATGACGCATGTTTAAAGAATCACCTAATAAGATCAAACCATTGTTTTCACGACGTCCTTGTTTAACTGCTGGAAGATATTGATTTGGCATGACTCTAAATTTTTTAGTTTCCAATGCTTTTCTGAATGATGGTTGTGTTACCTTTGGTAAAGCAGGTAAAACTTGTTCAGTCATATATTTCATTAATTCACCATTAGTTTGAGATGGTGGCTTCGTAGAACGGTAAGCACAAAGAATACGAGTATGTTGAGGAGAAATTTGGTAAATCAAAATTGGAGCATGGTCTCCTAAAATGACATTGCCTCTATTAGAAGCAGCTAATTTAGCATCTTTTAGATCTAAGCCCACGAAATAAGATCCAATAACTGGTACATTGGTTGGAGCAACTTCTTTACGGAATTTGGAATAAATACCATCACAACTAATGGTAAGTTTGGCAGTATAATTAGTGAATTCATCGTTTCTCTTAACCTTAACACCTGTTACAACAGATGTCTCTGGATCTCTTATTATTTTAGTAACAGTACCTTCGATCCAATCAACGTTTGGTTCATTTCTTACTATAGTTCTTAAGTTACCCAAGAAATCACCATGATGAAATGCAATACCTCTAACCCTATCATCTTCATCCCATCTAATAGTATATATAGTAGTATCATCAACAATTTTATCGTTATCCCCAAAGACAGCATCTGGAACTGGCTTGACGGCGTTGGTAGCAAAGGCATCTGCTTTTAATGGATAATCCAATTCAATACTTTCATCAAAAAATTTGATATAGTAACCAAGGACATCTATAGCTTCAATATTGTTGATGGCTTGAGCCATACCTAGTTCTTTAAGAGCCTTGATTCCCCCTGGTTGAAGCAACTCTCCAACAATACGGTCCGGCTTAGTCCAGTCTCTTTCCACAATCAAAACCTTTCTTCCTTGTCTTGCTAAAGCAGTTGCTATTGGGGGACCTACCACACCTGCTCCAATAACTATGACATCATATTGTGTAGAAGTAGTCATGGTTTATGATATAAATATAAATTCAATGAATTAACAAACTTGAACAATACAAAATGAGCAACTGGAAAGTCGATATCTTTACTTGAATATTCAAAATCTAAACTTGTTCTAAATATTTTTTTTTTTTGAAGTTATTGATGGTTGGTTTTAACGACTCTATATACGTTCGAAAAAAGCACATTCACTATGTAATGATCCGAATTTTTGTCGCGTTTTTTTCTTTTGTCTATAGTTAACAGACATACAAACCTACAAAAAAGTCTAGAAAATGTCGCGTTTACCTCGTTTATCGTATAGGCAATAGTTACTTAGTTAATCATACGATTCTATAAATCACCAGATGGTTTTAAAGCAACAATAAAAAAAAATTATATTGCTTACTCGTCTTCGCTGTCTTCTTCTTCTTCTTCTTCAGATTCAGACTCTTCTTCGGCATCTTGAAGCCACGTGATGAATTGGGAAGTTAATCCTCTTGCATGTACAAGATCTGGATCCTCGGTTGTAGAATCAGTCCACCATTTAAGGATATTTTCTTCTTCTAAAATGTCTTGTTCATATAGGATCCTAATAGAAAGGAACAAAATCACTTGATTATAAGCTTTATCTTTTATGGCAACTTTTTCTTGAATGATAGAAAGTAAATCTCTTTGTTCTTCATCATTAAAAACTTGTCTCTTAAACATTGGTCCCCAATTAGTGAAAATCTTATTGGTAGCATCTTTTGCATCCAAAGTATCAGTAGAAATGAAATCCACAATCTTATTAACCATGGCTTGAACAGTGGCCATACGAACTTCATGATAAGTAACATTCATCGACATACGAAGAGTGTTCAATTCTAAAAGTGCAGTATCTAAGTCATGGTTATGATTCAATGCTCTTTCAACAGTAGCATAAGCTTCCTTGCCAAAATCTTCTTCTTCTTCTTCTGAGTATGCTTCAAAATCAGTAGAAATAACCGAGGATCTACGGTTCTTTCTTTGTTTCTTGACTCTTTGATTAGTGACTGAAGTAATAGATTCATCAGACATACTAAGTTCCTTAAATTGATAAATCATACCACTGTAGTGATGAGAACCTTCTTCATCTTCAGAATCTTCTACTAATTCATCATCCGAAACATAAATGTATCCAACACCATCTTCGCCCACCACACTATCAGCCTTGGAATCAGCTTTCTTGGAATCAGTTTCTTCTTCATCTGATTCATCAAATGAATCGAATTCTTTAACAACTGGAGTTTCCACAATTCTGGTATTACTGGCAATGATCTTGTTCTTACCTATTTTAACATTGAATCCAGCAACCACGCCAGCCTTTAATTGAGTATTTAAACCAATATGGGCTCCAGTAGCAACTATAGAATTGTCAATAATAGCATTATCTTCAATGACAACATTATCCCATATGTAGGAGTTAGTGATGGTAACGTTTTTACCAATTCGACAATTTTTACCTATGACAGACTTCTTAATCTTGGATTTGTCACCAACAGACGTGTTAGCACCAATAGCAGTACTACTACCAATCTTACAAGATTGAGCCAATATAACTTTTTCGTCCTTATAGATATGATCGAATTCATAAGTATAAGAAGTATCACCAAGTAAATTGGAATCTGGAACTAACGGATAACACCATCTAGCCAAAATATCTTGAGTGATTGCATCATAAGTTGGGAAACTTTCTACTCTAGCAGCGTATTCTGAATTATTATCACTGATGTATGCATAAATGGTCTTTTTCAAAAGATCAGATGATAAAACACCTTTAAGGAAATCACTTCTTAAATATTGATAATCGAAGTCTTCTTGGAAAATTTGAGGAACATGTGGGGTACAAATATCAATTGAACAATCAATTAAATCATTACGAATAACAAATTCATCTTCTATATCTTCCAAAAGTTCCGGATCCAAATTAATAGTGGTTTGTTTATCATCAATGGAAGGGATTTTGGAAAAGAATAAACATCTATCGGTTTTCTTATCCAAAATAAAAGTACCTGGATCTATTTGAGCTCTAGTTCTATGTAATGAAGAAGCTTGAGTCAATACCATGGTCATGATATGATCTTTATCTTGCAGTTTTTTGTGCTTGTGAACATTCATTGCCTTATTAAAGTCAATGTTAGTAACAACATCACCAGATACCAATAAAAAGTCACCGGAAATAAGACCTCTATTATCTATATCTCTCATCACATCACCAACTGATCTTGATTCTAATGACATTATAGTACTAAGATGGAATGGTGCATTTTTAGATACCCATTTGGAATTCTCAATATATTGTTGGATTTGATCAGCATGAGATGTACACATCAAGAAAACTTCATTAACACCAGTTTTAGCTAAAAATTCAAGAGTATATTCGATCAATGGAATATTGGCAAGCAGTAATAAACATCTTGGTTTGGTGGCGGTTAATGGCATGAATTTCGACTCGAATGAGTCGAGGAGAACCACCGCCTGGAATCTCTCATCTTGGACGAGTTCCTTTTGCTTCTTATTCTTTGGAGGCATCGTTCCAGTGTATCACTAGCGTCTGTAAAAAATTTAACAATTGGTGAAGGTGGTTAGGTCACGTGGACAGTGTGGGATTTTTTTGGAACAGTTAAGATTTTTAGTGCACTATTTGAAAATAAAGGCTGCAAGAAAAAGGTTGCACCTAAACTGACTGAAATTTACATGCTATTGTGGTTGCAATTTGTAGTTATCTATTTCTATTTACAATATGAAAGGGTAGTGTGGATCCCAGAACTCATTCATGGGATGAAAATCAAACTAGAATGAAAAAAGGATTGAATAAATGTGAGGTTATTATTTTTTTTTTACTTTTAGTGTGAATACAAGGAAAGATCAGGTCAGCTGACTACCCTACCAAAGACCGGGTTTGGAGATAATTAGTCTATTCAGCCTTTGCAGCTTGAGATGGCTTTTGAGCTTTTGCTTGGGCTTGGCCTTGCATTTCAGCTTGGGCCTTTTGTTCAGCAGCCTTTGTAGCTTCTTGTCTCAATCTGATTGTTTCCAACATTTCTTGTTCTTCAGCTTCCTTGTCCATTAATCTCTTTCTCCATTCAGGAATTGGAGGAGGTTTGGATTTGTTGATTTCTTGTTCTTTAACTGTCAAAACAATAGTACCCAATAATAAAATAATAGTAATGGCTTGAGCATACATTCTTGCTTGAACTGCTTTTTGAGCAGTGGTCATGATCTTATCTCTATTCACGTAAACCCAAGATCCATATAAAGAAGCAGCCCATGAACCAACAATAATAGGATACTTGTTATCATTTAAAACGGTGAAAATCTTATCAGTCAGAGACATACGGTTCCATTCTCTGTATTCTTCCAAGACTTTGGCTTGAGTATAAGAAGAATGATGCATTTGTTTGTCAAATTCCCAAGAACCTTGGTCAGTAAAGAAAGCAGCCATAGAAACAGTTGGCATAACAAGAATACATGTCTTAATACTAGTATTGAATCTAGCAAATCTAACAGGATGTCTCTTTTTCAAGTAGGTATAGATACCGGTGGATAAGACCGAACCATAAAGTAAACCCTTCAAACCTTCAGCACTGATGTGGGCAATATGAGCTTGTCTTTCTTCGGAATCAATGATCTTCATGGCTGGTGGGTGTTGTTAATAGAGCTATTCTTTATCAATAAATTTTCGAGTGGTCTGATTATACTGATGTTGCGTACTGTATATAGCCAGGGTGTAATAGCCAGATCCGTTACTATAGAAAGAAGTGAATACGATATGGCTAAACGAGTTAATTATGATGCTATGATCTTTTTGATACTGGCACTGTTTAGTAGAGGCTCTGGTGTAATTTGGGGGAAAATAGTCCCAAATGGTTACCCTACTCAGTGTTCCCTACTTAACGGGTGATGCACTAATACAATTCCTAAACAGAGTAGTCTACAAAATATAGAGATATACCAACAAACTCTTCGAATACACTAAACGGTCCAGTTAGATCACAATCCTCTCCACAACGTAGATTAATCTGCTCACTATCGTACTTCTATTTTTCTAGAGCATATAATTTTATGTCTATAGTGCAACACTCTAATTTTGGTGTACACCTATAATTATCTCTAACACACAGTGCGAGCATTTTATTTATCTATACTAGTAATAGGTTTATCTGCTCATATATAAACCACAACATCCCCTCTTTCTCGTCATGGACCAATTCACCCCTATAATACCAGTTACTGCAGCCATGGATCACGGTGACCATTCGACCCATGACATGCCCATGGCTCCAGATAGATGTTCCATGAACGTAAGTACACCTTTCTTTGGCCTAGATCACTAGATCACATACCTCAGAACATTACTAAAACAAGCAGATGCTTTTTACATGGGATTGGAAGAATACGTGTGTGATTTTTGAATGGTGGCATATCCGTTCATTTGGTTCCTTCATATTCTCTCTCTTGGCTCTAGTACTTATTGGTGCAGCTTACGAATACATCAAGTGCTCTATAGAAAAGTGGGAATGTGCCAATACTACCTTGTTGACTGGCAGTAATAGCAATACCTCGGCTGTGGCAATCAGAAAATACAAGTTGAAGCATTCTCTTCTTTATGGGTTCCAGGTCGGTTACTCTTTCATGTTGATGTTGGTATTTATGACCTATAATGGTTGGATCATGTTAGCAGTAGTGATAGGTGCTGCGTTGGGTAACTATATCTGGGGTGGTTTAGGTGTAAGAGAACCTTCTCGCTCCCTTGCATGTCACTAAAGTCCAATGGAAGGATATGGTGATACCAGTGGATAATCCTGGATCCACATCCACTCTCACCTACCCACTAAGGTAATTGACCAAATCTAAACTAAAGAAAGATTTGAGTATTCTCAAAATTCCCTAAAGATTATTATTTTGCTATAGAACCTGACACCAGGATGAGTCCATGTAGTTCACCAGACCTGCTGGATAATCGTATATAGACAATATCACTAGGATAATAAATGATTATGACGAAATTTATGAATTTATGAATTTATGAATCAATATAAATGTTGGTTCCTATAACTTGGTATAGTTTGGGCAACCTTACAACTCTTTAGCTCTTGAACTCAAGGTAAATACTCCTTTTCTTTGGCTTCTTTTATCTTTATGGTCTTCCTTTGCAATTGATTTTTATCTTTTTGATCTATTAATTGAGGTACTTTTATTTTAAATTGTCAAAAAAATTTTCTCACCAATCTATAATACAATTTCTCAACTCGGATCTCTTATTAACCTATCTTTATTTCTATATGAACATTAAACTAAACAAATATTATAAACTTTTAACTTTTTTGCAATTTTGGTGAGAATTCATATAATTTGAAAACTGATCAGATATGGGTACACACTTACCCAAATCTTTGAAAAAAAAGTCATCGAAAACATTGGTATGATTAATTGAGACCTTAGAAGTTTTTTTTACACAATATTTACCATTATATTACAATTATTTTGTCCTTTAGATAAAGATCAATCCTCAAAATATGCAAAAATTGGACTGCGTATAGATTTTCAATTTTCAAAATCTGGCACAAGGTGCTCCAGTGGCGCAGAGGTTAGCGCTTCGTGCTTATAGCCGTTTTACGACGAATTGGTTATGCCAAAAGTCACGGTCGTGTGAGGAACGCGACGGTCGTGGGTTCAAACCCCTCCTGGAGCATTTTGTCTTTTTTAATTACATTTTTTAACGAGTTTGATACCATGGAGATAGAATCAAAACGAGCCCTAATAGCAGAGAAGATTTTCAGAAAATATTCCAAAAGAGTGAATATTCTTTTTTATATTGTGTTCTATTTTTCCTCACAATTGTAGACCTTTAATTCTTCACTATAGGAACACTTTCCAAGTCTCGTAGTGTCATCACTCTGTATGCAGTACGCAAAATTTATCTCATCTTGATGAGCAGAGTTTGGTCTAATCTAAAGAAACTCATTACATTGCTAACTACACAGACATGTCAGAAAAAGTTAGATACTTCTTGGAACAGTCTGTTCCAGAACTTGAAGACTTAAAGAACAAGGGTCTTTTTGATAAAAATGAACTTACTATGATTATGAGAAGAAGAACCGACTTTGAACATAGAATTCAAGGCCGTGGATCAAGACCAAGAGATTATTTAAAGTATTCCGAATTTGAAATGAACCTTGAAAAATTAAGATCAAAGAGAAGAATCAGATACTTGAAAGCAGGAATGATCGAACAAAAACCAACTTTAAGTGATTGGGCTGGTGTAAGAAGAATTATGTTTATTTTTGATAGAGCAACTAGAAGATTTCCAGGAGACTTAGAATTATGGGCTCAATATTTAAAATTTGCTAAAAATTTCGGAGCTATTAAAGTCATTTATAAAGTGTATTCTAGATTATTACAATTACAGCCAAGAAACGTGGACGCTTGGTTATCAGCTGCCAAATATGAATTTGAAACCAATGCTAATGCTAAAGGTGCTAGAGTTTTATTCCAAAAGGGGTTGAGATTAAATCCAGAATCTTTAGACTTATGGTTAGCATATGCACAATTTGAACTTTCTTATATTTCTAGATTGTTAGCAAGAAGAAAAGTTTTAGGTTTAATAACTGAAAAGCAACAACAAGAAGAAATGGATCATGAACAAGCTCAACTTCAAAAGGCAATTAATAAATCTACTTTAGGTGAAGGAGATGAAGATTTTAATAACGATAAAATCGACTTACCAAGTAATGAAGAAATGAAAGAAGAATTAAATCATTTACCTGAAGCTGATATGAATATGTTAGGTAATCCAGAAACCAATCCAGCATTAAAGGGTGATGTTGCCTTAACTATCTTTGATTTATGTGTTCCTGCTATTCTTGCTACCATTCCTAAAGGTTCCACTGTAGTCCTTGAAAGTGATAAGACTTTTGAAGTGACTAATAAATTCTTAAACTTATTTGATAAGTTTGAAGATTTAAACAGAGATTATTTATACACCCATGTTTTACAATTTGTTCAAAACTTGTATCCTATGGACTTAAGGTCCTACATTATTGATATCAACTTACCTATAAGAACAATTGGACCAAAATCAGAAAACTTATCCGAATCATTACAATTGTCAGTTAATAAATTCATAGCCTATAAATCCAAGATAAAGGATGTGAAAGAAAAAGATACTTTGACTAATCTTTATGTGAATCACTTATCCAACCAATTCTTGAACGGTGATGACGAGAATGTGGACAAGTTGTTGCAGGCAATTATTAAGAAGTGCCGTACTATTTAAATGCTCAATTAATGACTCAATTAAATGAATGTAGAATTTCCATCGAATCAAGTTTTTTTTATACTTTTAGTAGCTCTCGATTTGTACCAAAAAGCTATAGAGTTTTTAATATTGGGTTTAATTTGTGTGAAAACTTCGTGAATCGTCTTAATTCCTTACTATTATTATTAATATTAATCAATCTTGCTTAGCATAAGCAGCTTCAGCATCCACGGGTCTATACAAATGACCTCCTGGACCACGCAATTTCTTATCAACAACCCGGGAAGCAGCCCACACTATGGCACCAGTGACAACAGCAACAAGCAATAATACACTGTAAAAAGATGAGTAAGAAATAGGAATATAGTTGATTGGGAACTTGTAGAAACCATCAGCAAATGGTAATGATCCACGGTAATCTCCAGCTAAAGAATTGGCATTTGGCAAATTGTTGTACCATCTGATAGCTAAGTTAAGAGTCAAGTGATCTCCAATAACTACTCTTGAAGCGTTAGTACCAGAAGAAAATGCAATAGCACTAATAAAAGTATTTTCTTCCGGTAATTTGGAATTTGGAGTGGTGAATAAAACATTAACAGAAGAATCGATATCCAAATGAGAATCATGGATTTCACCTCTAAAGTTGAAGGTTAAAGGAATGTAGGCACCCCCTTTTTCTAAGGAGTTCATTTCAGTACCTAAAGGTATTCTGCAACTAAAGGGAGCATCTTCATGGACGTATAATTGGAAAAGGTGATATAATTCGTCAGAGAATCCAATAGTACAGTTTTTATCTTCACTAACACCATAACTGAACGTTAATGGTTTCCCTGTTTCTTTACAGGTTGGGAAAGGAGTATAAGTGATTCTTTCTTGATCATCAAACTTATGTTCACCATTATCAATGTTACGAGCAATACAGTCGATCAAAACATCTTGGCCAAAAGTATAAGGAGTGATTTCAGGAATCTCACCATCTCTTTGTAAAGGATACCATTGAGAAGCAGAAACTAATGGCACCAAGGCAGCTGTTATAAGGGAGAGTCTCATGGTGATGGGTGATAAAGTTCAACTAACTGTCGCGTAGCCTTTTAATTTTTCTATTCCAAGATGACGTAATCGAAACAGGAGTTGAGATGATTCAATAACAATATTATTCTGAAAAATTGAAAAATTGAATTAACATATCCGTACCAGCCAGTAACATTAGTAGTTTTGATGCTGGATTTGAAAACTTTGTAGTGTAGGTAAGAAGTATGACCCACGAAGAAAATTGATTTTTATTCCTCCTTTATTGAAAATAGCGAAAAGTATACAACGTTGAGAAAAGGAAATGATTTGTGCAGCCTTAATATGTCTTTAATAGAAATTTCTGGGACTGATTTATTCAGCTCAACGGAAAACAAGATTGTGATTATTAATATTCAAATCTTCACTCAAATATCATTCAATTGAGATTTTCTTGAATTCCGAATGTAGATAATTGAATATTATTCAAATCAAATTGACAGAGGCGAGATCATATCAGAATACAATCAATTTCCAATCACATCTTAGTAATAGAATACTGGGATCACATGTTTAATTCCTAGGTTTCTTTTCCTTGGTTTATTGTTTGCTGCTTGTTCATCATGTCAATAAAATAGTTTCTCTAGTAATAATCGCATATGGCCATCCACAAAAAACAAACGAAGGAATGAAGTGGTGGAGATTTTCATATTGACACAGATTCCGAAACATTCAAACTTTTGAAGAGGTCCAATTTTGTCTACAGTTTAGAGCTTTTTTTTCTTCAAATTATAGGTACCTCTTATATTTTGTCGATGAAGAGTGGACCAATTTTAAGGTGATCTAACACTACAAATAGACATATTGACACCATCCAGAATAATTCAAGAAGGTAGATGCCATGAACTATGGACCAGCCAGCAGTAAGTTTATAACGGAATGTGTCTTTACTGTTTATTAAAGGACCTTTTACTCAAAGTCATTTCAATCGAGCGATAGACATTGTATTTTCAATAATGCACCAAGTAAGTTTTCCAATTTGTGTAGGAGGAATTTACGATAACCTAATTTTTTTTGTATTCACTCGTTTGATTAACTTTATAAACCAAAAACCTAACCTAATTGGTTTGTTCGCCATTTTTCTTGAGTCAGCCATTTTATATTCAGGTTGTTTCGTTACATATGATACAATTAGTACAATGTTAGATTAAACTATATACTTAGTTTCTCTTGGCGAAACGTCTTGGACCTCTTTGGGAAGAGATAGAGACGGTTTGAACTGGGATCTTGAAACCTAAGGAGTTAACCAAGTCAGCAGTTTCAGCGTCAACTTCTAATTGACCGTTGGTGTGAGACAAGTCTAAAGCAGAGACTTCTGGAACGTATTGATCTTTTCTTTCTCTTTCTTCTTCTTGCAACTTGAAGGAGATACCTCTAACTGGACCCTTTTGAATACGCTTCATCAAGTGGGTGGTGTAACCAGCAATCTTATTTCTTAATCTCTTAGATTGGATGACAGCAATTTCACTGGTCAATCTCTTGTTGGTTTCGAAATCCAAAGTCAACTTTGGGTAGAAACGTTCAATCAAAACCTTGGAGGCTCTCTTAACAGTCTTAGTTCTAACACGACCCTGAATAGTTAGTATTTGTTATATTTCAATCTTGGTTGGTTATATGGGAAAATTGTTAAACCGTTAGAATCGATTATATTGTATCTTGAAAAATATATTAAGTCCTCCTACTACCTCCATCAATATATCTGTGCATGAATGTTGTGACATTCAAACTAGGATAAATCATTTGAGCATTCCATGGGATATTTCACTTCCAAAGTCCAGGTTATTTGTTCTGTTTGAATCATTTGATAAAATTTTTTTGATGATACTCTGTCTCTTTATTACAAAGAAAAATTTTCTGAAACCACTTGAATTAAAACATGATGAATCGTTTCCTTCTATCAGTCTATTCCACTTGCTGAGTTATATCACTGATGATTCAATTACATGATGACAATAATCACTAAGGTTTTCCCATATATCATTATACATACCATTTTGTATAGTTATTATTGATATGACAAAGAAAAGTCTAAAGGTTTTTCATCCAAAATTTCTGCACTGTGGTTTTCGGTGAAAATTTTGTGAGAGAGGTCGCACTAGAAGCGAATGCACGTGATACAGTGTTAGAGATGAGGCTGCTAGTAAAACAGTAAAAAAAGAGGGGGCACGTGAGATATCAGTGCAGGAGAGGAATTCTCGTCAGGTGCGAGCTGTGACTGCTTTTTATGGGCATGTGACATGCTTGTCTAGTCTCACATTGTCTTCGTGTCATGGAATGTCGCGACAACCTCTCAGCATTTCCTTCTAAATGTCACCAGTGACACGCGACACCAACTCTCACACCAACAAACTAATATAGGCTCAATAACACAACCGCCACTGATATCATTGCACAGGTGCCAATTATTGATAAAACGATCTCGGGGTTAACCAGATCATCTATCCTGTACTTGTTAATACACATTACCCCAAGGTAGAGATTGATTCATTCACCTTAGAGATTGATCATATTGTTATCATATACTCCCCCACACATTATTACCTTTTCCAAAACCTTTCTCAAATCATAATATTCACGTTCTGATTATATTGCAAAAAAAAAAAAAGAACAAACAAAATACATCATAATTAATTTAGACATTTTAAAATATGGAGAATTCTAAAGGAAAGCATTTCCATTGTGACGTTTGTTCAAGTGATATTACCAATAGAGTACGAATTCAATGTGCTATATGTAGTGATTATGATTTATGTGTACCATGTTTTAGTACTGGACAATCCACGGGAGATCATAAGCCATGGCATGATTATCATGTTATTGAGCAAAATACATATCCTATTTTTGATTCAGATTGGGGTGCTGATGAAGAATTATTACTTATTCAAGGTTGTGAAACCTATGGTTTAGGTAATTGGCAAGATATTGCTGATCATATTGGTAATAGATCTAAAGAAGAAGTTGCAAAGCATTACTTTGAAGTTTATTTAAATTCTAAAACTTATCCATTACCAGATATGGATAATCATACTTTTGATGATATTACTCCTTCACAATTTACTCAACAACGTAAAGCAAGATTGGAAAGAAGAAAGAATATGCCATTGCCTCCACCGAAAACCAAACCAGTCGCATCTGTTCCATTATGTCACGAAATTCAAGGTTATATGCCTGGTCGTTTGGAATTCGATTATGAAGCCGAAAATGATGCAGAAATTCCGGTTAAAGATCTTATATTTGATCCTGATGATCTGATGGCAGATATTGAATTAAAATTGACCATTTTAGATATTTATAATTCCAGATTAACTACGAGAGCTGAAAGAAAAAGAGTTCTTATCCTTAATAGTATTTTGGATTATAGAAAGAATATCAGTGCTGATAAACGAAAAACTAAAGAAGAAAAAGAATTACTTAGAAAGATTAATTCATTTATACGAGTTCTTTCACCCGAAGATTTTGAATCATTCACTCAAGATATGTTGACCGAATTAAAATGCAGAACTAGAATTCAACAATTACAAAACTGGCGTCGTCATGGTATTACTACTATTGAAGACGGTAATAAATTTGAAAAAGATAAATTGATAAGAGCTGCTCATTACCAAAGAATGGGTAATGGAGCTCTTAGTGCAAGACATTCTAATTCTGCAACTCCAGGAGCATCAGGAATCGGTGGAGGTTCTTCAGGTATGGGATCAGGAAATTCCATGGGGTCTAATGGACATCGTAAAACATATTCTTCGCCACAACCAGAATACAAACCAAAGGTTGGAAATGCTCGTGCTCCATTGGATATTCTGCATGCTGCTGATTTTGAATTACTTTCAAATGAAGAAAAACAACTATGTGCTACCCTTAGAATTTTACCAAAGCCATACTTGGCCATTAAGAATCAATTGATGAAAGAAGCTATTAAAAACAATGGTATATTAAAGAAGAAGGATGCTAGACAAGCATTGAAGATTGATGTTAACAAAGCATCCAAGATTTACGAATTTTTTGTGCAAATGGGGTGGTGTTCACAAGGCTAATTTAAGTGAACGTTTTTATTTTTTTTTTGTTTACTTTTACCAATACTTCTATAGATCACAACTGTCACTGACAGGTATGATGTATGCAAGTCATTTAAGTAGATAAGAAACTCAATTTTGAGGGGAACTAAAGGATTAGGAAGGAAAAAAAAGCTGTCTAGCAAAAGCGAGACATTTTACGAACTTATCCTGTCTTGCCCTTTAGTTCACTTGCTGGTTCAATTAATTACCTAATTGCTTCCTTGCTAAGTGTTAATGTTCACTGATGACAAAATCTCTGGTAGATTTCATGCATGAGCAATGGGGTATTTATTTTTCTTTCAACTTCAAGGAACAGTTCCATTCAACTTGAATTGAAAATATTATTGAAACGAAAATTTGATGAGTTTAATGCCCAATAAAACTGATAATATCTGTACCAAGGGTTAAAGAAGTAAGACTAAAACTCGGGGTATTTAATGCAAGACCAAAAAAGATTAACATAAAATCTCATATACCAATAGGGTATCTATGTGGAATTTCCGATATTGCCGCAAATCATGCCACAACCGAAAATCCAAATGACTTTCACCAATAAGACGCACTTGGCGAGGGGATGGTACATCCTCCACCCTCAAGCCGCACAAAGGATTAAATATTGTAAATTATACATAAATCATTATGTACCCATAATATAGAACCGAAACCCATCTGTTTCATTTCATAGCAATTCTACGTAGATTGTGCCACCATTACCACAAAGGTTAAAAATTGACCTTTCCGTTCTTGTCCCCATCGTCATTCTCATCAAATAAAGACGGATAATCACATCTATCAAGTAGCTTTGACTGTGAACAAAAATAAAAAAAAAGGAGTTGATTCTTAGCTCACGTGGTTTCATAGAAAAGGTACATTAAAACTCTTCAATCAAGTTTGTTCATTGGTTGGTGTTAGTATCGTAACTGTTTTTCGAATCTGGAGATAAACTTTCTCCAGCCGACTCGTGACTTCCACGTGCTCCTAACGATAGAACAAAGGGTGTCACAAATAATCATCTGATTTCTAATATCGCAACTGAGCCGATACAAAGAATAATCAGTTCCTAATAAAAAAAAAGAGACAGGGTTGTTGTTGTTTAATCAACATTTCTAATCATCAGATTCATATATATATAAAGATAGCATACTAACCATGACGGACTATCTTAAATTTCAGACCGAGTCTTCAGGGAGACATAAGGGAAAACAGCATATTATAATAGTGGGTGCAGGTATTATAGGGGTGTGTACAGCTTACTACTTAGTTCATCATACAAAGTTTGACCCTGAAAAATATCATATTACCATAATAGAAAGTAAAAGAGTTGCTGGTGGTGCTTCTGGTAAAGCAGGTGGCCTTTTAGCTCTTTGGGCATTTCCACAGGAGATTGTTCCGTTATCGTTTCAATTGCATCAAGAACTTTCCGATTTATACAACGGAGGTGAAGAATGGGGTTACCGTAGATTAAACACAGTATCCTTAGAAGGTGACATCAGTCATTTAGGTGATGAAGAAGATGAAGAAGAAGATCAAGATGATGACAAATCACCAAGAAAAGGTCAAAAAGAAGTGGCCAACGATCAACAATTCGAAGATGAAGATGAAGATGAAGACGATAGTAACAACATACTGGATAGTTTCAAACAACCACAAAAGCATGACTCGGATTCATCTGGGTCGATATCTGATAAACCACCAAAAAAGACATCCAGAGCTTCAAGATCCGATGGTGGCACTAATACAAGAGCCACACGTTCTGCATCCAAAAATAAACCAAAGCTTCCAGAAACCCTTAATTGGATAACGGAATCTCTCATATCTGATTGTTCAACCTTAGGTGGTACTGATACTACTGCTCAAGTC
The DNA here is from genome assembly GCA_030574995.1 of Suhomyces maxii. NCBI lineage: Eukaryota > Fungi > Ascomycota > Pichiomycetes > Serinales > Debaryomycetaceae > Suhomyces > Suhomyces maxii. Next base: position 67,112 of record JAJMGC010000003.1, read on the forward strand.
CATCCTTATAAGTTCACCACATTCATTTTGAAAAAAGCTGTAGAAAAATCTCAAGGTGCTATTGAACTTATCATTGGTAAAGTAAATGAAATTACCTTTTCTGTGGAGACAGGTAGAGCCACTGGTGTTGCATATGTTCCTACTTCAGCCAAAACAGATGCCACCAAAATTAAATGTACAAAATTGGCTGGTGATCAAATAGTTCTTTCTGTTGGTCCTTGGACTTCTAAGATTTTACCAGATTGTCCAATTTCTGGATTAAGAGCTCATTCCATCACAGTTTCTCCTTTTAAAGATCAACCAGTTTCTCCTTATGCTATTTTCACTGAATTCAAAACTGGTCCATACTCCTACATATCCCCAGAAATTTATGCTAGACAAGATGAAGTTTATGTTTGTGGAGAAGGTGATTCTGCTGTTGATGTTCCAGAAACTACTGATGATGTTAAAGTTGTCAAATCAAAATGTGATGAATTATTCAGACAAGTGGGTAAGATTTCTCCTAACTTAAGAAAAGGTCATATTCTTAAAAAGCAGGCATGTTATTTACCTGTTCTTGATGTTCCTTCATCAAGTGGTCCTCTTATTGGTGAAACCAACGTTGAAAGTTTATTCTTAGCATCTGGACATTCATGCTGGGGTATCAATAACGCTCCTGGGACAGGAAAAATCATGAGTGAGTTATTACTTGATGGTGTTTCCAAATCAGCAGATACATCAGGACTTGATCCTTCATTATATTTTGATGCTAGTGTTTTAGTCAGTGATGATGAATATAATGATGATGATGATGAAGAAAATGGTGAAAAGAGAAACACAGAAAAACTGAACCAAGATGATAGATACTTTGGAGATGATGACGAAGATTATGATGAAGACGATGATAAGAGTGAATATCCTGATGGAAGTAGTACCGATGATACTAATGAATTTACCAGGAATACTGTTTTTGAAAAATAACAGAATCAACAAACAAACTGAATAGGTAAACTTAATGTATTTATACTGTTCGAAACGAACAAACGAATAATAAATGATCTACTGAGATGGACATGCCAGAAATTTTTTTTTGTATAATCCACTGTGACCATAATTTGTAGTTATTGTGCATATATTACAAGTAGGTTACTATAAACATGGAGATAAACCCTTTTTTTATTTTGTTGGAAAACTTATTCGTCTTTTCTGGCAATGAGTCCTTTACCCTTCGAATTTCCCTTAGTATTTTTAGTTATTATTTTCGACTTTAATGAATTGATCACATTAATGGTCTTGAAAGTGAATAAAGTTGCTACCATAACAAAAATGGTGGTCACCAACTTTTCATGCTTGACCCATAATTCATTATCGAACAAGTGGATTTCGTCCTTTCTCTTATTAGTTAAGTATCTTTGGTTGGTATGTTTATTCTCAATAACATGAGGTTCCACCTTATGGAAATTGTTGTTTCTTTCAACTTCTTGTTCTCTACCAGGATCATTAACAAGATCATCAAAGATTTCAAATTCTTTTGGAAAATCTTGTAAAGCTTGGATTGGAACTGGTGGAATATATGATAATTCACTACTGGTTAAAATGATGGTATAGTGAGGAGAAGGAAGTTTACGAATGATTTTACGGATCAAATCATCGTGTTCTCTGATAGTATGCTCGCGTTCATCATTGTCAGTAGGAAGAGGACTCAATTCAATACGAATGATTCTTGTTCTAGTATCAAGATACTCTCTAACTTCATTTTCATCATCATTAACCACATTAACAGTTTCAGCATTACAGTTTCTAATGATGTATCTTTCAATGAAATCAAGATCCAATGGTTCTTCAACTCTTGGTAATCCGATCAATGTGGATGATAATGCCAAATACTTTCTAACCAAGTTCCAGTTATCTTTCTTGTTTTCATTCAAGTCTGTATAAGATAAACCGGGTTGATTTATAATGATATATTCGTCGGCAGCACAATGGGTCACCAATTTCTTGATCATATTGGTAACGGATGTGACATTATGAAGAACAGAATTGCTTGGTGCAATTTCTTGTTTAAGACCTGGTACAACCTTATGTGAAGCCACCAATACTGGGACCGCGTTCAATGCAAATGATGGAACCGCCAAGATTAACCAAGCGAGAGGAAAGTACATGGTAATCAATGAGTAGTATAAGTAAGTAAATGGGTTACCCTTTCTGATTTGGTTTTTAAATGAATAACACTGGAAATATGATCCAACTGTTAGTTAATGAGCAGTCTGGTGATGTGTCAAATAAGATAATAAGTTATGCAGTCTGAACAGTACTATGATTGATGATAAGCTCCCCAAAACTATAGAGATGATGATGATGATGATGATGATGTAGAGAGTCTTTTCTTTTGCTAAGACCTTTAATGGTGATGGTGTTGGTGCTTGGTTTGGTGATAGTGAGTGTCTAATCTGTAACTGATTTATCATTCTTTCCTGTACACTTGATCCATGATGACGTACAGTCTCACGGCTCTCTCTGGCGTGGCACCATTCGCGGCACCATTATATATAAATACTGGGTGCCACCCTTTTCAAAAGTATAATTATCGTTATTATTGGTATTATTGTTAATTGCAAGCAATGTCAACCGAATCATTGGAACTTGCACAATCGTTCGTGGAGTTCTTGAACAAATCACCAACTCCTTATCATGTTGTCAATAGTTCAGCTGAGATTCTTGAAAAAGCTGGATTTGAAGAATTAAGTGAAAAAGACAATTGGAACAAGTCACTTAAGAGAGGTGGTAAGTATTATGTCACTAGAAATGCTTCATCTCTTATTGCTTTCACTGTGGGAGAAAAATATGAAAATGGTAATGGTATTGGTGTCGTTGGTGCTCATACTGATTCTCCATGTTTAAGAATTAAACCTATTTCTAAAAAGACTTCTGAAGGATTTATTCAAGTTGGTGTTGAAGTTTATGGTGGGTTAATTGCTCATTCTTGGTTTGATCGTGATTTATCGATTGCTGGTAGAGTCTACGTTATTAAAGATGGTCAATACGTTCCATATTTAATCAAAATTGATAAACCTTTATTAAGAATCCCAACTTTAGCTATTCATTTCAAAAGAGATACTAGTGATAAGTTTGAATTTAATAAGGAAACTAAATTATTACCAATTGCTGGACAAACTGCTTTAGAAAAGAATTCTGATGTTGAAAAGGATGATGAACAAAAACCTCATAGATGTGCTGATGATCCAACTTTACAATTGTCTCCAGAACAATTTGAATCTGTTCAGAATGTTATTCAAAGACATAACAAATCTTTAATTGAATTAATCGCTAAGGAAATGAATGTTGAACCAACTCAAATAGAAGATTTTGAGTTATTATTATTCGATCATCAAAAATCAACCATTGGTGGCTTAAATGATGAATTTATTTTCTCTCCAAGATTAGATAACTCCACTTCCTGTTTCACTTCTGCGGTTGCCTTGGCTGAAGCTTCAAAAGATTTATCTCAACAAAGGGGTATCCTGGCCATTGCTTTGTTTGACCATGAAGAAGTTGGTTCTACCTCTGCTCAAGGTGCTGAATCCACCTTTTTACCAGACATTATCCAAAGAATTGCCAAGGTTGATTTCAATGGTGTTTCTGGTGAATTTTACCATCAAACCGTTGCTAACTCTTTCTTATTATCTTCTGATATGGCTCACGGTGTTCATCCAAACTATGGTGAAGCTTATGAAGGTGAAAACAGACCTCATGTTAACAAGGGTCCTGTTATTAAGGTCAACGCTAACCAAAGATATGCCACCAACGCCCATGGCATTGTTTTAATTAAGAAGATTGCCAATGAAGCAAAGGTTCCATTGCAATTATTTGTGGTCAGAAATGATTCTTCTTGTGGTTCTACTATTGGACCACTTATCTCTGCAAAGTTGGGTATTAAAACTTTAGATTTAGGTAACCCTCAATTGTCTATGCACTCTATCAGAGAAACCGGTGGTACTTTTGATGTTCTCAGATTAACGAACCTTTTCAAGGCATTCTTCGAAAGATACATTCAAATTGATGAATCTATTTCTCGTGAACATGTAAAAATCTAACTGCCATTGAACATTTGAATTGGGTATATGAATTTACGTTATAAATATAGTGATCAAAATTGTAATAGTAAAATGAAGGGGGGGGGAAAGAAAGAAAAAAGAAGTAATCGAATCAACACATTGATTTTAGTATCTTGAAGGGAACTATAAGTTTGAAGAAATTTTCAGAATAGTAGAATTGTAAATCTATTATATGAAACTTAAAAATGTACACCAAATTGTGGGTGCAAAAAAAAAAAAAAAAACAGAGAAAAACTCGCTAATTCCAGAGATTCGATACGTTTAATCTCTTTAAACGATATATATCTATATCTCTTTAATCTGGGGGCTACATGAACTTTTTGCCATAATACATTAATAATACGAAGCGATTTAATTTTTTGGTAGGAAAACATTTGCACTCGAATATCCTATTACATTACCAGCAGGATAGTAGGAGCAAATAATATATGTACTCCAAGCAGGATTACAATATTTGGAGGCACAACCTAATGAAGAGGTAGAGTTCCAAATCATTGCAGTGAAATGGTTATAAGTGGATTCTGTTCCATAAGGATAAGAGGCGCCCTCATTATACCAAGCATCTATGGCACCATCATCACTATAACCAATTGCAAGATTCTCACCAAATGGGCCATGCGAATGCACTAAATTTCCAGAACAGTCATATTGTGAAGCATACTGTGAAGCATAGTCAGCTGCTGAAGTGTTCCAAGTAAGTCTCTGAGATCCATGAAGTGAACGATAGTAATTATGAAGATCCACCATAGTTTCTTGAAATTTATCAGAAGGAACATTATTCGTTGGAGATGCCTGAATAGTAGTCGCTTTGACAAATATTTCTACCACTTCTACTTGTGTAATGGTAGCAGCAAAAACTGTTAATAACAATGCAAATAGTAACATTGGTATAACTTCATTTTTTCTAGTTTCTTTACCCTTGTTCTTATAGAGATTTAATAATAGTACATGTTGAAACCAATATGAAATACGATCACACAGATGATTAAAGATTGAGACAACTTTAAAACAAGCTGCAAACTTTGAACCCCCCGTAACACTGCACCAGATGATGATCACTAATACAAATACGAATGAACAAATAAAGTCTTGGTAATCCAGATAGAGACCTTGGAGAGATGCATATTCGTCTGGGGTTTCCTTATTGTTCCAGTTCTTTCTATAAAGATGCCTTAGTAATTTTAGCACCCAAAAGAAAGAGAAAAAAAAAAAAAAAGATCCAAAACGGAAATGAATATCGGACTTGAACCACATTGGCAGTTTTACGAACATCAATATCCGCTACCACATCGGTGAGTTATTAGGCGATTCTAAGAAAGTTTGCCAGGGTCTACTAAAGACTATTTCTGGCCACCAGTAGCGGTTTGCAAGACAGCAATTCTGCTACGTTAATGTTATTTATATAACCATCGGGGACTGAAATAAGTCAGGGCCAGGGTTTATCCGTAGCAAGATGTTTCTTTTTCAAATGCGGTCACGTGCTAAGGTGTGATCAAATATGAAATATTTTCTCCATCTTTTCTTTTCATGCAAGGACCACAATGTTTGACATTCATCTTTAACACCACGAAATGAACCAGAAGAATAGGTTCAAAGGTTGAGTAAAGCGATAGATTATACATCCAGAATATCACTTCAAATTTATAATCGGGTGCTAACTCTTTTCCGGCTTGAAATCCCGAAATTTCTATAATTTTATCTGCAATGACGTAAACCTCTCGCTAATGCTAGTGCGACCTGTTAACTGTCATCAGGCTGATTAATCAAAACTGTGGCGTATGTGCGGCGTTAGAGATCCATCTAGTATAATTGCCATAGTTTAAATACTTGCGAGCTTGCTGTATTTGCAACCTCATTAGTATTTACTATATTCTAATGTCAGAAGTTAATCCTCTCAAGTCTGGTCATTCAGATAAAGACAAATCAATACTATCAGGAGATTTGGAGAGATCCGATGATGAGATAGCATCAACAGCTGAAGGTCAAGTTGAAGACCTTAAAAGAGCTTTAAATGCTCGTCAAATTAATATGATTACCATTGCTGGTGTTATCGGTACTGGTTTATATTTAGGTACCGGTAAGGCCCTTGCTAGAGGTGGACCTTTATCACTTTTACTAGGTTATATGATCATTGGTTTGGTGGTGTTTTTCACTATGCTTTCTCTTGGAGAAATGTCCGTTCAATATCCAGTTTCTGGTTCTTTCACTACATACGCCCGTCGTTTTGGTAGTGAATCCTTAGGTTTTGCCATATTAATTAATTATTGGTTTAATGATGCATGTTCTGTGGCTTCAGATTTAACTGCCCTTCAATTAGTCATGGAATACTGGACTGACTTCCCATTCTATGTAATATCATTGATTTTCTGGTTCTTTTTATTATTTTTAAATGTTATCGATGTCAGATTATATGGTGAAGCTGAATATTGGCTTGCTCTTCTTAAAGTTCTTTCAATTATCATATTTTTCGTTGTCAGCATTATTTGCAATGCTGGTAAAAATCCAGATCATATTTACTATGGTTTTAAATGGTGGAGTTATGGTGATGCCCCATTCGTCAATGGTTTCAGAGGGTTTGCCAATGTGTTCGTTACTGCTGCTTTTGCTTATGGTGGTACCGAATCAATTACTTTGACTGCAGGTGAAACTAAAAAGCCAACGATTGTTATTAGACAAACTATCAAAAATGTTTTCTGGAGAATATTAATTTTCTACATCTTTACTGCGTTTTTCATTGGTATGAATGTTCCTTATAACTACCCTAACTTATCTAATGGTGAAGTCACTACTTCTCCATTTACTATTGTTTTCCAAATGGTTGGTGCTAAAGGTGCTGGTAGTTTCATGAATGCAGTTATTTTGACCTCTGTGGTCTCTGCTGGTAATCATGCTCTTTTTGCTGGTTCGAGATTGGCCTTCAATTTGGGTACTCAAGGTTTCTTCCCAAAAATTTTCACCAGAGTTAATCGTTTCAAAATTCCTTATGTAGCAGTTCTTTTCACTTGGTTCTGTGGTGGTCTTTGCTTTGGTTCTTCTTTCATTGGTGCAGGTACTTTGTGGTCATGGTTACAAAGTATTGTCGGTCTTTCTAATTTGATTTCTTGGTGGGTTATTGCTGTCACAAGTATTCGTTTTAGAAGAGGTTTAGCTCGTCAAGGTAGAACTGATGAACTTTTATTCAAAAACTGGACTTATCCTTTTGGTCCATGGTTTGTGGTAATCTTTGGTGCTTTTATCATTTTAGTTCAAGGATGGACTTCATTTTCTCCATGGGATACTGCTTCTTTTTTTCAAAATTACCTTGAATTAGGTGTCTTTCCATTATGTTTTCTTTTCTGGTGGTTAGTTAAAAAGGGAAAAGATAAATTTGTCAAATTCGAAGATATGGATTTTGACACTGATAGATATCATGAATCTCAAGAAGAATTAGATGAACTTGAATATCTTAGGAATGTTAAAGGATGGGAAAAGGTTAAAAATGTTCTTAAAAATAATTTATCATAGTTCATTACAATTTTTTTTGTATATTCAATTTTTTAATGCAGTTACGATTTTAATAGAAATAATTATAGAACTTTTATTGTACTTTCAACCGTAAGTTATATTTTTGAATGTTTAAAAAACAGTTGAAATGGTGAATTTATTGATTTTTGGGAACTTTTTTGAAAAACATAAATTATTATTTTAGTTAGACAAGCGATCAAATGTATAACAAAGCTTCTATCATTTTTTTTTCAAGGAAACATACAATAAATCTAATATAAAAGTATGTCCTTAAATTAACACATACTTTAGTCCTACTTTAGTCCTAATTGCTGCAAAATTTTGTCAATTAGATACTAATTATGAGATAATGAGTAAAACAGCAAGAATTTTTACACAAGAAGTCATCCGTGATAGTTTAGTGGCTAGAATTACCGCTTGTCGCGTGGTAGACCGGGGTTCAATTCCCCGTCGCGGAGTTTCCTATGGCGCAAATGGTTTAGTGGTAAAATCCAACGTTGCCATCGTTGGGCCCCCGGTTCGATTCCGGGTTTGCGCATTTTTTTGTTTATTGTAATATTGTTATTCAACATTGAGTAGTAGTAACAAATTTTTTTCAAGGTATAATTTACAAGTGTACTTGTTTTAGCCTAATTGTTGATGAGGTATGTTGTTCTACAAAATATAAATTGGTTAGCATCAAAATTCAAAAAAAAAATAATGATTCCGCCCAGGATCGAACTGGGGACGTTCTGCGTGTTAAGCAGATGCCATAACCAACTAGACCACGCAACCATTTCTTGAAGTTTGTAACGAAGTGGATGTATCTAACGTTATATGTGCAGGAATAACTAGGATTAGGAACCACAGGAAAGGATTAGAGGCCTTGAAAGAGCAAGGGAACCAATGAGAAGAAAGATCAAAAGTGGACGAAGTATAAATAGGATTAAATAGCAAGAGAGAGGAAAGGATCGCACTTGAGATAGACAGAAGAGACCTAAGAGTGCAAGGAGACATAGTACGAAAGATTGTTGAATATAAAGAAGAATAATATCATCAGTTAGAGAAGAGGATATTATTATTGTTATAAGACGTTTCCAGTAATTACATTCGCTACTAGTAAACTATAATCAGAGTGATCGAGTATAGGTTAACTATAATCTATCAATTACATCAAGAAGAAGACTTACGAACGTACTCTGTTACAAAGTTGTAAAGTATTTGCTAAGGGTGCTTCCGTAATACCCAGGGTTATTAGGATATAGAAAGCTCTTGTTTAGATTAAAGTTTAATTGATAAGTTATTACGTAAAGAATAGCGTCTTTAAACAATATATATTAATGTTGTGTTAGTTAAGACTAAGATACGCACAGTAACCAAATAACAATATAGAAAGGAAACTAATAAGTAATAACAATAATGGTCCAAGAAGATTCTCTTGTTCCCTTTGGCATATTTAAATATAATTGATTCAGGGGTTGAGGCTGTAACCCCTGTGCTATCACGCCTCTAATGGTAATATACCATTCTATTTCTAAACTTCTAGACCTTGCCTCTGGCCACCTATCCCGTGAACACTCTCGTGATGTCCACTCTATACCTTTACATGAAGTCTTCAAGACATATTTGGACTTGAGTAGTGCTAAAAAAAGTTCTTCTATGTTTAATATTTGGTATCTTCGTGTAATAATTTTTAGTGTAGGATATAAACGTGGTTCAAAATAGTACGGTCTTATAATCTTATATATATTTCCTAAAATCTTTTGTTACTGAAACAATTTTTGGAAATCTATAAACTTAATCATGTACAGACCATGTCAAACAAATTATTCCAATTACGTTTTTCAACCTTTCGTTATCGATAACAAGCATTCAATTTATTGAAAGTTTATATATAGCTCTGAATAGAAAAAAATTTACAAACTGTTTTTTTATACACTCACTTTATTTGAATTGTAAATATTCTTTTATACTTTTTCTGACTTTGTTATCATAGCAATTTATAAAGGAATGCGATAAGAAAATACAAGTTACGGACATAGAGATAAATGAAAAATGGTTCACTAATCTATTCTATGTCTCAAAAAGTATATGGAATTTTGGCATTTAATTTAAGTACTTACAAATGTTTCGTTATTGAAAGATCAATATTTTTTTTAAGTATCGTAGCTAGGTTATAGAGATTATAAAGATAAAAATGCTGAACATCACATGGTTATGATTGTTTTATACAACCCTATTCTCGCTTATGAGAAGACTGTACTCTAAAGTGCATAATTAGACTAGGTATATGAAAATTATCTACGTATGATCTCATTAAATTTTATTTTAGTTATATTGAAACTTTATTACAATACCTAAAAAGGCCAAAAGGATGCTAAATTCATAGTCTATGACAATGCTTCTGATGGACTGTTATGTACTATTTTTGGGACTAATAAGATGGTGATTGTTACAAGAAAGGTATCAAGCATTATGGTATTGGTAATTGATAATATAGGTATTAGTCATCAAATCAAGCGCAGTAGCGAAGTGGAAACGCGCAGGGCTCATAACCCTGAGATCCCCGGATCGAAACCGGGCTGCGCTAGTTTTTTTAAGTTTAGATACCTAAATCATGATTTTTGGTTACCAAAATACAATGAAAGAAAGCACAGCATGAAGATAGATATAAATATGGGTTATTTTGTTCTTAAATATTGGAAAATTCAAGATATTGCACTTATCGAATTAGAATTATCAAAAAATGGGCTGCCAAAAATATCTTCAATCAAATTAACAAAGTCAATAAGTAAAAGCTTTATAGATCCACAAAAATTTGATGCTGTGTTTATTATTCCCCAAAACCTCCCTCTCTATTTGATACGTGTTGGAAAGTAGCTGGTAATGCGAAATAATTGACACCAAATACACTTATACAACAACACTTACTAATTGACAATTAATAACTGATACTCTAAGAAGTCGCAGGTGGAGTCCGACTTCCCCCACTTTCGCTCATGACGTTGTAGCTGGTGGCTGTTTAGCTCATATACTTGTACCTAATACCACCTGCGGTAAAACTATTTGGCGGAGGGTGTGCTTGACCTCCTCAAAACCCTGCTCGCCAAGGGTCGCTATCTCACATCAAATTAGATACTTGAGTATTTGTTAAACAATCGGAAAAACAAATACAACCAATAGTAAGCTGCTCATCCTACTATTTCCATTATTATTATTTTTAATTTCCATAGCCCAATTCGCCTCTTGAATAGCCAGTCTCAAGATACGAAGGTATTTCTCGGACTCTTCTTGATATAATCTAACTCTTTTTTCATTGAATACCGATAATCACTTCACCTCTCTCACTTTTTTGTTCTCATGTCTCTTTTCACTTATTTCTTGGGATTTATATAAATCAGCACAAAACAGCAACTCTTTTTAAGCACCTTTTTATACTCTATAGATTGTTGTATATTCGTGGCATTTTGCATAATATTTGGCCTACCGTATTATCATCAATACAAGTGTCATTTTTGCACCCATATGAAAAAATTGAGTACTGTAAGATGATTACATTGGTTAAAATTGACCGATTCCAATGTTTTATAATCATGCTTTTATACAGTTCAATTTCGTATGACAGTTAATAAATGAAGGCAATCATAGATTGAAGATCGCTATCAAAGTATCTGGTTCGAAGTGAGAAATAGAGGTGATAGCCATACAACAAACTGGGATATCTAGCTTAACAAATATAATTATGATTAGTTCATAAACAGTTTTGTATAGTTGAAACGATTAACTGTCGATATATGTATTGCTAATTTTTGAAATCTAAACTAACTAGATTTTATTTCAGTTTTAAAATTTTCTCTATGACTAACGAATTCTTCTGTATTCCAGTTTTCGAAGTCTAATTATAGTACATTCATAATACAAGTCTGTAAGACTACTTGAACCTCAAAATCCTCTTCTAATTCCGTATTTCCAACCATATCATTCAAATCAAGCTCTTCATCATCAAAAATAAGTTTGACTTTAGTCATATCCACTGACTTAGGATCAATCTCTTTGACCTTTAAATAATGAGCCACAAGTTTATGAAGTGGAGTTTTTGGTGAAACTTCCACTTCAATTCTTTTATTATCTTTACCTTTTAGACCAATCACGAAAAAGGAATCTTTAGCCATTTCTTCTGTAGGTTTAATGTTTGACCCCGGAGTATCATCATCATCTATAACAACAATATGACCATCGTCATCATCTTCATCATCTTCACTGATAAGATCTTGCAAATCATCATCTTTAACTTCTTCCCCAATATATGATCTGTGGGTTTTGAATTCAGGATATATTTGCAAATAATTCGATACATTTTCTTGGGGTATTAAAATACATGAAAGGAATGTAGGAGCCATTGATTCTACTTCATTAGCCAAAATATCAAATGGTTGAGGTGGATCAATTCTCAATGTGCTTGGTTTGAAAAATGGTTTGATTTCCATTTTTCCTTCAACCCAAATTAAACTTGTAAGTGAGCTATCATATTGTTTGAGTTCTGGTGCTTTCAATTTCCTAGTAAATTGAGATTTAAAATGTTCAACCACGGCATCTAAAATTTTCCCAAACAATTTGGTACCTTTAGCACCGAAATCAGAACTTATATTGGTATCAAATCTAGTAGGAACGGGAAGTTTTGTAAATACTTTTATAATATACATTCGTTTGCGTTCATTTTCTTCCGAGAATTTATATGAATCTTCATCAATTTCATCAGCAAGACTATTAATGAATGAAATATCCAATTCGTCACTTTTATCAAGTTTAAGATCTACCTCAACATTTGGAGTAGAGTCTATTTTGAGCTTTTCAATACTTGGTGATTGGATTCTTTTAGATCGTGTGGACACTCGAACTGGTGAGACGTTTGGAGTATCAATAGGAGTTGGTTGTTTTGAGGATTGTGGCTTCTCATCTATTAATTTTTCAACTTCATCCCTTGAAATCTGCTCTCTAATTACCTCTTCTGACGTTGGCGGTACTGGATCACTACTCTCACCAGTCAATTTCTTACTTTTCTTCTTTGATTTCTTTGAAAATGAACTAAGAGAAAAAAAATCATCTTCAATTATCAGACGCTTCCTCTTTCCCTTTGGCAGTGGTATGATAGCAGGGTCTGCCTTTGATTTGTCTATATCTTGGTTTGATGCATCTTGTACCATAGCAAAGCTTTTAGATATATATAGTTTATTTACAACCTGTATATTTTGTATTGATATCATCACATTATTTACAGGTTAACAACAGATTAAATCTAAACACTTATTATTGATAAACCCCAACTCTCACGTTAAATCCTTAAAATAATAGTTTATTGTCAGTTCAATTGTTTGATTTCTCGATTAGTCTTGTTATTCATAATGTCAGGAACTAAGCTGGTCAGAGATTTGACTTTCAAACCTCGGTTTATCTACAATTTTGGATTTGATGATGCCTTATATGATTCTATAATCAAGTATAAAACAAACTGGGAGAAAAGTTTATTCTATGTTGATGAAGAAAAGGTAAAGAATGAAGTAAAAAATGGAGATTTGGGATCCAAAAATTTGAAAACTGTTGATTCAAAAGATTTAAAGATTCCGGATATTCAATTGGACCCGATAGCAAGATCTGAATTTGAAACTGAATTCAATCAACTGTTTGATATTAATATTCAAAGGGGTAAATCAGAAACATCCAAACTGCTTAAATTAGGGGAACAAGTTAAACTAAATGATTTAATATCAAGAAACGGGCTCGTATTAAATACAGGAGGTCAGGTAACGTCAATGAAATGGTTACATACTCCACTAGCAAATACCGATGCAACAACTCACTATTTGGCAGTATCAATTTTATACAATCCCTTAGGAATTTCTGATAGTTTAAACAATTTAGAATTGAGCTTATACCATAGAAAAAAGGGCCCTAATAAAATCAAATCAGCTATCCAATTATGGAAATATGATTTACCAAATAATTCTATAACATTGGAAAAAGCTTATATCACAACTGAAATTGGGGCAACTTCCAATTTAGATTGGTTACCTATTCATGTTCTGGGCGATGAAAATACCATGGGAGTTTTAATAGGTAGTTTTACAGATGGAAAACTTCACTTATTTAAAGTAAAACACGATGATCCAGATTCTCTGGTAGTATTGAAATCATCATTAACCTATACCAGTTTTGATTCACCACAACCAAAAGACTTCACCAATATCACCACCTATGATTTCTTGGGTCATAATAAATTATTAGTGGGACTAACCAATGGGTGTATTGCAGAATATATTTTACCATATTATGACTTTGATGATGAAAATGATGATATTAGTATACCATCTTATATTACTAGAATTGGGGATAGTTCTATCAATGTGATAATGGTAGCAGAACCCGATGTTGATGAATACCTAATCTATGTGAATACAACTGGTTCTGATTCAGTGGTATTTACGTATAGAAATTTTATTCAAAGCAGAGTTATCCCACTCTTGAAAACTTCCACCAAACCAACCATTAATAATTCCTTAAGAATGTTTATGGCTATACTGTCGTCAGATTCTTTAAGTTACAATTTCTTCAGAAGTCCTCATGATACGGTTAATACTGCTCTAAAAAGTGAATTTTTCTTCACTGCTACTAGACTGTCAGAAATATTAGGTCATCCGTTAAACTTATCAGGAACTGTTGGTGGTGATATTTTTATTTTGAATTATAGTAGAAAATTCTTGAATGGTGCTAAAACTACCAATAAATCTTTGGTTCCTTTGACATTATGGTCCTTAAGCCTTGAACATAATAATCTCAAGTTATCGGGTGATTATTTGGAGGTTCCTCCTGAATCAACTACTCAACATCAAGTCACTCCACCAGAAATAATCATTTCCTCACTAGCTTGGAATGACAATGTAAGTGGAAGTTCAATCTATACTGCAGGTACTATTGGAGGACTTTTAATTTTAGAAAGGTTGGATCCAAAGGCTTGAATAACTTTGTTAAGCTTCAACCAATGTAGTATAATGTATATTAATCTATAGAAGTCGTAGAATATCGTTATTGATTCAAGAATACTGTTTTTGATCTCAATATTGAGGAATTGTAGGATCAATTAATTCACTCCATCTATTAATTCCCCCAATTATATCCTTAACATTTTTAAATCCCAATTCGTCAATCATTTTCTTAGTTGCTAACTGAGAATCATTACCATAACGACAAACAACATAAACAGGTTGATTTTCCTTATCAAAATCTTGTGGTAAATAAGCATCAATATTCTCAAGCTTTTTAAATATTGGATCCCATTGAATATTAATAGAATTAGGTAACTTGGTGATTCGAAATTGTTCTTTTGGTCTGACATCCAATAATACCACCGATTCACCATTTTCGGAGATTTCAGAGTATTGTTTAACATCAATTCTTTGATCCAAGTTCAATACATTTGAATTGATAGAGCCACAGAATGCAGCATAATCAATTTGTTTTTCAATAATGGTAGATTTGAATATTTGAGGATTCTTTCCACAGACAGCACAATCAAGTTTTCTACCTCTCATTTTGAAAACTCTAAATTGTTGTTGTGGGTATGCTGAATACATAGATAAGAATGGATTGAAGACGTTTTTATAGTAATCAGTAATAATTTTGATGGTCTCTACCGCCATGGTGACACCCAATAATCCAATTACTGGTCCTATAACACCACCGTCAGAACAAGAGGTGACTGATTCTGGAGAAGGAGGTTTAGGATAAAAGCACCTATAACAAGGACCAATGTTATTAAAATTTAATACTGAGAGCTGACCTTCGGTCTTCAAACCAGATCCACTGACTATAGTCTTGCCACATATCACTGAAACATCATTAATTAAATATCTGGTGGCGGGAGTATCTGTGCAATCAAGGATCACATCGTATCGACTTATAATGTCAAAAGCATTACTGTTATCAAGACGGAAAGGGTAGGTCTCGACGACCACATGAGGGTTAAGTTTATTGATATATCTTCTTGCTGATTCACACTTGTGCATACCCACAGTTTCGGTGGTATGAAGAACCTGTCTATGCAAATTACTAGTATCTACTAAATCATCATCAATGATACCAATTTTCCCAATTCCAGCTGCTGACAAGTAAAGTAGAGCAGGACATCCTAAACCACCGGCACCAACTACCAAGATGCTTGAGTTTTTCAATTTTATTTGTGAAGGAAGCGATCCAAATTCTGGTACTATCATTTGTCTTCCATAACGCTTATACTCATCGAGTGAGAAGTTGGAGTCGATTTTAGGGTATTCATGAGAAGCAGTTCCTTGTTCCTTCAAGGAAGCATTCTCTAGTTCCAACTGCTTGATCCTAGCTAGAAGTTCTTCTTTGGATTGCTCCATCTTTGTTGTTCTTTGTAGGAGTAGATTTTGAGATGAGTTGATGATTTGGGTGCAAGCGCGGATCCGATGATGGTAGTGATAAAGAGGTGATGAGTGACACACACCTTAATCGGGTAAACGCAGAAAGAAATATGAGATACCAAGTGAAATTCTCAAGATTAAATAATAGAAATAATCTAGGCTAATATCACAATATTTCTTTTATACTATGGGAAGCAAATTGTACCTACTAATATAGGAGTGGTTCCACTTACCATATACTGTATTATGTAACTTGATAGTGTGACTAGTTTCTGATCATATGATCACTGGGAATATTATGGCTAGTACTGAATACTGACACCCAGATATGGCTTTGGAGCTGGTGATACACAAGTATTGAACCAACTCATTGCACATAGTCTACTGTGTGGATGCTAGATCTTGTAGTTCCTCGTTATATGATAAATCTCACTTCACTACAAAAATGACACACATATAAAATTAGGGTGATCATATCATATTGTATTATATTATGTTCGGGTAAATACTGCAGTAGTTGTCCTTGCTCTCCAGATTTCAATATTGAGGATGAAACTGGTCGACCTTGTTCTTTTTTGGTAGACCAACAACCTTTTTGTGTTGATTCTTGGTTGATTCTTGGTTGATTTTTACATTAGATATAACCTTGAGAAATCACACGAAAAATAACATGATTGGTACCGTTTCTCGATTGATAGACTTTTATATTATGCATAGCAACACTACATATCAGCTCAAACAATCTTTTGCTTGACGAAGAAACTCTTCAAGTGCTTCAATTGGTAGTAACAAGTACCAACTAAAACTAATAATTGAACAATAGTCCATCTGACAACTCTACTATTGGTAGATTCAGATTGATCTCTGAAAACAGCTTCTCTTTCTCTCATGGCTTCTTGTTCATTGTGGATACCAGCCAACTTGGCGTTTAAGGAATGAACTTTAGCGGTTAAAGCATCAACCTTCTTGGTAGACTTGGAATCAACATAATCGTGGGCAGATCCAATGGCAACATCAAAGAAAATACGGTGGACTTGACCGCTAGTACCATCCAAGTAGACAGGAGTTAAACAGAATCTGTGTTCACCAGAATCTAAAGAAGTGAAAGTAAATTCACCAGTTGGACTGGACTTTTGAGAAACAACACGATCATCATTATCAAAGGTTTCCTAGAAGAAAAAAAACGTTAGTATATCTTCAACAATAAACAACTATAACTCAGTCAAAAACATCTTTGGTACTTACATCAACAGTGATATCAACTCTTAAATCACGATTCTTAATGTATTCATGACCATTTTGTTCATAAGCGTCAATACGTCCAACTACCAAAGTATCAACTTGTAAGTGTTCAAAAAAACAACGGGTTTCACCGGTCTTTAAGTAGAAATGCAAGGCATTGGTAACGTTGATCAAAGCGAACAACAATACCACACATTTGGTAACAAATGAGTTCATCATCTTGGTGGTGTTTGTGGTTTGTGGTGGTGGTGATAGTAGATCAGTAACAACTTTCGACGCGTGTCAAATTTTCAGCATTGGTAGTGTAAGGCAGGGACTGGGGAAAGTGGCCACGCGAACAAAGTTTATTAAATCAAGACGAGTCGACTCTTTATTCAAGGTAAAATCATCTCCCCACACAAAACATCATCATTTAAAGCTAATATTATATTCGATATAATGAAAATGTACAAAAGTGCTGATATTATCTGTTAAAGTATCAATCAAATAAAGTATCAAAAGGTATATTTGAGCATTTTTTTAATGGGACCAAGAACCGATTATAAAGGAGAGATCAAAATTTATTCAAACCGGACCCTATATTGTCCCCCATATAGATTGGATCGAGTTGATTATTACCATTTGAAGTATCCTTGTAAAGATGAGGAATAAAATATAGAGATGTAATTTCAAGTGTATCAAGACCTCTTACTCTTAGCAATGATAACTTTGTATCGGATGTGAAAAATCATATTTTCCAGGAACAAGCAAACGAAACCAATTGATAATTTGGGAAATGCTCCTACTTAGTTTCTTGGTATATAACCTACTTTAACAGTTTCTGACATTTCAAAAGTTCACAGTAGTAACCTATGACTTTGAACTTTCTCTTTCACTATCCCTTTCAAGTCTTCGGTTGTTCTATATTTGATATTGTGATGGCATTTGACATTTTGTTGCATGAAATTATATGAACTGAAATTTCATTATCGATTAAACTTCCTAAATTTATCTTATTCAGCTCTATTAACTTGTATTATACATTTCTATAAATCTATTACTTGGCCTTTCTCTTATTAATGATCTTCTTTTTGATATGCTTCTTCATTTTGGTCTTTCTCTTTTCCAGCTTTTCCAACTTTGCAGCTTCTTTTCTGGCTTTCTTTTCGTCTTTATCTTCATGTTTCTTTCCTTTTAATATGGTTTCTCTGGTTTTCCATTCTTTTTGTTTTGGTCCTTCAGTTTCAGAATCAGTTTCATCTTCAGAATCGGAGTCAGAGTCGTCTTCAGAATCGGATCCATCTTCGTCTTCATCATCATCATCTTCTTCTTCTTCCTCTTTTTCTACTTGTTCAGAAACAAGTTCAGTTAATGTATCAACTTTTCCTTCTTTGAATTTTTCGAAATCTCTTTCTTCCAAGTTATTTAAGGATCTCACTAAATGAAGAGATCTAAAAATTTCATCTTCAATCTCATCATCATTTTCGGTCTTCAATGGTAATGCTTCCAAGTATTTTCCTAATTCTTCATCACTATTAGACGTTATTCCTAACATTTGATTTTCTTCACTAATATATTTGAAGATTAATCTTTCTGGATAAACATTGATTTTCTTTCTAGAGAAGAAATCATTAACGTTTTTAATGTCCATTCTTAAAAAGTCAAGAGCCATTGGATGATCTGGTTCAACAGATTGTGAAACATCAAAAATATAAAGTTTGTCTTGATGAACAATAGAATTATATTCACTCAAATCAGCATGAACCAACCGACATTCTTGATACATTCTTCTCATATAGAAAAGCATTTGATGATAATAATGAACTATTTCATCCACATCTTTAAATGGATGGTCCCGAAGTTTTGGCGATGGTTGACCTCTACCTTTAGTCAAATATTCCATGACTAAAACATGAGATCGTAATTCTATTGGTTCTGGACATGGAATTCCCAGTAAATATAATCTTTTTAAATTTCTGAATTCTTTTTCAGCCCACACTTTAACCATTTTTCTTGGATTACTTTGACCTTTAGTGTTTCTAAATCTGTATTCTCCATCAACATATCTTTCTCTATCTTTAAAAACTAAAATAGAAGTCTTATAGATCTTAACTGCATATTCCCTGGTGTTTATTTCGGGATCTTCATGGTCTCCATGATACACATTGGCTTCTTTACCAGTACTAATACAACCATTAATTCTGGAGATAATACCTTTATTGATAATCTTGGCCAAAAATCTCATGGTACGAGGATCCAAAACTTGTTCAACAGTTGCTCTATTGGCTCTATCTTTGGTAACCTTTGGTCCTTTTTTGATAGAATCGGTCTTAATCTTGTCTGCGTATTTGGTGACTATATCTTCCTTTTCAGTAATAGTCTTTGGCATGGACCCAATGACTCTTGGTGCTTCATCAGCAGAGCTGTCACTATCGGTTTCACTATCGGAACCACCTGCAACATCTATGTGATCCACTTTGCTTGTTATTTCTTCTAAAGACATGATCGGTAGTGAATAGTAGTAGAAATTTATTTGCAGTTCACGATGGCTAAATTTTTTTTCTATGATGAGATCAATTTTCGCGATACGAATATAATCACTATATCTCATAATAATCATCGGTATAACCAAAAAAACTAAAAAATCGTCTACAATAGACAATATGACCATTGGTTCAACTTTGACAATGATATTACCACAAGTATGTTTGATGGAAGAAGTCCATAGATGAGATCATTACTAACGGGTTTAGAAATTCCTCGGAGTAATTCCTCTTTACATTGGGGTGGAAATTATTCTTGGTATAGCTATTATCAACAAAGCCGGTGGTATTTATGGTATTTTATCACTCTTCACAGGCCATCCTATCAACTTCTGGCAATGGCTTTTCAACACCTTGGCAATTTCGACCTTACCATTTTATGTCCAAGCTTTGATTCATTTGAATAACAAACCAAAGAATGTCCGAAAGGTATCTATCGCTACCATCGTCTATACTATAGATACAATTGTGGGAGTCTTTTATACCCTTTACTTTGCTCATTTTTGGTTCAGTAGAGAAGACGATGGATTGAATAGTTCTGACCTCAATGCCAGAGCTTTAGGTGATCCACTTCTTGGTGAAGTTGGAGGTGCCGGTGCTGGTGTTGGTGCTACTGGATATGGAGTCGCAGTTGGTGAAATGGCGAGTGTTCCGGATTTATCCCGTCAATCTGCTTCTCAAACTAGAGAATTATTTCTTACCTTGGGTGGTACTTTAATCATTAGTGCTATTAGATTTTATTTCAATTTGGTAGTTTTATCATTTGCCAAGGCATTGTTGAAACAAAATACTTCTGAGCATAGATATAACGATAATATTACTAGAGATGACGAAGAAATAGAATTGGCCATGAAGAAAGGAACTTGGGCCAACATACAGAAGTATATCTTCGATACGGAAACTTTGGCCAAGGAGAAATTGAACGAAATCCTTAATTAAAAGAAAAGCTTATAACTACTCAGCATAGCGAGATTGTACCAAAAT
The DNA here is from genome assembly GCA_030574995.1 of Suhomyces maxii. Lineage (NCBI taxonomy): Eukaryota > Fungi > Ascomycota > Pichiomycetes > Serinales > Debaryomycetaceae > Suhomyces > Suhomyces maxii. The sequence goes on from JAJMGC010000003.1 coordinate 87,875, forward strand.
GATTGTACAACTTAAGGGCATAAAAATAGAAATTACATTTTTTAATACAAGTTTCATCCATCCAAAAGATTCTCAGAATTGTGATCCGTCCCTTTTGTCACTTTCTGTCAGATACTTTCATTTTCTTGATTTTCTGTTGGGGTTACACCTATAGCATTCATCCTATGCTTGATCTACGACTCAATCATCACTGAAAATTGCACTAGTTACAAACATATTGTTCACCAGTTTCGTTAAGGTCAACGATCACTAATAATATCTTTCAACTCAACCGATCCGTTGATTAATAAAATAATATTAAATTTATCGTAGCAGCATAACACACCAGTAGACTCATGGAATATCATTACAGAAACACCAAAGGCAAATCATTTTCTAACAAAGATATATACCAATTATTTATTTCTTGAACAATTTGCAAAAAATCTAAAATTATCCCAAATCTATAGAAATGGTTATTACATGTATAACCACAGATTTTCCATACATTACTTAGTAGTACCACCCCACACTTTCTAACCCCTTCTTTATTTTTAGAACCCCTCCGCTGACAATTCACAAGACATTAAATTAAGTGCTATGCAGAAAACTCACTAAATTGCTTAACACAGTAGATAAATTTTAGTGTTACCAGGAATCTAAATTTTCTTTCTTTTCTTGGCTTTTCAATCAAGATTCTTGCACACCTCCGTATTCTATATATTTTTTTTTTGCCATTATTACTTGCAACCAAAAAAGATCCACTAGTCACACTTTTACACTTAGTGTGCGAAACGCCTTATCATAACCAAACATGGGTCAATCGAATAGTGTGGAGTCGGAAACCAAGGCAGCTGTTCAACAGCAGTTTACCAAGGAGCAGATATCTAATTTTTACAGAACAAGAAGTTTATTGCTTCTCCGAGAGGTTGAGGCAAAATCATTAGCCACCAGATTAAAGACTGATTGTTTAGACCAAACAACACTTTCACCAATTGATTTGGGACGTTTAATTGGATTCCCAGATGAAGGATTGGAAGATGATCATCCTTTGAAAAATACATTGAATTTATTATATCGTTCCTTCAAAGTGTTAGGAACGTTCCCCTTCTTACTGGATACTCCAAATGATGAGTTATCAATAGAAGACTTGATAAGGGCCAATGTTATACATTCAGGAAGGTATAAGAAGATATTAGCTAGCAATTATGATTACTTGAAACTAGTTTTTATTTCATTGGCTCAAGACATTAAAAGAGAAGAAACCCGAAATCAAGACGATAAACTACCAATTGAATTAACCCGCCATTTGACACCTGAAGAGTCACCCGAAGTTATTGCAAGAGTCATCAAATGGGATACTTTCAAAAATATCCAAAATTTTGATGGAATTGATGTGGACACTCTACAAATCACTGGGTCAGATTTATTATCATTAATAACCTTCTTCCTCATTCTTAATTCCATTCCAAAACAAACCCACACCACCATGAAAGATCATATGTTGAAGAATTTCCAAAGATGGTCTGAATTTGAGGTTTACGCTTTAGCAATTCTCAAATACTTCAATGTAGATGCTACAAAAGCCAACATTTCAACCATTTTCATAGGCATCGAGGACTTTAAACATGGATTTGAAAACAGTCTTTCCAATTTCTTAAATGATTCATTTCAATTTATATTCAAAAGAGGTATTTTTACATTAATTGATGAAAAACTACCACCAATTCCCAAACCAAAGCCTAAAGAAGAAGAAGAGATCAAACAAGAATCTTCTCCCAAGAAGAAGTATTCATTTCCTAAATTTAAGGAGACCAAACTTATTAATGATGCTTCTATCTCATTTATAAGGACTATAATCAGAGGACTTGGGTCTGAGATAGAGGTATCTAATCAAAACTTAGTCAAACTTTATTCAGGATCAGAGGCTGGATTTTCAATCAGATCCTTAGAAACAAAGATATTTAAATGGAGAGCTCCTACATTGTTTATTGTAAGCGGAAAGAGACTTAAAAATAAGACTATAACTACCAATAAAAGATACGAGCAATTCAATACTGAATATCCTAGATTTTTCAGATCTCTGGAAAACAGTAAACAAGATTGGCAAGGGGATAATGATAAGATAACATATGCAATTTTAATCAATAAACAATGGGCCAACTCTAACAAGAAGAATTTTGGTGATGAACAAACAATAATTCTTTCTCTTCTGCCTCGGATGGATTACTATAAAAGTATCAATAATTCCTTACTCAATGGTGAACTGATCTATTTTAATACTGGTGGTTTGGGTCTTGGATTTGGAAACCATCAACCAGTCATCAAAAGTGGAGTCAAGAAATATCTACCTGGGGATGTCTCATTAACGGTGGAAGCTAATCTTGAGTTTGCAGTTTTCAGACACATTGTGGGGATGAAAACAAATACATCAACCTTCTTCCAAAATTCCACTCAAGGGCAACTTAATAATACTAGCTTTGAAGATAGGTTCATGATTACTGATCTAGAGGTTTGGGGTATAGGGTCTACTAAGGAATTAGAGGAACAGAAGAAGCAATGGGAATGGGAAGAAAAGCAAGCTGAAGCCCGTCAAAGTGTTAATTTGAAGAATATGGGAGAAGAACGAGCATTCCTTGAGATGGTCGGTTTGGTGGGTAATCACAATTCTAGTGGTGGATCAGTTTAAATATATTCTCAAAGCAGACTCTGGTCATTCACTCTTCTATATAACAACAGTATCAAAGTTATTACAGATTCAGTTCCCCAATGCAATTTAGTTATTTAATCCCATTCTTTCGCATCTAACAAGTTCCAATCTAGTGTGATTTGTATGCCAGAATGCGATGCGCAATGGCCAAATTTTTAGCTTTTAAAGGTACCAACTTTGTAGTGATAACCAGTAACATTAGTAACATGGCAAAGAACAATAAGAAAGGTTCCAAGGACTCTGCTCCTGTGACCACCGATGACCGTTTCAAGTCTGTTCACAATGATCCAAGATTCAAGTTACCAAATTTGAAGCAATTCAAGGTGAAGGTTGATGAACGTTTCAGTAAGAACGTATTGAAGAACTTGAACACCAGTGGAACTGGAAAGAAGACCAAGATTGATAGATATGGTCGTAAGTTGAAGGGAAGTGACGACGAGTTTGACAAGTACTTCGAAGAAGAAAAGGAAGAAGAAAGTGAAGAAAGTGGTGATGAGGAGGAAGAAGAAGAAGAAGAAGAAGAAGAAGAAGAAGAAGAAGAAGAAGAAGAAGAAGAAGAAGATGAAAAGGATGAAGCAAAGCCAGAAGGTGGAGATGCCAAAGCTAAGAAGCTTACCGAAGAAAGTGAAGACGAAGAATCCTCTGACGACGAAAAGACTTTAGTTGGTACTGAAGAGTTAGATAGGGCCAGAGGTGAAGGATTAGCATCTAGTTCGGATGATGACTCAGATTCTGATTCCGATTCTGATTCTGATTCTGATTCTGAAGGATCTGTTGTGTTTGAAGAAGAAGAAGAATCTGAAGTCGAACTCGAAGACACCAAACCAGAAGAAGGTGATCCTACCAGTGCATTCGCTGTTGTGAATATGGATTGGGATAATGTTAAGGCAGTAGATCTTATGGCTACCTTCATCTCTTTTGTTCCTAAGGATGGATTTATTAAGTCAGTATCAATTTACCCATCAGAATTCGGTAAAGAACAAATGCGAAAGGAAGAAATTGAAGGTCCACCAAAAGAGTTATTCCAATCTAAAAAGGCCAAGAAACATGAAGACTCCGATTCTGATGATGATTCTGATATAGATGTTAACAGCACTACTGGAATTGAAAAAGCCACAAAAAAATTATATGAAGAAGATAACGGTGAAGAAGATTACGACAGTAAAGCTTTACGTCGTTACCAATTACAAAGATTAAGATATTATTACGCGGTTGTTAAGTGTGACTCTGTTGCTACCTCTAAGAATATTTATGATAACTGTGATGGTACTGAATTCGAATCCACTGCCAATATTTTTGATTTAAGATATGTTCCTGAAAAAATGGAATTTGACGATAGTGAAGCTACTGATGTCTGTACCAAGATTTCCTCTAAATACAGACCAAACTCTACTTTCGTTACTGATGCATTACAACATTCTAAGGTTAAATTGACTTGGGATGAAACTCCAAGAGAAAGATTACAATTTGCTAGCAGACAATTTTCTCAAAAGGAAATCGATGATATGGATTTCAAGGCATACTTAGCTTCAGACAGTGAAGAAGAAGAAGAAGAAATTGAAAATGCTAGCAAATACAAGGATTTGTTAGGTGATAAATTTAAGACCAGAGTGGAAGCCGATGATGATGATGATGAAGGTGATGTGGATATGGAAATCACTTTCAACCCAGCATTAGAAGAATCCGGATCAGGGTCAGGAGCAGGAAAAGAAGTCAAACAAGTGGAACAACAAGAATCATCGATTGATATCTATAAACGTAAGGAGAAAGAACGTCGTAAGCGTAGAATGGAAAAATTTAAAGATCAAAAGGAAGATAAATCTACTCCATCTACCAATGATAAGGTTGGAGAAGATGAAAAGTCTAAGGCTGAATTAGAATTGATTATGATGAATGAAGATAATGACGAAGATGCTAAGCATTTCACTATGAAGGACGTGATAAAATCAGAAAAGCAAAAAGCTAAAAAAGGTAAGAAGCGAAAGAATTATGATACTGAAATGGTTCAAGATAATTTTGAAGCTGATTTGAATGATCCTAGATTCAAAGAAATTTTCGAAAACCATGATTATGCGATTGATCCAACTAATACTGAATTCAAGAAGACTGAAACTATGAAGAAGATCTTGAATGAACGTTCCAAGAGAAAGAAGTTTGATGGAAGAGATAGAAAGAAGCAAAAGACTAATTTTGCCATTGGTGGTAAATCCGATTTGAAATCCATGGTCGATAAATTTAAGAATAAGAACAAGAACAAGAACAGAAAATGAACTGAATATAAAAAAAAATTGAACAAATAATTAGAAGGCCCAAAAAATAACGAAACCATAAAAGGTAGATATTAATCAACAAAGTATCTTTAACACTTTTGAGATTGTTGAGCTCAAAATTTATAACTTTATTTATTGACACACTGTATATTTTATCCATTACGAGTAAAAAAGATTCACGCTCATAATAACCCTTTCAATAAATTAATAGATAGTAAGTAACCAAGTAATGTAATCAAGTAAATTGGAATATTATTAGAAAATTGGATAATTAGAATAATATGCTGACCATGTACTCCTTAAATGTGCACTGAGTATTCTTTTAGTATGAAAAATGTATGTTGAATAAAAGAGTGCGTTTATTAGTCGGGTTGAAGCTGTGCGATTAGACGATATCACCTGCGTCAAATAGCCATTTTCCGTTAATATATGCTTTGGTAAATCCGTAATGTGGTATGATTATTGTAGTCAATGAGGTGTTCAAAATTTGTAATGAATAATTTATTTTGTAACAAGCTCAACAAACATCTATCTTATTTTACCAAAGTACCAAAATCAACCACTTCCAACTATAACCTACCATTCAAATACCATTTGTTCATCAACCATTACGTAACTAGATTCATACACAATAGACTACAAAAATCTTAAAACAACATACTGGTTTCATTTGTATAACTGCTGCAGTGAATTGAATTTCACTTTTCACTTGGTTCCGTCGTAGCCTTTAAGGACCACTGCAATTTTCTGCAAATTGATGCAAATTTCAGTACCTTTCAACACCTTTGCATTTTGCTTAAGCCAATATAGCCATCGATACCAATTATCCCAAAACTTCACATTATAATGCCAGGAGTCAAGTCATTAATATCCCAATTTGAGGTTCAAGCAAAAGCAGAGCTGCCTAATTATGCGAGGAATAAGAATGAGTATAAGCCACCAACTATCCCGAAGAAATTGGCTAATTTCAATTCGGAGGAGCATGGAAGTCCAGGGACCAGCCCTTTATTAGGAGGCAATAAGCTCGAGGTTGAAAAGAACCAACTGGATAATATGAATATGTTCAAGAAATTAAGTACCAAAGCAAAAACTATCAATGAGGCCAAAGAGATCAAGTTGCGATCTACAAAAGAAGTAAAGGACAAACAAAATGATTCAGAAAAATTGGAAGTTGATGAAGAAAAAAATATTGATACTACCACTAATTCAAAAGAAGCCAATAAAGACATCGAGGCTAATGAAGAAAAGAAAGACGACAAAGATTTTAAAGATACTCAACTGGATGAAGAGTTTAAACCAACATCTGATGAGGGTGGTGAAGACGAAGACTCACTGGAAATTGTAACTGTTAAACCGTTTGAATCAAGAGAAGTGAGGAATGGTGTTCATGAAGCTTTAGGAGAAGCCACACAAGAAGAAATATCGGAGACAGCTAACGATGTTGTGTTGAGCTGTCCAAGGGAAATCAAAGGCTTGGGTTTAAGTGGAATGGGTTTTTCTGATCAAGACGAACAATTGAGTGTTATTAAGGAAACCAGTTCTGAGGAGGAGTTCTCGAATGAATACAACGATGAAATCCCAAAGACAAGTGAAGAAGATGTTTCAAGTGTCTCTGATCAATTAAATAACTTGGAAGATGCAAAAAGCTTCAATCTCACTCAGGAAATAGACGATTTAGTGGTTGCAAAACTTACTACTAAGGATGTTGCAGAAGCCACCAAACCAGTATATAAGGATAGATATGAGAAAAACATCTCAAGAGAAACTATATTAGATGAAAGAGATGAATTGAGAGGGACGGACAACAGTTCTACCGAGAATGTGGCATCTGGGGAGGATTCAGAGCAAAATGAAAAAGAGGAGCCTGACAATGAGGCGCAACAAGATGAAGAGGATGACAAACAGCTAGAGATAGAGCAAGAAAAAATGAAACAAGAACAAGAAGAAATGGAAGGGCCCGAATCAATTCAACTTTCGAATACCAAGCTACCAAGTTTAATTTTCGAACATATCAAATCATCACTATCTGAAGTTGAGAAATCGACTTCTGAGTTTGAATATACAGACACATCTCCTTCAGAGCTAGATAAGTCTTCACCATCTGACGTTGCATTTCAATTCTCTCCAGCTGAGGATACTCGATATCTTCTTGAAAACGACGAATCGAAAGAAGATTCTAGGGTGATTTTATTGCGGGAAAGTGATGGGGATAACATATTTAAACTAGATCAAACATCAACTCCCCCATTTTCTCCATTAATAAGTCTAGAAAATGATTCATCTCCTGTCAAATCACCAAATGGTGTATCATACTCAGAAGCTGCTGACATATTAAAGCATTACTTCGTATTTCCGATGCCAGTGACAGAAGAGGAAGAGGAATATTCTGGTATCTTACAAACGTATAAGCTAAATTGTTTCAAGAACTTGATCAAAGTTAAGCCAAATTTACACAAGGAATCCAAATTACCTAATGGACCTTTTGAAAATACCAATGGATCGAATAGTGTAGAACCAGTCAAAACAATTTCAGAGGTACATAAAGATAAGTCATCTCCAACCCACAGGTCATCTTCAAAGTCATCATCTCTGAGCAATATTTTTGAAAGCCCCAAGAGAAGCTTTTCTTATACTAAAGTCTCTTCTAATAGTGTTAGTATTGGGAAAAGCTCATTTCGTTCTTCAAAGACAAACAGTGGTTGGGGAAGCGATAAGTCAGACAACAATAGTAATAATATTGACACTACCAAGGAGAAGGAGAATAAAAGTCCAAAGTCAGAGAATTTACTAGTGGGAACTCCCAGAACTCCACCTCCACCACCATCTGCTCCCTCTACCGACAAACATCCTGGTGCTGCTTTGTTATCTCCGATTGTTTTCACTAGTCCCGAAGATCTCGAAAATGGTTGCGAAAAATGGTTCCAAAAGACTTCACCAGATAATAACTCACCAGTGAGATGGTCAACTCACAATTTTGATAGACAGCATCCTCAGTCTCCTAGGACCATAGTCAGTATTGAAGAGACTATCGATGGAGTTGCTAAGCAAAAGAGAAAACTTGGCTCTTCTATTAAAAGGCTCTTCAAGAGAGATATAAATAATCAGTCAAAATCAAGATCCTTACCTTTGACTTTATCATACAGAAAGCGATTTTTAGCAAAGACTCTACCACACACTAATTACTCCAAAGAAGTTTACATTAAAGCATTGAGAGATTCGATCAGTGGACCAATTCTCCTTGAAGAACATCGCCATAGCTTTAGTTCTTTTGCGAATTCACCCCCAGAATCTGAATCACAGGAAAATGAACTGCTCATGGAGCCGGAGAACCCTGTAGATGTTCTAGTTGAAAATCAAAATATAACATCACAAGAATCACCAGGAGACCCCGAGTCGCCAAACCTTGAAACTGAAACTGAAAAACAAGGAACAATGATAATTATTGAAGAGATTGGAACGGTTTGGGACTATGATAAAGAACATATGCTTGAAAACTTCGAGACGTATATTGATGTATGCTTCAATTAGATACCGTATTTAGTATTTTTTTTCTCTAGTGATAGTCTATGCCAAATATTACACATGCCTACAATTTTAACGATTATTGATCTTAAATTGTACAAATAACCAAAAACATCTATATAAGCTATTACATAAGAGGAAAAGAAAGTGAAAGTGATCAATAAATAAAATCATAAACATGATAATGTACTAGAGGTTATACCAAATCCTAGTACTATAACGAAATATAGTAACATCTGGACACAGACAGATTATATAAATACTTCGACAGATCGATCGAATGTTAGATTCCCAGAATCTATAACTTAGAAAAACCCATTTGTATTATTGCCTAATCCGTTCAGATTAGTACTGGAACTACCCATCATATCCAGGAAAAAGTCATCTGGATTGAAATATGTGTCACTATTACCCATATTATTATTTCCTGAAGCACCATTATCACCAAAATTTTGGTTTTGTTGTGTCAGTAAATTATTATTTAAGTTGGTGAAATCGTTGGCAATATTGGAATCAGAATTAGTGGGTTGATTAGTATTCATTATCTTTTGTAAATCTTGAATCTTCTTGATTAGGTCGTTTTGGGCTTTATCTTGTTCACTCAAAACATATTTCAAATGTTCTATATATTCAACTGATTTATTCAAAATAGTACTCTTGTTTGGTTTAGTTTCTTTGACTTTAATACTAGTGATCAAATCATTAATTTCACTTGAATTTATACTTGAATTTCTTTGAAGCATTTGAACGGCACATAATTGTGGGTTTAGTAAAGAAGGAGGAACTATTAATCCTAATTCTTTAATTCTTTCCTTAATCAAATCACGTCTTCTTCTTTCCACAGCATTGTGGAACTCACGTCTTCTTTTCAATTTTTCTTCCTTGGTAAGTTGTTTAGTAGGCAAAGAATCCCTAGAAGTCCCTCCACTAGGAACAGAGGTACTCATGTTTGAGGTTGTTGGAGGTGATAATAAATTTGAATTGTGTTCTTGTTTAATTGGCTGGGCAGGAATACTCGAACTCAAGTTTGCTGATGGTATTCTAGCGTGTTGGAATTGTGGAGGAGAGGACAAGTATGAATTAGTTGGAGATCTTAAGGTGTCAAAAGAGTCATAATTTGGTGATACGTATTGAGAATTTGCTTGTGGGGAAAGGTAGGAACCAGAATTGAGGTCAGGACCAGTAACGGTATTATAACTGCTACTGTATTGGTTATTTGGAACACTAATACTTCCATGTCTTGACAAGTTCGGACTGAAAGCATTATTATTATTATTATTATTATTACCACTTCCATCTTCTGCTATTGAGTTTAAGGAATTGAAATTGTTAATGTTACGACTTGGGGGTGAAAAATAACGAGGATTTAAGAAAGTGTTGTTTCCACCATCAAAAGTTTGATTATTTTGAGGTGAAATTATTTCATCAAGATTAGAAGTAGTTGTTGGATTAATAAATTGAGGGTTGGCGTTTTGAGGATTTAATCCTACGTTTTGAGGAAAGTTAAGATTTTCCAAATCTTCTAAAAATGGATCATTTAAAGTATTAACAGGATTGGTGAAATCCACTTGATCGTTTCCTTGGTTTCCAAAATCTCCATAAATTCCACCTTGGTTTTGTTGCTTGGAAGATGGGCTTAAATAATCTTGATGGTTTGGATAGTTATTATAGCCTAAACCAGCATCATCTAGTGAAAAATCACTACCAGGAAATGCTCCATTGCTATTCCCACTATATTGACTGTTCCCTACATTAGGGGTGGTCATATTGGAATTGGGATTATTTTGATTGTTATAATCAGATGGACTATCTTTTAAAAACTCTTCCATCTTTTTTTTTTTTAATTTCTTTTGGGTGTTATCTATCTATAGTTAAAATACAATATGATCCATCAACTGATTGAAGTTAAATAGATAATTGAATGATGAATATTTCCTTAAGGAATGACAATTGACTTGATATTCGAAAGTAAACGGGTTTTTTTTTTGTTGGTTAATCAATGGCTTAAACAACCAGAAAAAATCGGCCAATTTGGTGGGGTATGGGAATTGGGACAGTTATACAGTTATAGCGATGGCAATCTTGCCTGATTATGAATTGGATGAATTTAAAAAAGTTTTGTTTAGCTTTATGTGTAGCCCCTCTTAGACGTTATTTTGTGGGTTGGCGGACCTTTTTTTGTGAGACATAAAGGGTTACCCGGAGGTATTTCAGTATGACGTAAGCTGTTCACCAGAACGACTAGGAAGTGGAGTAGAGGGTAAGAATGGTTAAATTCCTACAAACTAAACAATTCTAAAAGGAGGCCTTGGATGTATGTATCTGAACAGGGAAAAAAAGTGCTCCAGGCAGAATGATATTACTTGCCGTACTAGATGAATTTATGTATTGGTGTAAAGCTGGTGGATTAGTGTGAGATTACTTAGAGACTAAAATAATTAGTGAGGGGTGGGCTACTACTTTAAGATACGAAAAACGTCGTGCGAAGGTCGGACCTGGATAATTTTATGGCAAGCAGTTTGAATGATAACACGTCTAGATACTAGATTAATAAAAGGAAAAAAAAGGAACACTAATCAATCAGCATGTCGGAATCAGAGAATTTCTTCAGGCAGCTGTTCCAAAACTGGAACAATAGACCCAATGCAACAACAGGTAATAACACTACCTCTAGACCTATTCTCTCAGAATGGACTGATTATGTTAAGTCCAGTGCCAATAATTTATACACTTCATTACCTACATCAAGTACCTCTACCGATAGTGTTCAAGAACCGGGATGGTTTCAACTTTCAAGATTTGAACGATTAGTTGGGTTTGCTGTTTGTCTTGCTGGATCAATCTTATGTTTTTTCCTAAGCTTCTTTTTATTCCCAGTGTTGGCATTACGTCCTCGTAAATTTGGATTAATATGGTCCATGGGTTCGATTTTATTTATTGTATCATTTGGTATATTACAAGGACCTAAAGCATATGTCATGCATTTGTTATCAGCTAATCGGATTATATTTACTAGCGTATTTTTGGGATCAGTATTAGCTACTTTATATTCCGCTGTGGTTTTAAAAAGTAGTATATTAACAATATTCACAAGTGTGATAGAAATATTAGCAGTTGCTTATTATACCATCAGTTATTTCCCATTTGGTGCTACCACCTTGACTTGGTTCACCAGTTATATCGTGGGATGGTTTGGTGGATTTATAGGAGGAATATTATAATCAAATTGCATCCACCTTAAAACAATACTTAACCATAAGCTATACTAAAAGAATAGTATCATCATCATCATCATCATCATCATCATCATCATCATCATCATCTTCATAATAATAATAATAATAATAATAATAATAATAATAATAATAATAATAATACTAATAATAAATTTTACCATGGTAGTCGAAACTGATCTGGTAAGCTCAGTCTTTTAACGAGTGAAGATAAAAGTGTATCTACATGAATTATACACTGGAATGGCTTTCTAAATGTAATGGGATATTTGTTGCAGCCAAATCTTCTATAATGACATAATAATATCTAACTATGTATATAATGATATCGTAATAGCACATGATATAAATTACATAATTCAACTGTAGTAAATTGAAGTTTTGTAGTCTACATCTATATCATCATAAATCGTCAATTGCTATTTTAAAAAAAAATACTTAAAGAATTGATAATTAAACTTCTTTGTTGATTCGTTGGTCTCCAAACACACCAGCACTTAAGAATTGAGTTGTAATTAGTGCTTGAAAGTACGTATTTAAGCAAACTTGGATTTTTTATTCCTTCTTTCTAGTTCTCAAAGATACTTGGTTACAACTTAGATAATTCTTCTTGTAATTGCTTGTGCAACTTACCTAAGGCTTCAAAATCAGATGGTTGATTTGGCCAGCCAACACCAAGACCAGTGGCTTCATCTTTCTTTGGAATAAGATGGAAATGAACGTGGTCAACTACTTGATGAGCAATAGAACCATTGTTTTGGAGAATGTTGTAACCTTCACCTTCAAGAGTATCATTAGTATCCAATTTCAAGGCCTTGGTCAATTTCTTGACAACTGGTAAGATATCAGCTAAATATTCATCAGGAATGTTGTGAAGTCTTACACCATGGTATTTTGGAATCACCAACACATGTCCTTCAGAAAGGGGATTGATGTCCATAAACGAGTAAGACAAGGAGGTTTCAATCAATTTGAAGGAAGGGATCTCTCCTTTTATAATCTTACAGAAGATACAAGAGGCATTGGATGCTGCAGAAGCCATTTTAGTGTTTTAGTGGTTGTAGTAAAAGAACTATAGTGGGTACCTTTTTACTTTTGCGTGTGCACCAAGTATTCTTTATATGAGTGGAGAGGGTACTGAATACAGGGGGTAAGTGGGCAAAAATAAAAAAAAAAAGGGTAGCTAAACCAAACCAAATGAGATACTGGGGGCGATCTTTATATAGAAACATTACAGTGAAGTTATGGTTATATCCACGGATGATACCAAGCTTTAGAGGACTAAAGTAATCCAAATAGTCTATTGTAGGGTACTATTGCATTTGTCTTGGCTTCATATAATGCCGAAAGGTCAAATCTATCTTTAGGATTTTTGTATAGTGGAGTTCCCAGAAAACCCCATTCGCTACAAGGGTGGTAGCTTATGATGGACTTGTACCGGAGTTAGCGAGATTTGGAGAAACTTTTTAGTGAGCCTTGTGGTAGGTGGGACCATATTTTTATTGGTACTTAGCGAGAAATTAGTGGTGCGACTTCACAACCATGCCACTAAAATAATATTGGTCTTCTCCACAATGTTGGAATTACTGAAAAATGTGGGATTAATTTGAAGTGTCAGTTCTTCAACTCTGTCAATCTGTATTTGTCTGTGGCACGATCGGGGTAAAGGGATCTGGCGTTGGGGGCAATTAGTAAACAAGTACAGCCAGTTGGTGTCAATTCATATTTTAACAATCTCTACTTCCAAGCACCATAATTTGTAATCTAATGAGAACCTTGGAGATCCTGAAATGAAGAATATCTACATTCTTATTTGGTTCTTGCCCTTAAACTGGTATCCCAGAAAATCCTCATATATATGCGCACGTGACGAGGGAAGTTGGTGGAACCTTTGTCGATAGAGTCGCACCAGATTTCGCCACCGAAATCGCTCCTGCAGGCAGCCTGTTCTCTATCCTCCCATAGTATATAAAGGCGCCACTATCCGACAAATCAATCATCTCCCCCCATTTCATTATTTTAAACAATTAGACGTCAATTCGTTTGAACTTTGCCCGTTTAGCGAAACTCCATCTAGATTCGCTACTTGTTTATTGAAACCCCAGACCCCATTTTTCAAAAGGTCGTAGAAGTCGTTGCAAACCCAAAAGTCAACGTTTGCTAGATAACGTTGAGAAATTAAAACCCAGGAGTTGCCAGACTGTACTGTTTTTCAATTACATTAGATCCACTAATTATTAATTATTTTTAAAAGAAAAAAAAGAACATTCATAATGGCTGGAGATAAAAAACCAGAAACTCACTTAGATGCCTCTGGTGCTGAAACCACCGAAGATCGTACCGCCACCGCTATCTTGAGACGTAAGAAGAAGGATAACGCTTTGGTGGTAGATGATGCTGTTAACGATGACAATTCCGTTATTACCATGTCTTCCAACACCATGGAATTATTACAATTGTTCCGTGGTGATACCGTTCTTGTTAAGGGTAAGAAGAGAAAGGATACCGTATTAATTGTCTTAGCTGATGATGATATGGATGATGGTGTTGCCAGAATTAACCGTTGTGTCCGTAACAATTTAAGAGTTCGTTTAAGTGATATTATTACTGTTCACCCATGTCCTGATATCAAATATGCCAACAGAATTTCTGTTTTACCAATTGCTGATACTGTTGAAGGCATCACTGGTTCTTTATTCGATCTTTACTTAAAACCTTACTTCGTGGAAGCTTACAGACCTGTTAGAAAAGGTGACTTATTCACTGTGAGAGGTGGTATGAGACAAGTTGAATTCAAGGTTGTCGAAGTTGATCCTGAAGAAATTGCCATCGTGGCTCAAGATACTATTATTCACTGTGAAGGTGAGCCAATTAACCGTGAAGATGAAGAAAATAACTTAAATGATGTTGGTTATGATGACATTGGTGGTGTTAAGAAGCAAATGGCTCAAATCAGAGAATTAGTCGAATTACCGTTGAGACACCCTCAATTATTCAAGTCCATTGGTATTAAACCTCCAAAGGGTATATTGATGTATGGTCCACCAGGTACAGGTAAAACTGTTATGGCAAGAGCTGTTGCTAACGAAACAGGAGCATTCTTCTTCTTGATTAATGGTCCTGAAATTATGTCTAAGATGGCTGGTGAATCTGAATCCAATTTAAGAAAGGCTTTTGAAGAAGCTGAAAAGAATTCTCCTTCTATTATCTTTATTGATGAAATTGATTCTATTGCTCCAAAGAGAGACAAAACTAATGGTGAAGTCGAAAGAAGAGTTGTTTCCCAACTTTTGACTTTGATGGATGGTATGAAGGCAAGATCTAATGTTGTTGTTATTGCCGCCACCAACAGACCAAACTCCATTGATCCAGCTTTAAGAAGATTCGGTAGATTCGACAGAGAAGTTGACATCGGTGTTCCAGATGCAGAAGGTCGTTTGGAAATTTTAAGAATTCACACCAAGAACATGAAGTTGAACGATGATGTCGACTTGGAAGCCATTGCTGCTGAAACTCACGGTTTCGTCGGTGCTGATATTGCATCCTTATGTTCTGAAGCCGCCATGCAACAAATTCGTGAAAAGATGGATCTTATCGATTTGGAAGAAGATACCATTGACGCTGATGTCTTGAACTCTTTAGGTGTTACTAATGAAAACTTCAAGTTTGCCCTTGGTAACTCCAACCCATCTGCATTACGTGAAACCGTTGTTGAACATGTCAATGTTACTTGGGACGATATTGGTGGTTTAGACACTATCAAGAACGAATTGAAGGAAACTGTTGAATACCCAGTTCTTCACCCTGAACATTATCAAAAGTTCGGATTGGCTCCAACCAAGGGTGTCTTATTCTTTGGTCCACCAGGTACTGGTAAGACTCTTTTGGCCAAGGCTGTTGCAACTGAAGTATCTGCTAATTTTATCTCTGTTAAGGGTCCTGAATTATTGAGTATGTGGTATGGTGAATCTGAATCTAATATTCGTGACATTTTCGACAAGGCCAGAGCTGCTGCTCCAACTGTTGTCTTCTTGGATGAATTGGATTCTATTGCCAAGTCCAGAGGTGCTTCTCAAGGTGATGCCGGTGGTGCTTCTGACCGTGTTGTCAATCAATTGTTGACTGAAATGGATGGTATGAATGCCAAGAAGAACGTCTTCGTCATTGGTGCTACTAATAGACCAGATCAAATTGATCCTGCTTTATTAAGACCAGGTAGATTAGATCAATTGATTTATGTTCCATTGCCAGATGAACCAGCCAGATTATCGATCTTACAAGCTCAATTAAGAAACACTCCATTGGAACCAGGATTAGACTTGCAAGAAATTGCCAAGATTACTCATGGTTTCTCTGGTGCCGATTTGTCATACATCGTTCAAAGATCTGCTAAGTTCGCTATTAAGGACTCGATTGAAGCCAACATCAAATCTCAAAGGGCCAAGGAAGCTGCCAAGGAAGTCAAGACTGAAGAAGATGTTGACATGAAGACTAACGCTGAAGAAGAGGAAGAAGAAGATCCAGTTCCATACATTACCAGAGCTCACTTCGAAGAAGCTATGAAGACTGCTAAACGTTCTGTTTCTGAAACCGAATTACGTCGTTACGAAGCTTACGCTCAACAATTACAAGCATCCAGAGGTCAATTCACCAACTTCAGATTCTCTGAAGACGCTGCTGGTGGATCTACTTTACCAGCTGAAGAAGGTGCTACCAATGGTGGTAACACTGGTGCATCTTTCGGTAATGTTGAAGAAGATGATGACTTATACAGCTAATTTTGTTTCTGATAGTAGTAATATACTATGAATGGAAAAACAAAAAAAATTATATATCGTATTTTTAATCTGGGTTTGATTAATACTTGATGAAATTGTATCTGAATCAACCATTTTCTTCTTATCTCTGTTTTTTTACTCTATACTTATTCATAATGTTAGATCAATAAATTCAATTGAATTGATAAATAGTCGATGGTGTCTAAGGTAATGATTTTATGGCGATAAGAATCAAAATGCGAGGCACCAACTTTTTTACCTGCTATAGGTTGTTTAGTTATTCTATCTATTTTACCATAATTTCTTGACTGAAACTTATCATCTACTTGATGTCTGGATGGTTTCAAAGTATATTGTGGGGTATACAGGTCACGTGTGATGCGCCTTCTCATTGCCTCTCTGAAAATTTGTACCCGTATATGTCCGGATTTGAGATTAGCAATATAAGTGACTAATTGCTTTAATTTTTGCATTACATCTTTAAATTTAAACACGCTGGAAGTGTGACATCAAAGGATCTTTCAGATCAACTATAAATACCCTTGCAAAGGATACCCAACCTTTACTCATTTCAAATCATATACCCTATCACGTCATTCATAATGAAACCCTTTACTAACGGTGGATTATTTATGCTTACACCCGCATTTTTAATAGCATCAGAATTTATTGTCACTAAATTCTCTCAAAATGGTCCAAAAAGTATTGGTCAAAGTAACAATGTTCTGAGTGTTACCTATCATCAAGCCAGAAACTATGGCTTTCTTCAGAAATGGGGGAAAGATGGTAAAAACTGAACCTGAGTGATTTGATCTCTCAAGTCGATACCGGAGGTAAGAACATCAGAGTATACCATAAATAAACATGGATTCAAAAATCACGGACATTCCCATTTTTCACTTTTATTTGATGAGAAATTTGCCTCAAAAGTTGAAAAGACCATTGCATTCATTCGTTCATTTCATAATATCAATTTATCTATTCCCACTATCTTGACCTTTAGCTGATTCTACAAAAGTTATGTGTCGCACTACATCATTCTCATATACCTATACACTGCATTTCAGTTCAGTTCAGTTCATTCATTTTAGTTACCACTTTTTTATCCATACATATCATCGTTGACTTCCGAAAAATTTTATTTAACTCATGTCACTAAAAACCTTTAGGACTACTATCTATTCATTTTCATCTGAGATCAGATTTTTTAAAAAAAAACAAAAAAATCTATTCATATCACTCATACCATCCCACTGTTTCATAATAATCTTTTGATTACGTTCAAAATAAAATTATCTTCGTTATAAAGGCTTGTAAATTTTGTGTTAAATTATTCGGAATCTTGTAGACCCAGTATTGGATATGAACTTTCCAATTACCCCTCATCCCAAGATTAAACTGTAGATCGTACAAAGAATTAAATTATTCATTCTACTTTTGGGGTTTCGATAACTTTTTTGTATAGGTAATTAATTGTAATATTTGATTTCTTACTATTAAGCGAATATTCTTAATAATTTATCTTGAATTGTATAAAATCAATTATAATTGTTTGTTTTATCAATTCGTTCAGATCTATCTATTTTGCAATCTCGGTCATGAATTGTGAATAAGAAGAGATACACCATAAATATTCAGTATAAATATGTAAATGATATCCTTTTCTAAAGATATGGGGTTTATACATTTCCTGTTATATGCCTTAAAAAAATGGTAGTCCCTTGAGATTCTCTAGAGACTGATACAGATAATTTTTCGTCTATATCATTAATTAATTTTTCATAATAGAAGTCCACAAGCTTATTTTTCATGTTTAATATTGTATTCTACAACAATTTAGGTGCTATGGGCAAATTTTGAATTTCTCACAGCAATATTCTAACAAACCTTTAAAATATCATTCAATTTATAACTTTATAATTTATATACGAATTCACAATGACATCTTCAAAATTGATTAATTATATTATAAAGGTTCGCATGAGGGTACTGTATCAAAAGTAAGATAGTTCATAGAAGCGAATAGTCGCACGTGACTGCGAAAAATCACCCTCCCTCTCATTGGCCAACAACTTTGTGCGACCACTGCCAGGTGTTTTTTCTCAAAATTCAATCACCAATCTCTTCATTATCACTAACCCCAACGATGTTCGTCAGAGCCAGACTTGTGGCTCGTTCCATAAACAACGCCGGTAGAAGATTCAACTCATCTTCTTCCCATGAATCTCATAAGGTAACTGAAAGCAAACCTATCGAAATCAACGTTGCCAAAGTGTTTGGAATTGCAGCCCTTGCTGGAGCTCTTTTGGTATTCAAGAACCATGAAAAGACCGACAAGCCTTTAGTATCAACCCCATTGTACAAGGAACAAGGAAGTGGAGACCGTGAAAATTCTAGAAACGAAAACTATTTGAAGAGATACAAAACCTCATTTATCAAAGGACTCATTAGAGATAAGGGAGGTATAGGTCAAAAACAATTCAGAAGAATCACAGACACCTCTGCTGTTCCAAATGTGTTAATTCCAAGTCATTCTCCATATGGTATCCAATTTGGTAGTGGTATAAAGACCGACAAGTTGGGTCCAAGAAAGGAAAGAGTCAGAATTTATGCTCCTGTTGAAAACAGTGCTTAAACATAATGTTTTTAATATTTTTATTTAAAAACACATTTTTATTGGAGCAAATTCTTCAATTGCATTGCATTATAATAAGCACAAGGAGTGAGAAATGGTATTGAGTAAAAAAAAATGATGAGTTTACTCAGTCTAATATTGTGCTACCATATAGAGGAGATTAAACTTTTTTAAACCCTTTAACTCCTCCCTCCATCTTATAAGTGTTATGAATATTTGATTTCGTTGATAATTGCTGGGCTAGAAGTCTCAGTTATCTATCACATATCATTTCACTGCCAAAGTATTTTGTCAAGTGTCTAACCATTCACTCATCATCATTAGTATTACCAAAAAAATACATTTTTTATAATAAACGAAAACTAGAAACGATAAAAAGAGTTGAACAAAATCAAAAATAGATTTGAATGAAAAAGATCAACTTTTCGTTTGGTCTGTCATTTCTTGGTCATTTTCTCACTTTGTTCATCATTGTAATTTTTGTAGATTTGGTGGATTCTTTTCAATGGTAATTGGCTACTATTCTATATTCAATTGATTAATGGAAGTCTACAAGGATGTTTTTTTAGATCCACTCATACACCAGAAACCTAAACTTTTAAATCCGATGATCTATTTCCCCACTATCCATTTTTAATCATATAGTAATTCTGGGACCAACAGTAAGACCGAGTATAAAAGGGTTAAGTACTGCACTTAATATCGACGTTTAATCATGAAGCAAGTATTCAGATCAGTCAAAATCCCTACAAGACACTTCTCATCCTCCTCCAAAATGGCTCAAGAATTCAACGTTGTTATCTTTGACAAACCAGGCTCTGACAGATCAAATGTTAGAACAACTCACTTGAATGATGTCGTAGCAAATGTCAACAAGGGTATTATCAAGTCTGCTGGTGCCATCTACAAGGATGAAGCAAGAACTCAATTTGCTGGAAGTTCTTTACACGTTTTACTTGACACCAAGCAAGATGTCATTGACTTCTTGAAAACTGATATTTTCTACAGTGAAGGTATCTGGGATATTGACAGTGCTATCATTCACCCAGTTGGTATTGCTATTCGTTTTCCAATCCAAATGGAAGGTGTCAATGAAGAGCTCATGAAGCAGTAAAAAAAGGGCTTATGATGATTATATAGATCACTAGATCTCTAGATTACTTGTATTTCTCAATTGATATTGGGACGTCAATGGCAGTTTATATAGTCACTTTTATGACACGGTATACGATGATCGCTATTTTTTAAGTTTAGTAATGAATGGATGAATAGACTGAAACACGGGTTTAGTTTAAAATGTAGCTTTATATTATGGTGATAATACTGTCGGATTGTGGTCTCATGGTGGTGACGTGTTTCATAATGTCAAATCCCAAACACCTACATCAATTGAGCAATACGGTGCAAATACTGTGCAATTGATAGATTGAACGTCCATTGAATATCACAGTAACACCTTTCACACCGATATTGTCTCTCTTGATAATCAATGGCTTCATTGATGCTTTAATATAACAATATTATTGGTTTTCCTCACTATATGTTGAATCGTTACTGTTCAAAATACATTATAGACTACAATTCACGCTTCTTTTGTTCATTTATTATTATCAGGTATTATCAGGTATCTTTTTTTATAACTAGTAACCAACACTGATCAAGTAATCAGCCAATTTCTCGACAACAGTGGTGGCTTCACCAGCAACCACACCTTGAGGGTAGTGAGCAAGCAAGATGGCTTGCTTGGTTCTGACGGCAATAACACCTTCAGCTTCATGTTTACCATAGATAGATCTGTCATCGGCTCTCAACAAGAAGTACTTTTGACCTTGTACGTGTAAACCATGAGCTTGTAAGTTAGAAGCATCTTCAAAACCTTGAGCGATTCCGGAGATCTCAGTGGATTGTAATTCGAAACCAGATGATTGAGCCCATAAGGAGTCACCAGCACGGGAGTACAAAGCAGCCTTGTCGATCTTACCGGTGGCGACCAAATTATCAGTATAAGCTTGCCACGACATATTTAGTTAATTGATTAATAAAGTGAGGTTTCACCTCTTTGATCCTAAATCCTTTATATGTTGTCGGCGTGTTGCTTATGTAATCGCTTCAAGTACACAGCAATGTAGACGAGGGATAACGTGATACAAACATAACCCAATACAATACGAAGGACAAACTAAATCAACAAATTGACTTGACAGGCCGAGAGTTAGAGCGGTGGGTTGCCCAATTGACTTATTTTAGCGATTATTTATAAACTTAATTATGTTCTAAACAATTACTAAAGATCGCCAACAAATAAGAACATTACAATATTCTATTTGTACTGTACACTATTAAATTCTAGAACATACCCATCATGAAAACTTTATAATTTTTTTTTCCAAAAAATGGGTCGTTTTAACATAGAAATGGCTCAAGAAAATAGTCCATATATGTTTTGGTTTGATCTGATTTGATTTGACTCGATTTGATTTAATTTTATATAGTGAGCAATCTATAGTATAGTTCTAGGGCACAATTTCAATGGTTTTTCTCTTTTTCAGTACTGGCTCGGTGACTTCCATTAAATCTTCGTCTTCTTCTTCCACCACGATTGTCTCAGTACTGATATTGGTCTTTGACTTATCATTTGAAAATCTTGCTGGTTGCGTCACTTCTGGAAGAATTATCTTCTTTTTCAATGTAATATTAGGTAAGTAGTCACCATCATGATCTTCCATAATGGAGATATAAAATTCAATACTTTCAAGCTCATCTGTATCATCTTGAACAAGTAATAATGAGCCATCAGTGAACCCATTGATATCATTAAGTTTCTTTTCTAAATTATCATCAAAGTCAACATCATAAATTAATTTAGATTTACCTAAAACAATAGCAATACCATCATCAGCATAGTCATATTGTTCAATCAATTTATCAACTAACCATTTAAGAGTAAGTTCTTTGGCTTCAACTGAGGAGAGTTTGAATAATCCTCTGGCTATAGATGAGGTGGGACATCTTGGATTTGGTTCAACCAAAGATGCTGCTGTAATATACTTGTTTGGCTTGATACTTATAAACACAGATGATGATTCTTTAAAAATTTGCAGGAAATCATGGGCACTGTCAATATTATACTTGAAATAATTAGTACCACTCAAACTAGAAAATCCAGAGATAATGGCATTGGTTGTGGCAATAGCAGGAATAATATTACCAGCAATTTGTTTAATATCAAATTTACTCTTGACTTCAATGTTGAAAACAATTGATCTCAAGTTGGCTGAGGCAGTAACAAAGTCAAGAGTATCTTCATCATCTTTGTCAAAAGAAATAAATGATTCTTTACAACTTTGAAGTCTGGTTTGTAATGATTCACTGGCTTTATATAAAACCACCAAATTCTCTAAAGTACTCCATACCTTAGTCTCATCAGCAAAAATTCTGTCTACTTGACTCTTATCACTTAAGATCTGTCCCAATTCTATTTTAAATTGTTCTAAGTCTAATGGACTTGGTTTGTTTCTGGATACCCATAATGTTTCAATCAAAAGAAGTCTTTCAGTATCAGTCTTATAAATTTTAGTGACCAATTCATAGAAAAGACTGGCAGTGTCCGACTTGAAAATCGATTTTCTTAAATCTGCCAATTCGTTCACTTCAGTTGTCATATTGGCAATTTCTTGTTTATCATCAGTTTCACTCTTTATCTTGTCAGCATCATTTAAATCACCGCCAGAGTCTGCTTCATCAAACAATTGATGGAACAAAAACTCTTTGGCCCAGGTAATACAATGGACTGGTTGTGATGGTGTAGATCTAATGGTACAGACAGGGAATGTCTTTGGGGTAGCTTTGGATTGACAGTCAAAACATTCACTATAGTATGGATAAATAGGTTGGATTTGTCCATCATATCCAGTGGTACCACTTTCCATAAGTGGCACTTTTAAGAATATCGACATGGTATTGACATATCTTCTGGCTTCCAAGTTGTCAAGGGCATTGAATATGTAACTGAATTGACCCCACCACGAAATTGGGAACTGTTGGGAATCCATGATGTTTCCATGATGTGGGATCAACTTGGTGTGAAGATAATTGAATGATTCGACTGCTTTGGCCACAGTAAGAGACTTGGACTTTCCGATGTCCAGTTGTCTAAAAAGGAATTGTCTGTTCAAATTGGATAATGTGATGGTATCTAAATCTACTATATGGATTTCACCATATCCAGTAAGTACTAAGTCTTTAAGTAATTCACATCCGATACCACCAGCACCGACCATAAGAATCTTAGTGGAGCGTACACGGTTGTACCTGTCCTCTCCTAGGATCTTTTTCAAAAATGTATCTTTAGCCATTTTCTTATTGCTGAAACCAGTCTTAGGATTGATGTCAAAAATGATGAATATTGTGCTTACATAAGTTTTAGATTATTGTTACGTAATATTATTATCATAACTGGCTACTATATTTCAACAAGTAGTTAGTCCAATAATACAAAATGGAATTTACTTCAAAAATAGATCATTTGCGTCATTTACTAATAGCATACCCTACATGAATGATCTTGTAACACGTGGTAGTTCCAGTAGCAGTAGTAATTGTTGCTCTCTTATGGGCATGGTTTTTTGTCTTTTTGACATATATGCTTTCACTAATACGTTCAAACACTAGTAAATAAAGTCCAGACACCCTTCAAATAACCAACAATTTCATCACCACCAAGCTTGGATTCACCATACAATCTATCAACAAAGTTAATTGGAACTTCTCCAACAGTAAATCCTAAAGATCTGGCTCTAACCATCATTTCCATTTGGAAAACATAACCTTTAGACTTAGTGACGTCAATAATCTTAGCTAAAACATCCTTCTTATATAATCTGAAAGAACCAGTTAAGTCAGAGACGTTTGGTCTTAAAACAGTGGCAGCCAAAAAGTTGGCACCTCTAGAAACTAACTTTCTTTTTAAATCCCAACCATAAACACCACCATCACCAGCATATCTGGTACCAGTGACAATATCGAAATTTTCACTTTTTTGCTTAGCAATGAATTGTGGAATAGCTTCTGGGTGATGAGAGAAATCGGCATCCATAATAATGACAAAATTACCAGTAACATAGTTCAACCCGTGAACGTAAGCAGTACCTAAACCCAACTTTCCAGTACGTGCTCTCAATTGGATGTGTTCTGGACCAAACACATCTATCAACTTCAAAGCAATCTCTTGAGTTCCATCTGGTGAAGCATCATCAACAATCACCACTTCCCAATCCAACTTTTCAGCCTGGAAAGTTTTGGCCAATAAGTATACCAAAATAGGTAAGTTTTTGCGCTCGTTGTAGGTAGGCAAAATGACTGAATATTTGTCTCCCATAGTGGTTGTTGATGTTATTTGTATGTTGAAACTTGATTATACGAATTATGTTTTTATACGTGTCGTTATTTTCGCGTAACACGAATTTCAGTCACGTGCGCATACCACACTATATTTTCTTTACTTTAATATGATTTATATATTATATATATTAACACACACAACCACTACCAACCGCCGGGCTAGAAAATCCAGGCTTAGCTCAGCCACGGCCAAATAGAATATTCTCTCCAGAGGCTAACCCATGAAAGCAATAAAATTAAAAAATAAAGATAAGATAAAAAAATAAAAAGTAAAGGACAATTTATAACACACAACACTGATAAACAAAACTCAATAAAAAAAGTAGTGAGCAAAAATTAACTATGATAAAAAAAAGTAAAGATTAATAGTTTAACAACTCATTAAAAAATAGTTAGTTCATACTTATTTAGTCCATAGGAAAACTAAGTGAAATCAAACTTTTTCATATTGTACAGGGTAAAAGATGCATGAAAAACAATATAAAACACAAACTCCATTGCCTATTTAGCTGGCAACGCTAATTGTTCAAACTTAATGAATTAATTTGATTGGAAAGAAGGTTAAAGGATGGACTTCCATCTTGTAAACCTTTCTTTTGGTCTTTTCCACTAGAATTAGCTGATGAAAAAGAATTAACTGATTGACTCTTATTATTATTGTTATAATAATTATGGTTTAACGACTGTTGGTTTCCATAATATAAACCAGATGAGTTATTATTTTGGGAATACTTGTGTCCTCCAAAGTCTTGATGTGACTGGTGTTGATTCTGTTGCAATTGCTGTTGCTGTTGTTGTTGTTGTTGTTGAAGTAACATTAATTGCTGCAGCAAAATTGGTTGAGGGGTAGCATTACTACTACCTCTTAAACTACCACTATATTGAAATGTATGTGATTTAAGACCGTTATTGTGATTATTTCCTGAATAATGACTGGTACCAGAACTAATGGAATTATTTCTAGATTGACCAGCTGATTGAGAATATACAGAAGGATGAGGTTGAGGTTGTTGTAATCCCATAAATCCATTATTCATGTTAAGTGGTTGACCACTAGCGGTGGCTGCTGCAATGGCTGCTGCTGTAGAATTAACAGAATGAATAGTGTTACTTTGATGAGAATTCACATTCATTACTGGTTTTGGAGCTCCGCACTTCAAACAGCACAAGTTTTTAGCAAAATTATGATAGACACAGACTTCACACTTCCAATCACCTGCCCTAAATGGTACATTATTACCGTAATGAGAACGATTGTTGTGATTGTTATTACCATGGTGATTAGGTTGGTTATTATGATCATTCGATTGGTTTCCGTTGTTGTTGGAATGGTTGGAATGGTTATTGCTAGTGCCGAGGTTTTGAGAATAAATACCCTGGTTGTTATCCTGATGATTGTTTGAATTATAAGAATTAGATTTCAAGACTGCTGCAGCATTGACAACCGCTGCATTCATGGCAAGCTTATCGTGATTTTGATTAGAATTAGAAGAAGATCCAGAATTATTATTGTTCGAATTGTTGTTACGACGATTACCAACTGGATTGTTAGAATATATAGATTCTTGAATAGCAACAGCACTTGAAGCGGGGAATGAACATCTGAAACAATGAGTTCTTCTTTGAAAATTAGAAAATCCACATGATGGACAAGTCCAATCACCAGGTCTATGTCTGTTTTTGGATGGAGGGAATGGAGTTAAAAGATCACTGGCTTTATCCAATACTCTTGTAGAAGAAGCTTGGACTTCCACGGCTCTATCATTAAGGGATCTACCATTCATAGACAAAGATTCAGTAGCTTCTTCATGGCTAGCGAATACAGCAAATCCTGAGATACTTTTCTTTTTATTGGTGTTATTCTTGTCTGAATCCAAATTTTTTAAGGTCCAGAATGCTATTGGTCTTCCACCGTATTGGGTGAACCAAGACTCTAATTCTGATTGAGTAGTATCAGAAGGTAAATTTGAAAGGTAAAGAATCTTAGATCTTTCAGCCAAAAAAATTCTTACGTCTTGAGCTGAATCATAGGGTCTGGTAAGGACGGTAGAATGTTCATCCAAAGGTAAGGATTTCTTTGCGAGTTGAATCAATAATTTACTGTATAAGTTGACGGTTGATTTACTCTTGGTTTCTTTTGAATCTTCAGTAGTTGTGGTTTCCAATGTCGAAGAAGAAGGAGGAGGAGGAGGAGTTGAGGAAGATAAAGTAGAAGTATGGATAATATCGTCCGAGTCTACTTCAACTTCTAATGCAGTCATGATATTGAACAAAGAAGATGCAGTATATGATAATGCTTCAGGATGAGTTTTTTGCCATTTAATGTATTCATTTTGAAGATCAAAAACTCGAGGATGTTGCAAATAAGGTGGCAAGACCACCGATTTGTCCCTGGCTTCACGAGGTAATTGTACTCTGAGTTGACTAACATCAAAAGTGACCAAAGAAAATTCTTTATTTTTCAGAATCAATGAATCTTGAACATAACTATCCAACTTCACAATAGCATCCTTGAAAGATCCGGCACTCCGGACATTTTCCCAAGTGATACGATGAAGTTTCAGACAATAAGGAGTGATGGGTGTATTTACTGGTCTTACCAAACAAGAATCTTGATGAATACTGGTAAGGGTAGTTGCATCCACGATATTCCAAGCCAACTCGATTAACTCCAAGGCATCTTTGGTAACGTAGGTGGTAGATTCGTCACAGGTAGTGGCTATATGGACCACCACGTAGATATCGCTCATTCTGGTGATTTCAAGATGGTAGAGCCTAAATGAAGTTAGCTTTGCCGACGGTAAACGAGAGTGTTGTGAGGATGGGGCCGTTTGTTCGTAAATAATGGGTGTTTTTTTCGACGTTGTCATACTTTGGTGCGGTCACGTGGATTTCTACAACTGTCAGAAGCTTGTCACAATGTCCTTGTAATATGCAGAAAATTTTAGTGTCTGACAACACCACTCCAGACATTAGGTGAGCTAACGATCTAATTGGGAAAGGCTGTAACAAACACAAGATGAGTAAGGTCCTTTATGAGCAATTTTGTTACTGAAAATGAAAATGTGATATTTATTAACCAAATTCTATCTTCAGATTCAAGTAGTAAGCAGATAGAGTCTATAGTAAAACTTTTATCAACATGACAACCTATCCCTATATTTTTATTATAATCCCATTGACCGTAATAATCATAATTCATCAAAACAAAATAATCCATAGGTTTATCTAAATCTGATAGATTTTTTTTGATTTTTTTTTTAATCAACTACTCCTAATCTCACAGTTTTGTAGTTAAAGTGATAGTATATACTTAGTTTAAGTGAGTATTAGGTGGAAGATAACTGGAATTTTGGTGGTTGGTTTGTTTCATTTTTTTTATTATTATAGCTTTTTCAAAAGCCCTGGTATGGCTTATTGAATTAATTATCCCGTTCAATAGTCCCATTGATATCCCATTCATTATCATGTGACTTTATTAGTAGGATCTCTGGACTTAAATCTCTATGTTGTAGTCTCTCTTTCTCTCCTGGTTTGTGAATATCAAAAACTTTCATAACTAAAAATTATTTATCACATTACATTTAACCCACGTACCTCATTAGTTCAGTTAGCTTCCCTTGCGTAACTTCTTTTTGTAAAGTTTTGACATCTTCTGACTGTATACAAATTTTTGCAGTAATACCCGAGAATCGTCTGGTGATACCCTTCGATATGCTTTAGGATTTCGCTGAGAACTTACAACTAGATGTATGGCGCTTTCTGTGATATAATGGCATGATTGTTGTAATTACCTTGTGTAATATGAAATAAGAAATAATGCAAATCTACTAAAATTGTGGTTCATCACAACTGCTCATCAAAGTACAATCTTATAATTTATGGTTTTTATAAACATGGTGAAAAGGTAATTTGGGAAAATCTCCAAACGCATCCTGATTCACAGTCATTTGTTTATTTACGAATGTTAATAATTTGGGGCGTCTCGGATGACGGAACAGGTTCCTCCTCAGGGAGCGTTCTGATTGAAATTTCACAAAAGCCTGGATACCTTTAAATGAAAAAAAAAATTATTTATATTAAAAAATTGAAGTTATTTATTTTCAAACTCTAATAAAGTTTATAGTTTAAATTATGTATTTTTCGGCTTAATTAAATTTTTTAAAAAAAAAAAACCCTGTTTCCTCGTACTTTGAATAAAGTATAACACTACAATACTCTCATACGCGTAATAATGATCAAGAATGACCTTCCGGTTGATTTTTCACATCCTTTTATTTATTTGGTTGCATTGAAATGACCCATTAACATTTTATAAAAAATTGAGCAACTAGGTACTATCACCATGTGATTCTTCGCCATTGTGAACAAGACCTCACCTTTCCATCAGTAGTTGGTAATGAATGGACGAACCAAGTAAAGCTATCATCAATGAATAACCAAATTACCTGGTGAGCAATCAACCTCAAAGGATCGAGCCACCATTCCAAGCAACTATACTTGAACCACTACAATATTCTACATAACCACTAACTTGACCTTGTATATATCTAATTATATGTCATATGTCATGTGATAATGTCAAAGAAAAAAAAATTCCTGAGAAATGACATTGCCTAGTTCTACTTTTCCGTTTATCAAACTATCTATCGATAACTGATTAAAGTCTTAGAACCCAACTCTATGACCAAGAAGATAGACTACTAATAGTCCTAGCACCCTCATATAATCAGCTCTTGTCGTTAGCTAAGTCGCACACAACGAATTGTCACTCTTGGTTTCGCGAACTTCTTTCGTCTTTTTGTCTATGTCTATGTCTCTGTCGTAATGATTTAGTTTCGCGTGTTTTATCAGACGAAAACACTAATCTCGTATCACCACCACCACCAACCGCTTATTTGTTAGATCAAAGATGTATGGGGGGATAGTGTTTGATGATCTGCCACCTGATGGTATTATCATCAGAGGTCAACAACGGGTGTTCACTACCCAATTGATCCTTTGTCTGAGTATTGGTATATCATCACTTATCCTATTTTGCATCTTAAGGTATCGATGGCCTCATATCTATGCTGTTAGAACATTAAGAAAGAGTTCTAGTAGCTTATTAAAACCTTTACCTGCTGAATACTTGGGCTGGATCTCAGTAATATATTCAATAACTGATGAAGAGGTGTTGAAATCATCAGGGTTAGACGCCTATGTTTTCCTTGCATTTTTTAAAATGGGTATTAAAATCTTCTTCAGTTTAGCCTTGATGGCTATTTTCATTCTAAGTCCTATCAGATACTATTATACCGGTAATTATGATAAAGATAATATTGCTTTGTCGGTGATACGATCTTTATATGTCTATAGTGAATCACCTCAACCTCCACCTGATTTTAGTGATGATTTTCCAACATATTTATGGGTTTATCCTTGTTTCACCTATATCTTTTCAATCATTGTCTATTATTATATCTCCCAATTTACAAAAGAAGTATTAAAAACGAGACAAAAATATTTAGCATCTCAAAATTCAATCACTGATAGAACAATTAGATTAGATGGAATTCCAAAAAAATTATTGAAATTAAATGATCCTCTGGTTCTTAAAAACTTTATTGAAGGCTTAGGAATTGGTAAAGTTATGGATGTTAAGTTGATCTATGATTGGTCTCCATTAGAACAATTGTTTGCTAAAAGAAGAAAGTTGGTTGCAACTTTAGAAGAAAAATATGCTTCTCATTATGATTTAAATATTGATATTTTTGATCAAAATAAAACTCCTTCAGTGTTACCAAAATTAGATCCAACTACTCCTGAAACTGCTCATGATAAGAGAATCAAAAAACAAATTGTACAACTTTCAAAACAATTGGTGGAAATAAACCGTAGCATTAAAGAAATTCAAAATAAATTCGACCCAACTTTATCTACTATTGATATCAAAAGCAATCCTGAATTCAAACAAGTTTCAAGTGCTTTTATTACCATGGATTCAGTTGCTTCTGCTCAAATGGCTGCGCAAACTGTTTTGGATCCAAGAGTTTATAAATTGATTGTGAATTTAGCTCCTGCTCCGAAAGATATTAAATGGGAAAATTTCAAGCTTTCCTATTACCAAAAATTAGTGAAATCTTACTTGATTACTTTTATTATCATTCTAAGTTATGCATTTATTGTTTTTTTGGTTACTCCTTTAACTACATTATTGGATTTAAAAACAATTAAGAAACTCTGGCCTGCTTTAGGTGAATTAATTAGTCAATCAAAGTGGATGACTACTTTTGTAACTGGTATCTTACCACCATTGTTATTCTCCTTATTGAATATCCTGCTACCGTATTTTTATAAATACTTATCAAAACATCAAGGTTATTTCTCAAATAGTGATGTTGAATTATCAACCTTACTGAAAAATTTCTTTTTTATCTTTTTTAACTTGTTTTTGGTATTTATGATTACTGGAACTATTTGGGATTACATTTCATATATTAGTGATACCACAAAAATTGCATATCAATTGGCTAGATCATTGAAAAAATTATCCTTGTTTTATGTTGATTTAATTCTTTTACAAGGTATAGCTATGTTTCCAGTTAAATTACTTCAAATTAGTGATTTTTTGATTTTGAATATTTTTGGAAAATACTTTTTCTTAAAAACAATTATTCTTAAAACTCCTCGTGATTATAGATGCTACTATTATACCCCACAAATATTTGATTTTGGTATTCACTTACCTCAACATATCATGATATTTATAATTATTTTGATTTATTCGGTGGTTTCAACTAAAATTGTTACTAGTGGATTGGTTTATTTCGTTTTGGGTTTTTTCGTTTATAAATATCAATTGGTTTACAATTTTGTTCATCCACCACATTCAACTGGAAAAGTGTGGCCAATGATTTTCAGAAGATTAATTTTAGGTATTTTTATTTTTCAGTTATTTATGTGTGGAACATTAGCATTAGAAGGAGCATTACTTTTAGCAGCATTATGTTCTCCATTGATTTTTGCAACTGCATTTATTATTTGGAATTTTGAAAAATACTATTTACCATTAAACACATTTATTGCACTTAGAGCAGTTCAAAATCCTCATAGTTTTGATAAAGAATTTGACGATGACAGACTGCTGATCTCAGAAGAACAAGAAGAAGGCTCTGCTAACAATGTCAATGAAGGTTTCCACGATAATAATAATAATAACAATGACGATATGGAGAACCTGTTTTTAGACGAATCATCCGTTTTATTACCGTCAATTCAATCCTCAGTCAACTATAGATCTACAAAGAGAAGAGCTTCTACAGTTGATGAAGAACGAGAGCAATTTTCAGATTACACATATCCATGTTTAATTGATCCATTATATGGACCATGGATTGGGTTTGAAGGAGACTTCATTTCAATGGTTCAATATAATCAAGGGTTAGAAAGTCATGACTTAGAAAATGGTGATACTAGTATGGTTTCAATTACCGAGCATGAGATAATTTTAAGAAAAAAGATAACCGTGAGTGAATGGGAATGAGAAGGAATAAGGAATAAGTAAATCAAAAAAAAAAAAAATTCGAACGAGAACGGAATGTATTTACAAAATAGTAGGCTTTTTTTTTCCTTTTTGTTAATTAGATACTGTTTATTTATTGTAATTGAACATCATTAGAATTCTTATTCGTATTTGTTTTATTTATTCTCGTCTTTAATTGTGGAGTTGACTACCCGATTAGGTGTGTTGACTACCAAATTCAAGCAGAACCCCCTTTTCACTTTTCGCTAGTTGTTAAATGTAAGAAATTGACGATGATTTACTAGTATGTAGAATCATTTTTGTAAGGTACCACAGGAGAACTTTTTCCCCTGTCCTGCGTCATCTGAGTTATCAAGCGAGAAATACCATCGGTTAATTGCTCGTCAATTGACTTCTTGCATAGTCCAGAATAATTCGGGGTATGTTTTGCGTCGTCATATCCCAGTGAGGAAGGATATGTATATCGTCTCGCATGTGCAACCAGTACCCTTGAGATCGACTAACTCAAGACTATTCGAATTGGAATGTAAAATCATACATAGAAGGATTTTTTTTCACTTGATGAGGAAGAGACCAACTTAGTTACATCCAAAGAAATTGAAGTGAAAAAATAAAAATAATAATCATTCACTTTTCAAGATAATACTTCTTAATTTTTGATAGGAATTAGATGTAGATACGACTTTTATTTCGAAAAGGTTGGGTAATTGAGTATGTAGTAGACTCAAGTGTCAAGTTAGTGGTTTCAGATGTAATTATAGATGGCATTTGAAACATAGTCGATTGGTTAGTTTACTCGGTTAATCAAAGGGTTTTTAAGTCGTATTGTCACACACATGGTTAGACGATGGATAACGGATCTATGAATTTGTTCTATACTTTATTTTTTAGTCACATTAAGTATAGCAACATGACCTTACATATCATTCCCGTGTGAATTATAATAGATTTTTCGCTTATTTCGGGGATATATATTGGCCTTAAGCCTTCAAAATTATTTGAGTATATATACTCATTCTGCA
Organism: Suhomyces maxii; assembly: GCA_030574995.1. Taxonomy (NCBI): domain Eukaryota; kingdom Fungi; phylum Ascomycota; class Pichiomycetes; order Serinales; family Debaryomycetaceae; genus Suhomyces; species Suhomyces maxii. The sequence continues at coordinate 120,949 of JAJMGC010000003.1, forward strand.
GGTTTTGATCTTCACTCATATGCCCCAAAATAATATATTGAAGATTACTACCATAATCAATAACAAATTTAGCAATTACTTCGAAACCTATTTCAAATTATAACAGCTCAAGTACTCTAACTGACATATAAGCTCGACATTCATTCATAGTTTTATTTGGCCAAAAAAATATATAATTATTCTTATCCATATTGTTCAACACTCAACAAAGAAGTGAAAAAAAAATTCAACAAAAATTCAACAAAAAGGCTAACAAAGAACATCAAAATATCTAAAACATTTAGATAAGACCAACAAATGTTTCACAACATCTCAATGGACTCAACAAATCACTACAATTGCTACTTTTTTTTCGTTTAACTGTATTATTCAATAGAGACATTACAAGACACAATTATAAAAAGATGGAAAGAAGTAAAAATTTAACGAGGTATGTCAAGATTTAATCAAGACTAACAGAAATTGTAAATGAGGGATGTGATATATCACATTTTAGTTAATACAGAATCCAAATTCACCGTTCACCTATAAAAAAATTCTTAGATGACAAAATTTTGCAACCATTGAAAATCAAATAATTATAAAAAAAATCAATATTTGATAATCAAAAACAAGCAACCAACAGCGAAAGAAAAACAAGATATCGATAATCATAAGAGTAAGCTATGAAGGGTATTACTGTCAGGTAGGCCAATACATGGAATCGCTAGCATGACTAGTTGGTCACAAAAGGTGAGAAAACATAAAATGGTTCAAATAAACGAATGGAACCAAAATATTTTTTCTCTCTCTCAAAAATACGACAAGATCTTTGCAACCAAAACCATGTTGTCCCAATTAGGGATAGGACCTTGCAACAAGAAGCAAACAAACCAATCAGTTCCAACTCACATTAAGCAGGTGTTGATTGTATGTTTGTTGATTTAATGACCCCTGAGTAGCTCATACTCTTCTTCACTTTTGACTTTACTCTTTCCAGTAGCCTGTTTTTGTTTACGAACTAAGGAAATGCTCATCAATTTTTCCTTTCTCAAATTCTTATCCGTAACGTAAGAAGGCTTTTCAGAAGAGTAATCACATTCAATACCAAATTTAGCACAACTGGTACAAACAGGTCTTTTTTCATCACATTTCAAATGCTTAATACGACAAATCCAGCACCCGTTCTTTGATCTTGGAAGAAGTCTTCTACGAGTATACTTTTTTGGTTTAGTATCGTTGGGTGTGGAAGTAGCATTAGAAGCAGGATCCATGATAAGAGCTCCCTTGGAAGTTCTTCTAACGCCTTGTTTTCTACTCTTTTGACCAGAACCCTCATTGAAGTTATTTGGGTATGTTTTTCTTCTTGGAGTTTCATAGAATGTGGAACTGGTTGAAGAGTCAGAATTATGGCGGAATATATTCAATGGTGGCATCAAAGGTTTATTTGGAGTATTGATAGATGTGTTTGAAGTGCTAGAGCAATTGGAAGCATTGGAGACCGATCTTGCTGAGATAGGAGATGGCTGATGGTAAATTTCCAATCCTTTATACTTGTTGCATAAAGGAGATATTCCAAGCATTTGAGGTGAAGATTGACTAATTGGAGTATTGTTAGCAGAGTTTGATAATTGAGTTGAAATTACCAAGCTCTTTTTGTTATTGAGCGCGGAGTTACTGTTAATACGGTTAATTGAAGGCTTCTTAGTAACTTTATGAGTACCAAGATTTGGTGATGATTTTGAATATGCCAGAGATTTTAACAGAAGTGGCACTGGAGCTTTAATTGAAAATTCATCAGCAATAGAAGGATCAATGGTAATATTGGTGGTGTTGTTGTTGTTGTTGGAAATAGAATTGTTGTTAATGTTGTTGTTAGCAGAAGAATTTGGAGTGTAACTAGAACTTTCTGATAAAGTTGGAGTATAAGCATCACTTATAGTTGGAGTATAAGGATAATCATTTGTAGAATTATAACTTGGTAAAGCATAAGTCATAATACCTGAATCATTATTAGTCAAACTTTGGCTTAAACCCAGTGAAGAGTAAATATTGTTATGAGGAAGCATTGCATCTGGTAAAGATTCAAGCGATTGGTTGCCTAATTCAAATTCAGTCAAATTATACATCAAATCAGTATTTTGAGAATTGGAAATCGAATAATCATTCAAGATATCCGAAGTTGAATCCATATTAAGTTTAAAAATTTGATGATTTTGAGAATCATTATGTAAGGAGGTAGTTGAATTCATACCTTGTTGATTTGAAAAAATGGAATAATGGGAAGAATTTGGTAAACTATATTCATTATGAAAATAATCAGAAGTAGCATTACCTATATTAATAAATTCCTGGGTTTGTGTAGAAGATCCCGAAAATGATGAATTAAAATTTTGCAGCTGTTGAGAATTGTTATTATGAAATGTGGAGTGTTGACTAATTGAAATAGGTGGTGGAGGTAATGGATTAAATGGAGCATTATTATTATCAAATTGATAAAATTGATCATTAAAGCTATGATTCATCATACTACCATGGTAATTATTGTTATTATTATTATTATTGTTTGAATTGGAAGATGATGAAACAAATGAGCTATTAACCTTAATAGTGTCCTCGGTTTCAAAAGTAGAATTAGGAGAATTAACTGTTGAATTACCCATATTTAGTAAGAAGTTTAAATTGACTATAAGTCTATGCAAATGTTAGAAGAATTAAAGAACGACAAAGTTGGATGTAATCTACCTTAATGGCAAAAATATGTGGTGAAAAATGAGTGTATGTGGTGAGTAGTTTTAAAGGGTGCAAAACCTTATAATGTTAAATATCTATGAAAGTATGGTGGATATGAAACAAGTGATTGCGGTAGGGTGGGTGGGGTAAAGAAGGAGGGTTAGTATAGGCTTTGAGTGGGTGGTAGGTAGATAGGTAGGGAGGATAATGAAGGTAATTGGGTAGGGTGAGTCAGAACGTCAAAAAATTGAAAAAGTAGGTTAGTTGGTGTTCTAGACTAAGAATTGTTTAGACTAGAAAAAGTTACCAATATGATTAGGATGATTATCTGGAGATACCAATGGATACTATCAATTAAGAAAAAAAGGATAGTTCCAATGTGCAATGTGGAGAGACCAATAGTATATGGAGTACCAATGGAGTCGGAGATCAATTGCAGTAGATAAGATACTACTAGACTACTAAAGAAACAAGCTTGGGAATCTTGAAATCTTGAAAACTATAGTTGACTGTTCTTATCAATCGCCGTTATAAAAAAAAAAAGAGAGGAAACGAATGGGTTTTGTATTTACTAGTTTAGATATCACCAGAAAGATTTATTTAAAAAAAAAAAATACATAAGTGTGTAATATAATGTATCACTAAGTAACACTAAGTGATATAATTAAAATTAAAATAGGAACAAAGTAGTGAAAAATATGAAAAGTCCCTATACAAACCAAATTTAAAGGGAGTGTGATTTAATAGCACACAAAAAAAAATTCCCTGGTGATTTGTTACACAAACTGCAACATTATGTATGTACTTATTACATTTTGTCAAAAAATATTATGACAATACGCCAACGTACATATCAATAACCTTATTGGTGTAAAGTAAATTAATAGGGCCATCATAGTAAAGAGAGCCACGGGTTCTAGTGGTTATATTCGAAGCCATTTGATCTATGCTCGCAATTCACATGTATTGCCACCGTACCATTGGTGATGTGATAGATACCTTAGCATATATTTCAATCAATTAACCAGTGAAATCATTGAATTGAAAAGGTTAACCCTTGTCAATTCTCCTTTATTTTAATCCCTACTGATTAGGCTAATATAGGCTATGACTTTGAACATGTCCGCAGGCTATCATCGGTTGTTATAATACCAAAAAAATAAATAATAATCCTAATAATAAATAATAATATTGTCCAACCACGTAAATGATTAGACTAAATTTACAAACCCTTCATATATCCATCCTGACAGTAGAAAAAAAAGCTTAACTATCTACTTGTAGATATCTTGTGAGGTTTAATGGTTACCTAGGTCGGGATAGGTATTATTCAGGCTTATTAGAAGATCCATAGCATCGAACATAGTGCATGAATCCAATAATAAACCGTTACATTTTTCCACATTCCAATTGATTGTCTACATTTACTAGTGTCACAAGTACATACCCAATAAACCAATAAACCCCATTAGATTCCTTTACTCCAATATCCCGCATATGGGATACGCCGAAACCGCAAAACAACACCGTGATAGAGAAAAAAGGGTGTCCCTACTCAGATGCAAGAAATATGGGCTTTTTCATTAAACCCGTCCTATTCAATTATCACCTGTTATTTAGCTCTAATATCATGATGCAACTTGGCGTCTTTTGCCTTAGGGTTATCCACGCAAATCTTCAGCTAATAGTTCGTTAACGCCTCTGATAAGCAATTTACTTTGAGGCGTCAATGTGCCATGGTACCTTAAAATTCAAATTGTTCAAATATAATACTTGGAGCTATAATAAATTTAGCACAAACCTGATTGTTGCATTAAACCAAAAAAAGAGGTGGTGATGCCATCATTCCGAGGCAAAAATGATTGTGATTGTGATTGTGATTATCAATAATAAAGATGATGTTTAATAGACATTAGAGATCTTCTCCGATTTTCAAGTATAACCGATTTCGTCTAACTCTATAGTGCGCAGGTCATCGGTATCAACATATGGTTATTAGATCATCATAACCATTGACAAATTGTAGTGTTGACTTATTGTTTGTGTTTTTTTTTTCCCTTACTCTTAGGTTATTGTTTGAGACAAGGGCAATTAATCTGGCCGTTGAAGGACGCATTAGTGTAATTACTTAACCATGTATTAAATGTCTTGTCTGATTACCTAACCATGTACGACTTATCCTCGGATTCGTAGATGGTGGTGTTATATTACTGTGGTTTACCAGCCCACATTTCCAATTAGGGACATCTTTACTTTTGATCCCCGCTCTTTTGAAAAAGTCCCATTTTGCCTTTTGATCAGTTGATCGTTTTATTTTGCTATTATTTTTCTGCTCTATAGTAGTCTCCTATTGTCTCATCAAAAAGCATACCGGTTCCTGACTATCATCAATAGAGAGGTTCGGGTTTAGAACATTACATCGCAACCATAGACCGAAGTCAATGTTCATGATTTAATTGACTTCAATCATTCCAATGTCTTATAACCTATAAAGATAAAACCTAACTCTTTGTCTCTTTGCTTTTAATCGTTAACACTTCTAGTCTTCTAGTATATCTGCGGTGTAGGCGATTGATTCAAATTCATCACGATCCTTTGCAGCTACGTATAGCTTTTTTAACAAACTTTAAGGTATTATACCGATGCCCAAAAACTGATCAAATCCGTACTAAAATGGAATACATGGCGGTACCCTGCGCTTCTCCTTACCTAATTGTACGCTAATCCCTAAGCCATCGTTCCCCTATTTAGGTTAGAGAGGAGTGCGTCACGTGATGAAAGTGAGCTAAAAAAATTTGTCCATCCCATCCCATCCCTCCACTGGCACTGGAAAAAAATTCTTTATTACATATACTTCTTTTTCTTCTTTATACATATACCTACTTCCGGAATACCAGCAGAACTGATGTTTCCTCCGTTTGGTTCAATGCACAAATGGCCGGAAGGAGATAAACTAAAGTCCATCATTATATAATCTAGCGATAATTTAGATTCGGAAATTTTTCTGATCTATAGTGGTATCTCTGGTTCGCGTGATGGACACAACTTTTTACGGCGTTTGCCTCGGCATGCCTCATCTTTCGTAGGCAAATCACAGATAATCATAATCTATGAATTTTTTATTATTATGATAAGTAAAAGTAAAGTATAGAGTGTCCAATTAAGGCTCAAAAATTGGTGTGAGGCGATAGTTGAATAAAAAGATTTAGAACATGGCGATCCTCTATCTTTTTAGATACCATTGCTTACATATTGCATATTGGGCGATTCTGATGAGCTTCTAGATACTATTGCTTACATATACTAGTATTAATAGGATTTTTCTTTGCATTTTATTCTGGGGTCGTATTTTAGTTGGTATTTTTTTTTCTTATTTAGTAAGACTTACAATATTAATTGCAACATCCTTAAACTTGGCCAATGGCGCCTCAATTGATAGAGGGCAATTCATGCATACTTAAAGTGAGGCAATTTCAAACAAAAAAAGCATGAACTCACCATAGTCGCAAGTGAACACCAAATGATTGTCGCGACTGAAATTTGAGGGCTGAATTTAGGGTAAGGGCATCGACATACTTGAAAGCTTCTTCCCCTGTTTCAATCGTATAAATCCGGCAAAAATATTCATGATGCCATTTTATTAACCCACTTTCATTAGCCCATCTCGATCATAATCAAAAGAAGTGAAAAAGTTTTCCAGAGTATTTTTGTAATATTTTCACTTACCAAGTTTTTTTTTTTTTTTTAAAAATAAAATTGAGGCATCAAGGTTCCACCAAGATGTTTGAAAAAAATGTGTGCACGTCGTATCGGAATATTGGTGGCATTTATTAACTATCATGCAAACTACTATGTACCTTAATATACCATGATGGGACTAGTGTGGGTGAGGTAATAGAGAGGTGAAAATTAGCGAATGTGACATATGTAAGTAAGGAGATTCCCCTCCTCCCCACATTACGGAACAATGCATCAGTACTGGTATGTGGAAATTTTTTAGTAATGTAGCATAATATAGAGGACTTTAATATAAAAAAAAAAATGCTTTACATAATAATTAGGCTTACGTAAAGAACGCGCATACCTCTTGAATTTACACGGCATCATTTTATCCATTTATGTAAACAAATGGTCCAGTAACCTAGAACGTTTTTTTTTTTTGGTTCTCCACTATCTGCCCATACGTAACATATGTAACACATGCAGGGACTTTCCATCAGATCCAAGGCGACTTCCACCAGGCCGGAGTATCTGAAACATTGAACCACTGATCCATCCACCTCCTTCTCTTGTCTCTTATGTAGAAAACTATTCCCATTTTTATAAAAACTATTCTTGTTTTTTTTTTGGCCGTCGAAACTTCTCAACTCACAAAATATATACATTATTCATACATCGCATACATATTACAATTCATTAACCACTTGGTTTGTTTGTTTTTTTTTCTTAGACGACACTCTTTCTTCTTTCTTCTACAGGTATGAAAACTACAAAGGCCCTGATTAGTTTACCGATCACATCACCGGTTACCCCAAGCAACCAGACCACGGGTTTCGGCATAACTGGTCCACTTCGTTCACTTACAATTCTGAAACCAAGTCCTAAAAATCAAATATCTTCAGAGTTACGTTCAAATATTATCTTGGTGGTCAAGTATCCTTTTAAAGCAGAAAGCCGCAATGAACTCCTGGTATCAAAGGGAGCAATTGTTAAATTATTAGATAGACCTGGAAATGGTTGGTTATTGGTTAAATATATTGATAAAGTCTTACCACCAGGTTTAATTCCTGCTTGTTATGTTGATATTGCTATTAATGATTCTAAAAACCCAGTCACTTTAGAATGGTTACAATCAAATAATCCTGAAAGAAATCATTTAACCCTGCTTAATGAACAAACTTATCTTCATCTTCAATTAAAACAATCTGATTCTCCTCCTTTAACCATCAATAATAAAGCCTATGCTATATCTGTATCAATTTCAAATTTCTTGCTTTATAATCAACGATACTGGTATCGTTTAGACGTGGCACTTTCAGATGGAAGTGAATGTCACGTTTGTCGTTATTATCAGGATTTTTATAATCTTCATGTTACTTTACTTAATCTTTTAAACAAGTCTCTGGCTCCACTTAATGATACTTTAAGATTACCAAAACTTCCCGAACCTATTCCAAGTCGGAATCCTGATGATGAATATTCTGCTGATTCTGAAGCAAACCAAATTCAATTATTATTGAAAAGGTGTAATGATCTTAACGTTTATATTAATCGTTTAATCTTAAACCGTAATTATCAATTATCTGATGCTCTTATAGATTGGTTAAGTGTATCATATAAAGGTTTACCAGGCTTTAAAGTAAGAAAACACACTATTCCAATGGATAATGATGCTATAAATGAAAAAATTCTTCCCGATTCAATTAATGTCATCAAGGAATATTATGAAAGAACTCAAAGTGCTAACGAACAACAAGCTAATGGACAACATGGTGGCTCAACTTCTAATTCTGATCCTTCTTCTGATGAAGAAAATGAACCAATTGCTTATTCCCCGGAATTCAGAACAACTGAACCACCTACAAGAAATAAGTCTAAAAAAAATATTTTTAATCATTATCAACAGGTCAGTGCAGCTTCATTCCGAAGATCAGCATCAACATCATCAGCTAATAGATCTCCTCCAAATGCATCAAGGTCAGCATCAACTGCGTCTGCAAGATCCCAGAATTCTTTTGGCTCTTCTATGTCCAGTCCAAACACTCCAAACAGTATATTTAATAATAATTTCCATAATTCTTTCAGTTCTATGTCCTCAACTTCATCACCAAATCTTTCAAGAACTCCTACAAATGCAAAGATTTATGTCAAGTGCAAGGTGATTAATTTTAATGATGAAATTGTGGCTATACGATTTAAAAAGTCATTAATCAGATCAGTTAGTGATCTTAAATACCTTGTCAAACAAAAGGTATATTACAGTAAATTATTTATCAGATTACCCAGCCTGGAAACATATGAGTTAATTGATACTGTTAACTTTAATATGGGTGAATATTTGAAAAATAATGACAAGTTTAATCTTAAATTGGCCTAGTCCTTTCAATTCTTGTGAATCAACTCGTGAACCAGACTTAACGAAAGCATCTATCCAGTTGATTGGATTAGTTCATAAGTTGGTTAATTTTTAATTTTCGTGATGACAAAAAACATTAATGAGGGGACAATTTCTATAAATTGCCAACCTATCAGAATATTTGGAGTTGTAGGCTTATTGAGGACCCCATAATAATTTCATTTTAATTTCAAATCGGGCGCAACCTAGTTGAACTTGGGAATATTGCGTTATCAGTGACTTACCTGTAAATTATCCGAATATCATGAATTTTGACTGGACAACTCCGGTGGTTGGGTTGACATTATACATTTCATTACAGTCATGAGCAAGCTTGTGGCCGCCACTATGTACTAATAATATTTAACATTCAAACCATTACGAATTGCTTGGTAAAAACATTCACCAAGGATTTCATCTTGTAGTTAGTTGATAAATAATTACAGACAGAATAAGATAAATAGTATAACAGGATTTAATCCAGTGTTGAAACTTTCGAAGTAATTTTAGTAAAAATATCGACTAACAACCAATGGCATTACCATAAACATCTCCCACATGCCACAAGCTTGGGGTATTAAAAACGCTTATGAAATGAGGTATTTTCTCGGCATGTGAAGTAAAAGTAAAGGAGCAGGGGATATTGCGAATGTTACATCAGACTTTTTGCATCAACCCGTTGTCCTTTGTTGGTTGTATTTCAAAACATAAGTGATGCTTCAATAATTGCAGAAAAAAACTACAACCACTATTGTCACCGTGAAAAATCTCCATTCTGGCTATCTAATTTTCTTCTTTCCATTTTACGACTGATCAATATGTGTATTAATTTTATTCCATATGTTCCCTCCATTTTTCTAAATCACTCACTTTGTTCCAGGTTTCATAAACTTTTCTTTGCAGTTGTTATTACTACGAAAATGGTAATTCATCTATCTAATTCCTCCTTATTTTTCCAGGTAAGCCTAGTATTATTATAGGAAACAGTTCTATTGGGATCGGTTATTTTATACTTTTACTAACTAATATGCTATTAATTTCATTACTATTGTTAAGTAAAGAACCACGCTATAGTATTCATATTTGTTCTTAATATGGAAATGATCCCCAATAATTTCACTTTCCAACGCTAAGATTTGCATGTGTCGCCCAACTTGAAATATCGGAAACTGTCGTAGATTTATGCACTTAATTGTTCAAAATTCAGACTTATTACCATAAAAAAATACTGTGATTGAACAATACATCGAAGTTACTCTAAATTTACTTGGATCTAAAGTATTAGCACTTTTTAACCGATTAATACATTTAAAATAATCGAGAGAATGTTTACAACTAGAAAATAGGATTACTGTTTACATGACAACTTAGGAAAGCTCTTGTTTTTTGATAGTAAAGCGAAATCGTTATGGTGTGACTAAGTACTATTGCACGATTTAGGAACGGAAAAAAAAAAAAAAAAAAAAGAAGCGCAACTGCATTCTTTAGGTCTAAAATTCCAAATCCGACAACTTATAGCCGTTTGCAAGAACCAGCCACAAATATGTGCTAAGTTACAAGGCTGATTACTCGCACTGTACAGGCAAAGACAAGCCCCTAGCTGTAATAAAAGGATTTCTCTTTAAAAAATTCATCAGGAACAGAAGAAGTTTTAGATAAGGTTTATAGACAGTTACTATTATTCTCTTTGCAATTCATTAAGCAAAAATTTCCAAAATTTTACGAATTGATTGTTGTTAAACAACGCCATATCGAGGATTTCGGAAATTCTGGGTATTACAGAATGGTCCGCCGCTAAGTAAAAGTCGGATTTATTTGTTATTCCTTCTAAAATTTTTTAGGCTAATTCAGGGTCTCTTGTGTACGGTTACCAATAATATCCCCAAAACGTATCGTATATTACTTAATCGGGAGACGTCTGCGTCAAATAGTGAGTGCCACTCTTAGCATAAGTGTCCAAAAGAAAAAAAAAAAAATCTGTGACACCTAACCTCCATATTTCGCGACATAACCATGCAAGTAACTTTATTGAATTAGCAAAATGAGTTAATAAACTTTGGGGAGCCAATCGGACAATATTGAACCTATAAGCCAAACCAGGATTAAAAAAAATTTCTCAACTTCCTGAAACTGCTTCTTCCCCCTCCACCCCTTGTTTAGTTTGAACATAATAGACAGTATCTGTAAGATGAGGCCAGTGTTTTGATCACTTCCTAATTCTAGAATAAACGATTGGGAACTTCAATATTTTTTGATAGATTAGCGTCACGCCAGCTTATTAGGGAAAAATACTTAGTGGAAATATGATTACTTAAGATCCAACGCGTGAAATCAGCATAAAAATACTCCATAACAATACCTACCATACAAACGACAGGTCCAAAGATTTCAATTGTTAGTGGTGGGTGGTGTCTACGACGATCGTTGATTGTTATAATAGAACAAAGGACCTTATTGACGAATTACGAATTTGAGCTTTGGGAAGGTTAAGCGCACGAATCATAATCAAGGATGCGATTTTGTCTCTTAGTAGAAATCGTTACAGGAGCTTCTCCCTTCCCATAACAAGGTGAGCCAAATGCAGCTTCATACATTCTTTTTATTTTTTTTTTTTTTCTTCCCCAGTATGCAGCCTTGAAAAAGAGCAAAAAATTATCATATTTTTTTAGTGGCTTTGACACTCCGTTGAGAATGCATAAGGCCGATACATAATCAGGTCAAATCCCAGATCTCTCTCTTTAACTTTCCAACTTCCATCATCATTTTTACAAGAAAAAAAATATAACAACTAACTTCTACCAGCCTTCATTTTTTTTTAAATTATACCCTCAAGTTTAACTAACTGATCACAGATACGTCAGCATTTTTTTTTTTACCTTACTTGGATTGTTAACCTTATTGTTGACAAAAAAAATAATTATTTTCTATTCTTCTAGGCTCCTACCAAGTAGTTACGCTCGGTTACCGTGATTTAGATTAAATTCTGGCCCTATATACGTTGGCTGTGCCCGATCTTGTTTCAAAAAAAAAATTCCTTCATCATCCTTCTAAGCTGTCTGTTTGACCACCCTCTTCAATCATGTCAAATAGTCTCTTCAGATCAAAACAATATTCTTCAAAGAAAAACCTAAAAAAATTAACCATATCCGCTCCATTCTTGTCACCTACAGGATCATCACCAACTTCTTTTGCCCCTTCACCACAAACTCCATCTACTCCAACCAGTTTTGGAAACCTTAGCCATGCATTTCCTGTTATCGTCTTGGTAGCCAAGTATAGATTTATGGCTGAAAACCCTGAAGAATTAAGTATAGAACCAAAGAATTATTTAAAGTTGATTGAAAGACCTGGTAATGGTTGGTTGAAAGTTCAATTCTTGGACAAATATGATAAAATTGGTCTTGTGCCTGCTTCTTACGTTGACATTCAAGTCAATGATATTCTTAATCCTATTTCATTAAAATGGTTAAATGAATACAGAGATACTATCACTGATCTTGATACCAAAAATGAACAAGATGAAGAAGAACGTCAACAAGAATTGGCTGGTCTTTTTGATTTTGAAAATGTTCCAACTACTATCAGTATTGATCAAGTCTTTCAAAGCGGTTCTAGAAGATTATGGTATAAGATGAAAATCAACTTCTACAACAAAAACATTATTTATATTGGTAAGGCTTATGAAGATTTCTATAACCTTCACCTTCTCATGTCTCGTATTTATCCAATTGTTGACCTCCCTAAATTACCAATGCCATTAAGACTGTCATCATCCCCAACTCATTCTAATTCTACTATTGATAAGAAGTTCTACATGGATTTACAAGAAAGAAGAAGAAACTTGGAGATTTACATGAACAAACTTATCATGATTTCTGAATTACAAAGATCTGACGAACTCTCCAAATTCTTTGATGATTCAAAGAAATATAAAATGACTGTGTCAGAAGTTGAACAATGCATTAAACCAGCCGATGAACAAAGAGGCAGAAGTGTTGGTGATATTGAAGATTCTATGTTGGATGGAATGAGTTTAACTAAGCATCACGAAATTGCCAATATGTTATTCCATGATTCTACTGAAATTAGTAAACTTCTTAACACTTCAAGGTTCTACTCTCCAACTGCTCCATTACCACCAATTCAATCTGCTGGTTCTACTCCTTACAGTCCTTTGGGTCGTAAGAATGATAACTCCAAATATTCAACCTACATTAATCAAGATAAATCAGTATCTCCTGAAAAGAAAATGGTTAACTCTACCAGTTCTAATACTTTAATGAGTTACACTTCAATCATTGATGTTTATGATGATGAAGAAGATGATGATTCTAAGGATGACAGCTGCTTCAATGAACACTCTAAGGAAAACTCCATCGATACTAAAGCTAGTTCTATTCCTGATTTGAAGGATGAAAAATTGGTACAAATATTACCAGATATGACTCCTAAAGCAAATGATAAATTGAATCATTACTCTACTAATTCTTCGAATAGTGAGCAAGATTCGATTTTTTCTCACAAAAATTATGTTAATGATTCGCCAAAAGCTGTTACTACTGCTCCTAATTCAGTATTGGCCAGTACTGATGAATACTTTATGAATATGCCTTCTACTCCTACCACATTAATTATGGAGGATGCAGAATTTGATAACGTCTCCCCCACAAAATGCGGAATACCCCAAGAAACAAAAACAAATGTTTCTAACGATTACATTAAGATAAAAATAGTCCTCAACAACAAAGAAGACGATATTGTTGCCTTAAGAATCAAAAGAAGCAACCTTATTTCTATTGCATACTTGAAGAAATTGCTCTCATACAAAATCTACAAAGACTATAACTTAACCAACCACTATAAATTACAAGTAATTGAAAAAGTGGGAGGTGAAGGAATTGATATGAGTGAAGAGAAACTTTTAAACTATCTCAAGTCTAATAATAAAGCTAATTTAAAATTAGCTCGTGCAAGAGCATCTACGCAATGTTAAGGGTTATCCATCTGAAATAGGAATTTGATTAAACACAATTTCAGTTATATTATTTTTCATATCATAGGAAAGAAAGAACTTAACCCACTCCTTTGAGTGCTTTTTTTGCCTTTCTTTTTTGCTTTTACTTCTTTTTTGGCATGTATTATCACCTACCTTTTTTTTAGGTATCTCACTCTTATCTACTTCTCACTCATACATATAACTGAATAGACATCAATATAGACACATACTCTGGTATCCGTCAACCAAAATATTTTATCTTGACATAAAACGTATAAGATAACCTACGTACGATATTGTTCGACTACACTGTGGTGATAGATTGCCAAAGGTACATGAAACAAAGGATTCTAGTAAGTTGGGGCGGACATCAGTAGGTCCCTTAAAAGTAGTCATTTAATTGTTCGTTCTAGACTTTCATGTCAAATATGCATCAATACGACTAGTTTTTTTTTACTAATTTCTATTGACTACTATTTCAGTATGTCGGTCTAATGGGATTTACGAATTGATAGACTAAATTCACCTTTTGGTTTTAAGATCACAGGAGTTTCATTTGAATTAAGGTTGAGGAGGTGTGGCAACACACCAGAATAAGCTACGGAGATCCCCAATTGAGGGCACTGTTGCTCACGTGACCAGAAATCCAAATGCCGCATCCACTTCAAAACAACATCTTTCCTGTTTGGGGTTGGGATCTGGCAAAGTAACAAAATATCCTTAGTGGAATAATTTGAAATAACAACTCCAACCAATCGTCTGCTGTATCTTTGATAATATGGTAAGATTTTATTTCTTTTTTGCGCAGACCCTTCCATAATTTACTTGTTGGGAACTGGACTGGGTAGCCCGCACTATGGTAGTTGGTAGTAAGAGAGTTGATGGTAGCGAAGTCATATCAATTTGATTAAGGGTTAAATTAGGTTCCTTTTTTAATATTACTTCTATTAACCTTCCTGTGTTAACTAATTTTAATCTATTCATTTTTTCTTTCATTCTTTCATTCATTCATACACTATTGTCCCGCCTGTTATCTACCATTAACTGCCTCAATTTTTTCCTTATTGTTCTACTGGGTTTTCGCTTAAGAGAACATGGAGTCCGAAGCCTCTCGTAAAAGGCCTGTTAGTTGTTATGTGACTCCACCATTAGAATCAACACCTGGGTTTGGTTTTGAAGAGGTCTCTACTCCTAATAGTGATACTTTTTCATATACAAACTCTCCTGAATTATCTCCAGTTTCTTCTGTTTTTGATAACAATGTTCCACCTTCACCAAAAACAAGAAAGAGTTTCTTAAGGAAACTTACATTAAAATTATCCCGGTCTACTCCAAAAGCCCCTTCTCCAAAAGCCCCTTCTCCAAAAGCTCCTTCTCCAGCTCCTTCTGATCCGGTAAGACCACCTTCATTTGATAAACGTTCTTCTTTTGGTAGAAGTTTCTCATTAAGATCAAAAAATAGACGCTCAATCTCAAATAATAGTATATCTACTATAAAGGTATCTCGAACGTCTTCGCAAAAGGTTACTCCCATTCATTCACCAAGTCCAAAATCGGCAGAAGTGGTTTCCCCAATTATTAGGTCACCATCATCAACTTTAAAAAGAGAATCGCAGCCATCACCACTTCAGTTACGCCCCAAAACAGGGCTGACTTTACAAGATGCTCCGATGATATCATCCGAGAAGCATAAACATGAAATTGCTAAGCCGAGTAGTCAAAATAATCACGAACATAAGCCAAGTAAAGAAAGTCTTGGTAATAAGGCACTGAACAGGCTCAGTTCTTATGAATTTAGGCTTAACAGCAAATGTTTCAATGATGCTAGTAATGAACCTCCAAAACAAATCTATAGGCATAGTATCCATGGTGCCACTTTATTCCATTCATCGATATCTAGTCAAGAAGCTCGAGTTCATGGCTCGAACCATGCTTCTTCCGTTAGATTGGAAACAGTTACTGATGAAGAGGAACCAACAACTCCTACTACTCCTACTACTCCTACCAAACAAGTCACAAGAAAATCTTCTTTAGAGACCAGGTTTTCTGGTGACACTAGAAGGAAGGTGTCAATAGAAACTAAATTCTCCAATGAAGTTGGAACTTTGCCTAGAATTAGAAAGAAAGTATCTTCTAAATCATTGGCTTCTTCAAGAACTGATAATTCTAGTTTGAGAAGCAGATCAGATTCTTCAATTGACTCATATTCGCTTTATAACCCACCCTCAAATACTTTAAATCGTGAAGGCTTGGGGATTTTTTTTAAACCAACAGGAACTTTCAAACCAGAAGTTACTAAATCCTCAAATAACAAACGAGGGGATTCGGTATTAAAGCTCAAAATTTCTATTGAAGAAATGGGTAAACCTAGAAATAGTCAACCTGAATTCACTTCAATTCGTATCCGTAAGGATAAACTTAATCATTTAAAGGAACTTAACAACCTGGTAATGTTTCGTTTGTTACAGAAAAAACAGGACTTAAAGGTTAACAGCGTTCGCTTACTGATTATGTTCAAAGATCCTAATTTAAATTCTGTTCTTATCAAACCATCAACAGATGTAAAAGAAAATTTACCATTTTATTTAAATGATGAAGGTTTAATTTTAGATTACGTCATGGCTAAAGACAAGCTTTATATTCAAGCCCAATTCGAGACTTGAAAGCACAAAATACAGCTAAACAAAGAAAAAGGAAACAAAAAAAAACAGAAACTAGGTCAAAATCATTGCTGGACAGTGACTTTGACCTCTTGTATTATTACTTAATTTTAGTCACTCTTTTATTATATACTATTGTATTTAGATATACTTTAAGTTAGAATAACTATAGACGAATTATGAGAATTATGAGAATTATGAGAATTATAAGTTTGCATACTTCTTGTGTGGAGTAAAGTATTATCAATTAGAGGAATATTGCGACAATGCACCATAACCAATTTTTTGAGTGGACAATCAGTAATTATAATAACCGTGGAAGATTTACTCATTAGCCGATATTCTTTATTGTGGCGGAGTAACAATATCCATAATACCTACATTAGGTACGATCTTCCAGGATATTCTATTTTCAGCCAATGAACTAATAATAGCAATAATAGTAACAAAGCAATGGTTTGGTTACTGTTGATGGTACATAGTAAATAAAGCAAGTTTTCTGATGGTGGTTGGGATGCGAAAGTTTTACGACAAAGGTAACGACACACGACAAAGCTTAGGACAATTCATGCGACTACAACCGTTATACGCCAGAGTGTACGCCAATTTATGACATGGTATGATCATTATGTAAGGTGAATTATTAAACCAATACCAATTTCAACAATTTTGTATTTTCTTCAACTTTTTCAAAATTGATAAAAAAAATTTTTGAAAAATGTATTGCCTCTTTGATGACTCCTCATCTTCAAAAGATTACATCTGATCACTTGAAGTATCCCCTAGAAAGCCCTAGTAGCTTGTTACATGACTTTCTTTTTCGACTTTTACTAAGTATCTCTAGAATCCCGTATTAATCCATTCCAAAGCCCCACGAGGCTTCGCACGTGATTTAATATCGCATCTTTATTCCAAGACACCAAAGAAAGTTTACTGCTTCAAACGGAATGATATAAAAGCAGGTACTACACGTGTAACCTAGAGACTTGAGTAGGCAGAGAAAAGAAAGTTCACCAAAAAGAAAAACTTAGCATAGAAAAGAAAAACTCCCTTTCCCAAAAAATCCCATCACAACACCCCAATTCTTCCAGTATAAAATGGCTGATATCTTTAATATGGATGATGACGTGGGCATCGAGTTTATTGATAGCTTCAAGGCGGGTATGGTGTTGAGTGGTGCAGAGCAAGGCTTGAACTATCGGTTGCTCGATGATCCCGACGCGTCGCTTCCAGACGAGTCTCAAAATACTGTATCGGAATTACCATTACCTATTCCTATTAAAAAACCAGGAAGAAGAAACTCGGCCATCGTGTCTTCCTATGAGATTGATATTCATGAATCATATGTATCTTCTTCGCTTGTGGTTAATCATGGTGATCTCAATTACAAACCCAAATTTTCCGATTTTGAACCAATCAAAGTGTTAGGTAAAGGTTCTTATGGTAAGGTTATTCTTGTAAGAGAACGTTCAACCGGTAAGTTATTCGCTCAAAAACAATTGAAAAAGGCATCTTTGATTATCAATGAAAATACCAATGAAGTTCATCAATTAAACTACCGTCGTACTTTGAATGAAAAGAATATTCTTGAGATGGTCAATCATCCAAATATTGTTAAATTATACTACGCTTTCCAAGATCATGACAAAGTTTACCTCATTTTAGAATACTTAGACGGAGGTGAATTATTCCATCACTTGGCTCAAGAAAGATTTATGAGTGAAAAAAATGCCAGCTTCTACATTGCTCAAATGATATTGGCATTAAGATATTTACACATAAAATTGAAGGTTATTTATCGTGATTTAAAACCCGAAAATTGTATGTTAAATTCAAGTGGTAATCTTGTGTTAACTGATTTTGGTTTATCAAAAGTTTCTAGTAATGATAAAAACCATTCAATGACTGGTACTGCTCAATACATGGCCCCTGAAGTGATTAAAGGGGAACCTTATGATTATTCAGTTGATTGGTGGTCTTTGGGTTGTATTGCATTCGATTTGTTGACCGGATCTCCTCCATTCACTGGTAATAATAATAAGAAAATCATTGATAAGATTTTATCTAGTAAGAAAACCTTAAAGTTCCCATTTTATCTTAGTACAGATGCAAAGGACTTACTTAGAAAACTATTACAAGCAAACCCAGAAAAAAGATTTAATATTGATGAAGATTTTGAACTTTTAAAGAAACATCGGTTTTTCAGATACGTTGACTGGAAAGAGTTAGAAGACGTAGAATGCAGCGAAATCTTACCACCTATTTTACCTGTGATCACTGATCCAGTTTTAGCTGAGAATTTTGATAAAGAGTTCACTGAAATGGCATTTACTCCTCAATTTAATACATTAGAACATGACATTTTACATGTCAAGGGATTTTCTTATATTGATGAGAATTATCTAAGGAGTCAAATGGAAATTAATAAATTATAGACTACAATTCGAAACCTTTTTTTCTATTTTTTTTTGGATATTTTTTATTTATTGGTGACTACTACTTAGAAGATAAACCAACAGGTTGGTGATTGGTGATTACATCAAATTCATATTTATTTATATGTTTAATTAATACAGTATTATTATTATTATACATTGAGCTAATACACAGTATCAAGCTAAAATGAAATTCACATTGTAAATAGTAATAAAAATGCTCATAAGAAGAATTGAATATGCTAGTAGCCTCATTTCGAGACAAAAAGACCCACCAAAATAACCAAATATATTGTGTTTATAATGGTTTCAATGAGAATGATCAATTTGTAACTAATCTTAGTTTCTGTTGTTTTCAAGTAATTCAATTTGAAAAGTTTCGTGACAATTATAGTAGATGCTAAGAATGCCGATTCAGTAGTTCCCAATAAATTCTCATAACCAAACGAGATAACTAGATTTGAGAGCATGACAAATGTTAAACTAATCCATGTCAATTGGTTAATTGCATTAACCAATAATGCGAAACTCGATAAATCTTTGGCTAATTTTCCGAATTTCATAAATATTGGATCAATATTTATCATTTGGTTGTTAGAATCTAAGGAATAATCAAAATAATATTCAACAAAATACTTGAAATTTTGATAGCTGTTTGAAGGCATGATGATTTGATTTTCTAAAGATCCATAGTTTCCATGACCCAGGATAGAAGATCTATCCAAATGATAAGTTGATAATTTTTGCTTTAAAAGGGGAAAAGATTCCTTTTTACCATGCTTCTTTTTACATCCACTAATTGGTAAAAATGGTGGTAAGAGCCACTTGAACCAATTGATAATGGAAATAAAGTTGTTACGACAGAAGAGTTTTTGAGAACATTCAGATTGGCCTGTCATGTTCAGGTAAGTGGATGGTTGAGAAAGCATTCTGGAGCTGGATTTTGAATGAGAATTATGTTCATGATTAGAATCCCGATCACTTCCGCGACGGGAATCCTTATCACTATCATAGCTAAAATCAAAGCCACCACCAGCTCCACCACCAAGATCTAAATGGGATCCATCAGGAGCGGTCCATTGGAAACCACCGCCCCCACCTCCACCACCTCCCCAGTGGATGCCTAAGGTATTGACTTCATCAATATTTTCGTGAGTAACGCCAAGGTTAGCTAAAGGATCTTCTTCAAGTGAATCATCATGTTCGAGTTCTCGATCACCGGAAAACAGATCTAAAGCTGCAATAGCAGTTGCTGTATTTAAATGATAGGTATTTTTGGGAGAAACAGAATATAACTTATCCACAAAATCATGACAAGATTTGAAATTAGTTACTCTCTTTTCCCCAAAACTTTCCAGATTACTATCATACTTGAAATTATTAGAGGTTGCAATTGGAATTGAGTTGATGGTAGGATGAGACTTGGTCATATTTTCATTATAGGTAAAAGTGGATGGTAAATTGGCAATTGATACTTGTTGATTAATTAAAGTATCATCACTATTATATGAGGCCACGGATTCTCTCTTATCCATTGCAGTACTTCCCACGATACTATCGAATAATTGTTCCATTTCTTGTTTATTTCCCAATGCTTGTTGATTTTTATATGAATCTTGATTCATCCAAATATCATATAACTGCAAGAATTTCTTATATTTCAATTCATAATGATATGAAGAACATAACAGAAGGAACAGAATTATTTGAATTGAGTTATAAATTAAAACAAATACTGCTACTTGTTTCAAATTAATACCATTCATTGATGATACCACATAAAGAAATATAAATTTCAATAGCTCTTGAATTATTGGCAAATAAAATTTATGGAAATCAGGAGATCCCAGTCTTCCCATGGTAAAAATATCATAGCAAAATTCGAAGACGTATGAAACCGCTGGTAAGATCAAAGCTAAAATGACCGTTTTTTGATATATGATATTTGTTTGATCTTTCGGAGTAAGAACATCCAGTAGTTTATAAATAATGGAACACGTCAATACATGATATATTATTAGTAGCGGAAACACTAAGAGATGTTTAATTGCCATCATAGCCGTTCTCCAAAATGATGGGCTTTTGAGGCTTGATGTAGTTGATATTCCCTCTCTTCTTTGGTTGCAAGAATGACTAATGTTTGTTTTGCACCATATGATTGGACAGCGGGGAGAAGAGATCACGCGCAATGTAACGTGATATAACACACGTGACAATCTCTGATTAGTGATATCCTAAGAGACCTAGTTTCTATGTAACCTAATCGTTTTAATCAATCTTAGATTATTTTCACTATATATTAATAATGGGAGACTCTAGATCGGTGATTCCATTAGAATCCAACCCTGCTATCTTCTCGGACTTGGGTACAAACATCGGGCTCTCTCCAATTCTTCAGTTTCATGATGTGTATTCTTTAACTGATGAATCATTATTGGCATTTCTTCCATCTCCAGTTTTTGGTATTATTTTACTTTTCCCATTAACTCCATCTTATGAACAATATAGAAAACAACAAGATTCTCAAAAACAATCTACATATTCAAATGAACTTCAAGATACTGTTAAATGGTATAAGCAAACCCTTGGTAATGGTTGTGGATTATATGCTTTATTACATACCTTAAGTAATATTCCATCTGATTTCATTATTAAGAACCTGAAATTAGACCGCTTATTATCCACAATTGAAGAAAACGGTCCTAGTATTAGTGTGGAAGAAATCGCCACTTTAGTTGAACAATTGGAATCTTCTATTAAATTAGATGATAATTTTGGTCAAAGAGGTCAAACTGAAGCTCCAAATGCAGAAGCTCCTGTCGAATTACATTTTATCACTTTCATAAAGGGTAAGGATAACCATTTATATGAATTGGATGGTAGAAGAAACGGACCAGTTGATCTTGGGGAATCTACTACTGATGTTAATGTACTTAATGATCCGAAATTGGCTGAAAAAATCCAATTTTACATAGACAATGCTGATGAAGTCAACAAACATAATTTTGCAATCATGGCCATCGGTCCAAATGCTGATTGAATAAAATTCTATTATGAAGTTATGTTGGGATATGAATATATGAATGCAATCGTTTATGAATATATAGTCATTAGATCTATATGCGTAAAAAAAACCTCACAGTTCTGATGTACTAATTAAATTGATGTGTGTTCTTCTGTTTTGCTATAATGTTAGTAATAATTAAGGCTCGAATCAAATTTGCCCCTTAATATCCACCTTTTTAAATGCTGGAGTATTGATCAATACCGTTAAAACCCCTCTGGCACCTAAACAATCAAATTCATGTTCTCCTTTGAATTGTGATATATTGTACTTTTCCAAGAATTGATCGAATTCTGTTGGTTCTTCAAACTTTAACCGGTCATAAATTACAGTATTGTTCAACTTTCTATATGCTTTAGTTATTGTCCATAATGCCTTAACTCTTGTTTTGGTTAAAATATAACTTTTAACCATATGATAACCAAGCTTATGTTGAGGGTAATTTCTGAATTTTTCAAGTAACACGAAAAAATCATAATAATCCTCCACCACTAAATCTTGATTGACTTTGAATAAATCAAGTAAAAATTCAAACCATGCTTCTTGTTGTTCGTTCTTGTGGAAATTTTTATAAAATTGTTGAACGGCTAATTTCATTTTATAAAGGTCTCCATGATTGTTAGTAATAATCATATAAATAGCACGATAAACCAAAAATTCGAGTTCTGACCTGAAAAACTCCAATTCTAATTTAGGTTCATTTTTCCGTTTAAGATAGTAAAGATATTTAAGTTGGGACTGACATTGATTAAATTCTCCTAGATCGTTATTTTCCAAAGATAGTTTTGCGTTCATTTCGTAAACATAAATTGTAAAATCATTTTTAATATGTTGCACTGTCAAATCTTGTCTTATGGATTTAAATTGGTTGATAAGATACGAATATGAATCACTTTCCTTATATTTATTCAAAACGTACTTGACACTCCTAATTAAAACTTCTTGGGGTCGCACCATGGCTGGGTTAGGTTCTGATGTCAATCTTAAATATGATTTCTCAAGGGTTTGGGATGTTCCGATAAATGTAGGAGATGATGAGTTAGTACTGTATGGGGTAGTAACGGTGGTTACTGGTGTTATTGGTGAAGGAGACTCGAACCTTTCACTTCTAAGCTTTTTTCTTGAAGCTGAATCAAAATCTCCCGCTCTCTTCAAAGATGTATACTCAAGCGTAGTAGACTTCGCAGGTGGTGGGGTGACCACTATATTTGATTTTTTCTTTATGCTTGTAGTTGTAGACAGTGACTTTTTCATGGTTGGCATTCCTGCTGCTTCCAATGCTTTTCTCTTTTCCCATTCCAACTCAAGTTCTTTGGTTCCATCTAGAATAGGTATTTTCTGAACAAGCCAATCATTCTCATATATACTATTAGTAGCGACTGACTTTTCAATAAGCTGCTGTAACTGTTTATTGAATATCACTTTCTGGCCCTCAGTAAGCCTCTGGTTGGATCTTTGAAACGATTCTACCACAAATTGATGCAAACTAGGAGGCCATTCTCCAGGTACTGAAGAAGAACTAGAAGAACCAGAAGTACCAGAAGAGGTAGACTCCTTTGTTTTGTTCCAGTGTTTCTTGTCATTTTTTCCCTTCATATCCTTTGACTTGCCTGCTTTCTTGGCGGCAGCCTTATTCCGCTTTCCTCCAAGACTCATGGGGGTCACTTCATTATAAGTTCCACTCATACTAAACGGAGTTAAAAATTAATACCCTTAACTATAAGGAAATTTACTGATAGATGAGACACTACCAGATTGCACATTAACAGGCAGAACATAAGAAGAGTGAGAAATCCTAAAACTGCTATAGATCACCGTGCAATTGATACCCCGTACTGCCTGCAGGACGAGAATCGAGGTTTACTTCACAACACTAAACTTTTAGTGAGGAATTGATTATTACCTTTTTCTTTTTTTTGTTACAAATCCTTCAATCACACCCGAGCGGAAGGTGTTCGCCTTGATCCCGTTTCTATAATCATTAGTTCATCTGTCTTTGTTGTTCATTAGACGTTGCATTGATCACGTTCAATTGACGTTTCTCCATATTACAACTTTTCTATTGTGATTCCATTCATTGAGCATACCACCACTTTTACAAAAAAAGAGACATCCAAAAACGTTCACAAGCTTCGAAATATAAAGAGCTGATAAAATTATAAAAAAAACAATTATCTTTATCTGATCATGAGGTCATCTATTTTCAATAATGAACTCCCTCTGAGAGTACAGTCAACGTCCAAGCCCAAGTTCTCATCCCGGAAATCCAAATCTTCAAGTCCTTATGTTAGTACTCCTAATACCCCAGTATTGGTTCGTAGTTCTAGCAATTTTTCCAATGGTGGTGGTGGTAGTAGTGGTAGTGGTGATACCCATAATAAATCCAAGAATATCTCATGGAATTTGGATGATTTGATATCCTCTTACCAAGATAAGGGTTCATTACCTCCAATCCTTTCACCTACTTTACCTAATGGGGAAGCTGAAGTCAACCCAATAGATAATATTAAACCTTCAAAATCACCTACTCCACCTAAAAAATCAAATACCATTAGTGATGACGATGAAAGTGATCACCAACCAATAAGAAAAAGTCGGATTAAAACCGAAAAATCAAAATATTATAATGACGATTCTGGTGAAGATGAAATTCCTCTTTCTTTACTATCACCAACTTTACCATCCTATTTTGATCATGAAAATGTCAAAGAGAAAAATATACCCAAAAAACCAAAGCCTCCTCTGGCTAAAATAAAATGGATAAATAAATTAGATTCCGCCAAACCAAAATTTCTTTTAAGAATTGCATTCGAAGATAAAGACGCATTAAGTTCAATTAAACCTTCTTCTTCTATTTCAGATACTGAACCTGCTCTAACTGGTTTAGGCATCCATACAAGTGATCTGAAGGATAAGAAAAAATTAGAAAAATCAGAAGAAGAAAGAAGACTATTAGAAAAGTTAAAAGAAAAAGAACGCAAAGATAAGGATTGGGCTCTCAGAATTAAGCAGCAGGAAGAAAGAGAACGTGAATTTAAGGAATTAGTCCAAAGAAAGGAAAAAGAACACGAAGCTTGGACAAGAGAACGTAAAGAAAAGGAAAGTCAAGAAGAAATTAAAAAATCTGATAAATCAAAGGTCGAACTTCTTCAAAGAGAGAAAGAAAACCTTCAAAATGAATTAAAAGAAAAGAGAAGGAAGCTCATGGACACTGAGAAATTACTTGAAATTAGAGAAAAAGAATTATCTAAGAGACCTAATAAACCTTCCTTAGCATCATCATCATCATCAGCATTATCCTCAACAACATCCACAACATCATCGTCATCGTCTGCATCTTCTTCATCATCATCATCTGAACTTACTTATGAACAGCAGAAGAAGAGGGAGCAAATCAAACAATTAAACAAAGATGTTATAATGAAAGAAAGTTCCCATCCAATGGAAGATAGAGTTAAATTACCATTAGCATCCTCAAATCCTGGTAATACTCCAACACATCATAACTGGACTCAAAGTCAACGTGAAGAAGTCAAAAATCAATTACAGTTGAAGAAAAATCATTGGTTAGGATTATCCAAAACAGCAAGCCAAAGAGCAGAATCCTATAAAGGAACACATGATTTATTGTCTATCATTCTTCAAGTTGATTCATTAGTATTAAGAATGATTTCTTATGATTATGATGAAAGATCTAAAATTGTAACTAATGTTTTACCAAGTGAAAGATCATGGAAGATTCTAGTAACAAATATCACTCAATTAATAGAAGAAATTGATGAACTTACCGAAAAGATAAAGGATAAAAATTTACTTGAATTTTTAAAAATTCTTGTTTGCATTTTATTTCAAGCTCAAGCAGTCATATTAAAAAGAATTAATTCAATTTTAACCAAAGTTATTCAACTGTATATCAATAAAACCACCGATCGTGGTGAACTTAATGGAAAAATCATCGAATTACAACAAACCACAATTGATAACAATACTTTGATTATTGAAAATTTTATGAATTCTAGACCAAGTTACGTTAACGCCATTATACCCATAAAATTTCCAATCACATGGTTCAAAAAATCATCTGATATGCAATCAGTTCAACAGGAGTACATTCTTGATAATAACAATAATATCAAACCCTCCAACCAAATGTATTATTTACCCATTGGAGTTTATTCGAATATGAATGAAATTACCTCCTTCTTGTATAATATCCTTCACGAATTTATTGACATTTTCAACAAGTTTATCAGACCAAATGATCCTATCAAGTATGTACTACAGAGTGGACTGAATTAAGTCTTGAGTATATATATATATATATGGTCATGTATATAAATATATAAAGTTATATATTGAATGAACTATGAATGTGGGATTTAGACCTCAGCATTATTTTTATAAATTAAACTGTAATGTGTAGTTCATTATTGTACTTTTATTCTTATTTTCGTTCTAGACAAGTTTAGAGATACTTTTCCTTGTAAATCCAGCTATTACCAATTGATTTGAAGCCAAATATTTCACTTGATCTTAACCAAGCCGCTGCTTTATGATGATCTTTCTTATGAAACTTGGATTTGGTACTCCAAATTTCTCCTAATTCTATCATGGAATGGACATTCCCCATGGAACCTGCCACGGAAAGAAGTTTGATACCATTAACTTCATCTCTATTATTTAGACCCCAGCCATTGAAGAGTGATTTTCCTAATTCATGGTATGACATGGATACTATATCAGCTTTATTCTTGGAGATAGTGGCTATTTTGTTAACCTGTGCTTTAGATAATTTGGAAAATGAATCATATACAACATTTGGTTCACTTCCATGTTTCAATGGATCTGTTGTTATTGTGCGATCAAGCTGTTTGAGAATTAATCTAATTAAATCTTCTGGATTCAATAAATTTAGTTTTTCTGCCAATTTGCTAACCTGCGGTGAAGATAATGGGTATTGAGGATGTGAAATATTGTTATAATCAATCAAAATACATTTACAAAGCCACTTGATACAATGGCGATCATTTTGTTTCACACCTTGACCTGCTCTTAATGCCATAGCATAAAGATACATGGCTTTTGGATAATTACTTGGAATATTGGCAGAGATTTGAAGTTGGTATGAAGCTTCTCTATGTTTACCCATTCCTCTTAATTGATAAGCCAACTTAATTCTTGTTTCGGGACTGAGACTATCAGATGATTGTTGTGCACTATTACTAGTAGTTTGGGGAGACAGGGTTTGCGAGTTGCTACCTTCAGAAACTACTCTTCTTGGAGATACTGGATCAATAAGTTCATTCTTTGGACTTCCTTTAGTTCTCACAACAGGAGCAGAAGGAGTACGAGAAATTTGCATTGGTAATCTGTGCTGAGAATGCAATGGAAGTTCTTCTTCAGAGTTGTTTGAATGGACAGCAGGAAACGAAGGTCCGACGGTTGGAACACCATTTGCAACAGTCATCGAGCGCTTTAAATTAGGTACTGGAGGAACATTTTCTTCAGGTAAATCGAAAGTTACATTAGTATCGGTTCTTCTTATTGATGCCACATCAGCCACAAAAGAGTCAGTAGAAGTGTTGGCATTCTCTAGCACGATATTTTGCCGTATTTTTTTGATATTGACTTTTGGATTTCTTTCACGATCAATTTGAGGACCTGGTTGTAAAGCACCTATAGCAGCCAACCCTTTTTTGGTAGGATGACGTCCTAAATTTGCTAATTGATTTGTAACTGGTCTTTGTCTTAATTCATTTCTTGGTGGAATATTAGTTTGTACTGGGAGTACTGGTTCATAATCGGTATCATCATCATCATCGTCATCATCACCTAAGTCTAAACGGTCTAAAAGACGCCCGGTGGTTTGCATAGAAGCAATACTATCACGTTTGGTCAAGTCAAAACCTTCGTCGTATAAATCATTTTTGGTAATATCTAAACGATCTAGTAAATTCTCGTTTGTTGCAATCGAATCAAAGGAATAGATACTTTCCGAATCATCACGGTTGGAGTCAGCAGGACTTATGCCATGAGAGTTGGGCTGACGATGCATAAGAGACGTAATAGAAGGATGTGGAGGTGGAGGTTGATGTGGAGGAAGTGAAGGAAGTGGTGCTGAAGCGGAAGGGGAAGGGGAAGAAGAAGGAGGAGGTTTAGGGACAACAGTAGATAGGGTTCTTTTAGGGGAATAACTCTTAGGCTTGGGAGGGGAAATAGGAGCACACAAAGAAGGTTTGCTTCGAGCCACGGCCGAGGAATTAGTATTAGGATTAGTATCTGTCAAAATACAGTTCGTAGTAAACAGGCGTAATCTTCCAGGATTGGAGATAGAACGAACTGGTCGTTTAGGCTGTTCTTTCCTAAAAGAGGAAGATGATGATTTAAGAGACTGAGAACGAGCAATTGAGATCTGTCTTTCCAATTGATTCAATGGAGACTTTATCTCATTACTTGGAGATGGGGGAGGAAAAAACGGACTTGTAAATTTAGGTAATCCGGGTTGACCTGCGCCACTTGAAGGGGTTGTCTCTTTGATTAGCATCAACATATTTTTAGATTAGGAGTTTGTAGGGGAATTGGGCCGTGCACGCTGCAAGACAAGGTTCAGTATGAATAGGAACACTTAGTTGCAATTATAAGGGCAACAAAGGGATGTTTATGTAAGAGGAGTAAGGACAAAAAGGTAGACAAGGGTATTGTAATATTCAGGGCCACTAAGAGCGTTTAAAATTTTTTGTTTTAGGATTTTTTTTGTTTGTCTTGGATGTAAAGGGAGTTTAATTGTGGTTTTTTATATTTGAACTCCCCAGATATTGGTTTTTTTTGTTGAATGGTGCAAGGATTCTAAGAATTGAGAATGGGTAGGGAGTCAGGTAGTAACTGAAGTGCCAGAAAAAAAAAAAATTAACAGAACAACAGGACTATTATATGGAACAAATCGTTTTTGGGGTCACCGACAGGGGATGGGCATTGATATATATGTGAGTTAATGTATTATCTATAAATATGAGTAAGAAGTAAGTAATAATCTAGGATGTGTGTTTTGTCATTAAAGGGTGAAACAGATCCGAAACACAGAATCTATTATTGTTTGCATCGCTTGACTTAAACTGTAACAAACGCACTGTAGATGCATTTTTTTCTCACTTGGTATCTATTGTTTACCTACTACATTAACGGTTATAAGATCTAACCAGCATACCGTTTTGGTGTAATTAATATTATTGGCTCTATATCAGTTGTGTGTTTCGGAAACCTACAGGGATGAAACCCTATTATAGAGGAGTCTAGTCCAGTCCACTTAGACTTTTGCTACATTCCCTAGAGAAGGAAAGTAAACAAATAAAAATGAGCAGTTCCATACAGAACACAATTTTCAATTTTTAAGGTTCCTCGACTAGTGTAAACCGTTGGTGCGTTTAGTTTTTGTGCTGATACGATACTCGTCTGTCGTAACTATATAAGCTCGTGTGGTGGTTATTGTATTGTGTTCCTAATTGCAGGATTTGATCTCAGTGCCTGTCTAAAGAATAGCCGAGCTTATCAGAGCTCCTATCACTTTATGAGACATTTAGGTTGGGAGCTCTTGTCTATACCCATACGGTTTGACTGTATATTACTTGTTATGATACGCGTGTGTATATAAAAGAAAAAAAACAACAACAAAAAGGACAGGTTCAAAATAATATACCCATAGTGCCTTGGGCTATAACTAGGACATAAATCCAGATCTTTTTTAGGAAATTTCTGTAAGGTCACGGATCTTTTTGGATTTCCAGATTTCGCAACTTTCCAGTCTTTTTAGCCTTATACCAACCTTTGTTTGGTTGTTGGTTTGATCTCTTTCTCCTTCCACTTGGGTAGTAGTTGGGGCTTTTTTTGGTGCCGTATGTAGGATGGCAGCCTAGTTTTTCCCTAAGGTGTTAATTGGACCTAACCCTTCTTTTTTTTTTTTTTTTCCACTAACTAGTGGAGGCCCTTCACTAATTGCACATTTTTCTACGGCGACAAACGGATTGTTCTGTCGCGAGTACACTACTATTGTCTGGTGGTGACTTTTCACTTTCACAGTTCCGCCGGTATCCGAAGTCTTCGGCTTATCTCCCGATAGTGACATAAAACGGTCCTCTTACCACCGATGCACTTGACCCCAGCACGGCACCTCTAGAACGGCACTCAGTGTTCACTCTTTGCCCCCTCTGTCGACACCATTTTTTATGTCCTTTTCGTACTTTTCGTACTTTTCGTACTTTTCGTTGTGGACATCACTAAACCACCGCACCCCTCCTCCTGCGCACATTTGATTCCTCTATTACTAGAAACTTTATAGATCTATTGATAACTAATCATCATAATTATAATGGAAGTCATCAAAGCTCACCGTCCTGCCCAGTCTCCCGAAAGAGACCCTTCTACTCAATCCAATTACTACAATTTCAATGTTATCAAGACTGAACTTAACCTCAATGTCTTATTTGAATCAAAGATCGTTGAAGGTGAAGTTACTTATGAATTAGAACTTAAGAATGATGTCGATGGTCTTGAGTTAGATACTTCTTTCTTGACCATTCATGAAGCTATTGTTAATGGTGAAAAGGCTGCTTACACTCTTCACCCAAGAGTTGAACCTGCTGGTAGTAAATTATCCATTAACTTGACTGGTAAGGCTAAGGATTTAGCTAGTGTCAAGGTTAAATTCTCTACCACTGAAAAATGTACTGCTTTACAATTCTTAGATAAAGAAGTTACTGATGGTAAGGTTGCTCCTTACTTGTTCTGTCAATGTCAAGCCATTCATGCTAGAAGTTTGGTTCCTTGTTTTGATACCCCAGCTATTAAGAGTCCTTACTCTTTCAAGGCTACTTCTCCATACTTCACCTTAATGTCTGGTCTTCCAAAGAAGGTTGAAGGTAATACCTACCACTTCGAACAACCAATTCCAATTCCTTCGTATTTGATCTCTATCGCTTCTGGTGATCTTGTTAAGGCCCCAATTGGTCCAAGATCTGATGTCTACTGTGAAGATGTTAACATTAAAGCTGCTCAATGGGAATTTGAAAAGGATATGGAAAATTTCATTCAAATTGCTGAAAAGTTGGTATTTGATTACGAATGGTCTAGATTTGATTCTTTGGTTATGCCAAACAGTTTCCCATATGGTGGTATGGAAATTCCAAACTTATGTTCTTTAACTCCAACCTTGATATGTGGTGATAGATCTCAAGTTAATGTCATGGCTCATGAATTGGCTCACTCTTGGGCTGGTAATTTGGTCACTTCTGCTTCTTGGGAACACTTTTGGTTAAATGAAGGATGGACCGTTTACCTTGAAAGAAGAATCATTGAAGGTATTGCCATCGCAGAAGCTCGTGAACAAAACAAGCCAGATCCAATTGCTTATGGTAAGGCCAAGAAGGATTTCGATGCCATCATTGGTATTTACGATTTAGAAGCCTCCATCGAATCTATGGGTGATAAGGCTCCACTTTACTCTCGTCTTGTTCAAGACTTAAAGGATGGTTCTGACCCAGATGATACTTTCTCCAAGGTTCCTTACGAGAAGGGTTCTACCTTATTATTCCACCTTGAAGATCTGGTTGGTGGTAGAGAGTACTGGGATAAATTTATTCCTTACTACTTCAAGAAGTTCAGATACTCTTCTCTTGATACTTACCAATTCATTGATACCTTATACGAATTCTTTACCGACAAGCAAGAAGAATTGAACGCTATTGACTGGGAAGCTTGGCTCTACAAGCCTGGTATGCCACCAGTTGTTCCACAATACGATACCAGTTTAGTTGACGAATGTTACGCTTTAGCTGACAAGTGGCACAAGAAGGTTCTTAGTGGTGAAGGTTACTCTGAATTCGCTGCTTCTGATGTTGCTGAATTTTCAAGTGACCAATCAGTTATCTTCTTGGAAACCTTATCTGCATACGAAAAGCATCCCGACTTCAAATGGAAGGACCATGTTGATGCTTTGGAAGCTTTAGACAAGATCTATCCAAATTACGAAAAGACTAAGAACGGTGAAGTCTGCTCTAGATGGTATTCTTTACAAGTTTCTGGTGGTAGTGAAAAATACTTTGATATTCTTGGTAATTGGTTAGGTACTGTCGGTAGAATGAAGTACGTCAGACCAGGTTATGTTTCTTTAAACAAGATGGACCACAAGAGAGCTGTCGAATACTTCCGCAAATTCGAAACCTCTTACCACCCAATTTGCAAGTCATTAGTTATTAAAGATTTAGGATTGGAAGAAAACTAATGAACCTCATATATAGCAGAAAATTTATAACGTACTTTGAGGATTATGCAAAATTAATATCTATCAGCAGAATTGGTTAGAAGTGTAAGAAGTAGACACATAAAAATCTAGATTCGAGTTAAAAAGATGCTCTATATCTTCCATAATTACAGTAATATAAAACTAGTTGGAAATCGATCAAGATGGTTAAGAATTCAACATTTATATGTTTTTAAATATCTGTTGTTATCTTTATCCTGGTGTCTATTAAGATCATAATAACATTGGGTGCAAATCATTGGCCCAATGAGAATTATTTACCGAAATAGAAATTGCTTATCGGGAAGTTTCCATAATCATAAACCACATAACCAATTTCATAGGCAATTACTTCTCAATTGGGTGTACTGTCTTTAGAGGATTAACTAAATATAGGTGGTATTTATTACGTAATACATTATACATCGCGACTCAAACACGCCCTGAGCCTCAATAAAAAAACACGTATTTCAATCTGTGATCTACCATCAATAACAATTGTTTCACCCAACTGATAACACCATCAACATGTCCTTCTTATACCAAGCATTGCCAGTAAGTATAATAGAATATTCCTGCCACATGAACAGTCTATCTTGCAAATAGCAAAAATCCTTGACATATCCGAGAAATTAAAAATGTGTGAAAATGAAAAACAACAATAATGATGATGCTTTTGACAAACTTGAAGCCGTAAAGACATGTCTCCTTGAACCTAAAGACCCCTCGTACTACGATATGAAAAGATTACTCGAAAAAGAACCAATCGGAACTGAACACAGGTGCTACTCGCCATTCGGAAGTTTCTTATCAGCAGCCGAACAGATGCCAAAAAAAAATGATATACAATAAAGATGATTCTTTGGAAAACTATATTTTTATGATTATTTGATTGACCAAGTTGTTGTTGTAATTTTCGTTAGTCTTTGGGGAATTTTTTTGGACTGAATACTTTATCCAAATTTTAGCACTACTAACAATTTTAGCAAGTGAATCTGATCTCCGAGAGATTGAGCATAGATAGAATCAGAGGTGACATCGGCAGCATCCAATCTTCTATTGCTAAGATTAAGCCACCACAAGAATTCTTCGATTTCAGAAGAGTCTCAAAACCAGCCAACTTTGGTGAAATTCAAAACAGAGTTGGTTACAACTTAGGTTACTTCTCTGCCAACTATATCACCATAATTGCCATTTTAAGTGTTTACGCTTTAATCACCAACCTTTTATTATTATTCGTCACCATTTTCTTAATTGGTGGTGTTTACGGTATTAATAAACTTGGTGGTGAAGATTTGAACTTACCAATCGGTAAATTTACCACATCTCAATTATACACCGGTTTGATGATTATTTGTATTCCATTAGGTTTCTTGGCCAGTCCAATTTCTACTATGATGTGGTTAATTGGTTCCAGTGGTGTTGCTGTCTTTTCCCATGCTTCTTTAATGGAAAAGCCAATTGAAACCGTGTTTGAAGAAGAAGTTTAATTTATTATTGATATTAACTGATAGACCCAATACCATACGATTAACTAGTATATCAATAGATATTTGAGATATTTGACTAAGAGAAAAATAGATAGAATTTAACATGGTTGTTTTAATAATTTAATAGTCTATTTTTATTATGCAATGTAATTAATCTAATATAAGTAATTGAAGAAAGAACACTCTAATATAACAAGGAAAAAAGAAAATTGGTTGCGTAGTACTACATTGTAAATTTCCAACACATCTCTAGAACAAACTCCAAACTTAACTATCGGGGGTTTGTCTGAAAGTTGGGTACAACAAGGTTTCCATACAAATATCTATTGCACTATGCTATACATCATATTAACCATTCCTGAAATACAGGATTCAATACTATTAAGTTTGTAGCTTGACAAAGCTTCGTAATAATAAGGGGAATATAGCCAAGCACTTAGATGTGCAACTTAGTTCTTCTCCAGTGTCTTCTCTTGGCGTTGTATTTGATGGTGTTGTCAGATCTCAATCTGATCCATTGTGGCAATGGTCTGTTTTGCTTTTGAGCCTTAGCTAACTTTTGCTTGGTTCTGAAAGATTTTTGGGACTAGAATTTGTTAGTAATGGATTCATCTTAATTCTATTGGTTATGTCATTTCATGGATTGAAAGGAAGTTTACACTGATTCGGTTCTCTTATTCCCACTATTTCAACTATTCACTATAGTTGATGAAAAATCTTCATGATGGTTTTTCTTTAATTTTCAAAGATGCCCAAGTCGATGACCAATGACCAATATGATCAACGATATTCTTCATCATATTCACTTATAGGATATATCTATGACATCTGACATGTTGTCATTCCTCTGTATCATTCATATTCATGTTGTTGACCACCATTTAATACCATACATACAGGCATCTTTAATATCTATACTAGCTAAAAAGAAGTAATAAAACCAGACTTCAGTTTTTCTCAATACCTCTACCATACAAAAAATTTTTCGCCAGGAAATTTTGCAGGTTATCACAAACCCTCAGGTTACAGTTACAAAATACAGGTTTCACCAGATAATCTGTAATTGTTGCCACCTGCACACATACCTGTGACTGTTTTTCGATGAGATGTCGCGAGGTTAGTCTCAGAAAAGTTGATATTAATTTTTCAATTTATTTCTTAATACATCAACATCAAAAATGACTAGAACCTCCGTGTTAGCTGATGCTTTAAACGCTATTAACAACGCTGAAAAGACCGGTAAGCGTCAAGTCTTGATCAGACCATCTTCCAAGGTCATCATCAAGTTCTTGACCGTCATGCAAAAGCACGGTTACATTGGTGAATTCGAATACATTGATGACCACAGATCCGGTAAGATCGTCGTTCAATTGAACGGTAGATTGAACAAGTGTGGTGTTATCTCCCCAAGATTCAACGTCAAGATTGGTGACATTGAAAGATGGACTGACAACTTGTTACCAGCCAGACAATTCGGTTACGTTATCTTGACCACCTCTGCTGGTATCATGGACCACGAAGAAGCTAGAAGAAAGCACGTTTCTGGTAAGATCTTAGGTTTCGTCTACTAAGTGTATAGTACGGCTGTAATATAAGAATATCGATAGAGATTTAATTATTAAGTGTATCACATTACTGTAACTAGAAAACCCCTTAACTAGTGACGCCATTTACTTCTTCTAACTTAACTGTGTGTAGCTAAACTACCAATTTTTTCTCCAGTTGCAACTCCCAAAGAGGGCTCGAGCCCTAAAAATTAAAATACATCATGTGATTCATTTCCGTACACAAACTGCACCGACCCATCACTCATAACCCGTCGCACTAGCAGTCATGATATACACCCATACCGCAATAGTTAAATTGAAGTTTCGCGTGCGGCTCACTTTCCTACTGTACGGGAAAATTTTTCGACTAGGAGGTATAGTGGAAAAAATTCAGAAAATTTATAATACTTCTGGTCTTTATTCTAGTTCATAAAACCATAATCATTATGTCTGCTGGTATGTTCAATCACATCAACATAGGGGAGTTATAAGGAGAGCATGTCATCATCCCAACGAATCAATTAGAATCAGATCATATCGTTTCACATCACACCATCACTTGTCTTGTCAACGTTGAAACTATTCAAGATGTTCAAAGTATGAAAAAAAGAGATGAACCAAAAGATGGAAGTAAATGAAGGAAAAGAATCAAAAGCAAATGGCTCAAACAGTGTGTCAACGACAACAACAACCACCACCTCATCATATCATTCAAAATATGAAGAAGACATGTATCATCTGAATAACAATTTTTCCCCTTTCTCCTGAAAAACTTTAAAACATATACTAACTTATAATAGGTCCAATTAGAGATGGCTCCCAAGTTTTTGGTGTTGCCCGTATCTTTGCTTCTTTCAACGATACCTTCGTTCACGTCACTGATTTATCCGGTAAGGAAACTATCTCCAGAGTCACTGGTGGTATGAAGGTTAAGGCTGACAGAGATGAATCCTCCCCATACGCTGCTATGTTGGCTGCCCAAGATGTTGCCCAAAAATGTAAAGAAGTTGGTATTACTGCCGTCCACATCAAATTAAGAGCTACTGGTGGTACCAAGACCAAGACTCCAGGTCCAGGTGGTCAATCCGCTTTGAGAGCCTTGGCCAGATCTGGTTTAAGAATCGGTAGAATTGAAGATGTTACTCCAGTTCCATCTGATTCCACCAGAAGAAAGGGTGGTAGAAGAGGTAGAAGATTGTGATTTTGCTACTTTTTAACTTATCATATAATATAATATAATATAAGAAATCGGTCGAAAAGTCATGTCTTCATTGTGAGGTCTAATTAATCTCATTTTTGGGTTACCAAACAATTCTCTTTACATAGTAAAGGTCAATGTACATTTATAAAGTATTAAACTTGTAGAAATGAGTATAAACCATTTGTGCACTCATTTTAATTTTTTCTTTAAAGGAAGGACTAAAGATCCTGCCGTTTGGTTTCTTGCCTAGTAGTTAAGCTGTCTCATTTTTCCTTTTTTTTTTTTTTTTTTTTGCTAGTTGGTGGGTCAGTTGATACTTGGTTTCCATATAATTCTAGTGTGCATTGAAATTCATCACATGATATACATCTTCAAACCTTAGCCAATGCTTATACGAAGGTGTATACGGAGGGATATACGAAGAAGCATTCCCTTAGGACCAAGGCGTCTACTTAGCCTGTCCCTAAAGTTCGTCATAGAAGAACTCTTCTCCTCGGAGCCCGCTCCTTCACTGCATAAAACTTCCTCTTTATCTTCGTTATGGGACCATCCATCACCTATAGACCAACCTAAAGTACCTTTGGACTTGATACAAGGACATGCTGTGAGAAGATATGATTCGGGTGTGGTTCAATTAGCCCGTTCATTCAGACAATATGTGGATGCCCACCAAGCATTGCTTGGTGATCACACTGGGATCAAACTTGATCGTAATGAGTATCAAAAGCTAGGAATGTCGATCGTGGAAGGATCAGAACTGGTCAACCAGTACTTCAACAAATTCAGTACCTCCACTTTATCCCATAATTCTTTTCTTCGTACATTCAATGAGTTGGCTCCGTATGGTATTCATTTATCATCATCTATATTATCAGCGAATAATGATGATCAAGGATATCTAGATAAATATGAGCTTCCTCCATTGAAGAGACCAGAAGAGTTCAATCCTTTATTTTTGGCAGATATCGACAACTTGGCCAAATTTATAAAAGTCTTGGGAGAGCCAGGCTCAGAAGAAAAGGTGCTAAGAGATATGTTACATAAATTATACATTTATGGTAAGACATCTATCATGTTCCACTTACAATTCAAAGGTATACCCAAATCCGAGTTTACCAATAAGATCACTAAGATAGTTCAAAACTCTCTTGTTCATAAATGGATAACTCCAAAACTTGCACAATCATACTTGAAAAATAGCATCTTGAATCATGACGAGGTCAACCAGAAAATTGTGTATCAGTACCTTGGATACGTTCTTTTAACAGATAAATTTCCAGCCAAATGGCTCGAGATATTATTGAAGAATAATGAATTAACCTTGACTGACTCTTATCCAACTACACCAACATTAAAGGAAAGATCTTCTACAGCCACTGGTTCTTTAGGAACAGATGCATTTTTAAACGTCATATTAAAGGCCACAACCTTTAATAATCAAGATAACCTCAAAAAATATGCCCAGGCCATATTTGAGCACATTCATTCTACCAATGTTTCAGAAATTGAAACTCCTGCATTATTAAATGCCTTATCTGAACAAGACATTGGAGCCTTTGAAAAGTGGATTCAAGATTATTTCAACAACTATCCATTGGAAATCACCCAATTGACCATAGATGATATCAAAAAATTGATCTTCAGGTATAATATTCCAGTAGATGTCAAAACCTTTTTAAGAATAAACCCATCAATTATAAGAGAAAGTTCTAAACCTACCTGGAGCTCTGATCCAAGTATCAAGGGGCTCTTATGGAGTTTCAATAAGCTTGGAATGTCTATATACAATAATTTGGTTGCCTTGGACCTCTTAAAGTACTCTGATAGATACTACTTCAAATCATTGCAGAAATTATTAAATTCTCATGAGTTCAAGAAGCATTATGTGGAAACCTATTTCAGAGAAGAGTATGGCCATGGCTGTGATTCCCCAGTGCTCAAGAGACTCGTGAAATCTAGACACTCGAGTGGTCTTATTTCTAACCAGTTCTACCAAAACTTTTCTGTTCGTACAAACCAAATCGAATGGGTTAAGGAAACGATCTCCAAGATAGTCACTGTTCTCGATAATTTGAATTATGAAGAAGTTGATGAATTTTTTGCAGAAATCCAGAAAGAGATTAATTCCAGGGAATCTTTTCTTAGCGTGGTGAATAAAGAACTTGTTGTGTCTGATCTTGGAAATTCAGATGTTGTTACTAAGATCAAGTCAAAAGCAAAAAAGATTGGAAGCAACGATGCGTTGATTCTCACTGGGAGAAACTATATGAACTATTTGGCAATGGAATCTAATCTAAATAATGGATTAAGTGCTTTCCTTCAAAGTAATAAAGAAATAATGGAAATTTTGAACACTTTGTTTCCTAAAAATGAACTCTTTTTGTTGGTAGGAAAAGAAGGACCAGCTCTAGGTGATGCTATCATCAACAAAATAAACTCAAAACGCAAACTATTCGATATTCCAGATATTAATGTGGAAGTAAAATATTCAGAATCCGTTCCCGAAAAATTGAAGACAATTCTGCATTCTTTGGCTTTCCCACAACCGGAACCAAATAAACTCCATAAATTGTTACTTGTGAATTATTTCCATTCTAGAACATTATTGAATGCGATTGATAGCAATTTGAAGAACCAAAATCGTGTCCCGGATATTATTACCATGTATGGATCAATAGGCTCGAAATATTATGAATTTTTGGTGAGTAAAAAATTAGCTGAAAACTCACAATTATCCCATGAAACGCTCCAAACGCTTAAGTTTTGGTTACTGGATAAAAAATTTAAGAAATTGGTTCTGAACGCTTCTAACTTGTCACATCCTTTCAGCAATTCTGATCCTAAAATCGATAAAAAAGTCCAATCACTTTGTACAGATTTAGAGAAGAGCTATTCTACCAACGAGTATTACAGGTTACGTTATCATAATCAAATATTCAACCAGTACGTTGGTTCTTTGTTAAGCTTGGATAAGAAGGTTTTACATGAATGGTTTGATAAAGTGGTCGATCCGATTGTAAAAAGTGCCCAAAATGATGCCTATGTTGAGAGATTTGTCGAAGAATTGCTGAAGTCATAGAGATAATTCAGTAACATGAAAGTACTGGAAGACTCACCAACCAGTTAATCAATAATAAAAATAATGCCCAACAATTTATTTTTTATTTGAAGTTGTATAGATGTTATTTCAGGTTGATAACTCAACATACGTACTTGTGAATAGTAAAATGATAGATGTATATAGAGAAATCAAATACTTTATTATAGAAAATTTTAGTATCTAATGATTATGACTGGAACAAATACTTTTAATTCTGAAATATCCAATTTCTTGCTACTACCTGATCAGGCCACTTGAATTCTGATTAAAAATCAGCTGTTTGACAGCCCTGAATATTTTGTTTCGTGGATGGTTATTGATAAGTGATCTCAGTGGTGTCATGTGTTGCATCAAATATCCCAATTGGGATATGTTTTCCAGAGATAAGATGCGAAATTTTCGCAACCAACGAGCTGACACTGAACAGCAATATGATATAAAGGAGGGCCAACTCCTTGCAGAAGAAGGTCAGTAAATCACAATATGTTGTTTTTAGTCCCTATAGGTTTAGGATTAATTTTCTTGGTATTTGCATACCATATGAAAGCTGGTGGCTTGAAGCCATGGTACTCTTCTATCAGAATACCATTTTCTGGCAAGCCTAAGAAGAAGTATTTGGACAACGAAGCAGCAGGTAGTAGACGTGGGTCAAGTTATAAAAGAGAAGAAGGAGAGATCCCTAAGCCTACTCCCTTAATGATCACCCCTGATCAAGTTCAAAACTACGATGATCGTCCATGGAGACCTTTCAGATGGCCATATCACCAAACCATGTCTATTTTCAAGTTAGATATTAACCACTGGCTTGATATGGATAAATACTACATTCATTACATTGAAGAAAAGAAAAGAATCTGGATGAAATATGGAAAGCAGAATATTGATTGGTTGCCAGAAAGTAAAGATGCTTGTATTGAATTAATGGAAGTTGTAATGGATCATATGTTGACCAGATATCCCTTACTCTTCACATTGTTGAAAGATGGTGAGAATGGTAAGATTATCAAGAATGAAATCACTCAAGAAATTCTTGATATGACATTCCCTTTGAAAGAACATCCTTTGATTTATGTATCCAAAGTAGCTAAAGAAGATTTTTACGTGGTGCTAAAAAATCCAGAAGATAACTTACACTATTTAGTAGCAGCAGCTGTTCCGTTCCCTGGAGGTTCATTCGGTATTGATGAAAAAATTGGTAAGAATTTGGATGTAATCCATACTGACGTTCCTTACTATAAGGAAAAGCTACAAAAATCTATGGAAAGATGGCTTGAAAGAATGAAACCTGATGAGCCTGTCGAAAGAGCTAGTTGGTATATTACATGGGATCACAAGTTAAAGACAAATAATGTTTACCAATTACCACAACATAATCCCGACTGGGAGGCTGACTTAAAGTCTACTGACCCCAAAGAATTCAATGTTAGGGTTGAAAGACAAACACTCAGAAGACTACCAAAGTCTAAAGCTATTATTTTTTCCAACCATCCAATTTTCTATTCTATTGAAGAAATGAAAGATGAACCTTTAGTTCCGTCATTAATCCGTAAGATTATTTATGAAGGACCAGAAGATATAATCAAATATAAGAACTTTGGTCTGTTCAGGGACCACATTTTACCTTACTTAGACGGATTGGTGAATAGACAAATTGAAAAGGGGATCATTAAGGAAGATACTCCTTTGAGAACACTTCCTACTTATCCATTTGCACATTGGGCACAAACAGACTTTGACTATGTTAACGGATGGTCAAATCCAGGGTCCGGATACAAGAAGGAAGAAAATTATACCGGAAAGGCTAAAGCGGAGCTTGGCACTAATGATTAGCGTGGAAACGGACAGGGGTCTATTTAACCCCGTTATTTATCGGTTTGTAGTGTGACTTCTATTTTTGTTGATAGCTGTATTGGGAAGTTCGATACGATCACATATAGCATTTTACAATAAAGAAATAAAAAAAAAAACAGAATATTTAACTCCGTGTACATAGAGTAATCAATAAATGAAAACTTAAATTAAGATGCTAATTATGCTTCATTTAAAGGTCATGGAACTCTAGTTCAGTTACCAAAAATACCCATTTTTCTTTTTAATCATATAATTATATATGAAATATTTTTTTGTTTTTGGGGCACCCAGTACACCAGAATCGACAATAGGAGATATTGATTTTATTTTGAAAGTACATTACTGGAAACATCAAACAATTAAAAACCAAAGTTACTCCACAAATATAAGCTATATATACGCCCTTCAATCAACAATAATCCATCACATGATTCCATCGATATATTGACAGGTGCGAATTTTACGAGATTGAGAGATTTATTGGTGTTTCGCTCCACCAAATCAAAGCCTCGTATATTTATAGTTAGACCTAAATATCGCACGGCCGTAACCGGTGCCGATCATCAACTGCCTAAGCATAGAAGCTTTTTTTTTTCTTGAAATTAAACCATATCAAAACCGTTATGAGTCGCGGTGCCAACGGTTGTACATGTGGATGTACCTTTTAACTAGTGCATTATCAGTCGTTTGTTCCTCACAAAGCAAAGAATAATGGTACATAAGGAAAAAAATTTTGTTACCACTAGTCACAAATCAAAAACGTGGCTAAGGCGTACTCCACATTGAGAGCGCCTCATTTGTCTTAAATTAGCATGGTACGAATTCGTACCCGTTTATGATCTTTGCAGTATCCGGACAAAAAAAGGCTCCAATAATATCGCTATACATGTGGCCCATTTAAGATGACTTATATACTTAGTAAATCCTCCCCTCTCTATTATAATAATTTTACCTGATCTACTCGAGGGCACTCATCATCATCATCATCATCATCATCATCATCATAAGCATTGTCATAAGGATCGCCTAGGTTTGTCAAGCATGGGAAAAGTATCCAAGCCGAATTTCTCGTTGCTTCGTACCATATTTGATCTGATCTTAACGATAGTGGTGATACTAGCACTTGTCCCTACCTATTGGCTCATCAGACATCATGAACATACTCCAGAAGCTTTGAGCATTACCTATCATCAAACGAATAATAATGTTAATAACAATAGTAATTCCCATCAAAATTCCAAAAATCATCATGATACTTGCACAAGTTACTTTCAAAACTTAAGAACCATAGATCCTACATTAGATATCCAAGAACTTAAACTCAAGAGCTCGTTGACCAGTTTAAGAATCTTTAATAAGTGTTTCTTCGATTATGAATGGAACCCAACTATTCCAGGCATAGAATCAAAAATTCTTCCTTTCTTCAATGATCAGTTCCCCACGTTTACCAGATGGAACACCACTACCCCAGGTACTCCCGTTACAAACTGGAGGGACTTTCGCAACCAAATTAATGATCAGGGTATTGTGATCGGTTGTGACAGTGGTCATCAGCTACAAACCATCATTAAGCTCATAAGAATATTAAGAAAGTTGCAAAATACTCTTCCTATTCAAATTGTCCATACTGTACCTTTAAAAACTCAACAAGTCATTCAAGTCGCAATAGAACCAATAGTAGGAGAAAGAGAACAAGATATTTGGTTTGTTGATGCTTCCAAAACCATCAAACAAGATGTCAGCATCCGTTTAATCGCATCTATTTTCAATTCATTTTCAGAAATGATTTACATGGATCCTTCTGTGGTTCCAGTGGTAAATCCATTACAATTATTCAAAAGTCAACATTACATGGATAATGGACTTTTATATTTCAAAGATCGTAAAACAGTTGGAAGATATTTATCCAAGACTTATTATGCTGCATACGATCATTTATTACCTTCAACCGAAGAGATAGATTTATTTAAAGTCACTTCTTTAACCCATACAACCAAAGAGGATCCAATGGAGCCTAAAATCTACAGCACTAATTATAGAAGTGTTGTTTCGGATCAACTTTATGTCATGGATAGATCTCGTTACTTTACTGGTCTACTTATGGGAGTAGGTCTTGAATTATGGAACTTACCCCGTAATCATGCACCAAAAGAATATTTATGGATAGCACAAGTTGTAAGTGGAAATGTCAACTTACAAGATGTCAATGGAGTTTTCAATCGCCATTATGCTGCTGTTTCTGGTAAAATAGTGACTGATGGACAAACCAACTCAGTCTGTGGTTCAAGTCACTTTCATTTTAGTGATGAAAAAGAATCTCAACCTCAACTTCTCTGGATTGATAGAAAGATGAATCATGAATCTTTACAAGAATTGAATGGTGCTATCATTCCTTCAAGTCACCACTTTAGAGATGTTATTACAGGTACATCAGGTGAACAATATTGCACATATGTGGCTAAGGAATCAAATAACAGAGGTCATAAATATAAGAAAATGATCCAGTCATACTCTCAGTCTCTGAATTTGATAACTCTTACCAAAAATGAATTGGCTCATATCAGTAATCTAATGAGCGTTTGGCAGCATAGTCCAATTGAACCAAGCAAATGAGTCAAAAAAACTAGAACTATAACACTTGAAGAATTAATCTTTACTATATTTGCTAATTTTTATTTTTGGAAGTGAACCAACAATAATTTAAAGAATATACTATATATACTAATAGTGTGTGCTTTCTACAACCGCTAAATTTATTCTTAGGTAACGAGAATAACGAATCAATCCCTCCTAAGTGTGTATTTCTATTTTTGGAGGGTATATAGAATTTATAGAATGAATAAACATAGATGTGATGATGAAAACTGTGAAGTACAAAGTAAATATTTTAATTCAATTGATGAAAATTAAGAACCACCCGCTCTCTAAACATGTGTACACAGTTGAATGTGAAAGTCCTAATTTACTACTGAGTCAAGCTCGCAAAATACAATTGTTCCATACAAAAAGATTGGAGATTTGTCCTCACTAACTAAATGTCTACAACCATATGATACTGGGCAGATAACCACAACACAAATAACATGGCTCAGTATCCTTGATCCACTGGGAAGCATGAAGATGTCACAAAACACTTATTTCTTATTGTTTTGACAATACCGTAATTAATTTTCTGGGACAATTTTAATGGTTAAAATGTCACTCTCGCCCTTCACTATTCCCAATTCATATTTTACTGGCATTTTGAACTGTTGTTTACGATTACGTAAAAGAAAAAAACAACTCGATATACCATAAATATAAACCTGATTCTTATCATCCCAATCGGTTTCCCAATTCCTATTATAGCAGCA
The DNA here is from genome assembly GCA_030574995.1 of Suhomyces maxii. Classification (NCBI taxonomy): domain Eukaryota; kingdom Fungi; phylum Ascomycota; class Pichiomycetes; order Serinales; family Debaryomycetaceae; genus Suhomyces; species Suhomyces maxii. The sequence goes on from JAJMGC010000003.1 coordinate 165,764, forward strand.
TGGGGGTACAAGAACTAGCCCCTCCTGTATCTATAAAGGTACTCATATCATGTTTGGCATGGTACCTGGTATCCTCAATCACATCCCAACTTACCAAGGTAATTCTTATAAAGTTCACATATCCATTGTTCTTGAGTCAATGTCAATTCTTGATTGGTGCTGGGTTTGCATTTCTTTTCATCACCTTAGCAAGAACATTCCCTGAGTTATCCGGCCATTTCCCTAGAGGAAGTATACCTGTTGATGCATCCAACCCCGTGTTCAATTTACCAACGTTGATTAAGATTTTGCCATTGGGAATATTTCAATTCTGTGGGAAATTCTTTTCATTAAGTGCCACTTCCTTGATTCCTCTTGCTACCGTTTCTAGTATCAAAGCATTATCGCCACTTCTAATTGTTCTTGGTTATAGAATAGTATATGGTGTCAAATTCCTGGTAGTAACTTATCTTTGTCTAACTCCTTTACTTGGTGGTGTATTACTTATAATTGCTGAAGACTCCCTGAATGGTTTATTAAATATATTTACCGCTGCATCCGGAGAATTGGACTATGGCCGTATTAAAGGTATAATCTTTTGTTTCTTAAGCACCATTATTTTTGCAAGTCAAAATATTTATGGAAAGCAATTAATGACATGGGATTCTCCTCCAAATGCTGATCCTACATCAATGGTATTAAATACAGAACATCCTCCAGATAATACCCATTTAAGTAATAATTATCCATATAAAAATAGGATCAAAAGAAGAACAAACTCAATCAGATTACCATACTCTAATTCAGATTTAAGATTAAATGAGAAATCAGAATCTCCAGCTTCTTCCTATTCTGAAGAAGTTAATCAAAATAGTAAACTATACAATCCATTTGCATTTCTTATCGAAAAATTTGATCTTGATAAAGTTTCAAAACCTGATAAATTAACCATCATTCTTTATTGTTCCCTGATTGGCTTTGTCTTTTCAGTTGGAGGATTTTTAACAAATGAATTACCTAAAATTCTCAATGAAGGAACTCATCTTACTACACCTGAAATGATTCATGTACTTGTATTAATATTTTTGGACTCATTATCCCATTTTGCTCAAACCATGTTAGCATTCCATTTATTAGGACTGATGCCGGCATTATCATATTCTATTGCATCTATGATGAAAAGAATTGTCCTAATTGCAGTCAGCATGATTTTAGCTATTGGTACCATTCCCGCTAAGGAAGATGCTCATAAATGGTTTGGTAAAGTTACCAATGATCAATTATTGGGATTAGGCTTTATCTCAATAGGACTTTATTGTTATGATAAATGGGGTTCAAGCACCTTAGCTGGGGGTTAATAGATATATTATTATATACCAAGAACATCAGCCATAAAAGAAAATTATGTGATTGTACAAGACAATCACAGCAATAAGAGTTCCTTTGGTTGTAGAATGAACCAAATAGAAAAAGTTCCAGAGATTGGTCAAGACTTACATTAACCTCTCATGGGGTTCTACTTTATTACTCTTTTCAGTTTGCACTTTTGATTCTACTAATTCTCCAAAATCAGAGAGTTCACCGAATCGATTTACAATTCGTTTGGGCCTCCTGGAGACAAATGTTTGGACGCTAGAATGTTCAATGGTCATCGAAAACAGATCCGCAATGAGAGAGTACATGCCTCACGTTTTAAGGCAAAACATGCACCTACTCTCACCAAAAGAAAGCCTCTAACCATCAAACCCGAATATTCCTTGACTACCCACACCCGAAAGCATGACTAGTATACTCTCGTATGTGTTGTAGAGAGCATCAACCGTGGGATTTGAGAAGAATCTCGGATTAATGCCCTACAATAATACACATACTTGGTACAATAAGGAAAAAAAAGAAAAACCTGCAAATCGGTGGATGTTGCGTTCTTTTTATAGTGGTCGATTGGTACAGGCACGCTTGAGGTGGGTAACCCTATTAAACCTTCTCAACAGGGTTTGGAATTATATTAATTATATCAAGTATATCAATTATATCCATCATCAATAATGAAATTCATCCCCGTTTTATATGGAGCAATGCAATTAGGGATGACCATGGCGTCTCTGAAATTCAGTGGAAATTTCATAAATATTCCTGAAGAAATTCCTGAAATTTATCAAGAAAATGGTATTAGTGTCACCAATGGTGATAACTATCAAGGACGTATTCAAGTGGAATTGATCCCATTGAATGATGATAAGGACGATTTTCAGGTATTAAAGTCCTTGGTTGACGAATCTTATTCTTTTACGTATGATGATTTGGATGCTGGTCAATACCAACTCGTGGTCAATTCATATGATTTCACATTTGTCAGTAATAGATTTAAAGTGGTAGTTAAAGATGATGGTACCATTATTGCAAAGGAAGATCCATTTGTTGGAGGTAACAATACTGAAATCAATATTTCCAATATCCCATTACAAATTGAATTTGAGGAAGTTCGTCAATTCTATGATCAAACTCTGAACTCAATTGCTGACATGATCCTTAACAGTCCTTTCGGTTACATCTTCAAGAGTCCACTTTACCTCTTTTTGTTCGCTATGAGTTTGTCGGTGATGATTGGTCCTTACGTCTTAGGTAAATTTTTCCCTGAATTGGCTCAAGAATTGAAAGATGCCCAATTAGAAGTAGCTGGTAGAAAGAAACCATCACAACCATCCGAAAATGAACAAGGTGCTGGTGCTTCTCAATCCGTGAAAGCATCTGGAGTTAAGGCTTCTGGAGGAAATGTTAAGAGAAGAAAGTAAAGTGGATAATTTACATTTTTTCATTGTTAATTAATTAATTTATTAAGGTACATTATAAATAAGGACATAAACATTATTCATATCATAAAGGTCATATATGGCTCAGCTCAAAACTTACATACGAACTTTATTAGTCTATTGTTGTTCATGTTTTGACATTCAACTTTAACCCCACAATATAATACCGACTAATCATCCAGGAAATTGTGCCAGCTATCGCAAAAATACCACAGAAAACAGCAAACTTGTTATAATTGGCTATACTTCCACTTCCAATGATTGCAGCACCAACAGGCATTCCAAACAAATTACCAGTACTAACAAAAAAATAAAGAAGGCCATACCGTTGACCAAATTTTTGTACTGGAGTTATGACACCAAGACATACTGGAGCCAAGCTAAGAATTGAAGAACTGAAAAATCCTGCAAATATTGCAAAAACATAAAGAATAGCAAAATTATAACCAAATGGTAACCATAATAAAAATATTGATAAATCGAATCCCAAAAGCATAAGAATCATTACGTTGAAATGTCCAATCACATCTGAAAGATAACCAGGAAGTAATCTACCTAAAATTCCACTAGCATTAAATATAGTTAATAATAAATAAGCTTTTGATTCTTGCATTCCTTGAGCTATTGCATAAGATGCAAAATATGTAATCATACACATTAAAGCCAATTCTGTGAAAAATACTCCACCAATTAAAAATAAATAATCGAATTCTTTTAAAGATTTAAAATCTAAAAAATCTTTAGAACTTTCTAAAAATTGTTCTCTTTTAGTTCTTGTATCTTCTTCAGCAGAAGAGCTTGTTGTATCATTTAAATCACGTAATCTATCTTTTGCTAATACAATTGCAAATAACATACAACCTAAGCAAAATCCAGCCAAAACTCTAAGCGCAGAAACAAACCCAATTTTAGGATAAAGATTACTTAGCATTAAAGGAATAACAATACCTCCAACAGAGCCTCCTAAAGTTGCTAATCCAGTAGCACGACCTCTTTTTAATAAAAACCAATGACTTACTACCCCCACTAAAGGAGATATGCATAAAGCATTTCCAACCCCCACGCAAATTGAGAGTGAAAGAATAAATTGCCAGACAGTATGCGAATTTGCAACCGACATATATCCAGCAAAAACTAATATTGAACCCGCAATCAAGAGATAAAGTGGTCCCTTTCTATCGAAGAATGGACCAGCTAATATTCCAATTGCAAATGATAAGAATAAATAAATTGAAAAAATCCATGATATAGTGGAATTTTGAACCCCAGCCAATTGGTGAGTAGAAACATATGTTTGAATAGCACCCATCGAATTGATAGAGCCAAAGTTTACAATCAATCCTATGAAGGATCCAAATACCACACTATACGCTTTAAGTCCTCCTTCAGGGAATTGCTTTTGATGTTGTGCTTCACCTGAAGCGGTTGTAGAATGAGTATGAATTTGGACAGACTCAGGATTATTTTGGTATAACTGGGCTGAGCTACCCTCACCTGTGTCACCCGTACCATGGGCATTGCTGTTGCCTTCGTACTTGACGTCTTGAAGTTCAATTTCTGTACTTGCTTTTGTCTCCAGTGGCATAAGTCCGGAATTTGTATGGTTATGGGGAAATTTCGCAGACTACTCCTCCTTAAATACTTCTTTATACTTGCGGGAAAAGAGCGCAATGTACTATTTAGGAATAGGAGCCACCTTAGCGCCGCCAAGGTCGACTTCCCTATACAGCAGGAGCTCCGTATGCAAAACTATAGATGTGTCATGATTGTACATGATTATGGTGCTAGTTTACTGTGTTTATTTGTAGCATATAGTCAAGTGTTACTGATGAGATGACTCAAAGCAAACAATGCGGGGTGATTTAAGACAACTGTTAGACGCAAGCGCGATAACTACGTAAATGATATTATTTCGAAATGACATTGAGATCAGCCAAATCATTTAGTGTACATGTACAGTATAACTTAATGTTGATTAAAAACGAGTACTAAGGTCTCTACTTCCTTTTAAATTTCACTTAGTCTTCAGTATATACTATACTGAATATACCCTTCCATAAGTGTCTCCTAAAACCATTTTAAACCCTCCTCTCACCAACCTATCATCAGAATCTACTTCTGAGTATTTGAACAATTGCATGGCACTAATATTACCTTTTATGGCCTTAGAATAATCGAGAGAGTCGATGCAAATTAACCTCCAATTACTATCAATCAATGGAGTAAGTTCAAAGAGTTGGACTGTAGTACCAATCGAAATAGCAATCACTTCATTAGACCAGTATGTATGGTTATTAAGAGTCAGGTTGTTTCCTGTATCAACCATCGGATCATTTATACTGCCAAAACAGAAACTGGTGATTTTCTGTTCTCCAAATTCGGAATCGACAATTAATTCACCATTAACAGTATAAACTTGTAGTTGAGCAAATCCATCAATATCATATATAATTCCGATGTTTCCTGTATCATTAGAAATACTAGCCATAGTAGATCTAATATTTCCCTTTGGTGGAATTATTTTTCTAATAAACTTGTACCTAGATAAGTCCCAAACAATCAAAAGATTATCTGTATCAGTACTTATACCAATTTTGAAACTTTTACTAAATTTCAAGGCCACAATTGGAGCAAAATGTCCTCTCAATACACTTTGGAACTGAAGACTTATTGATGGTTTATTATGGCATCTCCATACATTAATAATACCATCCTCAGATCCAGTCAAGAACACCTTATGCCCAATTTGAACCAATGCAGTGATATTAGACAGGTGAATGTTCAAAAAGGTAGTTTGATTTATAATTAATGAACCACTTTCAAATTTAAACCTATTCGCTTTTCTGATTAAGAGATCATCTTCAGATGTGATACAAGTAGGTCTACCGATCCATTTTTTACCATTCTTAGAGCTGATCTCAAGTTTGGCTATAGCCATCTTTAACTTGGATTCAAAAACACATTTAGGAACTTTAGCTCTCTCACTCAATGTAGTTAAATAATAGTTTGGAAGATTTAAAACCTCTTTCATTGGGTGAGAAGAGTGGAACAACTTCTTTGGAGTTTGACCAAAATTGTTAATCATTCCAATGATTGCTCTTCTTTCTAAGTCATCATTAACATTATCTAAATTAATTGCTCCATTATAAGAGAGATGGTGGAACACGTTTAACGATTTTTCAGCTTCTGGTCCACTTTGTTTTACACCAAAAATTAAATCAATCCAAAGATGTAGATTAGCTGAAACATAAGAACTTTCTAAAGCTTCTCTATTTTTTGCAATAAAAATCTTAGGATCATTCTTGGCCCATGGTGGTAATTCTACATTATTAGGTGAATCACCTTTCTGAGTTAATCCAAACTCAAAATTATTGGTATTGACCAACAATTCTGGTAAATAGTAAAACTCAGGAGTTAATTCCCTAACATCTGTAGTTATGTCCTTGGAAGCAGAACTCCATGCTTTTGCAACCGAATTAAATAATCTATCCGCATGGTCAAACTTACCTCCTTGCAACAAAAGATAAGATTGAACATATGGCTTTAATCTAATCAAAAATGATGTCACAATCATCGCGGATGAATAATGTGTACCATAATGGAATGGAGGTGAGTTTTCATCATTCAAACTATCTAAAGCATCGTATCTTTCTTTGAATTGTTGAGCTCTTTGGTTAGTTTGAGCACCCATTGGTTTCGATAAATCTCTGAATGTTTTTGGATTAGACAAGTCTAATGTTTCACTGGTATAATCAGCAATAATCCATGGGAAAACAGGATATTGTGTTAAATCATTAAATGTCCTACCAGCCAAGGTGTTAATAATCATCAAATAATAGAAGTTAGACATTTCTCCCATTCTCCATTTCTTTGTAGCTACCATAAATGGTGATGAAGCTGTATTAGGTGATGAGAAAGCAGATGCTAATTTTGTTAAGGAGAATGGATTGTTGGAAGTTGTTGAATGCAACACTTGAGATAAATCATGATCAAGACCCTTACCAGAAACGTAATGATGTAATTTACCATAAATAGCATCTCTTTCTTTGGTATTCACAGCTGTAATTAAAATACTAGCACCATCACTAAAGAACATTTCAATAGCAATATCTCTCAATAAGAATTGACGCTTGGAAATTGAGCTCAATTTATCCAAACTCCAACTTTTGTTCCTATGGCTTTTTAAATCATTTTTGAGAATATTGGATGACTGTGAGTTAATCAGTTGAAGAATTGGATCTCTCAAATTAGCAGGAACAGATTGAACATCAACTACGTTTCCATCACTACAATGGAAATAGTTTTCGATAAGATATAAATGATTGGTACCAAGAATCATTAAGCTTTCAATTGGAACCAACCCGTTGATTTGACTGATATTCCATAAAGCTGAGATTTGGTCTCCCATAAAAAGGCTTCTAATAACCTTTCTGTTTTTATCTTCATATTGAGTATTTTCATCAACCATTTCAAACCCTTCATCTTCTAATGTTTTATCCAAGTCTAATCCATTTTCGGAAGATAATGAAAGAGTATCGATACCATTTGAAGTAATAGCATCATCATAATATTGTAATCCATTCAAATTTTCATCCAAACTTGGTAGTTTCTTTATAGGAATATTTATATTGTATGAGAGTTTCTCTGAATCAGGAATCTGATCTTCAACGATAAGTCTTTTTCTCATTCTATCATTATTTTCAATGTAGTCCAACATAAAGTTCTTTTGTTTAATTCCGTCATTCAAAAGTCTCAATACTTCATGTTTCAATAAATTATAGTTTGAAATGAAGAATTGCGCATTCTCTTCTAAATCTTGAATCATTCTGTTGAACTTGATAAATTCCCCTTGAACAATTGATGACTTCAACAGTTCACAATCCATCTCAAAACTTTTGATGTATATATTATTCAACTGACCTAACATACCTCCGTTATGAAGAGTCACACCAATCATATCAACCACGTATTGGTATGTAACCAGGTTATAACGAGCCAAAACCACATTAAATGCCCTGGTAATATTTTTAGGAACTTGTGGATATTTAGTTAATTTTTGGAACGTTTCTTCATCATTTTTACTCACTAAATGTTCGAAGAAATCAAGTAACAAATCATTTTCTTCGATATCCATCATCTTGATTATTTGATCAAAGTCTGCTTGTCTTGTAAGATAACAAGTTCTAAGAAAATTAAATGTATGCTCCATATCTTGGGTTTGAAGGTGTTGTGGTGCCTTCAAAAATATTCCAAGGATTAAAATTATAAGTTCGCTTAATTTCTTATCATCCAAAATATCCTTTTGTAAAATTGTGATTTGTCTATAAAGTAAAAATTTCATTGAGGAGTGGAATGGAGGTGGGCTCTGATCAAATGAATTGCTTACTGGAGTACTTGGTCTTTCGGGAGTCTTAGGAATTTCTTCAATGATACTACTCAACAATCCATCTTTTTTCATCTCTTCATCAACCTTAACAAATTTCAAGAGAACCAAATCACCAAGATCTTTTCTCATCTTTTTAATTCCAGAATGGTTAGCATTTTCGAGTAATGAACTAAAACAAGTGATATATGTATCCAAATCTTGATGGTTTATATAGTAGTTCTTTTTGATAAATTCTTGTAGGTAATAACTTGACATTGTCACTGCTGATTCAAGGAACTTTTTTTCATTGAAAATAAAATTGGAAACACTGACAAATTGATTAATATGTTCAAAAATTCGAGGAAAAATACAATCAAGTATCAAAGTTCTGGTTGAAGCATTGAGATTCTCAAATGAAGTCATGAATGAATCGCTGACAAAATTTTCGATAAAAATATCTGATAAAACTTTGACTAATTTTAAGTTGACCTCATTGAAATTTTTGGTAAGTTCCAATTTCCAAGTAACCGATAATTTCAAATGACCCAAAAGTTCAAAAATACCATCAAGGAATTCTTTTGAAAGATAAAAAGAGTGAAAAGCTCTTGAGTTTTCAAATCCGTACTTAATACTATCAATATATTCGTTAAGTAGGTGAATAATATTCATCGATAAGGTCAAGTCTTCATCCACAGGTTTTCTTGGGGATGAAGGGTTGCTGCTTAATAACCGACCACTGTTTGAACTGAGAGTGTACATGGAGTTTAGCACCATATTGTTCAATAAAATTAAGAATTCAGGTAACACCAATTGATTTAAAGGCTGTGATTTTTGAATTGAAGTAAGGTTCATATCTTCTGGTTTTATTTCGTCTAACTTATCTACTCCAAAACTGGTCAAGAAAATCAAGCACAAAATTTCATCATCATTCCACCAAGAACGTAAGTAATGGGTCAAAATATCTAATCCATGGTTAACTTGGAAGAAACGTTTAATGATATGAGGGCCCAATATTTTCAAGAGTTTACCGAGTAATTTTATACCACACATTACCACATTTTTGTCATGATAATTAAGCAATAACAAAATCCAATGAATAGTTATTGAGCGGGAAAACTTCTTCAATGTCTTAATTGAAGAATTAGAGTTGCATAGAATATCTGTCATTGACTTTAATATGGTTATCCCCAAGTCAGTTGAACAATCCGGATTATATAATGCATAAATGACATATAATGAAATAGATTTGATTGTATCCACTGAAGTATCTGCTTTGATAATGCTACTAATTGTCAAACTCAATTGGTCAATAACAGGTTCACTTAAGGGTTTTGAAACAAGAGATGGACTCTTGAGAAACTGTAACAACTTCTTGAGTAATTTCATCTTAGCAAGCTCGGCAATATTGAACTTATGATACTTTGAGCCATGCAATAAAATTCTGAAATGATATAATAAATATTCAAATGATATGGATTCATGAAACAATTCAAAGTTGAGGAGAAGGGATCTATAAGCAAGGGGATCAATAATTATAGACTCATAATTATTAAGAAAGTCATAACCAGCAAACTTGAGAATCAAATGCAGTAAATCTTGTTTGGAAGTCAAATTATCCAATTGCTTTAATGATAAACTTGGGTTGGAATTTTGTTTGTATTTAGTTAACAAGATTGATATTAAACCATACCCATTGACATTCTCAAATTCCTTGCGAAGTCGCCAATTATTATTAAGGATTGTGAATAGCAATGTGAATGATTTATATATGACTGTATCACCAATTCTAGGATCATGGTTTTCAAGGTTGGATTCAATTAACTTAATAAGAAGTGAGGTACCTCCGATACAATATAATGCCCCATGGATTGAATTTGAATTGTGATAGAGATAACCTTGAGTACTTGACACTGTTCGAAAATCATACTTTGACCTGTCATTTAATTCTTTAAAGAAATCATTAGTATCAAATAAGACATTTTCTTCTTTTAACTTTGACAAAGATTCCACTATGCGATTTTTATCTAAAAGATTTGCTTGGTCTTGTGGCGGATGGTTGTGAAATTTACTATCTAACAATTTAGATGGTTCATGTAATAAAACGTTTCTTTTCTTTGTTGGGTCTTGTTTAAGGCTTTTTAATTCATCGAACTTGATGGCCACGTTAAAAAGGCCCCTCGGACTCAAGTGATGCAATAAATTCACTAAATTTTCATTGGTAAACTCTTTATGATCCCATTCATAGCCTAAACCCAAATTATATAGCAAGTTGATCCATTCATATGATAATGTTGTGTTTAAGATGGTCAAATTTTTAATTAATATTTCATCAGTTATATTTTGTAGGTCGTCATCATATGGTTCATTTCCGATGTATAATTTATTCCATAATGAAAAATTTTTATGAATTTCAGGACACGGTATAGATTCACTATATTCACCATCTAAAAATAAATTCAAATTGGAAGAACTATCATAGGTTAATACCATATGAATATATCCTTGGTTCAAAGTAGGTTCTTCGTTGAGTTTTATGATTTGGTTGAATGTGAACTGAGTTCGGGATCCATTTTTATGATTCTTTATCTCAATGGATATTTTATTATAATTCACTAATTGCACTTTCAAGGTAGTTCGATCGTGCACTGAAGTATTTGAATTTGTGAGAATTAACAAACTTACTGGATCATCATTATTTGTCATTAAATTATTAATTTTGAACCATGATTGGATGGTAAACTTCTTCTTTAAATGGTCATTAACAAATGGGAAACTTATGAGTTTATTAAATAAGGTGAATTTAAAATGTGAAGGATATTTGGAATATATTTGATTTAAAAGTTCAAGTACAATTAATTTAGATGAAGTCTTTTTCTTTCTGTATAGGAAAGTTACTAATTTTCTAAAATGGAGAATATCACAACCAAATTCAAAGAATATAATAAGTAATCGAAATATTTGGTTTAAATTGGTAGATTTATCTAATGAACTTATATCTGGATCAGTCTCGGAAATAATTCTTAAAAATTTATTGATCAAATATTCATGTAATTTTGCTCGATGTAATTCAATCTTGATATTATAGGACATTGAAATAATAATTATCAATATTTCCATCATTATAACTTTGAAATCGTGATATACTTCATCATCTAATCCTAGTAATTGATCGATAAATGTCTCTACTTTTGGATATGAAATTGGAGTTTCTCCTACAAATAAAATAATATCCTGGCCTATTATATTTGCTAAATTATTCAATTCATCAGATAACTCCACTTGCCAATTTATTAAGGGTTCTTCATCAATACGGTAATTGAGGAATATCTCATCAAAGAGCAAGTCAATAAGATCTTTGTCGGTGAGTTCGTGCAGTTGGTCGTTTTTGGGAGATTCCGAAGCGTTGGATATTTCTGATGGCGATGAGTTCAATTGAGGCACCACGCCACCATCTTCGTTTGATTCTTCCACCATGGTAAGTTGGTGGTTCGAATCTGAGACAGAATTCGAATTAAGGCTGGTTTATGGGGTTGATCACGTGAGTTGTGCCACCACAGGAACAAAAGAATATAGAATCAACTAATGAGTGAGAAACTAAAGTTGCACTACCAAAGATCTTAATAAATTGGTTCTAATATGATACCAAATATACTTGTGCCCAATACTACTATTATATACCGTAAATAACAATTATAATAATGTTGGCAGCAACTGTATGAAGTATAAGGTTGAGTATTGTTGGTTGTGCACTATGAATAAGTATACTTGAGGTAGAAATGGCTGCGAAAAAAAATACATATTTATGATATATTCTAAAATCGAGTGATTCTTTGTATTATACATTAACTTAAGCTGTATACTTTCAATCCCATCGGTGGCCATGAGTTTCATGAGGGTTTTACATTGATTCGTTGGTCTCGATAGGTTCAACATCATCGGTACCACTGGGGATATCTGGAGGAACAGGAGAAGATGAGACTTCTTGTCTACCATTTCCCTTGATTTGTATCAACTTACTATTGTTCTTCTCCTTGGAGATCAACCTTTGCTTGCGTATGTTATCTAAATCTTCTTCTCCATACTCAAATTCATCATTTTTCTCTGAGAATTGGGCCTTTGTAGGTTCAGAATCGCTATCAATATTGTCAAACGAACGAGATTTTTTGGCTTCTCCATCTCTCACTTCAGCTTCAGTTTCTTCTTCGTTTGCTTTCTTTTCGTCTTCAAACTTCTTGTACTCTTGGACTTGTGAGCCTACTTGTTCAAGAAGAAGTTTTCTGTTGGTTAAAGTCTTCTTATATAATTCACGGCCAGTATTTAAAATACCACTTAAATTAGAACCTCCTAACATTTCACCATTTTCACTAGATCTTCTTTTCCTGTAGAATAATAAATATGCTGCACTTGTAATAACATCTTCAGGGTTATTCAAAGGAGTAACCCTACTATCATTGAAGTAATACCATTTATTGTCCTTGAAGTTCTTGGCACTGGAGGTATAATGACCCCCTCCTAATCCACCATAGTGATTGTCAACAGCAATTAAATCATAAATCTCATCTTGAGCTTCGGGATTGGCAATATATGGCTTCATATTCAATCCTTCAATTGGAAAATCAACCACAATATCAATTTTATCGCTAAATGCTCTTGCACTATGAAATCTCTTCAAATGAACAGTCAAAATATCACCAGTAGACCAAAGTTGAATGGTCTTGGTAGCTTGTCTGTGTTCTTTACATCTTGGACAGTACCATAAGTCTTGTTCGCCTAAAACTTCAGGAGTACTAAATGCCTTTAAGCAATCATCCAAAGTGACCTTTGACTTCTTTTGTCTTTCAAATCTGGCCTTACTTTGTTCCAATTCGGGATTTGGAATAACTGGTGGATCTGACCAATTTTGAACTGATTCATCTTCAAAAAATTGTTGATAGACATTATAGTCCCAGTCACAGAGCAAGATAGTATCCTTAGTCACTAATACAGGATGGTTATTAGAAACAGGTAAAGACATCTCACCTGGTGATGATTCAATAGGGGAATTTTCGTTAGATGGTTTAATCGAATCAGAATAAGTTGGTGGAGGTGGTGGAGGCAATGATAATACTGGGTTTGCTTCATCTTTATAAAGTGGGTTTGCAACTTGTGGTTCACTTTCGGTATCCTCATCTGACAGACTTACCTGAGAGTCTACTGCTGGTGCATCACCTTCAGAAGATCCTGTAGATCCATCCTTGGAATGATCAATAAGAACAAATCCATCAGTCTCTTCAGATTTATCCACATCAGAACTATCTGCTAAATCTTTATTCACCTCATCTGCTAAGTCTTCCATTTCTTGATCTAAATTCTTTTCATAGTCACTATAGTAATAGTACTTCTTCTTAAGTTCAGGGAGTTCATCTACCAATGGTTGGAAATTATTCAAATTAGGTTTGTGAAGTGGAACATTAATTAATCTCTCCACCTTTGCGGTTCTACCAAAATTGAACCTTCCGCGATATCCTCCATGTGGTCTTGATGACTGATCTTGGTTTTTGAACTTTATATTGAATCCAATGTTGGCACTGACAAATGGGTTTGCCAATGAAATATCAGAATCGTATCCCTGGTCGTCGTCTTCTTCTTCTTCTTCTTCTTCTTCTCCATTTGTCATTTTTTCTTCAATATCTGTTGTGATAGGTTCAGTTGCTAAGGCAGGGAAATCCTTTTTATTATAGAATTTCTTTTGTACATATCCTGGCATTTGGGATTTTACTTTTTCATATTCTTCTGCCAAATTAGATTTTGTTAAAATGCTAAACTTTTCCTCCAATTTTCTCCTTATGGTTCCAAAACTAGAAACTTCTTCTTTTTTGTTTAATTTGATGAATAATGGAATACCAAATAATTCAGTAATTTTATAGGATCTATCTGGTTCTTCAACTCCATTTAAAACTGGAACAATTAATTCTTCAGTTGCATCATGCGGTATGTAGTAAACAAGAATATCATCAGAATCCCTAATAATATCACCAATTGGCATGAACCTGTTCTTAGTATGATCCATTTGAAAATCACTGTAGAAGGTGTTTTGGTGGACTTCATAAAGGAAGAAATCTTTTGTAGCAACCCCCAAGAAATCCGATAAGTATTTTAGTAAGTCATCATAATTTGATTTCTTATTGAGTTCAACTTCTAATCGACGAATTCTTTGGCCGTTTGGATCTATACCTTCATCTGATAAATCTATAATAGTAAATGTGTGATACCACATTTTACTAACAGGTAATGGTAAAGTCATATCGTTGAAAGGATCAAAAGTAATACTCGTTTTAGAACAAACGGGACAAACTAATGTTGATTCATACATACCAGTGAACAAATCAATGATAACAGAATCATTTCTCATTTTATGTTGAGTCCAGCAAGTATCAGCCAATTTTATAAGAGCCTTAGGATCACCTATTTCATCATCATTTAATTCTGGTTTTTCACAATATGGCTTTTTATGAATTCTATTCAAATCCTCATGAAGAGCATCTAATAACCAGCTTAGAAACTCTTGAGAATCTTGTTGCAAATATCCTGAAAACATTGATGAATATCTACCAATAGTTGATTTAAATTCTCTTGGAGCAACTGAAGATGATGAAGAGGAACTTTTATTTGGGGATTCAAAAATCATTTTCAAAAGAGAACCAAATGAATTAGCCACATCACCCTTATTCCCCAAAGGATTGTCAAAATTAAGTTCTTTCTTGTACATATTATAAAAGAAGTAGTAATTAATTTCTGGTATATGGACCAAGCACTGTAATGCAGAATTCATATAACAAGTGTTTCCCAAATTGGTTAAACCTAGATTACCACCTTTTGAAGTCAATTCATCAAAATCGAATTGGTTGAAGTCAATATTAGCAATGAAATTATCAACAGGAAAAGTGGAAGATTTCTTATCTATAACTTCCACTAATAAATGAAAATTTGAAGATTCTATTCCTTGGCTTTTTAAAGTCTTTGGTAATAAATCAGTATGAACTAAACGCTTATTAGTGATATCGTAAATGAAATTAGACAATGAAATATTTTGATGATATTCCAAAATATTTTTAGCATCAATAAACCAAACTCTGAAATCACTTATGGTAGATTTAGGAGACTTTAATACATTAACTCTGATAGAATCAAACAAATCTTGGAAAGTTTGAGTGGTTGAGATTGCAACAGATATTGGATGACTAGAATGACGATTACCTCCAAAAGTCGTAGCATTTACTTTCTTTGCAAATTGGTGAACATGGAAAACAGGAGGAAACCTTTCAATTTCTTTAGATGAAGTTTCTTCATTAATTATCAAACGACGAGAAACTGGATTTCCTTTGGTGCCAAACCATGAGCTCAAATATTCATAGATAACTGGAGATATATTATAAGTACCAACCGGTTCATCATTTTCAGGATATAAATTACCATGAGCATCCACAATGGAAGAACAATCAAAAGCACCCAATTTTTCTTTTAATTCTTCAAATGATTCAACTGGCAAGTTTAAGAATTTATCAAGGTAATCAGTTGAAATCAAATACCAAACATCACCTTCTTTGCCGTTATTACCATTTTGAATTAGTTGTTGAATTAATAATCTTTTAACAGCAACATCACTTGAGTCTGATTCAGGTTTAACTATTTCGGTGGAGGAGTTGGTTGCTTCTTGATCAACTAATGAATGATCCACAACTTCTTGAGATGTTGGAGATTCTGGTGCTGACATTCTATAGTTTCGTTTTTTGTGGATCGATACTTGTCAAGTATAAGAATTGGTCAATTTTCAATACTCAATGTCCTTTTTATATAATCGGTCAAAATTCAGCTTTGGTAAGGTGTCCTACGTGTGACTGTGATGAGGTACAATTGGTGATGAGGGGCTCAAGGAACTACAACAACGAAAGTTAAACGTTGTAAATTTGATAGTCTGAGTGTGTATGCCTCAATCGGTTGCTTTTGGTTAGCAGAACTGGATGATTATGGCTCTGATTCTTCAGAGTCTGGGTGGGTGTTGTCTGAACAGTCGCGGTGGATCGGGTTAATATCACGTGGCATGAGTTGTGGATGGGGATGGGGATGGAGATATCGCGGAACAGGTGGAAGTGAGAGTGCATACTGTTTGATGATAGAGGAAAAGGAGGTAAGTTTATCCCGTTTTTTTATACTATGTAGATACATAAACCTTAGGTTCAAGGGTGATTACAAGGCTAGAAAACCTTTTGGTGCAAAAATTGTGGCTTTATCTGACATGTTTTAGATTGTTTGTATGGAATGATGTCTGAATTTTATGAAAATTGCAAAAAATTCAAAAAATACAAAAACTATCAAGGAAACGTTGAATAGAAAAAGTTCAAATTTGAAAGGTATTGTCAGTCAAAAACACTGAAAGAAACATATGGAACCACATGATTCTTGAAGTCAGCCGTAAAGTGGGGATGAATTGCTACTCGGGTGCGAAATCGGATTGGTAGTTAAGAGGAATCTTGATTACATAATTGATTACATAACAAGAATACCAACGAAAAATCTTCTTCAAATTACTGATTTAGAACTACGCACTATAGGAACTTTTGGAATTTTTATTGGACGTTGCCTGGATAGTCAAACTTTTTATACATGTATTAAGCTATTATATAGCATTTTTACATTTTTCACTGGGTGAATAACCTAATTAGTTAGCCCAGTATAAACGATACGAGTCTAAAAAAAACCGTTTAGACCCATTCTACTGGTATTTCTGTCCCCTTTGATACAGTCAATAATGGCAATCTATTATATGTAGGGTTATTTGGGGGATTTTTCAATTCATAGATATTAAGGATCTAATCTTTTTTTTATTTGGAATCAATTAGAATTCCTTTGCTCTTAACTTAGCGATTTCAATAGCCTTTCTTAGGCCATCGAGACTGATTCCACCATCACCATTGATCAAACTGATTCTTCTCAATCTTTCTTCCTTGTTAGCAGTAATAGAGACTCTAGAAAAGATAGAAGTTTCTTCAGATTCACCTTCTAAATCAGCCAAAAGCACAGTTTTTGGTTCATTTTCTTCATCTCCTGGGATTGTCACCACACCATAGTTGGAAGAAACTCCAGAGTAATCGAATTGACCACGTGAATCTTGTTCCATTGCATCCACTGGGGCAAGCACAAGAGGAGTTTGGAATTTAGGATTGGTATCTATAGTAACATTGGAGTCGGAGTGAGTAGAGATTAAACCTCTCTTATTAGATTGTCTTGATCTGGCAATGGCAGTGGCAGCAGTACCATGGTCTGGTTCTGCAATGTAAATTCTGGGTAATGATATCGAAGATAATGCATTAATGGTGGAAATTTGACATAAATCATATAATGAAGAAGTACTCACAGATTTAGAAAAAATTTTGATATTGGAAAGAAGAACAAACGAGTATGTTTGTTTGGAACCTGCAATCACAGAAGGACTACGTACAAGTGAAAATTCTTCAGGATTTAAATCTGGATAGATGACTCTGGTGGTTTCACCGTCTTGAAATTGGATACCAACATTACTTATTTCCAAAGAACTTGATGGAATGATTTTACTGTGTAGTATAGATTCATGTATGGATTGTGCAAGGATCATATCTTCGTCAGTTGGTTCACCAGATCTTCCTCTGAGAATTTCAATTACTGGATAGACAGTGCTGTAAGGACCAGCAGAGTTGGTTTGGGTAGAGTTGTCAACAACTCCCAAAATAATAACATTCATCACCGTAGTCGAACCACTTTTGATGACTGAAGATCCAACTACACTTGGATTAGATTCTTGAAATGCATTTCCTTCAGCTATTTCTATTGGTTTGAATTCGGTGAAATTTCTTAAATTTGGTCTAAATCCGATGGACAAGTGTCTCTGGAGAGAGATATCGGGAGCGATTCTGGCTAAGACCTCTGGGGGGAACGCAACTTGTTTAAGCATTATAGGGTTTTAAGAGATGAGTAGAAAAAGAGTTAATGGGTTAAAGAAAGATAGGATGGGTAGTTCACGTGAGCGAAATCACGCGCCTGCAAGTCACGCTGTAATTCACATGGAAGAACGTGTGGTGACATGTGAAAAAAAAACAACCAAACTTCACCCTGACACACCACACGACATTTTCCGATCTATCGGGCCTAACCGGGCCTAGGGAGTCCCCGCACAGAAATTAACGGGCCGGAGTAGAGTGTCCTGCTCCTGAGTCATCATGGTTGGTGGGGAACTAATTCCTTATCAGGGTTACTAATGGAGACCTTTGATTGGAGGGATATCAACACGGTTTTTAACCATAATTCCTCCTAATCCCATTCATATCAGTTAATTTTAATTCACGGATTTAAGAAACATGGTATATAACCTGTTCTAAACCCAGATTTGATCTGGAAAAGATTAGTATTGTATATTGGTATTAATTGTATGTATGAAATGATTTGAAAATCGAATTCTTTTCAGACTGATAAGAAGATCAAAAAAAAAAGGATACAGACCACACATTTTGAGGTGCATAAAAGAAAAAAAAAAACCAAAACTAGTCAACCAAGATGATCAATGATTCAATGATTCAATGGAATTTTATTTCTTCATTCAATCATTCGTATTCCCTTGGGCCATACTGCCGAAGCATTGGACCTGTTTCATGTAAACTAATAAAGAGTTAGCCTCGGATTTAAATGCTTGGCTAAGAAACTTTTGATTTTTACCAATGGATTTTTTTTTTCGCACTCTCCGCACGAGGTGAATAATCTTTGAGATCCGCTATCTTTTAGTGCGGCGGCGATAACTAAAACTTATAAACTGGGGGCATGTGATTGGCCGCTTGAAGATGTCATGTTTGATGCCCAGTGATATATTAGAGTGAGTCAAATCTGTTTAGTCTAAGAATTTTGGGTTTTTCAAAAATTGAACAAAAAGAAAACAACCAACTTGTCAATTCTTCCACGATTGTACTAACAAAATTAGTCTAATAATGTCTTCTTACCTTCCCCAAGAAGAATTTAAGACCAATATATACGATTATGATGAAGTCCCAGAAAATAAATCATGGGCTTCAGCTTTACCAGTAGCTCAAGGATTGTATAATCCTGAGTTAGAAAAAGATGCTTGTGGTGTTGGATTCACTTGTCATTTAAAAGGTGAAGTATCTCATAAGATTGTATCTGATGCTCGTTCTCTCTTATGTAATATGATCCATAGAGGTGGTGAATTAAATCCAAAAGATGGAGATGGTGCTGGATTATTATCTTCAATTCCTCATACATTTTTAACTAGAGAATTTAAATTTCATTGCAATATTGATTTACCAAATTTAGGTCAATATGGTACTGGTAATATTTTCTTTAAAAAAGATGAAGCTGTATTTGAAAAATCAAAGGCAACTTTTGAATCTATTGCATCTTCCCTTGGTTTAAAAGTTTTAGGTTGGAGAAAAGTTCCTCATGATTCTTCAATTTTAGGTCCTGCTTCTCTTTCAAGAGAACCACTCATTTTACAACCTGCTGTGGTTTTATCAGAACTTGTTAATCAAACTATTTCAGATGAAGAATTTGCTGAAAAATATCAAAAAGATTTTGAAAAAAAATTGTTTATTCTTAGAAAACAATCTTCTCATACTATTGGGTTACATAACTGGTTTTATATTTGTACCCTTTCCAATAAGACTATTGTTTATAAGGGACAATTAGCTCCTAATCAAGTTTATGATTATTATCATGATTTGGTGAATGCCGATTATAAGGCTCATTTTGCATTGGTTCATTCTCGGTTCTCCACTAATACTTTCCCTTCATGGGATAGAGCTCAACCTTTAAGATGGGCTGCTCATAATGGTGAAATTAATACTTTAAGAGGTAATAAAAATTGGATGAGAGCTAAGGAAGGTATCATGTCTTCTAAATTATTTGGTGATGATTTGGATAAATTATTCCCAATTATTGAAGAAGGTGGTTCTGATTCTGCTGCTTTTGATAATGTTTTGGAATTATTAGTTATTAATGGAGTTCTTTCTCTTCCAGAAGCTGTTATGTTATTGATTCCAGAAGCTTGGCAAAATGATACTAATATTGATCCAAAAAAGAAAGCATTTTATGAATGGGCTGCTTGTTTAATGGAACCATGGGATGGTCCAGCTCTTTTCACTTTTGCTGATGATAGATACTGTGGTGCCAATTTAGATCGTAATGGTTTGAGACCATGTCGTTACTATGTCACCGATGATGATAGAATGATTTGTGCTTCTGAAGTTGGTGTTATTGAAATTGAACCAGAAAAAATTTTACAAAAAGGTAGATTACAACCAGGTAGAATGTTGTTAGTTGATACCAAAGAAGGTAGAATTGTCGATGATCGTGAATTGAAAAATTCTGTGGCTTCAAGATTCGATTTTAAATCATGGATCGTTGCTAATATGATTACCATGAATGATTTAACTGAAAAATTAACTGCTAGAGATGTTGACTTGGACGATTCCACTCTTTCCAAGGATATCACTGTTCAAACTGATCCTAGACTTGTTGCTTTTGGTTATTCTCATGAACAAATGTCTTTAGTTTTAGCTCCAATGGCTGAAGGTAAAGAAGCTTTAGGTTCTATGGGTAATGATAATGCACTTGCTTGTATTTCTGAACAGCCAAAGTTACTTTACGATTACTTCCGTCAATTGTTCGCTCAAGTTACCAATCCCCCAATTGATCCAATTAGAGAAGAAATTGTTATGTCCTTAGAATGTTACGTTGGTCCTCAAGGTAACTTATTAGAAATTAGACCTGATCAAACCAATAGATTATTATTAAAATCCCCTGTTTTATCAACCAGTGAATTATTGGCTATTAAGAATATGGAAAAGGTTTATCCAAAATGGTCTGTTTCTACCATTGACATTACTTTTGAAAAGGCTTCTGGTATTCAGGGTTATATCAATACTATTGATAGAATTTGTCAAGAAGCTTCTAAGGCAATTGCTGATGATAATCAAGTTATTATCTTGAGTGATTTAACTACTTCTGCTGAAAGATTACCAATTTCTGCTTTGATTGCCGTTGGTGCTGTTCACCATCATTTGGTTAGACAAAAGCAACGTTCCAAGGTTGCTTTAATCATTGAAACTGCCGAAGCAAGAGAAGTTCATCATGCTTGTTGCTTGGTTGGTTATGGTGCTGATGGTATTAATCCATACTTGGCCATTGATACTTTGGTTAGAATGAAGAAAGAAGGTTTATTAAAACAAGAATCTTTAACCAAAGAAAAAATCATTACCAATTATAAGGCTGCCATCGATGCTGGTATCTTAAAGGTTATGTCTAAGATGGGTATTTCTACCTTAGCTTCTTATAAAGGTGCTCAAATTTTTGAAGCTCTTGGTGTTGATAACTCTGTTATCGATAGATGTTTCGCCGGTACTGCTTCTAGAATTAAGGGTATTACTTTTGAATATATTGCCCAAGATGCCTTCTCTATGCACGACGCTGGTTATCCTAATAGAGAAACCGTTAAGCCAATTGGTCTTCCAGAAACTGGTGAATATCACTGGAGAGATGGTGGTGATGCTCATATTAATGAGCCTGCTGCCATTGCTTCGATGCAAGATGCCGTTAGAAACAAAAATGAAAGAGCTTATGATGCTTATTCTAAGAAAGAATATGAAGCCATTAAGAACTGTACTTTAAGAGGTCTTTTAGAATTTGACTACGAATCTTCTCAATCTGTTCCAATTGATCAAGTTGAACCATGGACTGAAATTGTTCGTCGTTTCTTCACTGGTGCCATGTCTTATGGATCTATTTCTATGGAAGCTCACTCTACTTTAGCTGTTGCCATGAATAGATTGGGTGGTAAATCTAATACTGGTGAAGGTGGTGAAGACGCTGCTAGATCTACTGTTAATGCAAATGGTGATACCATGAGATCTGCTATTAAGCAAATTGCTTCTGGTAGATTCGGTGTTACTTCTTACTATTTGGCCGATGCTGATGAACTTCAAATTAAAATGGCACAAGGTGCTAAGCCAGGTGAAGGTGGTGAATTACCAGGTCATAAAGTTTCTGAACAAATTGGTAAAACCAGACATTCTACTCCTGGTGTTGGTTTGATTTCTCCTCCACCTCATCATGATATTTACTCCATTGAAGATTTAAAACAATTGTTGTATGATTTGAAGTGTGCTAACCCAAGAGCCAGAACTTCTGTTAAGTTGGTTTCTGAAGTTGGTGTTGGTATCGTTGCTGCGGGTGTCGCTAAAGCCGGTTCAGAAAACATTTTGGTTTCTGGTGGTGATGGTGGTACTGGTGCAGCCAAGTTAACTTCTATTAAGTATGCTGGTTTACCATGGGAATTAGGTTTGGCTGAATCCCATCAAACCTTGGTTCTTAACGATTTAAGAGGTAGGGTTGTCTTACAAACTGACGGTCAAATTAGAACTGGTCGTGATATTGCCGTTGCTTGTTTGTTAGGTGCCGAAGAATGGGGTTTTGCAACCACTCCTTTGATTGCCATGGGTTGTATCATGATGAGAAAGTGTCACTTGAATACTTGTCCAGTTGGTATTGCCACTCAAGATCCAGACTTGAGAAAGAAGTTCGAAGGTACTCCAGAACATGTCATTAACTTCTTCTACTACTTATCCAATGAATTAAGAGGAATTATGGCCAAGTTAGGTTTCAGAACAATTAATGAAATGGTTGGTAGAACTGAAAAATTGAAGGTTAGAGAAGACTTAAGAAACACCAAGAATGCTAACATTGATTTGTCTCCAATCTTGACTCCTGCTCATACCATTAGACCTGGTGTTGCTACTCACTGTGTTAGAAAGCAAGACCACAAGT
The DNA here is from genome assembly GCA_030574995.1 of Suhomyces maxii. Classification (NCBI taxonomy): domain Eukaryota; kingdom Fungi; phylum Ascomycota; class Pichiomycetes; order Serinales; family Debaryomycetaceae; genus Suhomyces; species Suhomyces maxii. Next base: position 188,759 of record JAJMGC010000003.1, read on the forward strand.
TACACGTCAGACTTGATAACAAGTTGATCGATGAATCTGAAATGACCTTAGCCAAGGGTTTACCAGTTACCATTGATTGTGATGTGGTTAACACTGATCGTACTTTGGGTACTACCTTATCTTACCGTGTCTCCAAAACTTTTGGTGAAAAGGGTTTACCTCATGATACTATTCATGTCAATGCTAGAGGTTCCGCTGGTCAATCGTTCGGTGCTTTCTTAGCTACTGGTGTTACTTTAGAATTAGAAGGTGATGCTAACGATTATATCGGTAAGGGTTTGTCTGGTGGTAGAATCATTGTCTACCCACCAAAGGACTCCAAGTTTAATGCTGAAGATCAAATCATCGCTGGTAACACTGCCTTCTTTGGTGCTACTTCTGGTTCTGCCTTCGTTAGAGGTATTGCAGCCGAAAGATTCGCCGTTAGAAACTCCGGTGCTACTATTGTTGCTGAAGGTACTGGTGATCACGGTTGTGAATACATGACTGGTGGTAGGGTTGTTGTCTTGGGTTGCACTGGTAGAAATTTCGCAGCCGGTATGAGTGGTGGTATCGCTTATGTTTTGGACATGGCTCAAGATTTCAATGATAAGGTCAATGCCCAAACCGTTGAATTATCCCAAGTTACTGAACCTTCTGAAATTGCTTTCTTGAGAGGTTTGATTGAAGATCATCGTCATTACACCAACTCCACTGTTGCTGACCGTATCTTGAACGATTTCAACCGTATCTTGCCTCGCTTCGTCAAGGTTTTACCGTACGATTATAAGAAGGTTTTGGAAGCAGAAAAGAAGAAGGCCGAAGAAGCTAAGAAGAACGAATTAAACACTTTCTTGAAGGCTTACAAGGAAGATCCAGATGCTGATGTCACCAATGGAGAAGCTGCTAAGATCAAGAAGGGTCATGTTCATAAGGCCAGTACCTCTGCCAAGGATGGTCACAAGGAACCATTGGTCTTGGATGTTGAAGATACTGTTCTTGATACCGAACTTGAAAAGAAGGCTGTTGCCAAATTAGACAAGGTTAAGGGTTTCATGAAATACAAGCGTCGTAATGAAAAATACAGACCAGCTCAAGAAAGAACCAAGGATTGGAATGAAATGACTTCCAGATTATCCAAGGATGAATTGAAACAAGAAACTGCCCGTTGTATGGATTGTGGTGTTCCATTCTGTACCTCTGATACTGGTTGTCCAATTTCCAACGTCATTCCAAAATGGAATGAATTGGTTTTCCAAGATAGATGGTTTGATGCTTTACAAAGATTGATGATGACCAACAATTTCCCAGAATTCACTGGTAGAATTTGTCCTGCTCCATGCAATGGTGCTTGTGTTTTGGGTATTAACAACGACCCAGTCAACATTAAATCTGTTGAATGTGCTATTATTGATCACGGTTTCGAACAAGGTTGGATTAAACCAAACCCACCTGCTCATAGAACTGGTAAGACTGTTGCCGTTATTGGTTCTGGTCCAGCTGGTTTGGCTACTGCTGATCAATTAAACAAGGCTGGTCACAAGGTTACTGTTTATGAAAGAAGTGACAGACCAGGTGGTTTGATGATGTATGGTATTCCAAACATGAAATTAGATAAGGGAATCGTTAAGAGAAGAACTGATTTATTAGCTGCTGAAGGTATTGAATTTATTTGTTCAACAACTATTGGGGAAGATATCACTGTTGAAGAATTAAAGGCTAACAATGATGCGGTTGTGTTTGCAGTTGGTTCCACTATTCCAAGAGATTTAAGAATCCCAGGTAGAGAATTAAACAACATTAACTTTGCTATGCAATTGTTGCACAGCAACACCAAGGCTCTCTTAGATGATAATTTGGAAGAAATTAGAGAATCCATTAAAGGTAAGCATGTGGTTGTCATTGGTGGTGGTGATACTGGTAATGATTGTTTGGGTACTTCTACCAGACATGGTGCTAAGTCCGTTACCAATTTCGAATTATTACCAAACCCACCAACTGCTAGACCAAAGGATAATCCATGGCCACAATGGCCAAGAATCTTCCGTGTTGATTACGGTCATAGTGAAGTTACTACTCACTATGGTAAGGATCCAAGAGAATATTCTATCTTATCTAAGGAATTCGTTGATGATGGTGAAGGTAATGTTAAGGGTATTAAGACCGTTAGAGTTGAATGGAAGCATTCTGATTCTGGAGCATGGCAAATGGCCGAAGTTCCAGGTAGTGAAGAATTCTTCCCAGCTGATGTTGTCTTATTATCCATGGGTTTCGTTGGACCAGAAGCTGACAAGTTAGAAGTTTCTAAGACCAAGAGAGGTACCATTGCTACTGTTGATCCAAATGCTTACAAGGTTAGTGATAACTTATTTGCAGCCGGTGATTGTAGAAGAGGTCAATCTTTGGTTGTCTGGGGTATCCAAGAAGGTAGACAATGTGCCAGAGAAGTTGATAACTATTTAATGGGAGCTACCAGATTACCAGGTAATGGTTCTATTGAACAAAGAAACTACAAGTTATTGGAAGAATTGGCTGAAAAGGTTTAAAACCAATTTTTGTTTTTTGAAAGAAAAAAATTAAAAAAGGAACTTTAAAAAAGGATTAATTAAACAAAGCGATGTCTTCTCGTTAACCAAGAAAGTTCTAATCGTATATGTATGTAAATGTAAAAATATTTAAGTTGAAATGAATTAAAAAAAAAATTTATCTAAAAAAAAAAAAAAGAAAAACAACTTCCAATTGTAAGCACTCGCTAATAATTTAGACATGTTTGACATGACAGGTGGGCAACGGTATAATAGGTATAGTTGGTAACAAAAATTTTTCTTTGTCGGTTTTTTCTTAGCATTTTTTTTATTGAGATCAAATAGCTCACAAGTGTAATTACTGGATGCGAAATCCGGCTGATTGGGATTAGATGTATCGGGGCTTAATTAGTGATATTTTCCGATACTCACAGATGCACCACCGCCTTCGCCTTGTATTGTGTAAATAGGAGCTGAATAATGCGCTAATTGCTTGGTATTGAACTATTAACTAGGGCAACGATTAGCCGCACATCCTCGGGATGTAGCCATCGGGCTTTTCCCCCACAATTAACAATCTATCATACCCAGTGATCCATAACCATATTAACCGTTAGAAATTTGTGAGTGTGTGTGTGAACGGCTCTCAAACGCTTTTTCATTTGATTTACAGGCTCTCTCTAACTAGTGGTATCAACTCTAAATTTTTTAAAACAACCCTTCAATTAATTTCCTAAGCCGCTTATTTTGTGTTAACAACCTTTTGCCATTAATATCCTTTGTACCGAGGTTCACAAGATCATTAAATGTACACAAAATTTTTTGTACTAACTAATGCATCCTGTCTCTGTAACTACTAACCTTCTGTACATTTCAGGCTTCAGAAATCCAACAAAATTACTACCAAAATAGCCAACAATTATTAGGACCGCAAAAAAAAAATACAACTAGTATCCATCTCCTACCCTAATTGGGAATTAAAGTGCCACGGCCATTACTATATCTGGATAGATGAGATTCTACACCTCCGCAATATACGTCAATTCTTTTGTAGATGGAAATCCTTCGAACTTTTAAATGGGCAAAATTGATAGGTTGTGATAAAAATCGCCTCTACTTAGAATACCCAGCAATTTTTTTTTTTTTTTTTTGCCTCAATGTACTGTAGATGTCCTGCCACCTATATATATTGAACCGATCACTCCCATTTAGGGAACCTCTCTCACTCTCACTAGTTGTACAGATAGATTGGAAATTTATACTTTATAAGTTAATTTTCCTAATCATTATTCACCTCAATAATTCATTATCATAATGTCTATCATCAAGTTTGGTTTACCCAACACTGATGTGTGGAAGATTCCAAGTATGGATACTCCAGTGGCTCCAAGTCCTTTTGAATCAGAATGGCTCTCCAATTTGTATTATATGTCCATGAAACTGATTACTCCAATGACTATTGCCATTGTTTACTTCACATCTGTTCATTTCATCAACCCAATCATCAGAAATAGACAAGTTAGAAAGTACCAACAACAACAAAAGAAGAATGGTAAGGAAGTTGAATCTAATCCAAAGAGACTTCCAGCTGCCCCATATGCCATTTCCCAAACTTCTGCTTTCAGATTATTTGTTCTTTTACACAATGTCTTTCTTTGTGCTTACTCTGTTTGGACTTTCTTAGGTATGACTTCTTCAATGGTCAACAATATGCAATTTTTCAAGGGTAATGTTTTACCAACTTTCTTCAAATCTGAAGATTTCACTTACCACAAATTTGAACTTTTATTCCATTCCGTTTGTGATTCCAAACAAGGTATTTTCTCTAGACTTCTTAATGAAACTGGTCTTCACAACTTAGAAGTTTTTGGTTTCTGGTTTTACCTTTCTAAGTTTTATGAAGTTATTGATACCATCATTATTTTATTAAAGGGTAGAGAATCTTCTTTATTACAAAGTTATCATCATGCCGGAGCTATGATGTGTATGTGGGCTGGTATCAGATTCCAATCTCCACCAATTTGGATTTTCGTTGTTTTCAACTCTTTTATTCACTCTTTGATGTACTTTTACTTCTCTTTAAGTTGTTTACACATCAGAGTTCCAGGGATTTTCAAGAGAGTTTTAACTTCTTTGCAAATCACTCAATTCGTGGTTGGTGGATCTTTTGCAATTTTGCACGCATTCATTTGGATCATTGATACCAACACTAATGGTGAAATTGAACTTATTAGTTGTATTAGCAATGCTGATCAAGCTTTATCCATTTTGATTAATGTTGCTTATTTAACTCCATTGACTATGCTCTTTGCTGCTTTCTACATTGAAAGTTACTTGAAGAGAAAGTAAAAATTTTAAATTATTTAATAGAAAGAAACATCTGTGTCAAAATATACTCAAAACACAGCCATACTAAATAGGAGTAATACTGATAACAGCCAATTATATTTATTTATCTTCTTGTCGTAGTTTAAGAAAAACTTTTTTTTTTTTTAGAACAAACTACTTTATTAATAAGTATGTTCCATTATTGGTAACTTACTGTGTGTACCTAATCATAGTTAGAGACATAGAGATGTACAGGAAAAACCACCGACAATTTGCATCCGGATATTATCTAACCCAGATTCGAGTTTACGATGTATCTGAGCCAAATTGTCATACGCCGAAAAATGGAAATCGAGCTCTTAATTTTCTAGACGGAAATTGGTTCAGACTGTGTCAATGCTCCTGGCATTTGCCAAGTAACAGTAACTAAAACTTGCCACCGCGAATTTTGCACTTTATGGATTATGAGGTTGAGTCTGTGGAAGCTCCAAGACCCGTGACCGTGTCTCAAACAAGTAATGAATAAAATGTAGGTTAATATCACTAAAAGAACATTAATAGAATTAGATAAATGTTCATGTTGAAAGATCTTACTGCCCCGTCACTTCCACACCTTGTGTGTCACCCAGTAGGTTTCCTAAATATTATCCTTCTATCACTTTGTATGATGGTATTTTTTAAGTAAACTTCCTCTTATCTTGCATGGGTTGCAGTCGCGCAGTGCTTTGTTTTACCCCCCCCACACACATTACCTCATGACGCCAAGCCACTTAAACTGCATATACAAAAAACCAGCAACCCATAAGTAACCCGATTAAACTTGGAAATTATTAATGGTTTAGTTTATTGTAATATATTCTCGGGAAATCAAAATACAATCGAAGTTTTTCTTTTATTCCGATTTTATTCAATACCACAAGCATATGATCTATATACTTCTTCTTTAAGGAATCTTCTCCATAATGAGTAGTAGCAAGGAAACATTGTTTGATCAAACCAGTTCTCAAGGTCAGGTACCAGGGGCACTTCCACCTTCTTCGGTCTTAACCCATGCGAATAGCGCCAGCACCAGTGCTGCCCATCCTATCTCCAATAAGAACTTGAATATAGACAATATAGACCTGATTGAACAAAACTTATTGGTAAATGATGAATTACACCAAGAAGAAGAAGGAGGAGGAGAAGAAGAATCATCATCATCATCATCATCTATATCAAGTGATTCATTTAATAGTCATCCAAAAGTATCTTTCAGTATGCATGAAAGAGTCAGTGAAGCTGATGATCCCGTCAGGTACGAGGCAAGTGATCAAGATCATATGGATGAACATGGTAATCTTTACAATCATATTGATTTTGATGCTAAACGTTATACATCAAGACTATCATTTAAAGGTACTCGTTTAGTTTATTTCACATCTGCTTTTGTTTCATTATTTGTTTCATTATTTGGATATGAACAAGGTGTATGTTCAGGTATTCTTACATTTGTAACTTTTACTTCTTATTTTCATCATCCAACTGCTACTGAAATAGGTGTGGTTATATCCATTTTAGAAATCGGTGCAATGATTAGTTCTTTATTAGTTGCCAAAATGCTGGATAAGTTTGGTCGTAAAAGAACTATATTAATGGGAACTTTTTTATTTATAATTGGTGGTTCTTTACAATCCTTTGGTACTAATCTTTGGGTTTTTGGGGTTGGTAGAGTCTTTTCTGGATTTGGTGTAGGTATTTTATCAACTATTGTTCCTTCTTATCAATGTGAAATTTCCCCTAGTGAAGAAAGAGGTAAGTTGGTTTGTGCTGAATTTACTGGAAACATTAGTGGTTATGCTCTTAGTGTTTGGGTGGATTATTTCTGTTATTTCATTCAAAATATTGGTGATGCTAGAAAAAAGCCTCATAGTTTTATTGCCCAATTATCCTGGAGATTACCTTTATTTATTCAAGTGATTATTGCCATTGTATTACTTGTTGGCGGATTTTTTATTGTTGAATCCCCAAGATGGCTTCTCGATGTGGATGAAGATCAAAAAGGTTTCCATGTTTTACTGTTGCTCTATGATTCTCATAATGATAGAGATAAAGCACGTAAAGAATTCTTTATGATAAAAAATTCTATTCTCCTTGAAAGAAAAACCACTCCAAAACGTGAAAGAAGTTGGAAACATATGCTTAAAAATTATATTTCTCGTGTTTTAATTGCATGTTCAGCTCTTGGTTTAGCACAATTAAATGGTATTAATATTATTTCGTATTATGCTCCGATGGTTTTTGCAGAAGCAGGTTTCAATGATTCAAATGCGTTATTAATGACTGGTATTAATGCTTTGGTTTATTTGGCCAGTACAATTCCTCCTTGGTTCTTGGTAGATCATTGGGGTCGTAAACCGATTTTGGTATCAGGAGCCATACTGATGTGGACATGTTTATCATTGATTTCTTTGGTAATGTATCTTGATAAATCATTTACTCCACTGATGGTAGCTTTATTGGTGATTATTTATAATGCTTCATTTGGATATAGTTGGGGACCTATTGGATTTTTAATTCCACCAGAAGTATATCCATTGGCAGTGCGTTCAAAGGGTGTTTCGTTATCTACAGCCACCAATTGGCTTGCCAATTATATTGTGGGTCAATTAACTCCAATCTTACAAGAAAGTATTGGATGGAAAATGTATTTGTTCCCAGCAGGAAGTTGTTTGATTTCTGTATTTGTTGTTCTTATGTTTTACCCTGAAACCAAGGGAGTTGAATTGGAAGATATTGATGGAGTATTCAATGAATTTTATGCAATTAAATCTCCAATCAAGAGAATAAAACTGATGGCTTACAGTAGTGGAACATATCAAAGAGTCGAAGGAAATGAAGAATACTACAAATCGTCTTTAGGACCAGCTGGACGTATGGAATTAGAATTGGACGAATTTGATTATGAATTAGGGACAAGTGCACCTACAAGGCATATGCTTTAATAGAAATAGAACAAACGAAACCAGTAAAAGAGCAAAAGAGCAAAAGAGCAAAAGAGTAAAAAAGGCAAAGAAGCAAAAAGAAATCCAAAGAAGTATCGGTCATTCTGCGGATTTGTGAATTTTTAGACTTATTAGTTTGTAGCTCTAATGCTCCAGTGTACTTCTATAGGTCTTTAACTAATATAATACCAGGTAACTTTATAAAATTACTGACAAACAAATTGCTTTTTGTTTTTTGACGGATCTAGACAATCTCTCAGTCAATCTCTAACTACACGCGTCTAGTACACATCAACCTGCCTTCTCACAGCTAGTCTAAAAACTACTCTTAGGTTATATGGTCGCTACAGATACGTTCACACGTGACCTGTCCTGCATTGCCGACCGTTGAAGGAGTGGAGAAACTAAAAAAATTTTATTGTTGACAGGGCTATTTCCGCGGAGCCAACAATACGACGATTGGTGGGTTTGGGTCCGGTGATTGCTAAGGGTGATACAGTCAGATTTAAATTTAATTGCGGTATGTCAAATATCAAGGTATTATTTTTGCAAATATTAAAACTTTGACCCCACTTGCTCTACAAGGTAGATCCTTACCAAGCAAAGTCACTTACTTCTAGTGATAGCCTCATCGAAAAGGGTTGAGAAAGCGCGGCAACCATCGGAAATTTTGGCCTGATTGGGATCGCGGAGTTCTTGGTGAAGAAGCATGATCACAAAAATTATTTAGCGGAACGATGAAATGTTTCATCCTAAACAATTAATTTGTTGCAATAAATGTCATGTTGTACCTGTACTATATATGTTAAGTGACAAGTCATCTACTCCTCCCTCTTGCCCTTCCGACTTTTTCTTTTTTTATGTTGGTATGGTTTTTTTTATTTTTATTTTTTGGATTCTTAATTTTCGTTTTCCCCCCCTTTCACGTATGACTGACTGGCTGTTGTCTAGGATTTCTCTGATCTATCCCTATTTTGGATCGCTTAAGATTCCCTTAACTAAAACTGGGTGGTGGGTGGACTGAGATTAAAAAAGAAAAGAAAAGAAAAGAAGAAACAAGATCCTTACTACTACTACAACAACAACAACAACAACCTAACAATATACGGCACCAACCTATTGATCTGTGACCGTGTGGCCCTTCGCAATCCCATACTCTGTCTCTGTTACTGGTAATCATATTGTTGTTATCATACACCGCAACTAGTCAATTACACTGGTGTAAATATTTTTCTAGAATTCCTCTCTATTTTTACTCCAAAAGTGACCTCTAGTGACCTGGACGACGTTATCAGTAGTGATATGTTTTTTTTTTTTTGCTCCGAAACACTTGCCATTTTGCCGTTTGCCCCAGACTTTCGAGTTTGTTGTAATGGTGCCCTGATACCAATCGTATACTATAAAGCGTCTGTAGTTGTGATAGGTGTTATGCCCTGACCCTGAAGTTCCGGTTGCCGTTTGTTTCGTTGCTTTACGATTTCCCCTTCCTAGTTGATTTGCCCTAATTTTTTGGCCCTATTTCCTTCATATGGGTGCTTGTCCGTACCCCTCCGAAAAATGATCTCTTATCTATAATTGATTTCTTTTCTTTTTTTTTTTTTTGCTCTATTAACCTCACCTCACGCACTGTTTCTTTGGGACTCGGGCCTAGTTTGGTGGATTTCTATTGTTATATATCTAAGACAAGTTTCAGGTTCTACAATTCTTTTTTTTAGGTTATTTACACAGTGTTTTGTTGAATTATAGAGAAACAGAAATTGATATCCATCATGGCGGTTCATACTCAAATGTTAGAACCCATTGAAATCCCTTGTTCATTACTGCCTCCTTCAATACCTGGCAAACCTATTAAACAACTTAGAAGACTAAAGAGAACTCTGTATACGGGGGTATCTCAACAATCACTTCAAAGATTACAACAATATAATTCCCACCCTCATCCACTTAGTGATGAATATGTTCCTGGAACTCTTTATGGTGGAGATTATGATGATGATCTAGAGATGTCTGGTAATCCATCTTCATTAGATAATTATTATTCCGATGAGGAAAGTGATGATTCGTTTAGTTCATGTTCATCTACATCTTCATTAAATCCAAATTCAAAATCTTTTGAATATTTGAAGACTCCCACCATTTTAGTGGGATCCTTATCTTCCGTCAGTACTGTTAGTACTCTGGCTACTTTATCATCAAGTCCAGCTCTTTGCATTTCACCTCCTCGCACTTCGGTTAGTGCTGCTTCCATCACATCTCATGGGTTTACTACCAAAACTACTTTAATATCAGGTTCTGCCGATAGTCTTATTAATATACTTAATGATCAGCAAGAAAAACCAAAAAAGACTTTTGTTTCCAATATATCTTCCAGTTTCAAAAGTTTAAAAGATTCTATCAAATTAAATTGGTTACCTTACTCATCATTACCACCTCGCATGACTGATGACCTTATTCCAACTACTCCAAAACCACAACAAAAACCATCCAATCAAATACAAAATGAACCTCAAGAATTAATTACCTTCAAATCAGATGAATGTGAAAAAACTGAATTCGTTCATACCAAGAGTTCTTTTAAAAATAGAGATCAAAGAATAAATTCTTCTTTTCTTAGATTATATGCTGCTGATTTCAATGCTCGTGCGATTTCAAGAACTCTTCCTAATTCCAATTTTGATTCAAATTCTAATGATAATACAGAATTAGTTAAAATGATAGAAACTAATCCTCTGCTTAAGCATTTCCATTATTGTCATAATATTTATCGTGTGTCATCGATGTCAAGAGATAAATTATGGAATAGTATTATTCTTCCTCCTAGAAATGATGATTCTCCTACTCAATGTATTGATTCATCCGATTATGTCTACGTGGATGAAGAAGCTGATGATGAATGTTATTCTGTCATTCGTCCTTCAGGTAAAAACTACATGCCATGGAGTAACAAACAACTCAACCATACTTCTGCATTTACTCCAGCTGGTATCAAAAAGAATGGAGCTGTCATGATTAATGGCTTGGCTCCTTCTTCTGGTGTCACAAGAACTCAATATACTGTCAAAGGATATTGTAATTCTAGATGGTTGTCAACAATCTCATCATAGATTCAATTCTTCAAGGCTAGTCCTAAAATTCCCTTTTAATATATACAGCTTAATTTACTTCTCATAAATAGAAACCAATAATTACCAACTTTTTTGAAAAAAAAAAGTGAGTTGATAATTTAATATAATGAATAACGATACATGAAAATATCAAAATATCCAACTACTACTAAAGACTGGATAATCAGTCATATTTTAGTATTTGTACAACAGAATAAATAAGTTTAAAAACTGTGAGAGAAGAAAAACTGTCAAAATCACTGTCTACTAAATTAATATATAGTGTACCATATTATGTACATTTGACAGGACAACCGTAATTAAAGAATGCCTCTCAATTATAGAGATTCATAGTGAGTATGGGAAAGTGAGACAGTGAGAGGTGAGACCAAAATGGAGCCATACTCAAAAAAAGCAGTCACACCTCGCACGTGATGGGGTTTCCATTTGGCACATTCGCTCTCTCATCGCAGCCCACAATTTTTCAACCTACCGGACTCGTCCTGTGGGTGCTGCCAGTGGTTTAACAAAAGTTTTTTTGGCTCACTTACAAACGAATCTTTTCCAGTAACGTACCTAATCAAAGATGGCTCCAAAAGGAAAGAAGGTCGCTCCAGCTCCATTAGCTACTAAGGCTCCAAAGGCTGCCTCCACCAAGAACCCATTATTCGAATCCACCCCAAAGAACTTTGGTATTGGTCAATCCATCCAACCAAAGAGAAACTTGTCTAGATTCGTCAAATGGCCAGAATACGTTAGATTACAAAGACAAAAGAAGATCTTGTCTTTGAGATTGAAGGTTCCTCCAGCTATTGCCCAATTCCAAAACGTTTTGGACAAGAACACTGCTGCTCAAGCCATCAAGTTGTTCAACAAGTACAGACCAGAAACTTCTGCTGAAAAGAAGGAAAGATTAACCAAGGAAGCCGCTGCCATCGCTGAAGGTAAGACTGCTAAGGATGTCTCTCCAAAGCCAGTTGTTGTCAAGTACGGTTTAAACCACGTTGTCTCCTTGATTGAAAACAAGAAGGCTAAGTTGGTCTTGATCGCCAACGATGTTGACCCAATTGAATTAGTTGTTTTCTTACCAGCTTTATGTAAGAAGATGGGTGTTCCATACGCCATCGTGAAGGGTAAGGCTAGATTAGGTACTTTAGTCCACAAGAAGACCTCTTCTGTTGCTGCTTTAACCGAAGTTAACTCTGCTGATGAAGCTGAATTAGCCAAGTTGGTTTCTACCATCAACGCTAACTTCATCGAAAAGTACGAAGACTCTAGAAGACACTGGGGTGGTGGTATCATGGGTTCCAAGGCCAACGAAAAGAAGGTCAAGAAGGCTAAGGCTCTCGATGTTGCCCCAACCAACTAATTGTTTAGTAGTAGTATTAAATAATTAAACAAAATCATAATGTGTGCAATAGAAACATGTAGGTCCGACTCATATCGAAGTTCAGAATAGTATATAAAATCGCTGGGGTAGACTCCCCTGTAGTTAGAAGGTGAGTGAAAACTTTTGTCCTCATTGATCCGTGGATTAATATCTATTATAGTTTACCTATAAATTACGATCTATGATGATATGATCAAAATGAGGTTATCCTTAGAATGATTATATTGCATATATGTGCTTTTTGTACACTACTCTTTGTACTAACTATTGTTTTTTCGCTTCTTTCTTTGCCTTGTCAGCAACAAAGTAGATGGTTATGTAGTTTCTCCCCACTCACTATTTTGCATCAATTATAGAATGCAAGAAACAGACACCAAGTCAAGAATCAATGATGAATTTACCATGCCAAGGGGCCCGGAATATAGCAATATGATCCTTTCACAGTATCCTTAGTGGGTATAGTGTTGTTTATAGTGTAGTGATTCACTTTATAATATCTAATTATTGTGAACCACTCATCCTCACTACAATCAGTATAGGTTAATATAGCGTAAAGAATCCTTAAAAAGTATATAAATTTGTCAATAAGCTATAATCATGCCCTGATGAATAAAATTCCATTAAACTGGTCAACACCTCCTCTTAAGTACTCAAGACTTAGTTGGTCTGGAACTTGGTGATAGTAACTTATAGTGAGAAAATTAATCGGTGACAAAAAATTCCACAATGGCTAAAAAATTACAAAAACCACCCATAACACCATTAACCAGCACCCATTACCACCTAGTACCTCTCCACAACCACCACTATGTTTCTAATATGTTCTGTGCAAACCCCCAGCTTTCACTGATTAGTTTACATGTAGGGTCACGTGCTGCCGGGTAACCCCCCAAATTTCAGCCAATTAAAAAATCGATTTTTCTCATAGACGTAATCTTTACCATTCGGTTTTGCACCACTTATGAAAAAAAACCATTCGAACGTTTGAATAGGTTTGATTGAATACGTTTGGATTCACCAATACAAATATACAAAATGTCATTTTTTAGGGACTTAATAGAATCTGTGATTCCAGCTGCTTACGCTGAAGAAGTATGTGAAAATCACTAGGCACGAATTGGCTTGATGTTAGTGTGGTGAAACATAATGAAAACTGACAATTGATCAAATGAATAATACAAATGAAAGTTAGTCATGTTGTTTGTGAAGATCATATGTGAATTTTTAGGAGTTATGCCCACTAATAAATCAAACTTATACCAATGTGGATGAATCAATGAAAATGTTTACTAACAATTGTTTTTAGGCCGAAGAAGAGCAAGTTGAAGAATCTCAAGAAGAAGAACAAACTGAAGAATCCACCGAAGAATCCACCGAAGAATCCGAAGACGCTGAAGAAGAAGAAGAAGACGAAGATGAAGACGACGAAGACGAAGATGATGAAGATGAAGATGAACTCGTTGATCCATTAGAAACCTTACGTGATGAATGTAAAGACACTCCAGCATGTAAGCCATTCGACCACCACTTCCACGAATGTGTTGAAAGAGTCACCAAGGAACAAGAAGAAGAAGACTACGAACACAAGGCATATAAGGAAGACTGTATTGAAGAATTCTTCCACTTGAACCACTGTATCAACGACTGTGTTGCCCCAAGATTGTTCTACAAATTAAAATAAATTCACTTCCAATGTCTCGATACATCGGCATTACTCCAAGCATGATTGACTATTCCGTTAAAATTGTTAATATACCTGTACAGGCTATTTAAATACATACAACTTTGTAAAAAAAACAGCATAATGACAGTGACTTATCACTCTGTACACATCAATGACCTATCATTCACCATTCTTCGTAGTGGGTTTTGAATATTGGGTAACGTATTTGGTGACTGTATAAATACCTACAATGTTCTTACCAACAAATTAACTGACTATCTAGCTATATATATTATTCTTATATATACAAGATAATATCAGAAGGCCGCTTACGCTATATTAATATAGGATTATTAGTCATTATTATTATTATTATTAGGATTTAAGCATTAGTTATTGGTAGTACAAGGCAACTGGTATAAAAATGGAAATAGCGGTAGTAGTAAATGAAATATACATGGGCAAATCAATTAGATCATATACTGAATGCTTCAGTTGCCATAGTTCTGGTTCAATGTAGAGTTGAAATCAATTATCATTGGTTGATCTCTTGTCGACTACTATCCATTCTCAATAAAAAGTAGGGATCTCGTAATTGCAATTGGTGATGATACCAAGCAATATTTTTTTTTTAAAAAATCAAGAATCGGGCCGCGGACTAATTCAGCCCACAATCTAACACTATTGGCCTCTTGTTTGTTGTGTTGATGGCGCGTGGATCTCGTATTTTCTGATTTCTGGGTATATATATAATACGGGTGTGTTTGCAAACATTTACGCCTTTACTGAAAGCAAAAATGGGAAAACATATCAATTGAATCATGACAATCACGTAACAATACTTAATAAGGAATTCCCAACAACTTTTATTAGAGCACTCTATATTGAAAATGACTCCACCTAAAGTTAAATCACCATCTATACCATTAACTTGTATTATTTGCCTGCATTCAACTTGGCAAATCACACTTGTTGGTTTATAGCCCCCCACCTCTCGTAGTTTGCGGATCATCACCTGACAACATTTCTCCAAAAAGTATCTCTATTATACACTACGACGTGCACATGACTGCTGCCCACCTTTGTATATTTCCTTCTATGTTCTCCAATCGGTTGGTTTTGAGGGCATCTTGCTGATTATAACCTTTAGGACCCGGCAGTCACGTGAATATGTTGAAATTCGAAGCCCACTGGTCGCAGGAAATAGTGGAATTTTTGAGAACAGTTTCTACCCAGTAATATAACTTAACGCCAATCCTGAATCGATCTATATTAGTGGGAGAAAGATAGAATTGTAAAGGGCAAGAACAAAGAGGAAAAAAAAGGGTATCTACGAAATGTCAAACTAGGGAACATCCATGCCACACCTTAATTTCGTTATACTCGTGTAGATACGTCGATGGAGATTATTAGTAGGTTGATCCATAGGCCCGATTTTTCCGTCTCTAAAAGGGCACTTGTGTATTTGACACCCCATTCCCCATTCTCCAGTTGGCACCGGAACTCGCACTAGCCCCGAAAAATCATCATATAAGTATTGGGCAGTTGCCACCACCGCGGATTGAAATTCCAAGAAACCATTTCCCACTGAATCAATTTTGAAGAAGTACAAGACCGTGTCTTGAATAGGGAGAAGGAACACCAAGAAGACAAGAATAAGAAGAACATCAAAGAACCACCGTTGAATTAAATATGTCTACCGAAACTACATCCACCACTTCCGTTAAGCCAGTTATCGAAGAAAGAATCTATGTTGGTAACGTTGATTATAAGGCAACTGAAGAAGAGTTGAAAGAATTGTTTGAAAGTTTGAATGTGTATGTATAAAATCAAAAATATTTCAACCATTGATTTCATTGATTGATCAAACAAAAAACAAAAAAAAAAACAACATGAAGTACTAACTTATAAATTTACAGCGTTGACGTTGAAATTCCATTCAAGGAAATCACTCGTGGTCCTGAAAAGGTTATTAAGAGACATTTAGGGTTCGCCTTTGTCCAATTCTCCAATAAGGAAGATGCCGACAAGGCAATTGCAGAGTTCAGTGGTAAAAAATTCCACAGAAGAAACATATTCATTAAGAAAGCAGTTCCTCCTCCAACTGAAGAGGAAAAGAAGGAAAGAGTGGAAGCATACAAGGCTAAGAAGGCTACTATTTTAGCTAGCAAGGCCAAGGCCAAGGCCGAAAAGAAAGAAGAAGCAGCTGCCGCTGCTGCTGCCACCAAGAAGGCTACCAAGACCGCTAAGACTAGTGAAGAAAAGGTTCCAGAAGGTAAGGCTTCCAGTGATACTATTTTCGTCACCAACTTAGATTACAAGGTTGATGTGAAAACTTTGAATAGCCTTTTCAAGGAATTGAAGCCAAAGTGGATTCATGTTCCAACTAGAAGAGTTCCATACTACATTTTAAAGAAGCAACAAGCTGAAGGTCGTCCAAAGAGTTTCTTAAACAAGGGTATTGCTTTTGTTAAGTTTGGTAATGAAGAAACCCAAAAGAAGGCTGTTGCTGAATTCAATGGTAAGGAACTTAATGGTAGAGAAATCATTGTTGATATTGCCATTGATGCTAGAATTCCAAAGGAAGAAGATGCTAAGTCCGATGAAACCAAGGAAGAAGTCAAGGAAGAAGAATCTGCTTAAAGTTTCTTGATCCTCCCCCAGTTTCTACAAAATTCATGATTTTAGTTCTTGTTGACCAAATTCCACTCCCTCTTTATGTTGAAAACTGTCAGTCAATTAGACAGGAAATTTTTTAACTTGTTTGTAGTTTAAAAGGAATTCTTAACTGAAATCTCTTTTTAGTTTAAACATTCAAGAATCAATACATATAAGCCTATTGTATTTCATTATTATAATTATAGTTATTATTATTATTATTATTGTCATTATTATTAGTATTAATTGATTTGTTGTAGATCCAATTTCCATCAATTGGGTGTAGAGAAACTAATTTCGGAGTTTACAAATCAAAATCATGGATTTATGAGATATTAGATTATTATGTTGGGGGAAAACCAATTTACGAGACAAGGTAAGTTTTAATGTGGGGTCATTTTTGATAGTACTTAGTAGATACCAATTAGTAGGACAAAAGTCAGTAGTTGGAATGATGGGAGGACAGATTGGAGTCTCACGTGATAGAATGTTATGTGTGACTGCTTTTTTCTCAGCCATGATGGACACGTGATGGCATTCCCACTACGGTAAACCTGCGCCGCACGCACTGATGGTGTGAAAAATTTGTCTCCAGTCTCACCCCCAACCTCGTTTCGCAGCGAAAAATTGTACCTTGTTGAAAAAGACGATACCAGGTATCTTTAACAACTTAACAAAATGGGTATGTAAAATCCAGACATAAAACGACCCAAACGTTCGACCAAATACCATGAGAATCAAGACCACATCAACAGAATGAACAGGCGGATACAAAGAGCAAGACGGATGAATGTTATACTATGAACAAATTGTTTTATTCAAAGCTTCTTCTATGCTTTTTTTTCATGATGAATTTTTTTCGAATTTTTTCACCAAAACGTTTTAGAACAAATCAAAGTAGATGGACAATATACTAACAATTTTACAGGTAGAGTTATTCGTAACCAAAGAAAAGGTGCTGGATCTATCTTCACCTCTCACACCAGATTGAGAAAAGGTGCTGCCAAGTTAAGAACCTTGGATTACGCTGAACGTCACGGTTACATTCGTGGTATCGTTAAGCAAATCATCCACGATCCAGGAAGAGGTGCTCCATTAGCTAAGGTTGTTTTCCGTGACCCATACAGATACAAGTTGAGAGAAGAAACTTTCATTGCTAACGAAGGTGTCTACACTGGTCAATTCATTTACGCTGGTAAGAAGGCTTCCTTGAACGTCGGTAACATCTTGCCATTAGGTGAATGTCCAGAAGGTACCATTGTCTCCAACGTTGAAGAAAAGGCTGGTGACAGAGGTGCTTTAGGTAGAACCTCCGGTAACTACGTTATCATTATCGGGCACAACCCAGATGAAGGTAAGACCAGAGTCAAGTTACCATCTGGTGCTAAGAAGATCATCTCTTCTTCCGCTAGAGGTGTCATCGGTGTCGTTGCCGGTGGTGGTAGAATTGATAAGCCATTGTTAAAGGCTGGTAGAGCTTTCCACAAGTACAAGGTTAAGAGAAACTCTTGGCCAAAGACCAGAGGTGTTGCCATGAACCCAGTTGATCACCCTCATGGTGGTGGTAACCATCAACACATTGGTAAGGCTTCTACTATTTCTAGAGGTGCTGTTTCCGGTCAAAAGGCTGGTTTGATTGCTGCCAGAAGAACCGGTTTATTGCGTGGTACTCAAAAGACCTCCGATTAAGCGGCCCTCTTGTATATCTACTGAATTTAAAATTCATACTTTCTTGCAAAGAAAACATCCTTTGTGCATTAATATACATCCATGTATCGAATCTTGTAGTAATCAAAAAAGTGATTATTTGGATGTTTCTATTTTAAAAAATTAATGAAGTAAAGAAATATAATAGAGATCATCTTATGGTATTAGGACGACGAAGTTTGACTTGCTGTAGTTGGACCATTTTAAATGTAGTTTTTGTTTTGTTGTTGCTCCAATACAAAGATCTGTAGTATGTTATCTAAGTAGTATATGTCGTGAAAAATGTCAAGACTATGTCAAAACTAATCATAAATTCATTCTTACCAAAAAGAAGAGAATAGTTTAGCGCCATTGCCTCAACCGTTACATGGTAGTTCCAGTCCACTTTAATCATGTAAGCAACTCTTTTTTGACTTTTAATAATCTTCTGTCAATTTTTCATGCCAAGTAAATTAATTTCAATGATTTTGATGCCATCTGTTTAGTTGGGTCTCGTAAATCATCTATAACACTTTACTTCTATATATTCACCCCAGAATTATATTCGAGTTACCCCCGTTGATTAGTCCGCTTTTAAGCCCAATCTTAGGCTTTACAATAGAGGGCATCTCTTTCCATGTATGTAGAAGCGCTACCAAAATTACTGGATTTGTCGCGCCTGATAAAAATTACGAGGCACATGTGGGAATATATTGGAAAGAGGAAGAGTGATAGGTGTGATGGTAATAAGCTCCATACCATGAAGTCACAAATAACCATTTCAAGGTCGTCCCACTTACCTTCTATTGATTTGAGGGTCTTTTGGTGCTATTTATTTGACTGCAAATTATGCCAGTGAACATTATGTGTTGCGTGGACAAGTGCATCGCTAGTTTTTTGCCGTACAGGTATCAAAACCCCTACAAGAAGCCATGGGAAGCATGGCAATATTAGAGACGAATTGCACCCGACAAACACTAACGGAGGCTGTGTAAAATTAGATACGTATTCGTATTGAGATAATGAGAGTAAGAAACAGGGACCTGTAGCCACCAATGTCTCAGGTTTTTACCCTTTCTTTAGGGTCTTCAATTGTTTCCAAATTGACCGACGATCCCTGTTCCTCCTCGATGAGCCATCCCATCTCTGATAAGCTGCTTCCCAAAGAAGAGAAACCGCCAATTTTTTGCAGTGAAAAAAAATATCTAAGTATATTTGAAGGACAGCTCGTACCTCATTCCTGAGTTTAATATGAACCAATCAATAGAATTCACAAATTAGCTTTATACTCCGCATTAATTTTTTTTTATCCATAGTTTGCCAATCCAGTTTTCGATTTGTCATTGACTGTTATGTGACCCGTGGATTAGTGATTTAGTCCTTTGTCTTTTGGCGGTGAACCAAGTCTGTAGTTTGTGTCATTTGTCTTCCTATTATGACTAATTAGATCCCTCTAAGTTTAGAATGTCTCGGCCATACAATCAACGGCATTACTAGAATTGCGAAATCCGAGTGAGTCACTTGCCAAACTATTTAACATCTTGGTATATCACCATGGACTACTCCCTCGTCAATCATGACTCTTTCGGTTTAAATGGATTTAATCGGTAGAATTCGCTCTTCTGTTCTTACTTTCATTACCATTAGTTCTTTTTATTTTATTTTTTTTTTTTTTTTCCCTCTCTGCTTGCAAATTGTTATTATTACAATATTTTTATTATCTAGGTCTGGTTCCTAACTGTAATTATTGGTTTGGAATGCGTGTACATAAATTGCAAGTATATCTCTCTAAATTTTTTTTTCAATTTCTCCCTTTCGTTACTCTTCACAATGACACAGAATACAACTAGTTCAAGTTGTACTCTTTGGGTCAACGATGACTTTAGCAAATGTGCTCGAGGGTACTTTAACCTGTACCCTCCGCTAGTGATTGGAGTACTTTCTTTATCAATTCTTTTGATGAAAAGTGTTGCTTCTTATCACAGAGCTTCAAAAAGAATAAAATTAGATAATGAAGAACGTCCACTTTTAGCAAGTAACGATGCATATGGTTCGATTGAATCTCCAAATTCCCAGCATGTCTCCCTTAAAGACCGTCACTTTGATTTACTTAGATTACCTGATACCAATGAAGATGGTACTCCTTATGGTAAAGTTGAATTGGTTTATAAAGGTCCTTTAGAAAGATTAAGAGTCACTTTAGAATACCTTTTCGTCATTGGTGAATTAGGCCTTGCATTATCTTTATTCTTCATTAAAGATCTTCAAAATGAATTTAAACATGCTTTCTATGTTCCTATTATTAAATCCCTTTTCTGGGCTTATGTGTTCATTATTGTTTCAATTAGAGTTGGAAACTTAAGGAAAGTTAACATCAGATTACCTAACTTATGGATTCATTCTACTTCCATTTATTTCTTTAATTTCTTCACCTCTATTTTAACCTTTAGATCTGCATTGGTTGGAACTGTGAAAAATCATACTGCTAAAACTTATTATATTGCTGAATTTGCTCTTTCTGCAGCTTTATTGGTGTTAAACTTCACTTCTACTGCTGGTGATAAACCATCTAAATTATATGTTACCAATGATGGCGCCACTCCATCTCCAGAAAACATTTCCAGTATTTTATCATTCATCACTTACTCTTGGATTGATAAAATGGTCTGGAAGGCTTACAAGCGTCCTTTGGAAAAGAGCGATATTTGGGGTTTAAGAGAAGATGATTACGCTTTATATGTTCTTAAATCTTTCGAAGCTAACAAGACTAGATTAAGATTCACCGTTAAATTATTTTACCATTTCAAATTCCTTTTTGCTGTTCAAGCTTTCTACGCTATCACTGAATCTTTCTTGATTTTCGTTCCTTCTCTTCTCTTGAAGAGAGTTTTAGAATATGTCGAAAGTCCAACTACCTCCTCAAAGGTTTTGGCTTGGACCTTCATTTGTTTGATGCCTTTATTCAAATTGGTCGATTCTATCTTCTCTGGTTGTTCCTTATTCTTAGGTAGAAGAGTTTGTGTTAGAATGAAGGCCATTATTATTGGTGAAGTTTATGCTAAGGCTTTAAGAAGAAAGATCACCGTTTCTGAAACTGCTGCTGATAAAGATGATGATGAAGAAGAAGCCAAGGATGGTGAAGAATCTAAAGATGATGCTCCAAAGAAGACTGCTGAATTGGGTGCCATTATCAACTTGATGGCTATTGATGCCTTCAAGGTTTCTGAAATCTGTGGTTACTTACACTACTTCGTCAGTTCAGTTCTTATGATTTTCATTTGTATCTCCTTATTGTATAACTTACTTGGGTGGAGTGCCCTTGTTGGTGCTTTAACTGTTGTTCTTTTGTTCCCATTGAACTATAGTATTGCCAAATATGTTGCTAAGAAGCAAAAGGAAATGTTGGCTATCACTGATAAGAGAATTCAAAAACTTAATGAAACTTTCCAAAGTATTAGAATTATTAAGTTCTTCGCTTGGGAAGATCAATTCTTCAAGAACATCATGAAAATTAGAGAAGAAGAAATTTATATGTTAAAGATGAGACTTACTGCTTGGGCTGGTGGTGCTTTAGTTTGGTTCACCACTCCAACTTTGATTTCGTTGGTCACTTTTTACTGTTACACCATGATTCAAGGTAAGACTTTAACTGCCCCAATTGCTTTTACTTCTTTATCTTTATTCACTCTTTTAAGATCTCCATTAGATCAATTATCTGATATGACAGCTTATGTTATTCAATCTAAGGTTTCTTTAGATAGAGTTGCTGATTTCTTGGATGAAGAAGAAACTTCCAAGTATGAACAATTAGATCAAGAACGTGGTCCTGATAGTCCAGAAATTGGGTTTGAAAATGCTACATTTGCATGGAGTCCAAAATCAGACCAAGATTTTAAGTTAAGAGATTTAAATGTTGATTTCAAGTCTGAAAAATTGAACGTTATTATCGGTCCAACTGGTTCTGGTAAAACCTCATTGTTATTGGCTTTATTAGGTGAAATGACATTGATGCAAGGTAAAGTTTACTTACCAGGTATTATTCCAAGAGATGAGTTGGTTGTTGACCCTCAAACTGGTTTAACTGACTCTGTTGCGTACTGCTCTCAAGCCGCTTGGTTATTGAATGATACCATTAGAAACAATATTACCTTTTCTGCTCCATTTAACCAGAAACGTTATGACGAAGTTGTTGATGCCTGTGGATTGACTCGTGATTTTGAAATCCTTAGTGCTGGTGACTCTACTGAAGTTGGTGAAAAGGGTATTACTTTATCTGGTGGTCAAAAACAAAGAGTCTCTTTGGCCAGAGCTTTATACTCTAACTCTAAGCACGTTCTTTTAGATGATTGTTTATCTGCTGTTGACTCCCACACTGCCTTATGGATCTACGAAAACTGTATTTCTGGTCCATTGATGGTTGGTAGAACTTGTCTTTTGGTGTCTCACAATGTTGCTTTGACTGTTCAAAAGGCTGACTGGGTTGTTGTTATGGATAATGGTAAAATTAAGTCTCAAGGTACTCCTGAAGAAGTTTTACATGCTGGTCACCTTGGTGATGATGATTTGGTCAAAACTTCTGTTTTGAACTCTAGAGAACAATCACATACCAACTTGGCTTCTTTGCAAGAAAAGAATGCTGATATGAAAGCTAAGGCTGCCGTTATTGAAAAGAAATTAAAGGCAGTTCAAGATCCTAATGAAGAAGACACTAAGAAGACTGATGGTAAATTAGTCGAAGAAGAAGGTAAGGCTGTTGGTACTGTTGGCTTCGGAGTTTATGCTGGTTTTGCTAAGAATATTGGTGGTCCAGGTGTTTGGTTTATCATTATTGTTGCTTTCACTGTCTCTCAAGCTGCTTTCATGTTGCAAACCTGGTGGTTAAAGAATTGGTCTGCTAACAGTGGTGTTGACAATATGATTAACTCTATGATTATGCATACTGTTGGATCTTCTTATGATGTGTCTTCTATTAAGAATATCCCAATCATTCGTCACATCTTTACTTTCTTCTCTTGGATTAAAATGGCTAGAGCTTCCGTTGCAGTTTATAAGGAAGAACACAATACTTTGTACTACATTACTGTCTATGGTATTATTGGTATTTCTTATTCTCTTCTTGCTTCCATCAGAGTTCTTGTTACTTTCTTCTCCGGTATTAATGCTTCCAACAAAATTTTCAAAGATGTTTTGCTTACTATTTTACAAGCAAGATTAAGATTTTTTGACAAGACTCCAATTGGTAGAATTATGAATAGATTCTCTAAGGATATTGAATCTGTTGATCAAGAAATTACTCCAATGGCTGAAGGTATGTTTGCATGTGTTGTTCAATGTGTTTCTACTTTGATCTTGATTGTTTTTATTACTCCAGGTTTCTTGATTTTTGCCATTTTGATTTCTTTGATGTACTACGTTGTTGGTCTCTTATATCTTTCTCTTTCCAGAGAATTAAAGAGATTTGAATCAACTACCAAGTCTCCAATTCACCAACATTTTTCTGAATCATTGAATGGTGTTGCCACTATTAGAGCTTATGGTGTTGAGTCTAGATTCATGAAACAAAACTTGTCTCATATTGACAGTAACAACAGACCTTTTTTCTACTTGTGGGTTGCTAACAGATGGTTATCTCTTAGAATTGATTTGGTTGGTTCTTTGGTTTCCTTGTTCGCTGGTATCTTCGTTTTGACTTCTGTTGGAAAGATTGATGCTGGTTTGGCTGGTTTATCTTTGTCTTACGCTATTGCATTTTCTGAAAGTGCTTTATGGATTGTTCGTCTTTACGCCGTTGTTGAAATGAACATGAACTCCGTTGAAAGATTACAAGAATACCTTACTATTGAACAAGAACCACCATATGAAATTCCAGAAACTGAACCTCCAGCTTCATGGCCAGACAAAGGTGCTATCTCTGTTAATGATGTTTCTTTGAGATATGACCCATCTTTACCAAGAGTCATTAAGAATGTTTCTTTTGATGTTGAACCAAATAACAAGGTTGGTATTGTTGGACGTACTGGTGCTGGTAAATCCACAATTATCACTGCATTCTTCAGATTTTTGGATCCTGAAACGGGTAATATTCTGATTGATGGTATTGACATTACCAAGATTGGTTTAAGAAACTTACGTCAAGCTATTACTATTATTCCTCAAGATCCTACCTTATTTGCTGGTACTATTAGATCCAACTTGGATCCATTTGATGAGTATAATGATGAACAAATTCTTGAAGCTTTAAGAAGAGTGAATTTGATTGGAGCTGATGAAACCGCTGAAATTATTGAAGGTGAAAATGCCAACAAGTTCTTCAATCTTGAAGGTCCAATCACTGAAGGTGGTGGAAACTTATCTCAAGGTGAAAGACAACTTGTTTGTTTGAGTCGTTCATTACTTAAAAACCCTAAGGTCATTCTTCTTGATGAAGCCACCAGTTCTATTGATTACCAATCTGATCAAAAAATTCAGAATACTATTAGAGAGGAATTTTCTAATTCTACCATTTTAACCATTGCTCACAGATTAAGAACTATTATTGATTACGATAAAATTTTGGTCATGGATGCTGGTAAAGTTGTTGAATATGAAAATCCGTACGTATTGATTACTAACAAGGATTCCTTATTCTACAGTATGTGTGAAAACAGTGGTGAATTAGACTCTTTGATCAAATTGGCCAAAGAAGCTTTCGTTAGAAAAAAGAACCAAAAAAACATTGGCAATGAATAATTTTAAATTCCAATTTGTTTCAGTTTTTTAAATTTTAAATTTTTAAATTTGCATTTTTGACTTTTAGTTCTTATCACTGAATTGATAATTCTCACCAAATTAATTCTTTTCATCAGTATATCAAAATCTATAACATCAGACTAATATAAATTAATATAGATTATTGTAGCCATCAAATAGTATTAAGGTACTGACCTAAGTTTTGTAACCAGATGCACCACACTTGAGGCAGAGGATCTTCATGTTCATGCATATTTGACGATCTCTTCACGTGATCTTTGTCTTTATCTTTGTCTGAAGCCACAACAACACTGTATCGCTGATCAACCCTTCGAGCCATAAATAACCCCTAAGATCCCTTGATCTTTTTTTTTTTACCTGATATGGCTGAAGTGGAATTAAAGATGCAGAATAAGGATAAATCACTAGAAGAGAACAACATAGAGAGAGAAGTAGAATCAGGCACTAGTTCTCAGACAGAAGATGTTCCAGATATAACCGATGCTCATGGAGCAGTACTTTATTTGCGAGATCTTGAAGATGCCCCACAAGGAAGACATCTTGGGTTGTTTTCTACTATTATTCTTTTCGTTTCAAGAATTTTAGGAACAGGTATTTTCAGTATCTCAAGTGGAATTTATGAAGACTGTGGAAGATCACCATTTTTATTCTTTTGTGCATGGTTCTTAGCAGCTGTTTTAGCATTTAGTGGACTTTATGTGTTCTTAGAACTTGGCTCTTTGGTTCCTAGAAGTGGAGGCACTAAAGTTTTCCTTGAATATATTTATGAAAAACCTAAATTGTTAGCAAGTGTTACTTTTCTGATTTATTCAATTGTTTTCGGGTTCACTATAACAAATTGTTTAGTTTTTGGTGAATACTTTTTAAGAGCATTAGACTTGAAGACTAATGATTTCAGTATAAGACTTACTGGATTACTCTTCTTGTATTTTACTGCAATCGTTCATGGTTTATGTATGTCACATGGGGTTCTCATCCAAAACTTTATTGGATTATTAAAATTAATTTTAATGGCTTTCATGGTTTTGACCGGTATCTATGTCCTTATATTTCCAAGTTCATTCACCCATATTGACTCTCAATTAGACTGGAGTAGATTTTTCGAATCTAGAAACGAAGTGTCATCTTCTAGATTTGCAAGTGCTGTGATTAAAGCATCTTTTGCTTTTTCCGGTTGGAACGCAGTTCATACCGTTTCCAATGAAGTTAAAGATCCTATTAGAGTATTCAAGATTGCAGGTCCAACTTCTTTACTCATTGCATTAGTTACCTATATTTTCACCAATTTTGCATACTTAATTGTTATTCCTGAAGATGATTTCGCCAACGGAAGTACTTTGGCCGGGTCGTTACTTTTTGAAAGAATTTTTGGTACCATTTTAGGTAAGAAATTGTTAACTTTTGCAGTTTCGTTATGTGCAGCTGGTAATATTTTTGTTGTTAT
The DNA here is from genome assembly GCA_030574995.1 of Suhomyces maxii. NCBI lineage: Eukaryota > Fungi > Ascomycota > Pichiomycetes > Serinales > Debaryomycetaceae > Suhomyces > Suhomyces maxii. Next base: position 215,267 of record JAJMGC010000003.1, read on the forward strand.
TTATACTATCTCGAGAACCAGTCAAGAAGTATTCCGTGAAGGGTATGTTCCATTTTCAGGATTCATGTCTTCCAACTGGCCACAAGGGGCGCCATTAAGAGCTTTGATTTTAAGTGTGTGTATTACCACACTCATCTTGACCATCACCCCATCTGGTGATGTTTATGGATATATTGTTAGTTTGGAAGGATTCCCAGGTATTCTTTTCGTATTGGGAGTCTCGGTTGGTATCTTCATTCTTCGTAGAAGATATCCTGATGTTAAAGCTCCAATTAGAGCGAGTCTGGTGGGAACAGTTATCACAATTGTTTTGTGTTCATATTTATTAATTTCCCCACTTGCAACTTCAAAGAGTCCAAATCCTCTGGGACTTGAAAGCTGGCCATCTTACGCTGTTCTTGCATTATTCATTCTTTCCTTATGTGTATTATACTGGTTCGTTGTATTTCAATTCTTACCTTGGAAGTACAATTATGAGTTAATCCCAGAAGAGTTACAACATAAAGATGGGTTAACTTATAAGCGTTGGATTAAGGTCCCTAAGAGTCTTGCCATTTAAATAGATCCATAGATTAACATAAACAATCATTCAATTTAGTCAGGTAACTGTCAATTGTATAGCAGAATTTGTCTTTTTTATTTTTCTTTATTCATTACCAATTATGTGGTCGATTTTCATCACTAAGTCTATGAAGTCTTTATCTTTAAGTGTGCTAACGATCATTTCCTTTAACTTTTCTTGAGAAACGTTGTTAAGGAAATTCCAACTGGTTTGTCTATCAGTGATTTGACACTGTAGAATATCCAAAATGTTTTGCTGGGGAGGGGGTGGTGGAAGCGGATAATAAGGAGCTTGAACAGGTTGGGAATGGTACATAGTTTGACTAGGTGGATATACTTGAGTTGTTTGGGTTGAATTCACTGGATATTGGGTGGATTGGCTTGGGTGACACAAATGTTGCTGACTCGTATTTTGGTAAGGATCCACTTTTGATGATTCTGGCTGGGAAGGCTCAAGTTGAATTTGACTTTGAGATGGGCTTAGTATTTGGGACATTGAGTGATACCAATCGTTCTCTTTACGGGAGCTTTCTGTGCTAGAAATTGGTAGATCAAGGTTGTTCTTCATGCAATTACAGCATTTGTCATACTCGTCTTGATTTCCAAAACTTATTTGGAACCGCTTGATAAGTTTACCAAATGGATCAGTCTGCTTGAATCCGATAGAGGGATACTTTGTGATTAGAGAAATAACATTTATCTCCGGCTCCAATATAAAACGTTCCTATGGTTAGTCTCTATAATATGTATCAGCTGTTGAATCAACATTATGATGATATTTTTTCCTCTTGTTGATCATTTCTACTTACCAAGGTCGTTCCTTTCCAAACACCAGTGGCTGTAATCACGCTGTCCAGACGTAGCTTGAAAAAGTGAACAGACACATCAGAGCGCTGAGGATAGTGATGCCAAGATCCGTCTCCTTTAAGTGTAGAAAGTTTTCTTATCTGGAAGGTGTACAGTAAAGACATTTATATAGGAATAAATAGTATATAAATAGTGATGGCTGCAAAAGTCGCACTGGAAGAAATGGATCTTAATTTAAGGAGAGTTGCATCAAAACGAACCTGATGATGGTTAATGCCATACAATTAAAAAAAACGGAAGAATGACGTGGAAACAGCACAAGCTCTAGGAGTTTAAAGTTACAGTTTATAGTCTACAGAGTTTAGAAACTTACCGAGTCAAATTTTAATAATTACTCAATTTTTGCCATTTCTAATATTTTTTTTTTGTTCAGCTTATTTCAATTTAATTCACCAACTCAATAAGATCATTGGTATAATCTATAATATATCGTATATTTATGTTTTGATTTTGCTTAGCTTATTCCTTGGAACAATCTCTACCGAACAAACCAACCTTAAGCCAATCCAAACAGATCAAGACTTGGTTTCTGATAGAAAGAGACATGTAAATATAAGCAGATCTCCAGAATAAGAAGGTAAGAGTACCACCAGCAGTGACATTAGAGACACCACCCCAAACCAAATCGGCAACAGCCTTTTCAGAACCAATGTAAGCTAAAGAACCTTGATGGTTGTATTTGAAAATTGGTAATTTTTCTTGAGTCTTGGCCAACTTCTTGGCTAATCTGTCGACATTATCATTTGGACCTGGCTTAGCAATGGTGTACTTAAGGGATTCAATGTCATGTAATTTGTTGAAGTGAGAAGCTAAGAAAATACCTTCTTGGAAAGCAACTTGAGCAGTTGGAGCATATTTGGTGAAGGTACAGTCACCAAGAGCAAAGATGTTGGAAGAACCATCAACCAATAATCTTTCATCGACTAACAAACCTCTTCTAGCATTCTTTTGTTCTTCAATTTGAGAAGTCAAGTTACGGGTAAGTTCTCTTGGAGCATTACCAGTAGCCCAAATCAATAAACCATAAGGAATGTCGACAGTTTCCATAGATCCATCATCCTTCTTATGGTTAGCTGTAAGAGTCTTGTCATTAACACTCTTAACCATAGTGTTGGTTCTTAAATCAATGTTAGTTTCTTGGAAGACTTGTTTAGTGTAATCAACCAATTTTTGGTTGAACATATTCAAGACATTTGGCATAGCTTCAACTAAAGTGATTTTAACTTCACTAGCAACTTCAGGCATCCATTTCTTCAAATCTTGGTCAATATAATCTTGCATTTCAGCAGCAACTTCAACACCAGTTGGACCACCACCACAAACAACAAGAGATAATAATCTCTTTCTTTCAGGATCACCCTTTGGTAAGATGTTAGCAGCTTCAAGACAATCGAATAATCTTCTTCTGATAGTAATAGTATCACTAATTTCCTTTAAGAAAGTAGAATGTTCAGCAACACCAGGAATACCAAAAGTAGAAGGTTGGGCACCAACACCAACAACCAAGTAATCATAATTCAAAGAAGTGGTGATTTCTTCAACACCACTATATTCAGTAACAGTTGATTTAGAAGAAGAAGTATCTTTACCAGAGTGACCGGAGTTAACAGTGGTAGATTGTTTTATAGTAACCACATTATTAACAGGATCAATACTAGTAGCTTCAGCTTCCAAGTAAATAACTTCACCAGGAGCTCTTCTAGTAATAGAACGGACAGGTTCAATGATAGAACGTAATTCAATAGTACCAGTTGGACAAGAAGGTAACAATGGAGTGAAAAGGAAATAATTACGAGGAGAAACAACCACAACATTATATAAGGTAGTATCCAAATTCTTCAATAGAGAAACAGAACCCCAGCCAGAACCCAAGATAACCAAGGTCTTTTTCTTTTGGCCATCTTTAAAGAATGGAACTTGAGGTTCTTGATTGAGTGGATGAGATTCTTGGAATACTTTAACACCAACAAATCCAGCACTGGCAACTAACGCCAAACCAGTAGCCCATTTAGTATAACGCCAAGCAGAACCTAATTTACTTCTTTTTGGAGGGATGGCTTTGTTCATCACTCTAGCAGTGCTAGAAAAGCTTCTGAACCCTGTTTTCAACATCTTGATAACAGCAATTGGATAACTATCAGAATAAAATCAAATTCAAAAATTATCTATTGGTGCAATATAAATTTTCCCTGTCTGACCAATTGAGATATTGATGAGGCTGCGGAGCCGGAGTAGATGGACCGCATCTAACTTAGGGCGGTATACACCACAAAAATACTAGGCGTTAGTGCGGGTGTGTGTCCACTGATTGGAAAAAGTTTCGGTGGAACAAAACTCCGAGGGGGAAAAAGGACCACAGTATGCCGGTACCAATAGAGAGAGAGAGAGGGGCCTTTGCATACACATGAAATATACCCATTATTCTACATGCTATAACCTTTGAAGATTAATCCAAAAAAAAAAATTGTTATACTTGCGATGTGGTATAGCTCAACAGTTTTCTACTTAATACTGGACAAAATTGAAAGTCATTTATTTACTCCACCCCCAGATTCCATTGTGAGCATCGTACTTCTTTTTTTTTTATTTTGACTATTTTATATTTTCAAATGAGGGTAAATGAGAGTTAACCAATATCAGCCTCTCAAATCTTTATCTCACAAGTCAAACCCCGTACAATTGTGCAATTGTGCAATATTTGGGATGGGTGTTACTAGTGACATATCCAATCGTGGCCAATAAGAGCTCGTGTATATCGATTCCAATTGGTTCACACTTATACTTTATTGTATCCATAACCATGTGCTCGGGTTGATGGATGGATGGATGGGTGTTAATTATGGAGATACGATCCACGATTAGTAAGGGTGACTCAATTTATATTTATTACAAGGTATTTTGGAAACCAGTACTGCGTCGGCTTTTAGATAACTTTAAATTTTTAAAAAAAAAAAAAACGAGGAGCTTATTGTACTCTAGCTGGTACTTTCATGTTGCGTCCTATCCACAGGAATATGTTTCTGGTGTACCAAAGAACACTCGGTGATAAGGTTTCCCAGCATCTAAAATACTGTGAGTTGGTGTGTTTGCAAAATCCGTAAACCTAGGACATTAAATTGAACACGTATAGTTCATATGAAAGCCTTGGCTCTGGTCAATGAGGGGAATATCTTGGACTTATCTCCTATTTCACAATATATGATTTAAACTGTCAACTTTCGCCTTTAAGCAGCTTCTGTGGTTGACGATTATTTTTGGAACCATGTCAATTGCCAACTACAATTTTCTTAAATCATAAAATGTTTCCACCGTACTTGATCTGGAAATCTTGAGCATTAACTCACCAAGATTTTTTTTTTTTTTTTTTTTTTAATAGGACAATTCTTTTGCTATTATTATATTATGACAACTGCTTTAGTCTATTCAGACTCCACTGACTCTTTCCTCATTCCATCTGTTTAACTTCTCTTTCCTCAAATGATACCTTTTTCTACTCTCTCTGAAATCGGCTATCAAGTCTAAATCACCCAGTTCTTCAACTCTCTTGGCAATCAGTAATGATTCAGCATGATTCAAGTCTAATAATCCTTTGAGTTTGTTGGTAATTAAAAATTCTTGGTTGAAGTTATTGGATAATAATCGATATTGATCTATCTCAAGATTGGTGAACTCTTGGTATACTGTTTGAATGGTTTTGATCTGATTGACGATCTTTTCACTCAATTGCTTGTATTCCTTGATCAATTCCTTTACTTCGGAATGCTTGGTCTCCACTTGATCCAATGATGTCACGATCCTTTGTCTTTCTTCTTCATACTGTGATAATGATTTTACATAACCTCGGACTAAAACCGGATCATTGATGAATTGGTCAATATTTGCCCGAGGAAGCACCTCTATGTTTTTGGGCAAAGGGAATAACCAACGATAAACTTCTTGCTTGTCCATGGCCAACTGATGGAAACAAGATTGTAGGATCAATTATAAAGTCTGGGGCAACTAGTTCTGCGGATGGCGCACGACCTAATATCTAGCTCAAAATAATTTAGAGCCGGAACTGTAGGTTAGTAAAAAAAATTATTGGTCACTATGATTGGATTAATTAATTGGGCTACTTTTTAAAATTTTAATATTTCGTTATTTATTAATGAGTTATGAATTAATGAGAAAAATCTCTATGCAAAAAATTTTGAGAAATAAATCTCTATGCTATGATATTTCAAAAAATATCGTTATTTTGTTTTTAAGTTGTTTGATTAACTTAAACAGAAGATTCACTAGAGGAATCTAATTCTTGCTTCATTTTTTTGAAGTTCTTCTTTTGTAATCTTTCTAAATTACGTTGATCTCTCAATCTTTGACTTTTTTCAAATCTGTTATCAGCCCATCCTCTGATTCTTTCACCATATAAGTAACAGAAAATTGGGAATGGAACTCCTAATACAATAGCAATAAATGCACACATGGTGTTAGCCCAGCCATAACCCAATTTATCAAACATTTGGTTAGCGAATAAAGGGAATGAAAATCCAAATAAGGCTCTGAACAATGCTGCTGCTGCAACTGAAGAGGCTGCAAATCTTGGATTCATATCAATCAAGTAACTTTGAATACATTGGAAAACACAGACAAATCCAAATGCAAATAAAGCAGATCCAATACCTGGCATAATCCAGTGTAATTTCTTTTCAGCTGACCATCCGAACCAGATAAGACCGATTGGTAAGATAATGGCAGCTGGGAATAAACATGGTAATCTATATTCAGGTTTAGCAACACCACCATTTTTAGCAACCAAGGAGTTATAAACTTTACCAACAGCATAAGTCCAAAAAATAACCCCAATGAAAAATCCAACACCCATTGGAATATACATTAAACCAGTGATTCCCTTATCGAAACCATAAATTTTACCGAAAATAGTAGGGAATGTAACAATCATAAGATACATGAAACCGTAGGTGAAAGCCATGAATGAACCCAAACCAACAATCATAGGATGAGTGAAAAGTAATTTAACTGGTCTAGCCATAGTTAACATGATTTTGCTGAACATAGTTTCACCATCAGCAATTTCATAGATGGTATGTAAGTTAGTGTTACCAGTTTCAACACGTAACAATTTAGCTTTTTTTCTTAATAAGGTTGGTGTATAAGTTTCTCTTAAGAAAATAGTTCCAATGATAGCCACAGCCCCATTGAAAATACTTAAAACATAGAAAACCCATCTCCATTGTTTTGCTTCTACTATAAAACCAGCAATAATAGGAGCAAAAATTGGACCCAATAAAGGGGCTAAAACAAAGCCAGCCAAAGCAATATTTCTAGATCTAGCACCATATAAATCGGATATAACACCAGCACCCACATTTAATGGAACACAACCAAAAAGACCACCAACAAATCTGAAAACCATGATTTGAGTGGTATTTTGAGAGAATGCACATCCCAAATTAAAGAAAAGAGACATCCAAACAGAAACATCTAAAACGATTTTTCTACCGATATTGTCATGTTCACTTAAAGGAGCGATGGCAAGAGGACCTAAGGCCCATGCTAAAATTTGAATGGAAACCACCATTGATGCAATAGTTGAAGATTGAATATTGAAATCTTCGGAAATCTTGGTCATAGCTGGAGATGGCATAGAAGAAGACATAGGAGCCACCAATGCATAGAAAGAAACGATGGCTAACAAGTACATTTTAGTAGGAGCAGGCCAGTTTCTAGGCATTTGTGGATCATCATTACCTTCCCAAGTAATTAATTCAGGATCAACTTCATTGAATTCTTCACCGGCATCTTTGATGGTAATAGCACTATCGGGAACTAAAGCTTCGTGACCTTTTTCAAGATCATCATCGAGGTCTTGAGTTCTGCTTGCAAGTTCACTAAGAATAGTATTTCTGGTGGCAGTTCTTTGCATATCAATATCTTCCGAATCTAAATCACCATAAATATGATGAACGGAGTAGTGTTCAGAGGCATTAGAACCTCTTCTTCCATGGTTCGTATAAGTTGTGTTTGGATGATTACTTTGGGTGAGTGCAACCACATTATGGTTACTCTCTTCAGAAGATGAAGATGATGCTGATAAACTTTGGTGATGTGCATCATCAAAGCTATGTTTAGTGTCTACTGATCCCATCGTTAAAAGAAAGGGTATAGTCAAAGTAGATGGTTGTTCAAAAAAGAAAAGGGTTAATTAATATCTAACTACCAAAAAAAGAAGAATCTATGGATCTATGGATCTGGTCAGCCTTATATATTAAATCTTGTCTACACAAAAAAAAAAAAAAAAAACTGTGGTTATAGCGTTACCCGAAAGCTCAAGCCCATTTACCAGTGTCCGAACAGAGATATTTTTGCAGCAATGCCAGCGAGACTAACAGGTTCTCGGTTAATGGCGGTGGGGAAGGAACGGGTCAGAAAAAAAAATTTTAAAATAAAAAATGTCTTACTACATTTGAACGCGCGACTGGCGCGCACTAAGACTGGCACACCGAGAATAACCGATAAATCTTCAAAACGGTTGCCACAAAAAATGAAAAAATATTAACTGAGTGGCCCTGGATAAAGAGCCTTTACTTTGTAAAGTTTGCCCTCTCTTGCTTTGCCCTCTGTCCTCCGCCCTCCGCCCCACTTGGCCCCTTGTCAGAGTCACTCGGTGGTGAGGAGGGGCTTCACGCCTGCTTTTTGTAGTGTTTCCACTCGGTGGTGAGTCTGGTTTAGGTTATCCGGATCGGGCTATAGCAGGATCAGCCATGCGAAGCCATGCGAAGCCATTCGTACCAGTGGTTGGTTTTGGTTAGTCTGGTCTTACTGGTATGCCTCAAGGTGATAAATGTGCACTATAACCCCCCTCGTATTACCCGTATTACAATTCGGAGGGAACCTCTAACAGGTTCTACAATAGCAAGTCTGGGCCCCTCCTGATCCTATTGGGCCTGGTGATAATGTTGAGAATACCTGTGACGGTCCACAAGTGTTCGTCATAGATTGCTAAGAGGAGTAGGTGATGGGTGTGTGTGGTGATTTCTAGTATTCGTTTAGCCTTTGTAGGTGAATGTGGTGGTGGTGGCTGCTTCTCCACTATAAGTTTATTATTTTTTTTGTTTTGTCTTGGTAATCACGATTTGTTGGATCTCCACTTATTGATGATTCTGGTGACTACCAGTCTTTGTTATTGAGAATATTATCTATTCTGTTCCCCTCTGATCTCCGCCTTTAGCCTGTCATTTTTCGCAGCAATTGTTATAGTGAGAGAACTCGGGTATACGCGCGCCCACCCACAAATAAAAATCGGGTATGCGGTGTCCTACAAGCAAATCGATCATAGTAACCTAATGAATGCCCACTATGAGCATTGATTCATGCCCAGACATCCGGATTCTACTCAATTGCTCCACAATAGACCTATACTGGTCCAAGGCTACCACCAATTGGCCAAAATCAATATCCTGGTTTTCCCCCAACCAATTGAATCAATAAAATTAATTTATAATCTTCTTCCTACTAGATGATTTTTTTTTTTTTTTTATTCGTATTGATACATTATCACTATGAATTACAAATACATCATTATACATGTCACTCGGTGACATCCACATGCCAATTCCTATGAAGTTGGCCTAAAATACAGTGTCCATATACAGTCCATCTAGAACCGAATCCAGTAGATCCCCCAACTGATAAATTTTAATAGTTATGTTTCTATTGCTTGTTTGATTTCAATAATGATTGTTCTATTAAATCAATCGAACTCTCAACATCTCCCACATTCATTCCACAACTCAAAGAAATTAACTTGGAGTATTTATGCAATTTATCCTCTTGTGGATATCTTGATACAATTGGTGATTTTTCTGAACCATTTTCTTCTTTAATTCCTTTCTCTGGAATCACAGGTCCAAGCTCCAATTGCTTCTTATGTATTTCTTGTACAAGTTGTTTTCTGGCAATGATTTGTTGAGTCAATTCAGCTGCAAGCTCAAATTGATTTCCTTGATTATTTCGATTCAGTCTTAAGTCTACTTCAACAGCTTCATTGATTTCTTTTAATTGAATCTTTTCTCTTAACTCTTGATACTTTTTACTCTGTATTTCCAATTCATTCTTTTTACTCAAATGCAGATAACATAAATCATTGACTAATCTCGAAATTTCCTCTTGAATCACTCTATCTTTATTAGAATCGATAATCAAATCATGCGGGTTACTATTTCTTAATGCTTTTTCTAAATCTTCAATAAGATGATCCAATTTAAATATTTCAAGAACTTTCTTTTGAGATTCTAATTTTCCTTGATTAATAACTTTGAGAACTTTGAATAAAGATAAAATCAATTCATCCTTTTCACTTAATTCTTTGTCAATGGTATATGCTAACTCGGTTAATTTTTCAGTAATTAAATTCGAAGTGGTATTTTGCAAATTGACTGCCATTTTGGAATTGTATAATTCGCTTTCAAAACTATGAGTTGCATTAGTTGTAACTTGATTGATTAGTCTTTCATCAAGTTCTTCTTGTCCTTCAGAATCATCATTTCCAAGTCTTAGAACATAATTATGAGATGCCAAATAATCTTCAACAGTATACGAAACTAAATTTCTTAAACTGAAATCAATATATTTATGATAACTGATGAAAACCTTAATACAATTCTTATTCAAATTATAAGCTGCAATATGGAATGCAGTATTACCATCAGAATCTTGATGATTGGTAAATTTTGTAATTAATTCCTTCTTATTTGGTAATACTTCCTTTTTATCTCCTTCAAGATCATCACCTGCTTCGATAATTTGTTCCTCATCATCCAGTGTTTCCACCAATTTATCAAAAATGGTTTCCATATAATATCTTGAAAACTTTTCTTTATTTTTCTTATCATTATCTATTGCTGCAATATGATGTAAGACAGTTTTACCAGAATTATCAACAGATAAAAGTGATTCAAGTAATAATTGAAGAATGGTTGGGAAATTTTTAAGTTGATAAGAATTATTAAATTTGATTAAAAACATTAAGGGAGTTTCTCCTTTATTATTACGAACCTCTGGACTTATTTCAAAAGTGTTCATTAAAAACTCAATCATTGAAATGTTTGCCATGGAACAAGCCCAATGGAATAGTGTGTTACCTTCATTGTCAATAGCTTGATTGATATTAATCTTGGAAATAGGTTGTGGAGGAATGGCAATTCTGTGAGGTATAGAATCTGATCGCACCTTGGTATCATCAAGAAAATATGTTAACAAATTGGAAAAATAATCAGAATATAATGTATCGCTGACTTTTGATATACTTGGTTGATGATATTGCAGGAGACTATAAGGATCGTGAGGAGTTTGAGAACCATTATTATTATGATTGTTGTTATATTTCGAGTTTATTATTTTTTCAAACGAATCTCGGGGAGTTCCAAATAATTCTTTGGTATTCATCAAATCATCACCTCCATGGGAGTCCATTCTTATTGAAAGAGGATTATGTATACCATTGGCTTTATGATGGTTAATACCTGCATCATCTTCATCATCGTCACTTTGTACTAATTCCAAGTCTTCATTCTTCAAATTCATATTGCTTGTCATCACTTGTAAAGCATCTTGTTCAGTATCTTGTCTCATCAAAGAAGCAGGGGGTGGTGGAGGAGAGTTTGAAGAAAATGATCCTCTATTATTGAAAGTACCTATACTTGGACCAGAATCTATTGGAGTTGTATCTGAATGTTTCAATTTAGGTTCTGCGGAGTTCAAGGTTACTCTCTTTGGTCTTCCTCTCTTTTTAGGTGGTTCTCCTGCTAATGAATTCATACTCTTAGTTTTTCTGGCAGGTGCAGCTGCAATAGAACTATTACTGGCTTGTCTTTTGGCGATATTTAAGGCAGATGCATGATTATGTTTTGGAGCAGGAGGTGGGGTTTCTGATTTTCCTTCAACATATCTGAATTCAAATATTGGTCTTAATACTTCAAATACTCCGAAATTTTTGGCAAGATCTGCACCTAATTCTAATGGAATATAAGTACCTTGATATTTACCATAACCACCCTGAACTTTTTCATGAATTCCTGTTTGTACATCCTTTTCCAATATTCTTGTTCTCTTTGCTTTTGGAAACTTTGCAATTTTAAGAATATGAGTGGCGTTTATCCATGAATCCAGCTTTCTTCTCATTATGGGGCCTTCTGAAGTGACAAATTCAAACACCGGCACATTGGAATATGTGGCCGAATATATCTGTGTATTACTCATGATTTATATGTCAGCCTTATATTCTCTTTCTCGAAGGATTTTGGTGGAGGGAAGGAACGGGTATATTGATCCAGTTCCCTTTTTTGTTCTATTTCTTCACCCTCGAGTGGTTCCTAGTTTCTATCACAGTTTCCACGAACGGTTATTTGTGTGGATGGCTATCTGAATGAAGTGACTTCAAGACACTAAAGAGCTGTGATTAATTACCTGGAGTATATCCCAAAAACCTGATGGCTTGTTGAAGTTGGCTAACACTTATTGTGCTTAAACGGTATCAATTGAGTTAAAGATGGGGACTTCCTTGTTTGATGTTGTTGCGTATGAATTCCAGGGATTGTATGCAGGCCTTTGTGGGTATGATAAATGGTGATAGAAATGGGGGGTAAATTAGAGATACAAAAAATGCCGGACAAGTAGACAATTGGTAAGATAATTAGTGTGCTTTCAGCCTTAATGACCATTCACTTTGTTTAGGCCTTTGAATGGGTGTTTTGCTGGTGCTGGTGGCGTGTTGATACGAGATTGGCGTGTGTGCAGGTCGTGGTCTATTGTTCTAAAACATGTTGAGGAAACCAGCGAGTGAAGGAATTGAAAGTAGTGCCAACCAACGGGAATTTGGTTTGAAGCAGAGGAGAATATTTTGGTGGAAAGGATGTTTATATAATATATCAAAAGAGTTCGAAATTTTTCAAAGAACTTCAAGTTCCTTTTTTTTTTTTAGTTTAGTATCAAACATGAATAATCCATCTCTCTTATTGGTCCTACTTTATTGATTTACACTGTCATGTTATATTTGACAGGGTAATCACCGATCTCTTTTTTGGAGGTAATTCTTTAATTTCACTAAGTAGATGAAATTAAACTAGATTTATTGGGGCAAATAAAAAAAAATTATACTGCAACAATCTGAACTCTGAAATTACAGTGATATAAGTAGTGCCATTTATTGTTCTTATGAACCTACAATTGTTCTGATGTTCTGATGATTAGTGGATAAATATAACACTGGTCTGGTGTCATAAGATGCTATTATGATAACTGCCTCTAGTAGTACAGTTCTTTTTTTTTTTTAATGCTGGAAGGTTAGATTTCCAGAGTTATTGCTAAAGGAGAAGATCTAGTTTCATAGAGAGATCTTTTTTTTTTTTGCCCATAAGGAAGATTAACTTTTCTTCACCGTGAAAATAATAAATTCTTTTTAACAATAGTTCTGTGAAAATCATTAAATATGATTAGATTAGTATACAATATTGGTTTTTGTTTTTCCTGAGCTTGAGGATATGATGATTTTACCCTATGACTACATGTGCCAATCTATAGATTACCAAACTTAACATGGCAAAAAATACCAACAATGCATACCATATCAAATTTATGTGTTTCTTATAAGAGTGTTCTTCTGTTAAAGGAATACTTCCCACGAATTCTGCTGCTTGGAAACATACTTCCCTTCTCTTAATGATTTGACAATCGGAATCACTAATATCTCTCTTTAAAATAGCTTTTCCTAAAAGAATTCTAGTATACTGTTGTAAGGAAGGATCAAAAGTCAGATATGCTGTTTCTAGAATCAACCCTTCTCTTTCTATACCATCGGTAATTTTTTCTATTTTCTTGAGTTGTTTAATGATTGTAGGAGATAATTCAGGAATATCATCAACTATGGTGGTTATGGTTAAAAGGTAATGGATCTTAGAAAGGGATCTAGAAACACCGATGGTTTGAGTAGTTAAAAATGGAATGAGAAGTTTCTTTAGATTATTAAAATTGTTGAAAAAGATTTCGATGCAGTTAAGGGTCTTTGAGATCTCATCGAAGGATTCGATGGATGATTTGATGACTAAAAGTGCCAATTTCTTGGTAGATTTTTCATAGGAAAGGTCTTCCCAGTGACGACGATTGGATCTAGACCTTTGTCCAGTGATTAAGCTTTCACCTCTTCGACGGCCGCCATTGGCAGTAGTACCATTTTGTTCTCCAAAAAGTTGATTGAGATCTTCTTCAAGTTTCATAAGGTTCAATTTGACCCGATTGGTCATCAAGGTGATATCATCATAGTTAGGGATCTTTCTTAAAAGAGTGGAATAGATGGTCATCACATCACTGTATAAATGAACCACTTTCTTGACTTTCAATAACATGGTATAAACAGCATTGTTCAAGCAGTACTTAAATAGTTTGGAATGGGCAAGAATTAGCTCCTGGTCACTTTCACTCAAGTCATCGAGGGATATACGGCGGTCACCTACAGTATATGTCATTATGATGGTACTGTATTATATATGACCAAATATGGATATGTTTTAAACCAGAAAAGGGTTCCGATGGGCAATAATTTTGAATGGTATAAAAATCGATTTGATTACTGATATCCAGGTACCAGAGACAACCCAATACGCAAAAACCCCAGGCGAGAATTAATGAGAAAGTAGTGCGACTAGTGTGAGTAGTGTGAGTGGATTAGGGAAGCTCATCGATTTTATCGATTAAGTCACGACGATGGATGATGGGGTACAAAGGAAAATAGAACAAAGAACAAAGAGGAAAAACTGATAACTAAAAGTGTAAAATGCAAAGTAGGCACCCCCGGACCAAATATCTCAAGTGGTCCAACCTGTAATTATGTAGAAAGTGGGTGCTTGAGAAATTCTGATAAGTATTCAGGGTGGAGGCATGTGGTGCCTCCATGCAAAGATGTGTCCCTATGCCTCACTGTGGCCCTTGGTTTGGTTACTTGCCTGGTAGCGAGGGAATAGCCTCAATAAATTTACTGTATGAAAAATGTGCATTACGTAAGCGTCACTTATCGCGAGTAGGTGTCAGCAAGGTTGTAAAAGGGCCACTAGAACCAAACAATCTCATAGTTCTGACACTTTATTAGCCTAACCGGTAACTAACTAAAGGCCCATATCAATTGCTTTTGTGACCTTGAGTCTCAATCACTCTTTACACTCACTATAAGTCTTCATAAATCAGTGGTTCAATTGTACTAAAATGGTGTTTGGAATCTTCAACAAAGGGTTTGATCCCGACGCCTTTGAAAGGGACTTAACTGGTCTTACAGACAGCATATCTAGTACTCAACAGCAAATTGCCGGTCTTCAAAGTCGGTCCAAGCGTCTTCGTGGCTCATTGATCCGGTACTTGGCTATGATCTATCTTTTGATCCATGCTTACAACTACAGTCAAGTTCCAAGAGGAGTGGCGGGCCAGAATAAAATCCAAGTATACTTAAGAGGCCAAACAGGCAAGCAATTGCTTGTGTTAGGACTTTATCCGTTTGTGGGGTTTGGATTGGTCCGCTTGGTAAGTATGATATTCACCCTCTTAGTCAACAATAGAACTTCAAGATTGAGACTGTTACGTAAAAAGCATGCAGCCAAAATTGATGAATTGAAAAAGATTACCAATTTTAACACCACCAACCGTTTATTAAACAAATATGGCAATGAAGAAAAGAAAGAGAAAGAGAAACAAATCCAAAAACAGCAAAAGAATGCTCAACATCAAAACGTTCAAAAGAAACCACCCCAAAAATTACCCCCAACCGTGAATACTAGTAAATTAACTGAAAAGCAACAAAAGGAAATAAATCAATTGAATTTAAGCAAACCCAAGGCTAAAAATGAGCCTGTGGGACAGCAATTGGCTAAAGGAAATGGTGTGGCTCTTGTAACTAATAGTGGACATCGTACCATTCAAGATCGTTTACTTGATATTCTTATTGGTTCCGATAATAGTGAAGCTGTGGAAAATAGATATGCATTGATTTGTGTCAATTGTTTCACACATAATGGATTAGCTCCTCCAAACTGTACAGATCCGTCACGAGTAAGATATGTGTGCTGGAAATGTGGAACAATGAATGGAAATGATGTATGGGACGAATTGGCAGAAGCAACCAACTCCAAGAGTGAAACTCCTGTTCCTCAATCACCTCAATCACCTCAATCACCTCAATCTGCATTATCACCTGGAAAATCGCAATCCCCAGAAATTGAGAGCAAGTCTCCAAAAATTAAAGAACCAAGCCCTGATATGAGTGAGGTAGGTAAAGTTAGCCCAGTGGTTGAAGATAAGATTGATTCGATTGATGAGAAACTTGAAAAGGATCCAAAGAATGAAAATACTACTGAATAAATCACCAAGTCTTTGTTTTATAATTGATATACGGATAGGGAACAAAATATAAAAAAAAAAAAATTACAATTAAACAATACTAAAAATTGAAACTTACATAATGCTTGTATATTAAAATGTAACTACACTGTTTAAGACAAGTCCATGATAGCGTTGACCATGTCACCCTTGTGAGCCTTTAAAGCCTTAACAGCCTTAGCTCTGGAAACTTGGGTTTGTTCAACAATGATATCAATGTCCTTTGGATCTAAACCAGTTTCATCAACATCACCTTCATCTTCTTCAGCTTCTTGGGTCTTGTCTTCTAAAGCAGCCTTTTGCATGTCAGCAGTGATAGATTCTGGAGACTTGTCATCATCATCCTTAGCAGCAGACTTGGCAAGAGCTTCTTGTTGAGCTTGTTGAGCTTGAGCTTCAGCAATTCTCTTGTTCATGTCATCGACCTTGGCTTCACCGAAGACGACGTAAGTACCAGCACTGGATCTGTAGACATCTGGGGAGTCAATGGCGTAGATCAAGTTACCTCTTTGCTTGAAAGTAACTCTGGTAATACCCTTGATTGGCTTTAAACCGAGCTTCTTGATCAATTCTCTGGCCTTCTTTTCGTTCTTGGAGATGATGGTAACATCAGCACCTTGAGGGATTTCAGTTTCGTTTGGGAGTTCTTCGATAGACATTTTTGATTAATGAATAAGAGTGAATGGTGGAAAGTGAAAAGTGAAAAAAGAATGTCGACGACTTTGGAGCGGTCACGTGGACTTCCAAAGACAGCGAATGGAGAAAGTCAGTGGGTATGTGTGTTCACCAATCTTTTTTTTTTGTCTGATGGAGAGCACTGGCGCCAAGTCCAGATAGTTTAAGTAAGCACTGAGTAATAGGAAAGATCACAACTGAAAGTGAATAGTACCCAATTTTTCAGTTATGTATAGTAGGATATTTCTATGTATGGAAGGTGGTAGATGACCTCTGATTCTGCTGCTATAGCAGGGGGGTTTTTTTTTCCTCTGTTTCTCCCTTTTTCCAGCTTGATTTCAACATGCATGTGCATTTTGACATTTAGACTTTTGACTATTAGCTAGGTCTTGCCATCGCTGGATGTGATACGGCATCGCAATTATGCCAGGGGTACATCAGTATGGGTATAGTGTAGGTGAAGAATGGTTGGTTTTACGGTAAATAGGAGTTTCTTAAATCCATGGTTGGTACTGTTGTTCCTGTTATTGTTAACTGCGATATTTTGAAGATTCGCAGAATTTTCAAATTAATTAAATAATTACGTCAGGGAGATTTTCATGTTGGGTTAGACCGTTGCCTAAATCACTTCAGAAAAAACCGCTTAAACCTATACCATCTCATGTATTAGTCTGGGCCAAAGCCTTACCAAGTGGTGGGCTTATCAGTAGCAATTTTTTCTTTCCAGTGCAGTGCTATTTAGGTATTTTCCCCAGTTTACATCAATCCCAGTGCGTATATCAATTATATAATCGCTAAGTAGTTTGCACAGTGACCCTGGTCATTGGCAGCTGGTTCTTAGCTTAATTTTTAGGCCCCACTAACTATTATTCGGTTCACCAGAAGTGTGGTATATAAAGATATGACAAGAAACCAGGAACGTGCTACTAATCCTTGTAGGCCAATCTCCAATCCCGTTTATTGCCAGGTTTCTGGACTCACTACTTATGATGCATCCCATCACATTTGGAAATTTCATTCCCTTTCTTTCTTTCTTTCTTTCTTGACTCTTTCTCTCTCTCTGTCTCTCCCCAATGTTTTGTCATCATGACACTACATGAGGTTGCTGCGCACCGCCAGTGTTTGTTATTATGATTCACCACCAGACACCAGCTGGCTTGGCCTGCGCATCCCGGCAAATGCGGATATAACAGAACACCGAGCCGACAAATTCGTTCGAAAGATTTGGACCTTTTCCCCCAAATCGAACTTTTCTACGTAACACCAGCCTTAACCTCTATCCTTGAAACTATCTAATCCGTCTGTTCCCTCTACAATCCGATTTCGCACTCCTAATCCCGGTTCCAGTTCATCCGTTCCACCCTTTTCTTTTCTATCGATGCGCAGAATAATATCTGTGTGTGAAAGTGCGACTATTACTAAAACAGTCTCCCCCAAGTCTAATTTATGTACTCATCTAATCACTCACTCATCTTTATTAACTTTTAAATTATCACCATTGACTAGTGTTAGGTTTTTTTTTGTATTGGTTTATATCCGTTTCAACCACTACTCAACTCATAGCTACTACCAACCATCCCCTTAATCATCTCTGGGGTCTTGAGAGAGAGAGAGAAAGAGTGAGATATATAAATTACTACTCCTCTCATGTCAGACCTACCTCAGTCGTCATTGACGTCAAAAGATGACGGCCCTATTATTAATGAAAATGATCAAAATTCCTCATCCAACCATAAGTTCAACTCAGATGCTTCTGCTACTGCAAGTGATACCAATGAAGTAAATCGTACTTATACCGTTCAGGATATTTTCAATGCCAAACCCCCAACCTTTAAGGATAAAATCAAAACCTATTGTTTTAAAAAGGGTTTAGCTGACCGTCCTGAATATCTTGCTAAGATCTATTCCAACGTTCCTCGTTATATCTATGTTAACCAACCTTTACCAGCCTTTTTAACCGTTGGTGGTGATGGTTCTAATCATCACCCAGCATTAACTTATCCAAGAAATAAAATTAGAACTACCAAATATACTCCACTTTCTTTCCTTCCAAAGAACGTTTCTTTTCAATTTAGAAATGTGGCCAATGTTTATTTCCTTGTCTTGATTATCTTGGGTGCTTTCCAAATCTTTGGTGTTGATTCTCCTGGTTTGGCTGCTGTTCCTTTGATTGTTATTGTCTGTATTACTGCTTTTAAAGATGCATTTGAAGATTATAGAAGAGCAATTAGTGATTCGCAACTAAATAATTCCCCTATTCACTTGCTTCAAGGCTTAGATAATCCAAATGTTCTTGTGAATGAAGTCTCTGGTTGGAGAAAATTCAAAAAAGGTTGCTCAAGAGTTAATGGTAAAATAATACATGGTATTGTTAAAGCCTGTATTATGATTTTCGGTAAAAAGAAGTCCAAGGCTGAATTTATCAGAAAGGAAGCAAGCGAAAATGATAATGCTCTTCATAGAGTTAGTACTATTGTTTCTGATTATTCTTATCATTCTGAACATTTCAATAATAGAGAAAGTATGGCATCTCCAAGAAAATCTACTCAATCAAAGAGAAGATCAAGAGTCGGTCCTCCTTCTCACACTAAACCTATGGAAAATTCTATTCTCAATCCTGTTCTTCAAAGAGAAAACATGACTCATGAAAATGCCAGAGCTTCTTTCAAAAATAGACGTTGGAAAGATGTTGCTACTGGTGATATTATTAGAGTTAGAGCAAACGAAGAAGTACCTGCCGATGTTATTGTTCTTTCAAGCTCCGATGTCGAAGGTAATGTTTATGTTGAAACCAAAAATTTGGATGGTGAAACTAACTTGAAAAATAAGACTACTCTTCAAGCTGGTGGTTCTGAACACTTGAAACATTCTAATGATTTTTTGAGTGCTAAATTTTGGGTCGAATGTGATGCTCCAAATCCTGATTTATATTCTTTCAGAGGTACTATCCATTATGAGAATTATGATTCTAATGGTAATTTGGTTAATCCTGATGAAAAGGAACCAGTCACCAATGATAATGTTCTTCTCAGAGGTAGTATGGTTAGAAACACCAAATGGGTTATTGGTTTAGTCGTGTATACTGGTTCTGAAACTAAAATCATGTTGAACTCTGGTATTACTCCAACCAAATCTTCCCTTATTTCTCGTGAATTGAACTTGTCTGTTTTCATCAATTTTGCCCTTTTGTTTGTCCTTTGTCTTGTTTCTGGTATTATCAATGGTATTTTCTACAACGAAAAAAATGTTTCAAGATTATACTTTGATTTTGCTCCTTATTCTAAGACTGCAGCTGGTAATGGTGTTTTAGCATTCTTTGTTGCCCTTATTATTTATCAATCACTTGTTCCAATTTCCTTGTATATTTCCGTGGAAATTATTAAGACTCTTCAGGCCTTCTTCATCTACTCAGATATTAAGATGTACTATGAAAAATTGGATTTCCCATGTATTCCAAAAGCTTGGAATATTAGTGATGATCTTGGTCAAATTGAATATGTGTTCAGTGATAAAACTGGTACTCTTACTCAAAATGTTATGGAATTCAAAAAATGTACCATTAATGGTAAATCTTATGGTTTAGCTTATACTGAAGCCAAACAAGGTTTAGATAAGAGAGCTGGTTTGGATACTGTCATTGAAGCCGAAAAATGGAAGCGTGTTATCACTGAAGATAAAGAATGTATGATGGAAAACTTATTCAAGAACGATGCTTCAAATGATCAACTACGTGAAGATAAAGTTACTTTTGTTTCTAATGAATATGTCAAGGATACTTTCATGACTGGTGATACTAAGCAAAAGCATGCTAACGATGAGTTCATGCTTGCCCTTGCCTTATGTCACACTGTTGTTACTGAAGCTAATCCTATCGAACCACTGTTAAGAGACTTTAAGGCTGAATCTCCTGATGAAGCTGCTTTGGTTGCTGTTGCTCGTGATGTTGGTATTGTTTTCAAGGACCGTACTAGAAAGTTGTTACATGTTTCCAAATATGGTGAACAATTGGAATATGAATTAATGGACTTGATTGGTTTCACTTCCGCTAGAAAGAGAATGTCTTGTATTATCCGTACTCCAGATAATAGATACATGCTTTACTCTAAGGGTGCTGATAATGTTATTTTTCTGAGATTAGCTAATGATTCTAATTCCAATGAACTTATTTCCAAGACTGCTTTACACCTTGAAGATTATGCTAAAGAAGGTTTAAGAACCTTGTGTATTGCTCAACGTGAACTTGATCCTAAATATTACGAAGAATGGTCTAGACGTTACAAGGATGCTCATGCCTCTATTGAAGATTCTAGAAATGAAATCATTGATGGTTTGGCCGATGAGATTGAGACTGGATTAACTCTACTTGGTGGTACTGCCATTGAAGATAGACTTCAAGCTGGTGTTCCAGACTCTATTTCCATTTTAGGTCAAGCTGGTATTAAATTATGGGTTTTGACTGGTGATAGAATTGAAACTGCTATTAACATCGGTTTTTCTGCTAACTTATTGGAAACTAATATGCAATTGCTTGTTGTTAGACCTGAAGAAAATGATGCTGACAATGTGGCTTATATTGATGGTTTACTTACCCAATACTTACAGAAGAACTTCGGATTACTCGAACAAAATACTGAAGCTGAAGTTGATAAACTTATTGCTTTGGCTAAGAAGGATCACTCAACTCCATCTTCAAGTCATGCTCTTATTATTGATGGTGCTGCTTTATCTCTTATTTTCAGAACTTATGTTGATGATGAAGCTAATACTGTTACTAAGATACAAGAAAAATTCTTATTACTTGGTAAGCAATGTAAATCAGTTATTTGTTGTCGTGTTTCTCCTGCTCAAAAGGCAGAAGTTGTTAAAATGGTCAAGAATAATTTAGGTGTCATGACTTTAGCTATTGGTGATGGAGCTAATGATGTTGCCATGATTCAATCTGCTAATGTTGGTGTTGGTATTGCTGGTGAAGAAGGTAGACAAGCTGTTATGTCTTCTGATTATGCTATTGGTCAATTCAGATTCTTGACCAGATTACTTTTGGTTCATGGTAGATGGTCTTATAAAAGATTAGCTGAAATGGTTCCATGTTTCTTCTATAAGAACGTTACTTTCACCTTCACTTGTTTCTGGTACGGTATCTACAACAACTTTGATGGATCTTATCTTTTTGAATATACCTTTTTGATGTTCTTTAACTTGGCATTTACTTCTTTGCCAGTTATTGTTTTGGCTGTCTTGGATCAAGACGTTTCTGACACTGTTTCTTTATTGGTTCCTCAACTTTACAGAACCGGTATTCTTGGTTTAGAATGGTCTCAATTCAAATTTATTTGGTATATGTTCGATGGTTTCTATCAATCCGTGGTTTCATTCTTCTTCCCTTACTTGATCTACTATAAAGGTTTCCAAAACCCTCAAGGTTTAACAATTGATCATAGATTCTGGATTGGTGTCACCGTGATTATGGTTACTGTTGCCTCTTGTGATATTTATGTTCTTCTTCGTCAATATAGATGGGATTGGTTATCACTTCTTATTGATGCTATTTCCATTTTGCTTGTCTTTTTCTGGGCTGGTGTTTGGAGTGCGAGATGGCAAATGGCTGGTGAATTCTTCAAGGCCGGTGCTCAAACTTTAGGTACTTTAGCTGTTTGGTGTGTTTTCTTCATAGCTGTTATCATTTGTTTGTTACCAAGATTCACTTATGATTTCTTGAAATCCAACTTTAACCCAAGAGACATTGATATTGTTAGAGAGATGGTCCGCAGTGGTAAGTTTGATGACTATCCTGTTGGATATGACCCAACTGATGCTGAAGATGTTGAAAGACACAGAATTGTTAACAAGATGATTGATTTTGATCCAGAAGTTTTGGAGAAGTTGAAGCGTGAACAATATCCAGAAGAAGAAAAGCATCATGATAGAGAAGGTCATAATCCACTTAAAAAGACTTTCAATAGTATCAAGAGAAAAACCACTATTAGTAGATCCAAAAGAGAACACAGTAGTTCCAGATCAAGAAGAGACACTCTTAATGAAAATTTCAAGCGTCCAATTGATATTAATGAATTGAGAAAACAGATGGTCAGACTGGGTCAATATAATACTGCCACTAATGAATTGGAAAGAATTAATACCACTCATGAATTGCCTGGTTTAACCCAAGCAGAAACTTTAATATCTTATCATACTAGAAATAGTATCAACCTCCGTTAATTAGATTCTTCACGTTTTATTTAAAGGTCAATATGCCTATTCTATTCTAATTGAATGTAATAAATGTTTAATGAAAAACAAAAAAGTTAGTAGTCACAAAGGTAATCAGTAAACGGCAGTCTGAAGAGTGAACTTTAAAAAGCTGTAGAAAATGTAGTATTTCACATCTCGATAGTTTACGAGGGCTCAGTTGGGATAATCCTAGAATGATTCTGTACTATATTTAATAATTCTTTTAAAATCTATAATATTATTCATTATTAATTTTGCAGTTATAGTTTAATTGCTCTTGTCACATTTTTATTCGATTAATTAGTTGAAAACGACTCTAAGAATCCAAGAAAAAAGAAACACCGATGAACCCTACTCCTCTTAATATTTCTCCCCCTCCATCTGTACTCTCGCTCTATTTGCCCTTATTTTTTTTAGGTACAATTGCTTATTGTTGATGACTCTATTATAACGGTCTGCATATAATCCGATCCATTTTCCAGTTCTACTATCAAGAACTAAAGCCGCCAAAACTCACTTCCTTCGTTTGTTCGTGGTTGTTATGTTCACCTTCAACCTCCTCAGCCCGTCGGAAAATGACTTTTCCTTCAAGGCGTCGTTCATGACGTTTGATGGTGAATTCAAAGTCCTTGCAGATCCGTCATGGAATGGGAAAGATCCAAATTCCGTCTTGTTTATAGAGAAACATCTTCGTGAAGTTCATGCCATTTTATTATCACATTCTACTCCTGAGTTCATTAGTGGGTACGCTTTGTTATGTGTTAAGTTCCCCAACTTGATGTCATCGATTGAAGTATATTCTACTTTACCAGTTAATCAATTAGGAAGAATATCAACAGTTGAATATTATAGAACGAATGGTATAATTGGACCACTTGATTCTTCCATCCTTGAATTGGATGATATTGATGAATGGTTTGATAAGATTAATGTGGTGAAATATCTTCAAACCACCACTTTACACGATAGTAAAGCAGTGATTACTCCATATAATTCGGGTCATACATTAGGTGGAACCTTTTGGTTAATTACAAAAAGATTAGATAAAGTCATTTATGCTCCTGCTTGGAACCATTCCAAAGATCTGTTTTTGAATAGTGCATCCTTCTTATCTACAGTAAATGGTGCACCAATATCGTCATTATTAAGACCAACTGCTTTCATTACTAGTTCAGATGTGGGATCTTCAATGCCTCATAAACGTAGAATTGAAAAATTCTTACAGCTTGTGGATGCTACATTAGCCAATGGTGGTCCAGTAATTCTCCCAACTACTCTTTCTGGTAGATTTTTTGAACTATTTAGACTTGTTGATGAACATTTACAAGGTGCACCAATTCCAATCTACTTTTTATCATATTCCGGTACAAAAATCTTGAGTTATGCTTCTAATCTTATTGATTGGATGTCATCAAACTTAAGAGAATGGAGTGGTGGAGGTGGTGACGAAACCAATTTACCCTTTGACCCTTCAAAAGTCGATTTATTAGGTGAACCAAATGAATTATTAAAATTACCTGGACCAAAGATTATCTTCTGTTCAGGAAATGATTTAAGAAACGGTGAATTATCATCTCAAGTATTTCAAAACTTTTGTCAAGACGAAAAAACCACTATTTTATTGACTGAAAGATCTCAATTTGGTACTGATAACACTATAAGTTCTATATTATATAAAGAATGGTTTAATTTAACCAAACAAAAAAACAATGGGAAAGTAGAAGATGGTATAGCTGTTCCATTGGAAAGACAGGTTTCTGTTGGTGAATGGACTAGAGAAGAACCATTAAATGGTTCTGAACTTCATGCTTTCCAACAAAGAATTCATGCTGAAAGAAAAGAAAAATTAGCAGTTAAAGTCAGAGATAGAAAGAATAAAAATTTATTAAATACTGATGGAATGGATGATGATTCAAGTGATGATGGAATTTCAAGTGAAGAAGAAGCAGAAGAAGATGCAATTGTTGATACTGACGAAAACAAATCCACGAAACCTACAAATCTACCAGCCAACCCAATACTTGATGTTACATCACACGAAGCATTTTTAACCGATCATATTAAAACCTCTTTGGAACAAAATAAACCATTAGACATTAAAATTACACATAAAATGAAACCAAGGCAAGCCATGTTCCCATATTTTGTCAATTCTCATAAACAAAAATTCGATGAATATGGTGAAATCATTGACATAAAAGATTTTGAGAAAACTGATGAAATTTCAAACAGTAAGATTATTCTTGAAGGTAAAAAGAAATTCGAACAAAATGAAAAGAAGAGATGGGGTGATGATAAAGGAGGTAAAGATCGTAAAGGTCAAGGTAAAAATCAAAATAAATTAACTCCTCAAGAAATTTTAAACAATCAATTATTAGAGAGAAATTTAGATACTTTACTTAATCCTAAAAAGAGAGTACCAATTCAAATAGGATCGTCGTATTCCAATAGCACACAATTAAACGTTAGATGTGGTTTATCATTTGTTGATTTGTCAGGTTTAGTGGATATGAGATCATTAAGTATTATTGTATCATCATTAAAACCATATAATGTTCTTTTAATGCCTGATTTCACTGTTTATGACCAATCAGATAAGGAAATGAATGGACTTACGAATGTTCAAAACATGTTTAATCAACAATTGGACGAACAAAAAATAGACCAAACAAAGAGAGATTTGTATACATCTTCCAGATACCTTTCATTATCAAATATCCGTAGTGGATTATCAAGCACAGGAGGAGGTGCCCCAATTGGATCATCCAAGATGAATGTTGTTCCTCTTAAAAGTAATAACCCAATTAAGATTGGTGGAGACGCTGGAGATGATGATGAAGAAAGAGAAGATGGAATTGGACTTAGTAATTTCGAAGTTCAGCTTGATGAAGAGCTTGTTAAAGATCTTAATTGGCAAAATATTGACGGAAGTTATCGTGTTGTTCAGGTGTTTGGAGAATTGGAATTAAAGAATCAGGATTTCGAGAACAAGAGAAAGAGAGATATTAATGATTATTTAAGTTCTTCTACCCTTTTCACATTGAAGAAAATGAAGAAAACTGATTATCTTGAAAGAATACGAGAAACTACTACTGAAAACGTTCCAGCTGTGGGTCAATCTAAAAATGGTCCTAAGTTGGCAATCGGTAATATTAGATTACCAGAATTAAAGAAGAAGCTTTTAAGTAGAAACTTAACTGCTGAATTTAAAGGTGAAGGTACTTTGGTAGTTAATGACAAATTAGCCATTAGAAAAGTGGCTTACTCTTCAGTTGAAGGTGATGATACTGGTGATATTGTTATTGATGGTGCCATGGGTCCTCTTTATTATATTGTCAAGGATTGTATCAGAGAAATGCTTGCATATGTATACTGAGTCTAAAAGAGATGAAAAATATAATCTGATAGATAAACCAATTGAAACAAAAATAGTAAAAAAAGAAGATGTGAAAAAATTGGATTACGATTTCAGATTTAAATAGGGTAAATATTTACGAATACCAATATGTAAAATTAGATTTCAAGTTGAATTAGTACTGATATGTAGTTTGGATAGTTAAAAAGACATACTATGAAGAAGTGGAGTGTCGTGTCCCTACCGCATATCTGTCCAATAATCGTTCTCAAAATGGATGCTGACTTTTATATCACTACTGAACCAGTAACTCCATAATGCAACCATACTCAAGAAACGGAGCTACCAGAAAGTGCTTCTACGAATTCCAAACCTTGGTCGCATGTTACACCTCCGAAGATACTGCCTCCAAAAAACAATGCACTCCAGTCTTTGATGATTACTTTGAATGCTTACATGGTTACAAGGAAAGAGAAAGAACCAGACTTGTTTTACAACAGTTGAAAGATAACGAAAGAACCAAGGAAGGTGTCACTGCTTCTGACTTATACAAGGCCTCTGGATCTGTTTATGAAAACTTGGATTTGGTTAAGAAGTGATTATCATTAACATCATAACTAATATATCCATGCATCGCGGGTTCTGAGATTCCCGTCAAATCCTGTAAAATACATAATCAATAAATATTTGTCATTGATCATTGTAGCTCTCCTAGGAGGAGGGTTGAAATAATCTATTCCAATTAAGGTTGTCAAAACTCAAGTCATTTAGTCAATAACTATAGTTTGTGTGCTCATTTCTCATGGTGAAAAATAAATGAAATACTGATACTGTGCAATGGTATATTGGTCATATACCTAAAATATGCGAAGAAATGGGGAAAACTTCAAGAAATTGCAATTATGGTTCTTTCTAATGGAATATTAGGTTCATACTTTCTTTTCTTTGCAAACAACACTTATGTCGTTTTTTTTATTGGTATTATTTCCTGATCTCATTTACACTATATTTAATATGTATTGAAATTATTAGATACATTTAAATATTATTTAATAAACATTTTTAATCTGTAATAATAGAATGTTGGCTACCTCCAAACTATTTTTCATGTAATTTGATAACTGTGTGTGGTAGAATTAGAGATTATGAATATGACTTTGGATCAAGAATTTAACTTTGAAAAGTTTCAGTAATTTCCAGTCTTTAAAATCAATTTAAAGTTTCAAAGGTAATTTATAATGTGGGGTCAGCTTTGAAAGACATTGCTTTCTTTTTCGTACTGAGTAATTCCCTCCAAATGTGATATTCTTCAGAAATATCAATTCAAGTATGAGTTAGGATGTCACAAGACAAGGCCAAGAGGTTCAGGTTAAGAATAAGCGTTGGGGTCTATAACAGTACTCAGGCCCAGCTCCTAGATCAAGTATACTTATATTTGCCAAAGAAGAGAAAAGGACTGTGCTTTTCCTTATTTAACAGTCTTGAATGACGGAAGAATCTTGGTTAAATCTTCTTAAAATTCAATAAAGTGCCTAGTTAGCTCACTTGGTAGAGCGTTTGACTATTCTTCTGAGGTGTCGAGAGGTTGCGGGTTGGAATCCCACATCATGAGTCTTTCTTTTTTTGGATTCAAAGTGCTATTTTCATCAGTATTGATTATCATGAAATTCTTCGTTCGTAGTTGGGATACTGTGCCTTTTCTTTATATCATTGAATAATTCTCTTGTTTCTTATAGAATTCATTATTACTATAAATAATCTATTCATGAGGTCTCTCACAAACTTTTTACTTATTTTAGTTATTTTGAAGAATTTTCAAAATTGAGAAATATTTGTAAAGATATCTTTTAATTAAATTCAAATATAGACCATATTCATAAAGCTTAGTGGAAGTCAGGTAGTTTATTTAATGAGTACAAATTGAGTTTTCAAGGTGATGGTTGAGCTACCAAACTTGGAAAGTCCAGAAATATGCCTTTATGGCCAAGTTGGTAAGGCACCTCACTAGTAATGAGGAGATCGTCAGTTCGAATCTGGCTGAAGGCATTTTTTTAAAGTTGGTTCAAACATTCAAAATTCAATTTAAAGATTCCATAAATTTTTACAAACTAGAAACCAGTATTTATCCTCCTTTAATTTGGTATTCTGACTGTCTTCTAATTTTTTTTTCACACAATTCATTCAAGACAGTATTGTTGATCATCACATTTGTTCCCCAGCATTATCGCGAAACAAAAACCTACAACTCCATCTCATCCCAATGAGTCTTGAGAAGCCAGAACAGCTCACCAGTGAGCAGATTCTCAAGCAGGCTTATGAGAATAAGGACAGGCCATTGGAACGTCCAAAACAATCCATACAAGATTTGGATGAACTTAGATCGTACCAGTTATCAAAGAGAAAAGAATATGAACAACAATTAAACAAGAATAGACTTAACTTCAATCAATGGTTAAGATATGCTAAGTGGGAAGTAAACCATAATCACGATTATGCTCGTGCCAGATCTATTTATGAGAGGGCCTTGGATGTTAATGTCCAACATGTACCGTTTTGGGTACAATATGTTCAATTTGAACTTTCCCATAAGAATGTGAATCATGCAAGAAACTTGTTAGACAGAGCTACCACCACACTTCCAAGAGTAAATAAGTTATGGTTCATATATGTACAAACTGAAGAAACCCTTAAGAATTATCCCATGGTAAGAACTATTTTTGAAAGGTGGTTAAAATGGTTGCCTGATGAAACAGTATGGGATTCATATATCAATTTTGAAAAACGTTATGAAGAATTTGACAACGTGAGAAAATTATATACCAGATACGTTCAATTATATCCTAATGCCAAAACATGGTTGAAATGGATCGATTTTGAGCTTTATGATGTTCCAACCCAAGTTCCGAATATAAGAGCAGTATTTGAATCCTCAATTGATAATTTAATAAGCAACAAAGCAACAAGAGGAGATATAGATTTACCTGAGATAATCACTAAATGGTCAGATTGGGAAGTATTTGTCCAAGAATATGAAAGAGCAAGAATGATTTACACCATATTATTGGATGATAGCAGATGTAAAGATATTCTTCTGAAAGAACAAAGAGCACAAGTTTCACAATTGTTCACTGAATTTGAGAAAAACCATGGTAATAGAGATACTATTCAATCTAGTGTGATACGAAACAGAATAGCGAAGTATGAAACTAATTTAAAAGAAGATCCCAACGATTATGATTCCTGGTGGGCATATATCAGTTTGTTAGAAAAACAAGGAGATATTCAAGAAATACGACAAGGATACGAACATGCTATTAAAAACATTCCATCAGAACAATATAAGAGTTTGAAGTGGAAAAGATATATATATTTGTGGATCAAATATGCATTGTGGGAAGAAATCAGCAACGACGATATTTCAAAAGCCCGTGAAATATGGAATAGAAGTTTGAAAAGTATTCCTCACAAGGAATTTAGTTTTGGAAAAATCTGGATCAAATATGGAGAATTTGAACTTAGAAATGAAGGGTTAGTTCAATCCAGAAAAGTTTTAGGAAGAGGTATTGGTCAATCAAGCGCACAAGGACCCAAAAGAAAAGTATTTTCATATTATATTGAACTTGAAAAAAAACTCGGAGAATGGGTCAGAGTAAGAAAATTATATGAGAAATGGTTTGAATTATGTCTTGATCATCAAAAGGAATTTATTCCTATATTGGTCGAATATATAAAGTTTGAAAAATCGATTAATGAACTGGAAAGGATTGTTTCTCTCTTCGAATTAGGAATAGGATTGATTGACGAGGAAATCGCGAAGACAGAAGAAGAAGAAATTGAAAGACTATGGATCTTATTCATTGAGTACCATAAAGATGAGATGAATTATTCTGAAGCCAGAAAATTATATGAAAGATTAATATTGAAAATTAATATTCCTAAAATATGGATTTCTTACGCACTTTTTGAATCTTCAATTCCTACAGATGCTCAAATTAAGTTGTATCAGGAAAGTGATGCACAAGAATTTGAATTTGAGATTAATGATGAACATAGGCAAAATACCAGAAAGATTTTTGATAGAGCTCAGAAGTCCTTCAAGAACAATAACCAAGAAAGATTGGTTGTCCTTGAAGCATGGAGGAACTATGAAAGTTTACATGGAGATGAATCAAATCAACAAGCAGTCCAAAAGAAAATGCCAACTGTTGTTCAAAGAAGAAGAAAGGTTGATGGTATTGAAGAAGAATACACCGATTATATGTTCCCACAAGACGAAGAAGAAAAGCCCAAAGCACCAGGTATTAGTAAGTTCTTGGCCAATGCCAAGAAGTGGGCTCAACAGCAAGCATAAACTCATAAATCATACAGCAAATACAGGCTACATTAGATACACTATAGTTTTGAGGTTATTATATTAAAATGTTTTTTTTTTCTCTTATAAAAGAGCTGCAAATTCAAGAACTACAATAGTAAAAAGGTATTGCAAAACACATCACCAGGCAATTGACTGGATGTAACATTTATAGAATTACTTAATAATTTTAAGCAATAAAATGGGTATAAAAATTGTGTTTATAATTTATAGAATAAGTAGTTCTTTAATGTCCTACATATTTGATAATGATGTGTATGACACACTTCAAACATACAGATTTACAAGATACAACACTTTACTACCCAACGTAATGTTTCAATTGTAAATCATGGACGTTCATTTATACAGTATACAAGTCTCTGTAGAATTAATAGGAATGGTTCATGGAGTTTTAAAGTGTATGTGAGATCCCCCAAATATCCGCCACTCAAGTGAGGTAACAGTTGTGTATCCAAAATCATTTTGAAGCAGTGGACCACCCAACAGGCATCGATATCTTGCTATCAACTATTGTTTGGTTTTACATACCACCTCTTAAGGTCAAAACCAAGTGTAAGGAAGCACCAGCAGAAACACCTGATTCTTGAACGGTCTTATCATCATCCAATTGCAGTCCATTGAAGATCAATCTTTGTTGAGATGGAGTAATACCTTCCTTTTCTTCCATCATTTCTTTGATTCTGATGATCTTGTCGGTTGGCTCTATGTCGACCAAGATATCTCTTCCGGTCAATGTCTTAACCTTGACTTGCATTGTAGTGGTCGGGTCTTTATAGTGGTAGTACCTTTTTTGGGATTCTTAGATTTTATAAACTGTGAGGGCGTGAAACTGCAACAAAAAATTAGATTTATAGAGGAAGACATATTTCATAGGATACAAGCAAACATAACCATAATGTTAAGTACTCCAGTGATAAAAGATTTGGATTATGATAAGGTTTACGATCCTGCCGAGGATCTGTACTTGTTACTAGACTGCTTTGAAGAACAACAACCATATTTGCAAAAGAGGTTTGAAGGCTCCATACCTTTGGCAGTGGAAATAGGTGCTGGTTCAGGAATAGTGACTACTTTCTTACATCAACACATTTTACCAGAAGCAGTGTATATTGCTACAGATGTGAATCCCCATGCTAGTGAGATGGTTGCCAAGACTGTCAAAAATAATTCTGACCAGTCATTTTTGGTGGAGTCATCTCAGATGGATTTGTCTACAGGTATACGTCCTGGCCAAATAGACCTTTTAGTATTCAATCCTCCGTACGTTCCAGCAGAAGAAGTGCCAATAATCCCTACTACTCAAGAAGATCCTACATGGTTAGATCTCGCATTATTAGGAGGAGCTGATGGTATGATCATTACATGGAAAGTATTAAAAGCATTAGATAATATATTATCAGACAATGGAGTGAGCTACATATTATTCTGTGCTAGAAACAAGCCAGATGAAGTGATAGAAACCATGAGAGAAATGGGATGGAACGCTGACGAAGTGATTAAAAGGAAGGCTGGATGGGAAGTGCTCAGTGTAGTAAGATTCACCAGAAAGGCATGAAAAAGAGAATGGAATTTAATGACAGGGACTTTCATAAAAAAGAACCCTCACGACTATTAATTATAGTGCTGACTCTAATTTACCGCTTATAGACATAGAACACCGTTTTGTAATAATAGACAGTACTAATCATTTTTCAGATAATGATAGAACATATACATAGAGATGGAAATTAAATAGAATAATAGATTTAACGAAAGCCACATTATCCCTCCTAAAAAGACCAGTAATACATAGTCCAATATTTACATAGCAATTTTAGAGCACATGGCAGACGATACTTGCTAATTTTTCATTCCAAACTCGGGCCCAAAGTTAAAATTGTGGATGTAATTTGTCTCATCTTTCCTCATTTCTCATATTGAGATATAAAATCTCAAAATCTCAAAATCTCAAAATCTCAAAATCTCAAATCTCATCGGTCTATCTCACTTACCTTTCAGCTTTGACCATGTACAATAGAGAAAGGGGAGAAAGACAAAGAGGGCGCTCGTCACAGCTACAGTCGCAACAACAGCTCCCGGTGACCAGCTTATCATCACTAACTAGTGGCAAGCCTACCAAATGGTCAGGCAAAGCTTCTAGATACAAGACTTTCAATGGAGCTAAGTTTGATACTATCATTACAGGACATTTAACCCAAGAACAAATCGATGCATACCAACAGCTATTCAGAGTAGAAGAGATATCCGAAGTTTTGAGATCTGCACATCAAAAACAACTTTCAATCATGAGCTTGTTACCATCAGGTAACCTTGAAGAGAACCCAAACTTTAAGCGTGATCCATCGCCCCCTCCAAAGTATGACAATTATGGAAACAGAACTAATACTAGAGAATACAGAACAGGAATAGCGTTGGAAAAGGAAAGAGACTACTTGGTAGAATCTGCTGCTGCCAACATCAAAGATTATGCTCCTCCTAATGATTACCGAAAACCAACAAAGACCAGTGAAAAGATATACATTCCAATTAAAGATTATCCAGACATAAACTTCGTGGGGCTTTTATTGGGTCCTAGAGGTAACACTTTAAGACAATTACAAGAACAAAGTGGTGCAAGATTGGCCATTAGAGGTAAAGGTTCCGTTAAAGATGGTAAATCAACTGCTCCTTCAACTGAAGAAGATGATTCCAATTCATTGACATCTTTTGTGAATCCAGCTTTGGCTTCAAACTCTGATGATTTACACGTTCTAATTACTTCCGATACTCAGCTGAAAATTGCCAAAGCTATCAAACTTACTAATGAAGTCATTGAAAAAGCAATCTCATCCCCAGTAGGTCAAAATGAATTAAAGAGAGGTCAACTTAGAGAACTTGCAGTTCTAAATGGTACCTTGAGAGAAACCAAACCCTATGATCCAGATGCCAAAAATAGAGGTCCTCGTCGTGGTCTCGATGTGACTCTGATTGTCTGTAAAATATGTGGAGGAGTGGGTCATTTTGCTAGAGATTGTAAAATGAGAATTCTGCCAGGACTGGCTCCAAATGACAGTACATTCAAGAGAAAACCTGAAGATCTTCCTTCGGTTCCTCACCCAACTCAGGTATCAGAAGCTGAATTACCACCATGGAAAAAGACTAAAATCGACTTACCACCATGGCAAAAACAGACTCAAACTCATGTTGCTCCACCACCTTCTGTCATTTCACAACCACCACCTCCAGGAGTCTCTCATCTTCCACCACCTTCAGTCATTTCACAACCACCACATCTGGGGGTCTCTCATCTTCCACCACCTCCTCCTTCAGCAGCATCGCTTCCACCACCACCACCACCCTCAGGCTTAGCACCCCCTCCTCGTACAAAAATTCAACCACCACCACCTCCACCAAAAGATTCAACTCCCAAACCACCACCTCCTCCACCATCAAACTAATTCCGATAGAACAAGGTAAAATAAAATAAGTAAATTAATTACTGGTCACCAGAATCTGTAGTTAAGAAAATAATCAGGGAGCAACGTCATAAAAATGTATTATAATATTATAGTAGCTACAGGTTCAAAAATTATAGATCGACAATTAAATATAGATGGAATTGTAATGTAATACAAAAAAAAAGTTTATTGTATGTAGAAGCTTACAATTTACAGTTAATATTACTATCACCATAAATCCTAAACAATTGTTATGATATGAACAGATTTCGCAGCTTGTCGCCGTTTAGAAGACGAACGAAATATTGGTAATCAACATATAACAAATACGACTTTCCTAAATTTAAGTCAATAAGTGAAAATATTGAAATTATTATCAGAAAGGTAAGATCAAGACGATAAAGGAGTACCAGAAACGTTTGATGAGCTCTTCCGGAATTTGGATAAAGAAGCATCAAATAATCTTTTGAATACCGAAAGCTCCAGAAGCCTTTTATTCTCTTGTTAGATTCTCATAAATAAAATCAACATAGCTTAGGCTACACCCATATCACTGAGTCATATTGAGATTGAGCTGGGTAACAGTGAATAGTTCACAAGGACCAAGCAATCTTCCAATCTCCCTACCTATTGTAATAAATGTTGTCTGAGACAACCACATTTACGAATGTACCCCCTCTAATATTTTTTCAATTGCTATCCTGGTAATTTACAAAACACACTCAACGCTATTTTCTAATGCTTGATGATCATCAGCCCCTTAGGATAATCAATGGTAAATAATTAGTGGAAACGTAATCAGTCCTTGCAAATGGTGCAATATTACTCTGAGAGTTTGTTGTTGGACGGAGTTCCTTCAAGAAATACAAACACCACCTTGCTCTTGTATTGGATAAGATCAACCTTAGTAGGAGTACCAATAGGAACGATAGAGAAGGTGTTGGGACATAAACTTCTACTTCTTCCTTATATGTTATTAGAAATAGTTAAAGTACTTCAATATAGACACCATCGGAAGAGCTGAATTATAAATTTCAAACAGAAAATGCTGGTATGGCGCAGTGGTAGCGCAGCAGATTGCAAATCTGTTGGTCCTTAGTTCGATCCTGAGTGCTAGCTTTTCTATTTATTTTTTCTTATGATAAATGAATAGCAGTCACGTGACATACATGTCCTAGCCTTTTCTTGTTAAGCGTCTCCACAATTACTTACCTCGTTATCCAACCATGGATAATTCTGATGGATTTATTCCCATAGTGGCCATTTTCTACGCAGTGTTCCATCCTACAGAAGGAACGAAAATTGTCCATCAAGTTCCCGAAGGCTCAATTTCTACCATCAAAGATGAACCATCCAAAAGCTCACCACCAATACTAGACCCATTAGATATATCAGAAAGTTCATCATTGTTCAATTTCGATACTGTGAAAAACTATATCATTCCCAAGCCACAATTATGTAACAAGTTGATTTCGTTCAAGATTGATAGGTTCAAAGTAATTGGGTATCCAGTGAATATTGAGAATTCTAATTATTCTAGAAACTCGTTCAATTTCAATTTCTGTTTTGTATTTCCATATGAAGATGGCGATACAACTCCTTATGAGATGGCAATTAGGAGAATGGGTAAAATGTTTCAAGTTCTTGAAGAACAGAGTTTTTTATTGAGTAAATTAGACAAGAACAATTCCTTTTTTAAGGATAATAATTTTACTGAAGTACCTTCAACTCCTAGTCCTAATCCTCCCAAGACTCCTCCTACAGATATCTTCAGTATTGATCCCAATTTTTTAAACACATCGACTTTTGAAACCAATTCCGATAGTCCTAATAGACTTCTTGGAGGTGGAGAAGTCTCTTTGAATACCACCTTGATAGATAACACACCTGGACATTCAAGAACTAAAAAAATCACCCTTTCCTCAATTGAATCATTAATCCATCAAATTTATCAAGATCTTAACAATTACTCCGAATGTTGTATCCCATTAGACAGTGCGAATTCTGTGGATATTAAACTTTTCCCTATTCTTCCACCACCAATAAATATTAAGGCCTACCAAGTACCAATTGCTTCTGTGAAGCTCAATTCCTTGGTTGATGTTAATTGGGATCCAACAATGCTTAAAATATTGCCTTATATTAATGGTATCAATTCAATCAAAAAGATCAGTGAATTAGCAGATGCCAATTATTTACTTACAAAACAGTGTGTTCAGCATTTGATGCATTATCGATGTATTGAGATCAGTGATATATTTCAATTCAGTAACATTTATGCTCCAACTAATCACATAGGCGATTTTTTGAAGTCTAATGGGATTATGGCAGAAGAATGTCAAGCTTATGTTATTACAAATGATAGGCAAGCCGATTCTGTTGTTCATACTCCAAACCATGTTGTTACTCCAGCATCTCAAACACCAAGTGCAACGGCTCAAACATCTCCTGCACCACAAGGTAGAAGAATACATCCTATGAACCAATTTATCCATGGATCCAAGAATTCAGTTTCTCCATTAACCAAGCAAGGATATTTATCTAAATCTCCGAAGACCCCATCATCAGCATTAGAAGGAATGGTAGTGCAAGTCCCTTTCAAGACAACATTATTTTACTTGTATAGATCACTTAATCAGGGCCAGACCGTGAAGGAGTGGTATATCCAACATCGTAAACTATTGGAGAATGTGGATATAAGGAGATTTATACATTTTGGGATTTTGAGAGGATTAATTTATAGAGTACATTCTTATCCAATATTCAATTCTGTGGTTAGGGCAGTGGAAAATGGAGATCAGAAGGAATACGATCAAATAGAAGAAATGATTAAAAGTAAAAGAAAAGGAAAGAAAGAACGTCCAGGAAAACTCTATCCTCAAGACAATGATAGATTATTGAAAACGAAAGTCAATGAAAGGATTCTCAAAACAGCGGACTACAGGAAAGTTAGTTTTAGTCACAATAGATCTCAACCACTTGAAGAATCAGAGAGTAGTGAAAGAAGTTCAAGTGATGAAGACGATGACGATGACGATGACGATGACGATGACGATGATGATGACGAAGATGAAGAAGAATGGGAGCATCGGTCTAGGGCATCACAAGGAGCAACCTCAATTGCTCATAGCATGTCAATTTCAGAAAATAGGTCGAGTAAACCATTTGCTAATGAAGAAGCCCTCATTCTAGATCTGGATGAAGATTCAATGGATTCAGATGAGCGCGAGGAACAACAAGAAATTCTTGACCTTATTAAGATGCTTAAAGGATTCCAGCATTACGATTCGATTTGTACCGAGCTTAAGAAGTCCCGAGCTGATGTGGAAAAAATGATTGAAGCTTTAGGTACTAATAGTGTGGTTAATAGTTAAGGATTCACGGAACATTAACCATATTGGGTCGTGTGTTATCAGCTGCAGTATCCAAATCAAAACAACAAAAACCCCCAATATGCGTCGTGCAAAACACAAAAGCCCCATATAAACAAACCACCGCGTTCATTTAAAGTTGTAATTTGTTATTTGTTATTAGAACTCTTTAGCGATGTCAGGCAAAGGAAAAGTACATGGAGGAAAAGGAAAGTCCTCGGAGGCATCAAAGTCATCCACTTCCCATTCAGCCAGAGCAGGATTACAATTTCCTGTTGGTAGAATTAAGCGTTATTTGAAGCGTAACGCTCAGAACAAAATTAGAGTAGGATCCAAGTCAGCCATTTATCTTACTGCTGTTTTAGAATATTTAACTGCCGAAGTTTTAGAATTGGCAGGTAATGCCGCCAAAGATTTAAAGGTCAAGCGTATCACTCCACGTCACTTGCAATTGGCTATCAGAGGTGATGAAGAATTAGATAATTTGATTAAAGCAACTATCGCTTATGGTGGTGTTTTACCGCATATTAATAAGGCCTTATTATTGAAGGTGGAAAAGAAGAAGAATCAGCAATGATTAAGGCAGGATTAAATCCCCATTGATAGTGATCAATGTTTTGCCACTGTACTATATTTGTTTATTATAATACATTGTATCGTTATATTGTTGTAGTATTTACAGGAATGGGGAGTTGAGTTAATGAGTTCAAACAAAACGAGGGTTTTGAATGATGATGATGATGATGTTATTGTAAGTGTATTGTTGAATGCGAGTCATGTGGATATGTAGATGGCCAAAATGATGGTCTAATGAAGGGTTTATGTTGTGGAAACCAGTTGACTAGGCGGTGATGTAGACGTAGATGAAGTTGTCTTTGAAGCAGTAAACGATTGAGATGCAGCTGGTTGAGGTGATGGTGGAGGGGTAATCTTGTTGATTGGTGGTGTTACTTCTTTACTGGCAATTACCTTATCTTTGTTATCTATAGATCCCAATTTAACATACTTGGGCTTGACGCCTTCTGGAATCTTATAATCGTCCAATTTAACGTTCATTTCACCCAATTTACCCTTCAAATATTCGATTTCATTTTGTAAAATGGAAATATCATCAGCCAATGCATCGTGTTGATCACTAGCCTTTTTTCTACTTCTATAGCTTTCGTAGAAAATTAAAGATCCAGCAACTCCAAAGATGAATAATTCAGAGATGAAAGTAGCACCACTATCAATAGCTTTATTATCATTCAAGGGTCTTATTTTGATCTTTTTCTCTCCTAATAATGACATTCTCAACCTTAAATCAGTAGTATGAATAGTTTGTGCTATTTTTATACATGACTTTCTAAAGAGTTCATGTTCTTTAGCTTGTGCTTTAATGGCATTGGCAAATGGTTTGGCTGCAGTTTTAACCAATAATGAGGTTAATTTTAATGCTATTCCACTCATCGGATATGAAAATTATACTCTATTATGATTCTGATGCTGTATAAAAGGACTGATTGACCAGATAAAAAAAAATGAAAACCTTAATTAAACACTTTGGTTTCGTCAATTACTGATATGAAAATGGGTTGGGTGGATTTCACAGTATGTTGTTTAGATACTAGAGTCTTTCCAAGTAGCTATTTGTTTAGTTGGGTCAACTTTATCAAAAGGATATCTGCACTATTGGCGGTGAGACTCAAAACATTAATGACCATTCACCGAGATTTAGTGGCAACGGAAATATGAGAAGCGCTAAAGCCGTACCAAGTTAACGAGAAACTCGTAAATTCTAGGGAGAAATTTTGCAGAAATTAGCTAGTTGAACCGGGAAAAGTGCACATTTACTACTTAATGTTTCGGTCATTGAACCCAAAATCCTTGAGGTTTATTGGCAGTAATTTGTTTTACTTAGTTTTACTTTGGTATATTAAATTTATCTGTATTAGAAAAAGAATGCTTTGCTCACTCAACAAAATGAAACATTAAAGTATACTACTATTTTTATTACCACCAAAATGTAGCAATACGGTCGATTATTTCTTAAAACTGTACATATATCTGCCAACATGGCTTCATTATTGAAATAAAAATCGTTTAAAACCCATTTTAAACCAGTTGAACCGATAACTGAAAAATAAAAAAAAATAATGACTCCTAGGCGGTTCGAACGCCTGCATCTTTACGATAGTAGAACTTGAGTCTACCGCCTTAACCACTCGGCCAAAGAGCCTTTATTATAACATTTGTTTGGTGTGGTTTAGCAGACGGGCACAATAAGAATTGTAAATCCCATTTTTACCTTTTGGTGCTTAGTTAAAGTAGTGTAATTAATCACAGTATCCATCCAAAAAAAATTAAAATTTTACATTTTCCCAAAATTTTCTTCTAGAAATATGCTTCTATCTAGTTTGAACTAGTTCAGACTTTGAACGACATTTTCATGTAGTATTCATCTTGATGGTGAACTCTTGATTCAATAATGTAATTTGAAGGTGACAAATCAGGTGATATAAAATGTATTAAAGTATTTTACCGAGCACTAAGTTCCTCAAGAAATGTCCGATATAGTGTAACGGCTAGCACGGTTCGCTTTCACCGAGCAGACCCGGGTTCGACTCCCGGTATCGGAATTACTCTTTTTTGCACTTTTAGCTAACTAATAACCATATAAATATAGGTAATTGTCATGTCACTTTCTGTTACTTCTTTCAAAAGATATGCTTTTGAATGTATTTTGCTATTCAAGTTACAAGAATGTGCATAATTTTATGAGCTACCGATATATTCATATCAAATATCCATTGACTATTCATCCATCATTAGATTTGTAGAGCTTGGCTTATTCAACAGCATTCAATTCTTGATATAGAAACCATTTCTGATTTAAACACACGTGTAGGAGCTTCTAAGATTACCCTAGGTTCCTGTAAAGAAGAATATTATTAGAATGAAATTGAAAAGTCTTTTTGTCTTAACTCCGAACGTTCAATTAATTTGGTTCGAATTACGCTATTGAAGGAGGTCAAGAAAATCAACTAATTTAGCGTAGATGAGAATCGATTGATACTAGGGACTCAAATGACTCAATTCTGTAATGTACAATCATGTTTTCTGGACTACATTAGTATACACTAAGTTTTTGGTAATTTTGGTGGACATAATTCTGTATCGAATAATGATGAAATATAAGTTTTGTTTACTATAATTCTGATAAATAGCTTAAAAATTCGAATAATCAACCCATGAAATGATTTACGAATCACTCTATGTTATTGAACCTGAAAGGTAATAAAATAAATATTATTTGTAAAATAATGTTCCAATAACCA
This sequence comes from Suhomyces maxii, assembly GCA_030574995.1. Taxonomy (NCBI): domain Eukaryota; kingdom Fungi; phylum Ascomycota; class Pichiomycetes; order Serinales; family Debaryomycetaceae; genus Suhomyces; species Suhomyces maxii. Next base: position 255,874 of record JAJMGC010000003.1, read on the forward strand.
ATGAACATGAGTCAAAATTCACGTCATATTCAAGTAGGCTACAAATTGGGAAAACCGATGAATGTGATGATACCACCATCTCTGGATAACAGTTGTAAACGCACCACCTAGTATATTACGATTATGTAACTCGTATCGGCAATAAGCGAGGGTTCCAGGTGAATTGCTCACTTCTACTCCCGAGATATCCAAATCAGAAATTTCCTGTTGATGTCACTCCATTTCCTGAAGCATCTGAAAAAATATTGATGTTGGACCTTATCACAGGAACTATACGATCATCACCATCCTTGCTATTATTGTTATTATTATTTTTAGTATATAGTGCCATTGAACAATCATATTTCAACAAGATAAAAAAATAGAGGGTATAAAGAAGAAGTTTACCAATGTGTCAAACATTTGATGAGTAAAGGCTTTTTTTTTTTTTTTTGAATAAAACCCTTGTGTGATCATCACCCAACAAGTAATTCAATTCTCAATTGCCCATACATTTATTAGTGGTTTCGCGTCTGCGGAATTATTATACTCCGGGCCAGAATTGAACCCCACACTACAACCCCACATTTCAATTCGTATATAGGTCATGATTTGCTGCCACATTTTAAACTTAAACGATTCTCCCCTATACGAAAATTAATCATAACTCCAAACAATGCCTTCATATACGTATCAATATGAAGACTCGCTTCCTGAGCTTCCTGTGCCACTGTTGGCTTCTACTGCCGAACAGACATTGGCAGCATTGAAGCCACTTCTGAGTGGAGAAGAGTATTCGGAGTTACTTCAAGAATCATCAGCATTTGTATCGGATGAAACTATCAATTTAATCCAATCTCATTTGATTGCTGCTTCGAAAAGACCATCAAATACTTGCTATTTGAACTCAATTAATGATGAAGTCAATCCTGGTATATATGGTGAGTTGAGGGGAAATATCTTACCAAGAAACCCATACTTGGTTCTTGAAGAAGATCCATATGCAAAGACTCTTAACCCTCCAAATCAGAGTCAAAGGGCTGCGAATTTAATCAATTCTTCATTGAAATTTATTATCAGTCTTCGCAATGAAACTTTAAAGCCTGATATTACTCCTAAACATTCTACTCCTTTAACTATGAATTGTTATAAAAATTTATTTGGTACCACTAGAGTACCTTCATCAGATGAATATGAAGGAAGTGTCACCATTAAAAAGTATAAACATATTAATGATTCCAGACACATTATAATTATTAGTAACAATCAATTTTATAAACTTGAAGTATTGACTGAAAATACTGCTGAAGATAAGGATTCAAAACATAAAATATGGTTTAGTGATAATGAACTTTCTATTATTCTTGAAGGAATAATTGAAAAATCTCTGAAAGTTGATAGAATCGAATCCATCAATAATTCCATTGGTTCAATTACTACTCAATCCCTTAAAGATTGGAAGACTGCCAGACTCGAACTTTTGAAATCAAACAAGGAAAATATGGCTTTGATCGACGACGCATTATTTGTAGTGGTTTTAGATCCAAATGCTCCAACTACTGACCAGGAGAAGACTGCCATTATTTCTCACGGTACTTCAGAACTTCTTCCTCATGGTACTATCCAAGTGGGTTCCTGTACCTCTAGATGGTATGATAAATTGATGTTGGTTGTCACCAAGAATTCTCATGCTGGTATTGTATGGGAATCCACATCAATGGATTCAACTGCGATCTTGAGATTTGTAAGTGATATTTACACCGATCTGATCTTGAAATTAGCTAAGAATATTAATGGTAGTGAATACACTTTATTTGACAATAATATTGTGTTTGTATCTTCTAGAGAAGATAAACCTGAAGTAAAAAAACTTGATTTTGTTAAAACTCATGAACTTCAAAACTTGATCCATTTATCAGAAACAAGATTGGCTGATATTATTAATCAACATGAATATAAAGTCTTAACTCTTAAGTTGGATACTCATTTGGTCAAGAAGTTTGGTATTTCTTCAGATTCTATGTTACAATTATGTTTCCAAATTGCCCATTACTCTTTATATGGAAAAATGGCAAATACTTTGGAACCAATTACCACCAGAAAATTCAAGGATTCAAGAACTGAATTAATTCCAGTGCAAAATGAAGGTATTTCAAAATTGGTGAAGTTATTCCTTACTCATTCTAATGATCAAGAAAAATGGGACACTTTCAAGAGTAGTAGTATTGAGCATAACACGCAATATATTGATGCTATGAATGGAAAAGGTTTTGAGAGACATTTATCAACATTATTGGAAATCGCTAAGAATCCTAAAACAGTCAACTATTTGAACTATTTAAACCACGACTTACCATCAATTCCAGATCTTTCAACTATTGAAATTCCATTATTATCTAATCAATTGATTGATAGATTACTTTCTCCAGAATTGTTAATATCTAACTGTGGTAATCAAGCCCTTAATTTATTTGGTATCCCACCAGCTATCGACCAAGGTTTTGGTGTGGGTTACATTATCCATAGTGATAAAGTAATCATTACTGTTTCTTCCAAGTTCAGACAAACTGAGAGATTCTTGGATACTTTCAAGAAGGTTGTAGATGAAGTCAAATATATCATTAAAAAGAAGACCAATTTCTTGATTAATATTAATGATTCTGATGCAAGAAAGGATGAATTAAAGAGAATCAGAATCGAGCAAGAATTAGACAAGGTCGAGAACATTCCTTCTAAGAAGTATCCTATTCAATTAGTCACTGATAAACACGATGAAAAGTTAGCCGAAGAAGGAATTGTTATGAAGACCAGATCTGATTCCATTGCTAGTACTGGAAGCGGTGATGATTATAATTTACTTGGTGGTTATGGATACTTTGATTTTGGTGAATTGGACTTGAGATCAGACGTATTATCCAGAGATGAATCATACTTGAACAGTCACTCACATTCTAAGTTACACTCACCATTGGGTTCTAGAAGCCAGAGTCAAATCAATATTGCTAAGCATAGTGAAGATTTAAAGCGGAAACTTAATATTTCTGAAAGAATCAGAGAAAGATTAGGCACTAATAATTCAAGTGATAGCGTGGAAATAAGACCAAAAGGAAGAAGGGATAAGTCCTCTATCGGAAGAGAATTGAAAACATCCGATTTTTAACTTTAACGTTTGATACGTGATAGGTTTGAACCTTTAAATAGCGCCTTATATAGTAATATTTATAACCAGAAAATAACATATTTAAGAGAATTGACTACTTACAATGATACAACCCGGACCTTTATCACAGCCTATGTGGTCAAATAGAGGCTTTTTCTAATTACCTGAATGGTTGCAAATTATCGTGCGCTGTTCAATTTCAAACATCACTTGCAAGTTGAATTTTCTAGTCAGATCAATTGTGAGATAGTGCAACCACACCATATTAGTAATACAACCCTTGTAAGAAATAATCTTAGAATAATCAGAGTTGTTAACTACAATTTGACCATTCCAGTTTTTCAACCTATTCCGAAACAGCTCTACTTACAGTTTACATCAAATCATCCTTGTCCATAGTGAATGAACTAAGAGTTGAAAAAAGACACAATTAGGTCCTATACGCCAAAGTTAAAGGAAAGAACCACTAGCATTCTTATAGAGACCATATCATGAAAATTCCAATTGCAGGAATAGCGCCGCTTTCCAAATCGCTTATCCAAATCAAGGGTCTTGATACTGCCAAGTTCCTTAATGGTCTTGTTACATCAAGACTCTTGCCAAATGTGGTTAAGAAGAAGCAACATACCATCAGTGAATCCGAGAATAAACATGCCAATCTTTCAGAAATAATTGACCTTAATGAGAATTGGGGATTAATGCATGAAGACATCTATGATCCTGAAAATAACATTTTAATAAGAAGAGATGGGATTAATTCTATGTTTTTAAACTCGAAGGGAAGAATTGTCAATGATTGTTTTTTATTCGCTAATCCATACCATAATTTGAATGGGGCCTTTTCTGAAATAATTTCTAGTCCCAACATATTGGTAGAGGTTGACAATTCATTTTTGGGACTGTTAACTCTGTTATTAAAAATTCATAAACTTAGTGCCAAAGTGAAAATCTCCAAACAACCTAATTTGCACTCATATTATTACTATAATGATAGTCCAGAATTCGATCAATGGATAGATAATTTACAATTCGATAAGTTTCAGACATTAACTCCCAAGGAAGCATTGGAGTCAGCCAATGAATTCATAGAAAATGAAGTGGTATTTAATAAAAGTGTGGCCCACCACATAGTAGGCTTTGCCGTGGATAATAGAATTCCTAATTTTGGAGTGAAAATCTTGACTGATATTCCAATTGTTAAAAATGTGAACCCAGAAGAAGAATTCATTAATGTGGATGATCTCTTTTCATCTAATTTTAAAAAAATGTTCCCATTTGAATTAGTATCTGAAGAGGTGATTACTAGAAGAAGATTCCTCAATGGTCTTTTTGAAACCCAAGACTCTCCCAAGGACTCTTCTTTATTACCATTTGAATGTAACTTAGACTATTTGAACGGGTTGTCTCTTGATAAGGGGTGTTATGTGGGACAAGAATTGACGATTAGAACCTTCAATAATGGTATTATCAGAAAGAGAGTTGTTCCAGTTCAATTCTTTGAAATTGGTGACAAGGATGTCAATTTGAATTACTTAACCTTAAGTCCAACTGACCCTGTGGTAGATGATTTATTTCAAATCAACCAGGCAAATATAACTAAATTAGTGGTACAACCTTTACAAGTACAAGAAGAGACCGAAGAGCCAAAGGGAGATTCGCCATTTGGATCCTCTCCATTTGGATCCAAGCCTGTGAGAAGAAGAAAAGTCTCCAGTGGTAAATTACTCTCCATCCAAGATAACCTTGGATTTATGTTAGTAAATCTTGACGATATTGAAAGAAATGATCTTTTCAAAATTGAAGTGCCTTCATTGGATGGAGGGATCAAAGATATTGGAATGAAGGTCTTCTCTCCTGACTGGTGGCCAGGCGAAGAATAGAGGTTGAATTATTCAGATTAGAATATAAAATCTACAATTAAAAGAATTTATAAGGTGAAAAGAAAACTGTTAAATTCACATCGAAAATACAAATATTCACCTACAGAGGGTTCGTCAACCACCGATTTAATTGGCTTTTCTCTTGTCGTTAACTGCATTTATATCCCTGTACATAAACTAGTACCAATAAAATAGTTAATGGTTTTACTCGTACGACCTGTATATAAAACAAGCAATTGGTGAAATTTGACAGAATCTATTGTATTGACCAGTATCAACATGTCTAAAGAAGAAACACTTTCAGCGGGTATGTACTATCAGCAGGCGAGAACTGGCTTGAAGAAGTTACCATTAATCCTAATGCGTAATTTTAGAGTTCATTAGACTGGAAATGGTGGAAAATTCTCAAGGTGATCGTATCAACTGAACACCAAGTTTGGTAGGTAACAACTCCTGCACTCCAATGGAAAAGCCAAGCAATGTCCTATCACCAAGTTGTGGAAGAAAACTGAAGATAATTCGACCAACTATTACTGTTTTCTTTTTTTCTTTTCATTTCTTTATTAAGTTCTTTATTCTAACATTTAGACGAAATCGCCTTATATGATAGACAAATCAGATTATGGGGTATGGCAACCCAATTAAGACTTCGGTCTGCCAAAGTATTGATTATCAATATAGGAGGAGTTGGAACTGAAATCGTCAAGAACTTGGTACTTGGAGGATTGAATACAATTGAATTGCTTGATAGTTCTGTTGTAAAAGAAGAAGACTTTGGAACCCAGTTCTTCTTACCAAATAATGATAATATCATAGGACAACCAAAGTTACCGATAATTTTGGACAAAATTAAAGAATTAAATAACAGAGTTAATTTGAGCATCAATACTTCATCGTTAACCGAAATCTTGGAGGATCCCTCATACTTTAAAAAATTCGATATAATAATAGCTACTGAGCTTAATAGAGTGGAATTATTCACTCTTAATCATCACACCAGAAACTTGAACATTCCATTATATTGTACAGGAATACATGGATTATTTGGATATATCATTACCGATTTGATTGAACATTATTCTACGCCAGAAAAAGATGCCGGAAATCAATTAAGAGAACCAAATACCAAGATTAATAGAAGTAAAACTATTACCAAGGTTGATTATGATAAAGCTACCAATACTGAAACTTTAACCATTTTGGACGAGTTCATTCCTATTCCACAAATCTTTGAATCCAAAGAATTACCAAAACAACTCAATAGGAGACAATTAAAAAGATTATCGGGAGCATTCCCATTCACATTTGCATTATTTGATAGTGAAAGACCTTCCAATCCTGAAGATGTGATAGATAAAGAACAATTAAAGGCCAAGGCAGTTGAAATATGTCAGAAATTCGAAATCTCAACTGCTTCTCTTACCGATGAGTACTTGGAGATGTTTTCCAACCAAGCATTCACCGAGTATTCTCCGGTAGCAGCTGTTCTTGGAGGTGTTTTGGCCCAAGATGTGATTCAATTTTTAAGTAAAAAGGAAAGCCCAATTAATAACGTATTGATTTTGGACTCAGTCAAATCTGAGATGCCTATTTATTTATTATGAATTATCACAGATCTACCATCAAAATATAGAATGAAGCTTCTTGTTCGTCCTATCTTTTGTGGATTTGTATCAATACAATTAATGTACAACTATACTACAAAAAAGAAACATTACCGTACCATTATATTTTATTCTCATTGAAATTTATGAACAAGTGTTATATTTGCAATTGAGCCTTCATGTAACAAAGGATTGAGTTTACATGTATATATATATATGATCATCTACGAGCAAATAAACCCCATGTCAAAGTTATCAATTTTGAATATATTCTATTTTGATGGAGTGAATGCTCTTCCCTTTCTTTTCTTTAAATGGGAAGTATCTCTCAAAAACTTTAAGCTATTACTAACTTTTGACTTCATTGCATCATATTTTGCTTGCTCCTTTTTAATTTCTTCAATTAATTGTTCTCTTTCAGTATTGAAACTTTCAATTTGTTTAGCTTCTGCTTCGGTGGCAGCTTCTAACTTCTCTTTTACATCCTTTATCTTTTGTTTAACAGCTTCAGTTTGATCTTCTGATTCTTTTATAGATGCTAAACTATTTTCATATTCTTTCAATGTATAGTTCTTCTCTTCATCTTTCGATTTGATACGCTTAAGAACTGATCTTATTTTATCCTGTAATTCCCAGATTTCACATTGGTTCTTTATTGATTTTATTTTACTTTCATCTTCTATTCTATTATCTGGAATAAAGCTTTGAACTTGCTCATCTAACTTTTTAATTTCCTCTTGTAAAACTTCAATTTCTCCTGCTTTCTTTTCATACCATTTATTGGATGCATTGATTCTGGTCTCTGCATGATCAATATCATCCAAAACACCCTTGTTAAAATGTAAATCAGTTGCTCGGCTAATTCTTTCTGGTCTTTGATCAATCTTTAAGTAACTCAAATATTCTTGTTCGATGATTTCCAGCTCATTAAACAAGTTGTTAAATGTAAGGATTAATTTATGTGTCAAAATCTTTGAACTAGTTACTGGATGATCAGTATCAGATATTTTGGAATGTATACCTATCAAATCATTATAGTCATTTTTTAATGGGTTTGTTATATAGTCCAGCTCCAATCTCTTCATTTCGTAATATGTTCTCTTTTTCTCTTTTGGTTTGTCGTGTTCCACATTAGGTAAATCGGCTTGATCATATGGTGTATAATGGAAATGAACTTCTGTTAAAAGTGATCTTTCAACATCATTGGCACTGAATCTTGGTATACTTGGTAAGTCAGGTAATGGCCATGGGAAGAATTTAGATTTTTTAACCACATCTGAGCTTTCCCATATATGATTGAAGAATTTTGGTCCCAAGTAAGTAAGCTTTTGGTTATAGATAGGAAATATATCAGGAGGTAAATTACCAATGAACTCTCTCAAACACACAATAGATGAAATTAATTTATACAAGTAATCTTCTTTCTTGATATCATTAGCATAATAGAGCTTACAGTGTTCGATTGTTTTCATTGGTACTAATCTGATGAAGATGGCAGGATCTAATCTATTTTGGGATCTTAATTTGGTGACAAACTCATTGGAAGTATCCAGATAGCCATCAAAAATAATAAATGTATCGAATTTGGTAGATTCTAATAGATCTTCGTTCTTTTGAAGAACTCCATCATATGGAATTAAATGTATAGTGGTTGTAGAATCCACTATTTTTCTTTTGGTGTCCTTTTTGGGTTCTTTAGTATCCTTTGAAGTCTTTTTAGATTCTCTTTGAACATTTTGTCCCACGTATCTTTTTATTACTTTCTTTCCGGTACATCCCAATAAAAGGGCTTCAACAAGGTCAAAGAATCGTAAATTATTCTTCATAATAACTCCGATGTTTTTAGGTTGTGATGGCTTTGATCCACTCAGTATGATGACATTCATGAGGTCTTTGAGCACGGTGAATTTTCCACTGGTCTCAGCCAATTTAGATGGCATATCCTTCAGTAAAAGGTTTTTTGGCATGTAATGATTGATGAGAAGATATGGATGGGTACTTACCAACATACAGTTGTTTATACATATCTCCAACGATTTGACAATCAAGTCTTTATGGTCATTGGTTTCACAGTACTTGAGAATATCAGGATAATGAAGTGATACAATTTGATCCGTAAGCTCTTTTTGAAACTCATACATTGGAGTTGCAAGATGGTAGTCACCTGAAGAATTGACTTTCTCAAGCTTCAACTCCACAATTGGCGGTTCTGGAGTGCCATCTAAAATTTTGAGTAAGTCCATAAAGAAGTTGTAAGCGAGGGTGGGTATCGGGGGAATGGAGAGCTTGGTTGGTGATACCTTTTAGTAATGATTATGGACTCGCTAGTACTCCGGCCGATAAGACGCTTGGGTGTGTATCCGAGAACGTCTCGGTTGTTAGTTTGAAAACTGAAATAGTTCGCACGTGATGGTTAAGTGAGAAGAACCAGTTGTGATTAGACAGAACAAAGACGACTGAAAGCCAAAGATTGTGAGACCGGACAGAATTACTGATTAGGGCAATAATAGTATGGGTTTTTTGGATGCACGACAAATTTACGATGATAATTTCCGGCGATTTTACGAAACTATTTCTTTTTAATTAGTGTATAATTAAGTGAATTTACATACAAGGGAGGTGCCAACATAGTAAAGATTTAAAAATTCAAATGAGGCAGAAATATTTAGTATCAAACAGAAGCGGTGGTGTTACTACTTTTGTAGGTTATTCCTGGATTATTCTATTCACTGGAGTGATGGTATTTAATTTTTCGACAAGTCTTAAGTCTTTTTATCAATAGTAGTAGTGGGGATGATCCCATTTATTTTTATGTAGACCATGTCCATTTATTGACTATGTCATTTCCATATTTTGACTGATCTGTCCCATCCACTGCTTATCACCTCAATTCCATTTGGTCCCTGTGTCACATCACACCCCATCACTTTATCATTATGACCTTCTAATGACTTTACTTTGACCCAATTGTCTGCAGACCAAATATTCACTAAACCATCATACGAAGATGATACAAGAAATTTACCATCTGAATGGAATTTTACATCGCTAACAAGTTTTGTATGCGCGGGAATCGAGAAGGTTTCGGTATTGGTAGCACGAAAATCCCAGATTTTCACAGAACAATCACCACTTCCACTGGCCAAATTGTAGCCATTCGCTGACCAATCCAAGCCATAAATTCCTGAAATATGTCTATCTAGAACAGCAATGGATCTACCACTTCTAAGATCCCATACTCTGATGAGACCATCAAGACCTCCTGATGCATATAAACTACCATCTGGATGAAAAGAACCTGCAAAAACCTGCTTTGAGTGTCCTTCTTGTTGAACTAATTCTGTAAATTTTTCAACATCCCAAAGCTTCCATGTTTGATCAAATGATGTGGTGGCCACGAATTTCTGTATAGGATGTATCTGAACTCCAGCAATTCTTTGATCGTGAGCATTTTTAATTGATTTGATGGGTTTATCTTGATCTCCCCATATATTTAATGTTCCTTCATTACCACCACTCACAAGTCTATCATTAATCCAATTCAACGCGACTTTTTCCGTATGGAATCCCTGTAAGGTTCTTACAGTGGTTAGATTCTGAGCATCTAAAATATAAATTGACCCATTCCACGATCCACTGGCAATCTGAGTATTAGATCCTGATTTGGGGGATGAGAATCGCACAGTAGAAACAGCTCTGGTATTTCCTGGTATCAATTGTGACCCATAAAGTTCGATTTTGGATGCAAATTCGTTTTTTTTTCTTCTTTCGTGAAGAATCGGTACAATATCTTTACTAGTTTCAGCCTCTAGTCTTGCTTTTTCAATTCTTTGTGATGCTTTCTTTAATGAATAATGGAGGATTTCCATTCTAGAATCATACAATTCTTGAGTTCCTGGAGTGTAGAAATCTTCGTCTTCTTCTTCGTCCTCTTCATCTATATCCATTTCATCTGGACCTTCTCCCTCTCCAATGTATTGAATCTCTTGTGGGGATTCTTGTAATAATTTGATTAATCTTTGTCTTCTGGCTGCTTTATCTTCACCAAAATAAGTTATTGGTTCTCCCAAACGTCTCAACTCTTGCCGCACGTCATCATCAAGCGTGGGTACCTGACGAGAGCTTTCAAGCAGTTGGGATTGGTGTGCGGTGACTATTGGAACTTGATTGAGGTCCATGACGTCTGATTGGCCATGCGAACGATGCAAATGTTGAGTGGTTTTAAGAAGCAATTGAGTGCTTCAAATATATTGCAGGTCTCGGAAAAACAACGAAATGAATGGATTGGCCGCTGGTGATGTAGAAATTAGTGGGTTCTTGTTGGTCAAGTATTTACTGTACTTACAATGAGATGGACGTCACGTGACTCCACTCGAGGTTTGCAACCAAATAAACCAAAGGGTATCAAAAAGGAGGAGCGAAACAAGAGAATAAATGCATTTAGCTCCAGTACTTTGGTCTTGTGGTATTCAGGGATGTAACTTTATAAAGCACTGCTATATTTTTGTCGCGTTATTTTTTTGCATTTTTCTGTTATGACATGCTTTTTGCCTATAATAATACTCATACATTCTTGCCTACTTTAAGATCTATATGGGTCAAGTATTTGGTGGTCGAGCAATCGTGGGATGTTAAGGGGACCAGTTGCTATGCTCTCTATCAAATGCATCTCTGCCTTCGCAAGAACAACTATGCGATATAAATACAAGTGACTGTAAAGATATAACACAAACAATACGACTTGATACTTCCAGCCACGGTATAGAATTCATAATTATCAATATGATTTTTAGTCGATTTTCACATTTCATCTCACCTCATTTCTATTTGGTTCAAGCGTGATTTTCCTTAATGATTCTTTTAGCAAACTCGGCAAAGTCCTCAGTTTGGTTGACTCTTTCATCTAGATCTGGTTGACAGAAGACAGCAAGAGTATTTCTAGATATGTTACTCATGTTGGTACCTTTCACGTAATGAGGAACAGCCTTAAACTTTCCTTGGGATACCTCTTCCAAAGCAGAACCCGTCTGGAATGCAAGACAATCACTAGGAATCTTTACTTGGTGTGTTTGGCCATTACGGTCTCTGATATACAAACCAGCTTCTGGGTCTGGAGACTTGTCCAAAGTATGAAGAAGACCCTTGGATTCGTCTAAGAATAATGCAGAGGTTAATCCAGTGATACACGAATGATCCAAATGTTGTCCACACCAATCGTCATCGGATGATCCCTTGCTTGAGGTTTGATCAGATGGAAAATAGTGTAATAATCTGGCTTTGGTACAAGTGCTATTCTTCACCACTCTTTCCAAGAAATCCAGGTCATACACTCCTTGGTCAACCATGAATTTGTCACAATTGGTAGCAATATGTTGAGCAACATCAATAATGAGGTTACATAAATTCTTGGTATCGGTTTCAAAGTCTTCTAAACCATTAATACCTTTAGGCCACATATTAGGAGAAGTATAAGTCTTGTAATCAGGAAATTTATCACATAATTCTTGAGTTGGTCCTTCTAAGCTTGGATCTTTATGGAATGCACAGTTGACATAGTATGAGCCTTTGTTGAAGTCGGGTTGTCCAGTATTTGCCAAGACTTCCTTACCACAAGACCAACCAGTTAACCAAGTGGATTCTTCACATTGGAGAGATTCTAATGTTTCCTCTGGTTGGTTGGCAAGTACTGATATACTTTTCAACACATCAAGTCTTAACTTGTGGAATCTTTCAGGTAAGTCTTTGACAAGAATAATTCCCAAAGAGTCTGGGCCAAATGCTTTGGTTAAGGTACCTCCATCGAGGCCCAGCTTCAACTGGTCTAAAGTTACAACGACAGGGTCGGCCATTTTAGGATTCTAGGAATAGTATACTATAGTGTAGGATGATTCAATGATTTGTCAATGAAAGCAAGTGAACTGATAAGGCGAGCAGATCTTATGCCTAAGGAAGGCTCTAATCGAGGAATTTGCAGTTTTCTAATAAGGGTTCAGTATCGATGCAAAGGTACTGATATGATACACGTTCGAAGTGCAGATCAACGGTGTAATTGATTTGATGAACTAACGTGAAAAATGAAGTGTGGAGAACTTTACCAACAGATTTTGCGCGTTGGGGTCAATTTGCCCAAATGCCAACTTTTTTCAACAAAGTAAGATTTTGAGGCGAATAAATGTATGGATGTTTGTCGGGTGCCTCCTTTCATGTTTCTGTCGGAATCATCTCTAAGTTTTGAAGACTCTTCACAGGTACCAGTGGACCCTTTCAAAACGTGATCCGTCAATAATGACACATTGGTGCATGATACATGTCATACATGTATGATTATAATTGTGGTTGATCCCTACACACAGGCGCTAAAGTTTAATAACTCCTTGTTAGCTAGTGTTAACAATTAGGAAGATTTATTAACAGTAATCATTGGGTGAGAATTTGGAAAGCCATTATAAACGGTATGGAAAAGGCTTTACTAGCAGGAAGTGATAATCTTGATAAGCACTGGTTTCTCTCTCGTGTGTCAACCTAGTGTCCTCTTCCAGTGCCTTAAACAAATTTACTCACAATACTTTTCTTCGAGTACAGTAGAGTACAGTATGTACACTTCACTAACAAATCGACCTTATCTGGACAAACTAGATAGATATATTAATTTTATAAATTATGCAATTATCCAAGAGTATTGAATCTACCAAATTACTGTTTCAGTATAATCTATTATTACAGCTAAATTACCTATTATATTCGATTATGAACACTTTTGATGCATGAACAAGCATTGTTGCTGTTAACTGGCTGCGAAATAAAGTTTGAGTTTTTTTTACCTTTATTTGTATGCATTCTACAGCATTAGGTTGCAAAATAATGCTGAAATATGTTTAATTGATGTATCAACTCAAATATGATTATAACTGCATGGTCTATGATTATGTCATATGCTCGTGGATTACTTAAATATATTTTATATAGATTGGTATTACAAAAAGAATGCTAGTGCGTAGCAACAAGATAATAGTTGTTATTCAAAAGGAGAATCCACCAAAGATCAAGGTTACCAAAACGGCATAACCAACCATCTTATAGAGTTCATTAGATTGTCCAACCAAGGAGTGACCCATACTAGTCTTGTTACCGGTTCTTTCTGGTCCACTGGTGGTACCTGTGTAGGTGAAGTTAATACCTGGTTCATCCTCAGAATCAAGAGTACCATCCCAACAGTATCTTTCAAAACATTGCTTACATTGATCAGATTGTTCAATACCTAATCTTTCTTGTTCTCTTCTGATGATAGCGCAACCAACACAAGCAGGCCATTCGTCATCTAAAGTAAGGTTCAATCTACTTGCAACTTCGAAACCATTTTCAATCATACCTCTCTTTTCCTTTTCATCATAACTCATCTTGAAGGTGGAGGTGTTGGAAAAGTAACTGAATGGTCTGTTGGCAGTGTAAACAACCAAAGGAGAGTCGTAAATACTGTCGGAGTTAGTACCATTAGTCTTGTCCACCATACTAGTCAAGTTCCTAGCATCACATCCGAAAAATGCAGGTCTAGAAGTTAAATTCAAATTTCTGAAAGAAGTTGCATCTGGAACATATGGGAAAATAGTACCATTACCTTGCTGTAAAGTTTGTCTCTCGAATGTTTGAACTAAAGAAGTACCATTTGGCCAGGATTCGTCAGTATCAGCAGAATTATCAAATGCAAAAATAACGTCCACTTTTCTTTCTGGTTGGATCAATGGAGCTAATGGAACATTTTGTCCATCTTCACCACCATCGACCAAGAAAAGAGATTCGTTCCTTGAAATTGATGACAAAGCACCAACATTAGTGTTGTAGAATGGGTTTGGTTCATATACGGAAATATCATTTTCTTCCTGGGAAACATCTTCAAGAATATCAGAAATGATACTGGTGACCCTAGAGCCTAAACCAGTGGTGTTGATTCGTAAAAGGAATTGATTGAATAAAGAAGAGGAAGTACCCATAATGAAACCTGCATTATCAAAACCCTCATAACAAGTACCATTGCTTTTACCGTTGGAAACATCAGAACCCAAATACTTTACTTTAGAGAATTGATAAACAGAAGGATCCCAAGAACCCAATTCGAAAGGATTGGTTTCAAAAACGGTAGAGTTACCGTTCAAAATAAAGGTACCTGGAGCTCTTCCATCAGCAACCACAATTGGGAAAGGCATTTCATGATTAGTAAAAGGGTCAGATTCTTGAAGTGTAGACCAAGTTAAAGCAGCACCAGCATCAGATGTATTGGCAAAGAATTGATGTGATAAAGCTCTACCCCAAAGATCGGTGATAGAAACTGGGAATCCGGCATCTCTCTTACTATCGATATCTTCTCTCATATCATTGTAGTAATTGAAGGTTTCTATAACATTGATACCACCAATGTTTATGATTGAATGCTCTAAGTCCCAAACTTCACCATAATCAAGAATTTGTTGAACACTAGTAAAATTGTTAAGGGCGATAGTACCAACCATCCAGTTACCACCAGAAAGACCTACTAGGTAGGTGGAAGATTGTAAAAGACCTCCTAAACCATGCTTTTCAGCACCTCTGGTTCTACTATCTAAAGCAGATAATTCACCGGCACCTGCCAACATGGCTCTATAACCACCACCAGAGAATGCTAAACCAATGGTTAAAGACTTATTGGCTTTGTTATGTAAGAAATCGGAAACATCGAAGTCAGTCATATTACATCGTTTAAGGAAATCTTCCAAGTTTTGATCAGTGACCTTATGACGGTTTTCAACCCATTCTGCTTCTTCTTCGGAGATGCTATCAGCTAAACGAACAAAGGAACCTGAAGGACAATCGACTTTACCAGGAGCGTAGGAATCAGTAGGGGACCACGCTACTGTTGTGGAGGCTAGAGCAGCCAAAATGAGAGCAAATTTCATGAGGGTAGATTAGTGACCTTGTGACTCGATTTCATGCGCCAATTGTGTGTATATATATATATACATATATATAAAATCGCTTCTATACATGGAGACGGGTTATACGGAAAAATAACAACCGGTGAGCATATACCGAAGAGAAGGGACGGGGCTGATAATCACCGAGTCTCACAAGTTTTTCGAGGCAACTAGATCGTGGATGCCAAGCCCAAAAAGGTGTCAACCGCTTGTCCAGGTTCGTCAACTACCAATAAACAGTCAGTATCGTCAATCTATAATTATCAATAATAAGAACCCGTGACCCCCTGGATCATCACCACCATAACTAAAGCCAGAATGTGGTTATTCTAATCCTTTGTATATATAATAGTAAAAATAGTTACAACCGCGGGGGTTTTTTTTTTCTTCTAACCAAAAACTCTTAGTTCTATTTCGGATCCTAGCTCGAGTCAGGTAATTTTAGGTTTTGTCTAAGCCTCGCCACTGGCACACTTTGAAATCGGTAAATTTAGCGATGGGTGACTGAAATAGAACCCTGATGAAGTGGTTGTCGATAGTACGGGTTTAGGCTCGGGGCTAATGGATTTAATTTATTTATAGGAATTCAACCCCGAACTCAAGTACCAACACCAGTAGCACCAATGTTAATTATACCTTCCATAGATAGTATGGGGAAAAAAAAAAAAATAGCAATGCCCGTTACGAGCGCTCCTTGTATTATTGTGATTAGGCGAGTACCATCGGGAATTAACCAGGAAAAAATGGTGGTCAATCCCCGTAAACCCAATCACCGGTGATAAAACATGGCCCTACCGAACAATGCCATTCCATTTGAGATTCTTCATGAAAAATTTACTGGGGATGATCCACTTTATTAATAGGTGAAAATTCTCAACGTTGTAGAGAGTAAAACTAAAAAATAGTTCCAGAAATAATGGTATTATTGGTGGGAAAAAACTCTCGTATGTTACCTCTACTGGTTCCAACGACTTAACGGCCTTAACGTATAAGTATTCTTTCAAATAATATTTGACTATGCCAGGACTTTTTTTCACTAAAGCATCTCATAATTTTTCTGTTTTACTTGTAAAATATTATTCTTATTTTTACTACTATTATTATGGTCAAGTTTTTACCGTTAACTCGCATATAATATGATATATCTTATTATAATAAAAAAAAAAATTCTATTATTATATATGTTAGATATGGTGAAAGGTTCCCCAAGTAGGCCGAAACTAAGATTATCACACCACTTTAGTCCAATAGCTGAATAGCTGAATAGCTGAATATCTAATGTAACCCCGTTCTTCACAATCGAATTAGGAGTGTTGAGTTTTCATTTATTATATACGTCTTAAATTCCGTGAATCATAATTTTCAGACAATAGTTATTATCTTTATTTGCATTCAAGCTTTATAGTATGATCACTTCTTACTGACTATGGAATTGGTATATAATCCCTCTATGGGATGACGCCACTAATTCCAATTATTTTTCACTGCCTAGTTGCTTGTGGAATTGCTCTACACTCTCAATTACAATATACTTCTGTTTCAATACTGGCTCCAGTGACTTCTTCTCTGGTCTCATTTTTTTTGATACCCTCTTCAATGTTGATGCGAGAACCATCACTCTATAGTTTTTGAACTTTCCCAACTGAAGTAGTTTCGTTTGGACAATTTCCATGTCATAGTTGCAATTCTTCAAGATTACTTCTATCTCTTCATCTTCTACATGAACCTGCTGTTGCGAAAGGACCGTCTTTATCTGAAATTTCATTATCTCTCGTAGTGCCTTTTTCTTATCCATTTTAGAGTCCACCATTAATGACAAAGAAGCTTTGGATGACCCATGAAAGTAGTTGATAAATTCCTTTTTGGTAATTCTTTTTACCAGCTCATGGTCTATCTCATCATGCCCAGCTTTTCCCTGAAAACTATAATTTTTGTTGATAATCTTTTCCCACCAGTTTTTATGCACAAGGTGATCCTTAGAACTGGAATTGAAATTGTTGCTTTTCTGAGAAGGATTTATGGAATACCACATGTTACTGGGAAGAACCTCTTCGCCATTTTCTACTTCGATAGATTCTAAAAAGGGTTGCAAAATATGTCTGCGAAATGTCTCCTCAGTATACTTTTCAACAACCCCGAGTATACCATCCAAAAATGAGTGTATCTCGTGCAACAAATGGTTGTTGCTGTGTGTGGCACTCATCACAACTATACACGCTCCTATTGTAGTTCGGTTGATCACTGTATTGCTGAGAACCGTATAACCCAATTGTCGTTTACTTCTCAATTCGACCAGTGCCTTTGAAGAGATGTAATAAGAAATTAACTCACCATACATCCGAGTAGCTTTATCTTTCCTTTTTCCAAATTGTATATAGTGGTATATGGTAGAAAGTGGATCGCTGGGGTTGGAATTGGATGCGGAATACAAATAATTTCCTTGAAAACTAAAGCTTTCATTTAAATCTAATGAGCAGGAAAAATAATCATCCATGAAAGAGGACTCATCCTGATAGATGATTTTTACTAACTCTTTGGCATTTTCAATATCTTCCCCTGTAACTAAAATTTCAGTATACTTTTCAGCACTTGAATATGTAGCTGCAAAGTCTATTAGATCCTCAAGGTCGAGTAACTCAAGTGCTTCAATCCTTTGGTCAATATCCCAGATATTTCTTTCTAAGAAAAGCATTGATCCAGAAACTGCTTGCTCTATTCCATTTCCAGCTCTTAATCTATCATATTCATCACGTACTTCTACTCTTGCTTTTTTGAGCTCCTTGTATAGAATACTTTTAATATCTTCGATTAAAAACAGTTTGAAATCATCCAATACAAATTGTACAACTTTGCCAATTCCTTTAGTCACTCCGCTAATGGTGAAACAAACACATTGATTACCAACTAATTGAGGATAAATTCCCCAAGAATATCCTACTAACTCTGCTCCGTATAATTTGTAGCGAAGCCTTGAACCGTATAATTGGCAAATAAGTTCCATGGACATATGTGTTGTAGGTGATAATTTAACACCGTTATCTTTTGTTCGTTGAAATTGAAATGATATGGTAGATTTTTCCCCAAAGCTCTTCTGGAACCATGCTTCAAGAAATTGAGTTTGTTCAATAGCTACTGGTTCAATCGCTTGAAATAATTTAGTATGGTATGCTGAGTAATTATTTGATACTTTTTCTATGAGCTTATCCATTTCATCTGATGTTTGAAAGATAAATGGGTTTTCTAGTGGTGAGTAATTCCTTCCAATTTGACTATTCAAAACTTCTTTATAAATATTCAAACAGTCAATTGGGATTTTCATATATTCAAAGTGATAATTTTCATCAAATTCCCATTCACCATAGTTATCTATAACCTCATCGTCTATCATGCTTTTCAATATTGTGGGATTTGAATGGGTAATAATAGCAGAAAATTTGCTCATTGAAAATACACTTTTTGACTGTTCCAAAAAGTTTGCTGATATTTCCATTAACCAAGCTTTGTCTAATTTGGAAGATTCCGGGCCAATATCTTGCAAAAATGGACAATCTTGGTCTTGTGATTGTAGATCTCCCATTCCACTTAGCAAATTCTCATAATCCCCACTATATTGTAATTTGACGGCTAAATCTGTCATCTCATCCATTGAGAATATATTATCTTCGTAATAATACCCCATTTTGGATATTATTATGCACTCTGAAATATACTTGGAAAGATATTCTGGAGATAAATTGATTAGATCATTAATATAGGTGAGAATTGTTGTGATAAGTTGCGAAACATTCTTGCATCCAATTTTAGTTAATTTTGCATCAATTATAATGGCTTTACTTCTAACAGCTAGCTTCTGCGTACTCACAAACATTGAGCTCACAAGATTCTCTTCGTGGCAAACTAATTTGAATAATGAATTTTCAGATTCGTCTCCCAATAGGTTGCACCAAACATCTTCAAATAACCACGAAGTGTTGGGAGGAACAGGAAACACTACCTGAATGTTTGAAAAGTGGGATTTGATATATAGTAATTGATTGCTTACAAGAATTGTTGAGTTTCCATGCTCTTTCTCATAATCATTAATCGAGCTTGTTTTAGATTTTTTAGACTGGCTACTTATTCCTGACCTCATTCTTGAGGGTATTTCATTTGTAGAACTCATTTCAAATGACATAATTGAATCCTTCTTAGATCCACTTAAGATTGTGTCTGCTTTACTAGCCCAACAATGTCTTATGGATACTTCTGAGCATATCTTTTTTCTTATATCTGAAAACGACCCTATGACTAGTTTTTGAAGTATGTTCAATGATTGTGGTCCCAGAATAATTATTGTGATATTTTCTGCTGTGAAATTCTCATTGAAATATTCCGTTAAAGCTTTTTTGATATTTATGGATTTTAATTGAGGAATATCTTTGAGAGTATGAGTTGAACCGGTTCCAAATCTACTAAATTTGTGGTTCTTGTTACTTAAAATCCTTAAACCGTGATAGTTAATCTTATCTAATCTTGATATGTTAATTTCGTGTTCCTCTTGGATCACTTTAGTTTCATCGTTCAATGTATCCCCACTGAATGTGGGATTCTTGAAAAAACTACTGAAACTTCTAAGAGCATAGTTGAACACTAATTCACCCTTGTACTCAATATCTCTGTATGGAACCTCAAAATAAAAGCATGTATGCTCTCCTGTTGTAAATGCGTTAGTGGCCCCTCCATAACAGTTTATCAACTCCAAGAACTCTCCTCGTTCTGGGAATTGTTTTGTCCCCAGAAACACCAGGTGTTCACACAAATGAGCTAGTCCTAGAATATCAGAAGGATCTTTAAAATTACCAGCTCCTACAGCAACTGAACAAGAAGCAGTAGATGATAAAGGATTGGATATTATGAGTGATTTGATTCCATTTGAAAGCTCAATAAGCCTGTAGGAGCAAGACGAGTTTGCAAGTGATTTTTTGAATGTTGTAGTTATTATAGTAGCAGAATGAAACATGATTAAAGAGCTAAAGTGATCCATCAGGGTGATTTAAGTGATTTGAGTTTCTTTGGTGATGAAGTATCATGGTTTGGGTGCAAATTTCCTAATCTGGAAGGGACAATTAATATAGGGCCACAAGATCCTATCAATTCAAAACTCATAAAGATAGTTGAGATAACCAAGAAAATTGTACTGGAGTATAAACTGACTCTCCCGAGGATCCTAGTATTAGGTAACTCGAATATAGCAAGTTGAAACGAGTACTACACCATTTCTGATTTATATAGTGGAAATCTCTCGTTCTAATTACAGTAGTAATTATATAGCTATCATTTTACCTCATAAGTTATCCGATATAGTGTAACGGCTAGCACGGTTCGCTTTCACCGAGCAGACCCGGGTTCGACTCCCGGTATCGGAACTTTTCTTTTTTTGCCACAAAAACTGCCAGCAAGTGTGGGGCCATGTTGTTTCGTGCTTGCAATAACAATAAAATGTCACTTGTCTCGGAGATTTTTGACCTAAGTTTAGCCATTAGGTTGGTCTTAACTTTTGCTCTTCATTAACCATTAAACTTTAGACCCTTTCCATTCCTGATCATCTCCGGTGACATGCCTAGTTGGAATGGTGCTAGATCCTTCTAGACTTCCTAAAATGCTGGTCGTGCACGGTGATATGTGTGACCCCAAAAAAGAAACGTTATCGCAGCGTGCGATCACCAGCCCAACCCCCTACAAACAATGATAAAGAATGAACAAGTCCTCCACTACTTGGATACCAAACTACAAATATCAACATATCCACTTTTTCCATCCGAACATTAAAGCATCTAAGTAATCGACGATTCACGTCCTTTCAAAGTTTACCCAAAAAGATAAATTCCTAGATCGTTGAATTCCCTGAATGAAGCATAAGTTATCATGTCTAATCAATACGTTTATAACAATTACCAATATTCCCCAAGCATGGGTTACACCAATCTTAATGGAGTAAATGGAGGTAACAACAGTGTTGGGGCCAACAACAGCAATAACACCAGTCCTCTTTTTAATAACTTGAATTACATATCACCAAGTGGAGCTTCATACTCCAGTGCATCATCTACCGCTTCTGCTGGTTCTGGAGCTGGCTTTAGTTTATCTGGTGGTAATGGAGGTTCTATTTCAAGTGCTTCTACTGCTCTGTCCAATGGAGTAGGGACAAACTATTCCTTCCATACCCCAAGACTTAGATATTATCTTTCCAAATCCTTTGATATTGAAGATGATATGGAATTCTGTCCTGATATTCAAGAACAAACTTATGCTACCAGTCCAAGTTCCAAAAAATTCAATCCATATACTGCTACTGTGTTTTCTCCTTCTCAAGAGACAAATACACAAACTGCTTCTAGAGTACATACGCCAAGGCTTAAGAAGCCTTTGGAGATCATTCACCCTCAAACTAAAATGAGAGTTGGATCTCCAGCCACTCACAAGTAGCGCTGCTCTTTCTCGCTCTCTTTCTTTACCATTTTACTGCAGCTCTTAGGTGAAATGAGCTGCCACGACTTAGCACATAATTACGAGTATTGATGAACTTTTTTCCTTTTATTTTTATTTAGTTTGTATATGTATAATTAGACAAACCAACGATCAAATATGTTGGTGAGATTTGTAACATTTAGTAGCCAACAAGAAAAAAAATTTGTTGGCAACAATGTAGACTGATTTTTTTGCAATGATATTTGAGTGAAATGACAGCCTCGGGTTACTATGGAAATGAAGCAGTTTACGAGATAGGACTCCATCACTAGCTTTGACTACAGATTTAATTAATGGTAGGCTTACTAATCTTTGAAGGTATATCACTAGTTACCTACAAAAACCGAGGAAGTTTGGGTACTGTCGGTATTACCTAATGTGAAATATCGATGACTTAAATGACCCCTTTAAGCCACCAATAAATCAAAAGGTGGCTTTAGTATTAGACTCTGTAAGTGTCTGTGTGAAACAAGTTAAGTTAGTTATAGTACGCGATAAATGCAACTAATGCAAGTTTCTGCGAGGGTGCATTTTTGATGTATGTTTGGCATTATTTTGTGATATCGCGATATCACGGGGCTTGATTCTCCGCATAATAGAAGCAATAATAAAAATTACTTACATAGACGGAGCTCCTACAAAAAACAAAAGCAAAGAAGTACTATTAAAGGTAATTATTGGCTACCTTCTATAGGGTATAAAAAGGACAAAGTATGGTTTTATGTCCATAACCGATTCTCAACTGGCTTCATATCAATTCCGTAAATGATAAAGTTGGCCATATGCATCAGGGTTGATTTCTAGATGTACCTGTACCTGCCTATTAGCGCTGTCAATTCTGAAAAAGCCTCCCCACCCCCGCATTATTCCATATATTACTCGCTTCACATAAAAACACTTCCCCCCCTTCTTTTATCAGTAATATTCCGGTAAATCAACTTGAAGAGAGGAATATAGGAGAAGAAAGAATTGGTAAAGGTTACAGACAAAGAGAATTTCATGGTTCAGTTACTATTAGTATATGGTTCTAGTTTCTGTTTTGGTTTTTGTATTGGTATTATGTTTCACTCTTGCTGGACTTTTTTCCCGAAAGAACAATATGTGCCTGGTAACTCATCATCTATTTTTTCTTTCTATTGTACTTATATCTTCTTGTAGTAATAATCTTCTCGCAAGATCAATAGTGTTGTAGTAACAATCAAAAAAAATAAGGAAAAGACGGGAGTGAATAAAATCTCCTGATAGCCGATAAAGTGGTTGTATTTTTTTTAACGGTAGTGTGGGTAGATTCCACCTTTAGACTATTGAAGTTACCGTTAAAACGTCATATCTTTCCCCACTTGTATGGTGGGGTAATGGATATCTTGTGAATTAAAGGTCTTACACGACACTGCCCATTCTACCAAACCATGAAATCTCCGCATTATTTATAACCGTTTAGAACACTTGCCTTAAACTGAGATTGTTTTTTGTGTAATGGGTATCGTTTGTTTTTAAAGGTTATGAAGCTTATCGAGGCTGAAAGAAGATGAGCTTTAGTTTCTATAAATTACAGGCATTTTCCTGACCACTTGGTATTTTCTAGTTAGTTACATCTACAAACAAAGATACCAATAGTCCCCCATCCCATAGTATCATAATGCAACCAACTCAATTAGTTTTCGCTTTGATCGCTGTTGCCACTTCTGCCCAAGCTGTCGATTCTTCACAATTAGATTTTGTCACTAGATTGGTTAACGATGCTAAGTCCAATGCTAAGGATTACTTGAACTTCATAAAGACTGCTGACGAATCTGTTCCAGCTCAATTTACTTCTTTAGCTAGAGAAGTTCAAACTTACAAGGATGATTCCTACACCACTTTAATCAGTGCTGAAAGTATCAATGTCGGTGAATTACAATCCTTTGCAACTCAGTTACCATGGTACAGTAGTAGAATTGCTGCTAACAACGCTGGATCTGGTGGTTCCGCATCTGCCTCTGGTGGCTCTGGTGGTGGTTCTTCTTCTTCTTCCAGAGGCTCTTCTTCTGAGACCTCTTCTCCATCATCTTCTTCTGCTATGGGTGCTGAGTTGGTTCTCCCAGGTGGAGCAGCTATCGCTGGTTTGATTGTTGCTTTACTTTAAGCTTCTTTCTATTTCATAATTTCATTGAATGAAAAATAATTTATTAATTAATCAGAAAAAAAAAAGTTGTAATTTTTAATGTAGTTCTCGGTAACCCGGATCACATAGCCTTACGCCCCACTTTAAACGATGCAAGCAACGGAGGTACCTAATAATATTTACATTGACTATCCAGAAATGGCTGACAAAGAAGCAACAATAAAAAAAGTGTACCCTTGATGTTTTGCAACCTACTGAAGTTGGTGACATCATTTTTACACGATTAGACTTTTGTGGGGTTGGACCAGTTGATAGACACGTACATAGGAGACCATCCAAATTTGTTATATTGATCTCTGATCATTTCTTGCTTATACACTAATAAGCCTTATAAGCCTTGTTAATAGGTCATTAAAGCTTGAATTCAGCTTTGAGACAATTTCTACTGATTGGACATCTCTGATTACTATACCCTTCACGTCGATACCATGTTCCCTGGTCCGTACTTATTGTTCCCATATTACCGTTTTCATATAAAGTATCCACACTAAAAAAATTTCCTTAGTGAGCAATTAAAAAAATAATGACTCCTAGGCGGTTCGAACGCCTGCATCTTTACGATAGTAGAACTTGAGTCTACCGCCTTAACCACTCGGCCAAAGAGCCCTTATTATTGTTGTACAGAATGCGAACTTAACATATATACAGGATCATGATTAGTCAATGGTTACGCAATACAAGATACTCACGAGGATTTAACCCGATAAGGTTAAATGCAAGTCAATCAGATGATATAACTGAATAGGGTTAATTCATCGGAAGAGCTCATAGTCGAAGGCTGTGTTCCACCCCTTCGTCGGATGTCATTGGTTGACTTGGCAGGTTCTTGGTTTAGTGGGGGGGCGCTGTTGTTTCGCTCTCTCAAGTATAAATACCAGTAGATTTATAGTTCTTTTAGAATCATCAATAAACTAGGTTATAAACGGTTAAGCAAGTTCTCTACACAGTTCGCTATTGCTATTGGTCATTAAAGGAAGAGAACTTATAAAACAGTTATTATACTGTATTTAACTACCATACGCACATAATTCAATACTGCTCTAGATTATATACCTGTATTTAAAAATGTATTGTATAAGTTATTACATAACTATACCCACAGTAACCAAGTCTTCCTATAGAAGGAAAAATAATCATTATCAGCAATTCTCCAATGATAATCATTTACTCTTCTTAAAGTATTAATTTAGAATACGAAAGAAATTCGACTACAAACTTATACAGTACACGAGTTGTTTCGAAGGTTTCAAGAAGGTTAACATGAAGAGATTTTCAACTAAAAAACTGAAACTATCAAGAATTTTCGAGAGTTTACTGTTGATGTGCAACATACACTTGACAAGAAACGAAAGAGAGCTCACTTTGAAACCTACGACTATAAAACGCTGGGGAAAATCTAGTAGTGGTCACAAGTGTCCAAAAAAAAAGAAAAAGGGCCCATTTTATTCCTGTGGTAGGTTTTGAAGTCAGAGTGTAGAGTTCAGAGAAATATTTGCTTAGCCGAGGGTTGATATTCCTGACCATCAAATAAATAGTTGATGTTCCAAGAGATACTGCTCATTTATTCAAGGCCAATGTTTTCTATGGCTACATTTGGAAGAAAATAGCATTCATGGAAGAGGATCATATAATATTATACTTAAAACCTTAAAATTTATAATACAAAAAAAATGTATTTATTTCACAGAGATATGCTACCAACCAGGGAAATCCCTGGTAGGTTCGTTACGATCGAAGACTAGATAAATGAAAACTGATTTCCTAACTGGATATTTAATTTGATCACGTGACTTTCTATAATTTGTGATTAGTTTGGGCAAAGATCCTCTTTAACAACTACAGAACCTACTTCCAATATATCAAGAAAATGTAGTCGATATCTCACGGCGTTTTTGGCTAGGAATAATATTTTTTTTTTCTAAAGTTTTTCAGCTTGCTTCATTTGGTAATAATTTTAGAAAAATGTGGATTCAACGTATCTAAAACTACTATTCTATTATTTACATATAAGTACTGAATATAGCGAATTTTCTTGCAGATTATTAAAGCTAAAGAAACAAAAGAGTTAAAAAGAATCTTATTATAGTACAATTAAACTGTATTTAGCCAATTCCAATAAATGAGAGTAAATCTAAAATAAAGATTATAAAAGCAAAGGTTTAATTTCACTCATGTTGTATTCAGATCTCTCGCTTTGTAAGCTGCCACACGTGATTGGCACGTATGGCCTATAGCGACGATAACTGTAGCAACTGGGCCCTTCGTGAAACGTCTCCAGTCTCCCGGAAATATGGTCTGATATTCCGAAGGAATACCGGACGTATAAATATTGGTAAATATACTTAGTTAGACTATATCAATAATTAAGACTATCTTAGTTCTGTATAGTTCGCTACTGCTATCGGTCTACTTACGTGACCCAGGGAACATATAAAACAAATGAAAAGATATTTGAAGCTGCAGCAAAAAGTAATAATGAAAAAATATAACTCAACGAGTCATCCGTGATAGTTTAGTGGCTAGAATTACCGCTTGTCGCGTGGTAGACCGGGGTTCAATTCCCCGTCGCGGAGTTTCTTCTTGCGCAAATGGTTTAGTGGTAAAATCCAACGTTGCCATCGTTGGGCCCCCGGTTCGATTCCGGGTTTGCGCATTCTCTTTTTCATATTACAAGCCTAGAGCACAGCCTCTTCATTTTTTTTTCTCCTAATACTTATTTACCTTCCATTAAAGAAAACGGAATCGTACCTAGAACTACCCAGAACACGCCAGGCTATTCGAATCAAAATAACTTCTCCTTTTTTTTTGGCCCTGGACCAATTGCCTCATCTTGATTACGTCATATTGTGTTTAAACCCTCTTAAAATCACAGTTCACGGTTTCGCGCACTGTTATTAGGAAACAAAAATAGTTGTAATTAATTCTAAATTACATCTTTAGTATACGATACCCTTTTAGTAATTGACAATAAAAACAACCAGAAATCTCTTCACGTTTAATCAATACCCCGATAAGAATACATTGAGAAGATATAAATAGGATAGAAAGTGCCAAAAGACAATAAATTACCCACAACTTCAGAATGTCACAAGTACAACAACAAGTAAGGTTTCCTCAAAACAGAGGCGAAGCACATCACCAATCTGCTATTGGAGATAATGATAATGAACCGCTTAATGGGTCAGATAGACGCCAGGCCAAGAACCGTTTCGGATGGGTTCGTAGGTTAATGCAAGGACAAACCAGACAAAATGGAGTTAATTTAAATACCGGAAATTCTAGACCACAAGTGAGAAGAAGTGAGCAAAGAAGTACTACTAATACTAATACTAATAGTGTTAATGGTAAGGGAAGACCAAAGAGTTATAGCCATGGGTCAACCAATTCAGAGGCACTGGAAACTGTTGAAAATATTGAAGATGCTTCAAGAAGACGTAAACATTCTACTGGTAGTTTACCATATTCTATTGATAGTGACCAAGCAGAATTACCTAGTGATAGTGATCAGATGACGATGAATTCAGACAATATCAGTACCACTCCTCTCAAATCTATTGTATCAGTACAATCCACCAAATCACCATCAATATTAAGTAATAGTAATAATGATCAAACATCTTTAAATGCTTCAACTGCAGAAACATCGATTGCTCCAAGTATTACTACAAATTATGTGACTTCTTCTGTTCAAACACAACCTACACCATTACCTGCATTCCATGATCGTGATAGCGAGTCTATCGTGACATTAGCTAGTTCTTCTAGAAGAAGACGTAGAAGAAGTATTGATACCAATTGCAGTACTGCTGGTATTCCTCCGGCTTCTATTATGGAAAGACTTTCTGTGCAACCTACTGCTGCAAATAGTTCTTATGCTGTCAGTGTAAGGACAAGTCAATTAGAGCCATCTCAGTCAAGTATGTATGACTCTACTGATCAGACCAGTTCTGTCAGAAGCGAGTAGAACCATAAACTCATTAAAAAAAAAAAAATTAATTCAACAGTGAACGGATAAGATGAAATCGCAAGTCGATTATTCTAATAATATGAGCACAAGCCGAGCCAGTCCCACTGAGACTTTCGAGCCATGTATCATTACCAACTTCTCAATTTTTTAATCTTTAGCCTATGGCATCATTGTACCATGAAATATTTTATTATTCATCTCATTGCTGTTGATCATTTAAAATACATTGAACAGTAATTTTTTTTTTGTTAAAATTGTCCTTCCAACTTGATTTAGTTTCTTCCATCATGATAGACTTTCTGCTCTTGAATTATTTAGTAATATATGACTTAAAAGGTGAATTAAAAAGAAAAAACCAGCAGGCTGCACACTTAACCTTTAATGATCGGGCACTAATCCATGATTAATTGTAAAAGGTAAACTGTTACATTGCAACAGACTGCAATTTAACTACTGGATAAGTTGTTTAATAGTGACAAATTATAACCACAGCTAAACTGAAAAAGTCTAGTAAAACAGTAAAACTCTCAAATTCCACAATTTGTACCTTAGCATCATAAGCCACCACAGGTACATTGGAAAAATAACCAAAGAAATCCGATATGGCTTAAACACATGTAAAACTTGGAAAACCGATTAATTTAGCTGAATTACAAGAAGTGGTAATAAAGAATTACAACATTTCAATAGAGAAAAAACTAGAAAATCTACCCAACATAGCCCACGGCTCGTGAATCAGTTGTAAAGTTCGTAATTGATAGACTTGCTACAAAAACCAAGAAACTTTACAAACTGTACTGTTCAAGCATGAGGAAGCATGGTTTGCAATATTTTTAGTTGAAAAGAAAAGGATTAATGTTAATATCTAATGAGAATAAACAAAATTAAAAATACGTAATGGTACAGTTCATTGCCATCACAAAGACATCGATTTTGATTGCAGGGGAAATAATAAATTTGCATCGATGCTTTGGTTATTAGTGAAATATTATTTTAAATATTTTTGTCGGAATAATGTATGCTAGTCATAACCGTTGGTCCCACTGACAGTTGTGACATTTCATTTCTATATGACCATATGTAAACGTACATTTAGTGCCTTATGCGCTCCTACATTGTGTTTTAATTTTTCATGTAGGGGTTTTGGATATTTTGGTATTTTGATGTTTCAACATGAAGGGCTTGGGTCCTTGAATCTATTGTTTCAGAAATGAAGATGGAGTTCCGTGAGTTGAGATTTCGTAGATAAAAAAGAGTGTTTTGTCTATTGTAGTCTATTGAAGGTTAAACAGATGTGGCTCCCTCTTTATTTTTAATTTTCAGGGCATCTGGCTACCCCTATGTTCGTTTAAAACCAAATACAACGGCTCCAACTAGTTTTTGACTTTCTCAACTATAATCAATTTTTAAACACCAGTTCATAGGAGAGTATAAGAAGAGAAGTAGAAGAGTGAAGTAGAAAGGAGACACAACAAATGGTACAGAAGATGGTCAATAGAGTTTGTGATTTTATCTCACTATGGTGGCAAACAAACAGTACTGTGGCTTCTCCCTTAGTTCTTTGATGTGCAAGAACATGGAACCTGGGGATTCACTTAACCTAGTACCTACAGTGATATTCTGTCACTCAATAGCACCTGTTGTCCAACTTTAATAGCCAACTAGTGATGTATATATACATGTGTATATCCGCCAACCACCTTCAACCCACTTGTTATCTTAGTCCCTAAAATTGCTTCTCTCAACCCTTCTATCGGTCCTCCGTTTGTTGGACCTTTGGTAGTTGATTCCTTCGCATAACAATACTCCCAGAGCTCATAAGTTGCATAGGAATTACACCAAACGATGACTAGTTTCTCCACATCACGTTTGGTCATTAGACTCCATCGTAAGTCTACCTCTCTTCCATATACGCCCCATGAACCGTTATCCCACTCCACCAGGCTTCCACCATTGATTTTCTTTTTTTCACTTTTCTCAAAGTCTAAATATATTCCCATATTTTCTCACCTTCATTAAAGGTCAGCCTCGTAAAAAAAAATAAACAAATAGAATCAAAAGATACAAAAATAAATTATCATAAACACTTATCACTGCCAATAACAATATCCAACCAAGAAAGAAACAAGGCTTTGATTTTTCCTTACCAGTCTTGAAAAGAACCGCATATAAGGTGTTACATTGTATATATAGGTGCTGTTGATCATGGGCACTTTTAGCAATGACACCGTCGAAGGCGATGTGTATATTCAACGATTATCAACGTATGTTCGGCGGAATGAAGAGGCGTTAGCCAATGGACTTTTATTCTTCTCCAAGAACAGAAACACCGGAAGTTCCGTGAAGCCATTAAGACTCACCTTCAGTATCCATCATCTTTACTTTATCACTGAAAGAATTGAATCTTCTCCCTTGGGAGTGGATGTTGGTCCCCTTAATGTCAAACTTGATAATCCTAATCAAGAACCTACATTTATATCATTTATGGCAAACAATGCTCGATCTTCCAAACATTTCGATAGTGATACCCGATCCATTTCCTCGATTAATTCTATGAAATCCATAGTATCATCTGCTTCAGTTTACTGGAGATCTTTTGCCTTGAGTAAAGATCCTAAAATCATAAACAAAGATATCAAATATCTTTATTCGTCATTTACAAAAATCCCATGTTTAATATTGACTCCAAAGACAAAAGTAAATAGTATCACATCTTATGAAGAATATCCATGTGATACCTCAGTCCCACTTAAAATGTTTAAAAACTTACAAGTATTGGAAATCGTGGATTATGATCCAAATGAATTATTTGGATGGCATATTCTTAGTGAGCAACTTCGGATTTTGATTGTTCGTAATTCAAAACTCAGTTCCATCAATGAACTTCTTTTCAACCTTGTTATTGATGATGAATCAGGTAGATCTACATTTACTTCTCATAAACAACCTAGAAAATTTAATGATTTCATAACTCCTGAAGACACTGATGAAGCCATCCAACCAGGTAATAGTGTTTTTAGATATCCTCGCAAACGTGAAAGAGCAACCACTACTTCAGGAGCTGGCTCCTACCCTAGAGAATCCTTTTTCAACGAAATATCTAAAGATTACCAAACATTACCTGATTCTAAATGGTCATATTTAAAACAATTGACAGTCTCCGAAACATCAATAATATCAATTCCTGCATTTATATTCAAGCCTTTGGCTAACCTTGTTAAGCTTAATCTTTCTAATAATTTACTTGAAGAATTACCTGATGGATTAGACCAATTGGTAAATATCAAATATTTAAATTTTGCTGATAACTATATCACAAGCTTAAAAAACCTTCCTTCAAATCTTTCATATTTATCAGCAGTCAATCTTAATAATAATAAATTGATAGACTTAACTGGATTAGAAAATTTAGTGTCATTAGAAAAGATCGATTTAAGAAGAAATGAATTATCTGATTTACAATCACTAAAACCAATAGTGTTACAATTTATGAAAAACCCAAAGAAATTCACCAATGTTTATTTGTCCAATAATAAACTTCATAAGAATTACAGAAGTGATTTATTCAACTTATTTAATGGGGTCAAATATAAAAACAATATGAAGATTGACGATTCAAGACCAGGCTATTTCGAAAGTGCTTTATTATTAGATGGAGAAAATTCTATCAAGTTTTTAGATAAATTTTTGAATGAATCAGACTTAGAATCAAAGGATGGAAAAGATGACAAAGATCCAAAGAATTCAACAACAGCCAATTCGATTGAAATCAATAACATGTTCAATGAAATATCTAATATATCAAGCTTACCAGTCCCAGATCCGGATTTTAAGAAGGGTCACAGACGTGCACATACTCTTGAAGCATTGATGGAACCATTTACAGCAATTAAAATCAATACCACTTTCGATGAAAATGATAGAAAGCGTAAATATGAACTTTCTCATAGTGTTTCTACCACTTCACCTACAATAGTTCAATCAGACGCCACCAGTGTTGTTTCTATCCTGAAAACACCAAGCTCACCATTGAGTACCAATCATAACCTCACTAATAAGCTTGAACCTCCAGGTAATTATTCATCCAAGCAGACACTTTTATCAGTTCATCTCAACAAGTCCAACCTGTCACTTGGCAGTGTAGGGATGAAAAAATCAAGCACTTTGTCTCAATTGGATATGGAAACTGCTATAAACACTACAACTGCTCCTAATGTGGTGACACCAATTCAAGTCACCGCAAGGATGAGCACATAATGAACAAAAATTACGTATGAAATCAAATGGTACACAACTTTATTTTACTTTCTTCGATGGTTCAAGATTAGTATTTTTTCCCTTCTTTCCATTCTCGTTCCATATCTAACTTTATGAAAACAAAAGAGTGAATCACTTTTAGGTGTTTCCGCCTATGTTCATGTAACATATTGTAATAATAAATGACGACCAAATGAAATGAGTTCTTAACAATGTAGCTGAGATAGAAAAGGGGTATTAAAGAAGAATGAACGCTTTACAAGTAATCCCCTATCTATGTTTCTTTGGTGGGTGATAATCTGAGAAATTGAGGTGATGCTCACAACTCTCTCCTCCCTCACAATTAAATATTTTTGGCAGCCATTTTCTTTTAGCGCTTATCAACAATGAAGTTAGCTGACACTGTAATCTTAGCTGTTTCACTTCTTCAGGGGTCATCAGCAAGCTTTATGGACAGACAGAATGTCCAGATCCTGCTGAATGTTTCACATATCAATAAACTTGCAAAAAGAGGCCACCACGAGGAGATTCCTTTGATGCATGTTATTCATGATGATGATTGGCATTCAGATGTGTTTTGCTCTCCTGGCTACTATCCATCACGTAAGTTCGGAAATCTGCTGTGGTACTAGCTATATGATGCGGCTAAACATTTTGGTGAACAACTTAAAGAGGATAAATTCAATGATAGTTTATTTAAGAGTTTTGCAGCATTTAAGTCAAAACAATGGTCTTTGATTTTAGAGTCAATTCTTCCATTAAACTTACTCAATCCATTCAATCCACACAATATTGAATTTTGTATACCTACTAACATTTAGCACTTGGAGGTCGAATCGAATTCGTTTGGCAAAAGGCTTATTCATCTGCTCGTAAAATAGTGGAGAAGATGTCTATTCCTGAAAAAGTTAACTTAACTACAGGAACTGGATGGGGATCTGGTCCCTGTATTGGAAATACTGGCTCAGTTCCAAGACTTGGTATTCCTAATTTGTGCTTACAAGATGGTCCTAACGGGGTCAGATTTACTGATTTTGTCACCCACTTTCCATCTGGTTTAGCTGCTGGTGCTACATTCAATAGAGAGTTGATTCACCTTAGAGGTAAAGCAATTGGAAAGGAGCACAAGAAAAAGGGAGTTCATATTGCCTTAGGTCCAACTGTCGGCCCAATTGGTCTTAAAGCTGGTGGTGGTCGTAATTGGGAAGGCTTTGGTGCTGATCCTTATTTGCAGGGAGTCGCCGGGGCTTTGACCATTGAGGGAATTCAGGATGAAGGAATCATCGCTACTGTTAGACATCTTGTAGGAAATGAGCAAGAACATTTCCGTCAAGTTGGGGAGTGGGATGAAAATGGCTGGTGTGACTTGGAACAATCAATCAGTGCAAATATTGGTGATAGAGCTATGCATGAAATATACTTATGGCCATTCGCTGATGCAGTGAGAGCTGGGGTTGGAAGTATAATGTGTTCTTATAATACCGTCAATAATACTTATGCTTGCGAGAATTCTTACTTAATGAATTATCTAGTGAAGGAAGAATTAGGTTTTCAAGGTTTTATCATGTCTGATTGGGGAGCACAACATACTGGTGTCTATTCTGCCCTTGCAGGCCTTGATATGTCAATGCCTGGTGAAGTTTTTGATGAATGGCTCACAGGAAAGTCTTATTGGGGTCCACTTTTAACTAGGGCAATTTATAATGGTACCCTTCCTCAAAAGCGTCTCGACGATATGGCAGTTCGTATTGTTGCACCATTTTTTGCAATCGAAAATGCGAAATTACCTGAAGAGTGTGATATTCCAAATTTTAGTTCATGGACTCATCATACTTTTGGTCAGCAGTATCCTTATCAGCACTATGGACCAATAATCCAACAGAACTGGCATCGAGATGTAAGATCTGATTTCAGTGAAAAAACTGCTTTGGCTGTTGCACGGGAAGCAGTAGTTTTATTAAAGAATTATGGCCATCATTTACCAATTGCAAAATCAGATGGAGTTAGAAGAATTTTAATTGCAGGAAAGTATGCTGGAATTGACCCACAAGGATTCAATTGTAAGGATCAAAGATGTATTGATGGAACATTGGTATCAGGTTGGGGTTCTGCAGCAGTTAACAACCCTTATGTTGTGACCCCTTATGAGGCTATCACAGCGAGGGCAAAAATTGATGATATTGTTGTTGATTTTACTAATGAAGTATGGGATTTAGAGCGAGCTTGTGATCTAGCTGATTATGCTGATATTTCTATCGTATTTGTTGGTGCTAATTCTGGAGAAGGTTATATTGAGGTTGATGATAATTATGGTGATCGTAATAATTTAACTTTATGGCATAATGGAGATGAATTAATTCTGACTATAGCAGAGAAATGTTCAAAAACAATAGTTGTAGTGAATTCTGTTGGTCCGGTTGATATGGAACAGTGGGTTGAACACGAAAATGTTGTTGCTGTTTTATATGCTCCACCATTAGGGCAATATGTTGGTCAAGCTATAAGCGAAATATTATTTGGTGATATCAATCCATCAGGAAAATTACCATTTACTATTGCTAGGAAAGTCCTGCAATATGTTCCAATTATTGATTGCTTAGAAGATTCACCAGATCCTCAAGACAACTTTGACAGGGATATTTATTTGGATTATCGGTTTTTTGATAAACATAATATAAAACCTAGATATGAGTTTG
The DNA here is from genome assembly GCA_030574995.1 of Suhomyces maxii. NCBI lineage: Eukaryota > Fungi > Ascomycota > Pichiomycetes > Serinales > Debaryomycetaceae > Suhomyces > Suhomyces maxii. Next base: position 291,033 of record JAJMGC010000003.1, read on the forward strand.
GATATGGTTTATCTTATACTAATTTTGCATTGTGTGATTTAGCTATCACTGAAATTGTTTCTCCAAGTGAATACCTTCCATACCCGGAGGAATATTTACCAGTTTTCCACAACATTGAAGACGATGTTTGCGATCCAGAGGATGCTTTGTTTCCTCACGAAGAATTTGATCCCATCCCTGGATACATCTACCCATTTCTTTACAATGAAAATGTTCGTACTTTAGAGGACGACGAAAAATTTGATTACCCCAAAAATTATTATCCCGGATATAGGACTAATCCTACAGTTGCTGGAGGAGGTCTAGGAGGAAATCCTGCTTTGTGGGAAGTTTTGTATGAAGTTAGTGCTAGTGTTAAAAATGAAGGTAAATACAAGGGTGGTTATGTTACACAATTGTATATAGAGTTTCCCAGCACAATAGTTCCATCACCACCTAAAGTATTAAGAGGCTTTGAGAAGGTATTCTTAGAGCCTGGAGCATCTAGCGAGGTTAATTTCAAAATTTTACATCGTGATCTTAGCATTTGGGATACCTTCAGCCAAGAATGGATTATTCAAACAGGGACCTACAAAATTTATGTTGGATCTTCCAGTAGAAAGGTAGAATTATGTGGTGAAATTGATATTGGAACCTAGGCCACAGGTTGCCATGGTTTGATCTGTGAATATTAGATGGATCCGATATACACATGCTAATTATTTAAAATAGGTCAATGCTTCCCACTAAGGCATAAGGAAACATAATTCAAGGCTCATAAATTGGCTGTGTAATAATACACATTGTCTCTATATTAAAGAAAGTTCCGGTTGGAAATGCTGAAAAATCCTGAGATGCCTAGAAGTTTGTCTTGGCTGATCATTTGATTTAGCTTATTATTGCTAGTTTGTTATCTATAAAAGTTTCCTACATGAAATGCCTAGGTCAATAGAAGCAAGAAATGATTTAAATGTAGTTGACCGATAGTAGAGCTAAGCCAAAAAGAATAATAGAGGTGGAGGGTCTGATGGTGGAGGCAATTGTAGTGGCGTCATGTTAAGCCACTTTGAAATTGAAACTATTTCTTGGAAACTTTTTATGAAATGAGTCGGTAAGGAAGAAGACCATTGATAACCATTAATCCGGTTAAAGTTTCGCTAACAATAGAGAAAACTAACCACATGGCTGTTATCGTAGATGCACAACGGGTTTTTTTAGTGGGAATGCCAAGAAACCAAGAATACGAACAAGTTTTAGTGTAGAAGGGATGAATTAGGACTGATTTCGGAGAACCATCGCATTATCTTCCACACAGCCAATAACTACTATTTGGATTGAAATCTGCGCAAAATACCTAATTAGGCGTTATAAGTAGACTAATTGAGTTTACAGCCACTTACTTTCAACGGCGAATGAAACGGACAAAACACTGGCTTTAATAAGGTTTGAAAAGCATATGTTCTAGAGGTGTTGGATTTAGAATTTTGTAGCTGTTTCGGACTTTTTGAAGAGGGGTTATTGGGGGGTAGTCATCATGTACCTGTCATCGTCAGGAACCTGTCAATTTCCCAAGAAAAATATGCACATAGGTGCATTGTTGAAACCTGTCAAAACTCTAGTCCGAAATAATCCGCTCAAGAAAACCAACAATAGCCAAGTTACTACACGATTAGATTAGATTGATTGCCACTATCCGGCAATAAGAAGTGGCCAAATACCAGCGGCTCTTTGTATTAACAAAAAGCCGCAATGGGGTTCAAAGAGAGAGAGAGAGAGAGAGGCTGTTCGAGCCGTGTCTGAATAAAAGAAAAACAATACGAGGCGTGAGACCTGCATTTGATATTGTCAAGATAGGTTCCTATCATTGGCTGCTAATATAGATGAAGTAACTACCGGGAAAAATCGGTTCCTAGGCGCCTAATTAACGGCTCAAATTGCATAATCGATAAATATACTTGACGTGGAAAATGGTGCATAACCTAAAATTTTTTTGACGTAGTTTTGCTTCTAGATTTCGGAAGTAATCCATTGTATATGAACACGTTTGATAAGAAGATTAGGCGGCCAGCAGAAGTTGAAATGACAATCAGCATCCCCTTGCTTCGCCATGCAGCCACTAATATGAGCTTGTTCAAAATCCATTAATGAGATCCCTTGAGTGGCTGTATTGGTCTGACTTAGCGATTAACTGATATAGTAAAGTCCAGAGTATAAGTGGCGTAAGATTCCCCTACAATAATTAGTTTTTGATAGTTCAATTTAAATATTAATAGAGGTTTTTGTTATTCAAGTTTTTTGAATATTCATAAATTCATTCAAGACCAATTAATTTGATAGAGTCTATAATTTCGCTGGTTGAGATTATTGATAATAGACATGTCTACTTCATCATCAGGGGTTACTATCGTTTCGAGTAGAGACGAAAAAAAGACATTCACCAATATTTCTGAAAGAAGCGTAAGTAATCTTTCTGAAAAACTTGGTGATGCTCATTCCAATTTACTCTCCACAAGAAGAATAATCATTTGCTTATGTGCTTTGGCTTTGGCTAGTATTGTTTCATTTGCTGATCAAACTGGTGTTACTGTCGCATTACCTGAGATTGGAAAGGACTTAAATGCCCAGAATTCTATCAATTGGGCTGGTACAGCCTCATTGTTGGCTAACACTGTTTGCCAAGTGCTATTTGGAAGAATGTCAGATATCTTTGGAAGAAAGACTGTTTTATTGAGTTGCTTAGCCATCTTGGCAATTGGTGACGTTGCCTGCAGTGTTGCTAAAACCGGTGTTCAATTTTTCATCTTCAGAGCATTGGCAGGAATTGGTAATGGAGGTGTTTCTTCATTGAGTATGGTTATTCTTAGTGATATTGTCACTCTTAAACAACGAGGAAAATACCAAGGAATTTTGGGATCATCAGTTGGAATTGGAAATGCTATTGGTCCGTTTTTAATGGCGGGGTTTATGAAATCAGGTTCTTGGAGAGGGTTCTATTACTTCTTAGCTCCTGCATGTGTGGTGGTAATGGTTGCAATTTATTTTTTAATTGATGGTCGCAGAAAAGAATTAAGTGGTGTCTTATCTAAGCGAGAAAAGTTTAAAAAAATAGACTATTTGGGGTCTTTAACTATAACAGCTGGTCTCACATTGTTATTAATCCCAATCAGTGGCGGTGGATCTACCTATGCTTGGAACAGTCCTTTGGTTATCACAACATTCGTGGTAGGTGGTGTCTTGTGTATTGCATTTATTTTGGTTGAATGGAAGATTCCTCAACTCCCAATGATTCCTTTACATTTGTTTAAGAATCCTTCATTATGTCTTTTATTCATGTGCAACTTCTTTTTCGGTGCATCTTACTTTAGTTTCACCTACTACTTGCCTTACTTCTTTCTGATCGTTAAGGGTAAAGATGCTATTCATACATCTGTGTTTATATTACCTTTGGTATTATGCCAGGCTGGTATGTCTACTGTTGCAGGACAAATCATTTCGTTTTCTGGCCGTTATATCTATGCTGTTATGACCGGATTTGCACTTTGGCTTTTAGGAAACGGTTTGTTACTCTTATGGGACCGCAAGATTAATGATGGTATTTGCATTCTTTCCCTTTTGATTATGGGAACTGGTGTTGGATTTTCATTCCAACCTTCTATGGTCGCAGTGCAGGCACAAGCGAAAAAGGCAGATAGAGCTGTGGTTATATCTACTAGAAATGTTATGAGATCATTAGGGGGATGTGTTGGTATTGCCCTTGGCTCAACTATTGTCAGTAATAGTTTGTTAACTTCTTTAGAAACCGATAAATCTAAAGTTGTGCTTACTCATTCATACATTGAAAATATGAAAGATAACATTTATTCCAAGATTCCAACTTCTGGATTAAGCCTGGATCAATTGGTATATGTGAGAAACATGTATGTTAGTGCTCTTCATAATTACTTTTACATGATTATTCCATTCCTTGGATTCTGCTTGTTAAGTATGTGTTTTGTTAAGGATAGAGGATTATGTTGTATTGATGAAATCCCACCTCCAAAAGATTTGGAATCTACTATTACTTCTGAAGTAACTCAGAAAGTGTGAATGGTAAAGAGATAAAGTGACCAACATGCCGGGAGCGGAAATATTTCGGAAATATTTCGAATATTAATTAATGCAATACACTAAATGTGTTATTTGTAACCAAATGCGTTACCGTACAAGTTTATTGTACTGTATAAAAATCTCTCGGGTGGGTGTGGGTATGTGGTAAGGCATTATTTGTGAGTTGGTTAGGTTAGTTTGGTGATTTAGGCCCCTCATAAGTACCGTTCTGCAGCCATGGTGATTGCGCAAATCCCTTACCTAACATAGTCACCTAGTGACTCATGATTAGTACATTATACTTAGGGTTCAGTGATAATAGAATTATATTATTAGGTTTTTTTTTTTTTTTTTTCTTTTTAATTGTTCAATATCAGTTATAATTATTTTTCTAAATATTCACTTGAAACCCTGTATTTTACAAACACCATGACTTGCCATATTTGACAACAAAAATGTGTAGGTGGGTCAAAGAACCATCTCTATAGCAAATCCTCTTCATAACCCCCGACATTATATTTTATCAAAATAACTAGTTGCATTAATAAAGCTATGCTGCAGCATTAACCGAGTCTCCCTGCGTCAAATAGTACTATGTTCTCTGTTCATCCCCCACCGCAAGATGTTGTCCCTAACCGTTCTAACCAGAAAAGAAAAAGCCAACCGTGGATGATCAATTATTTTATATTTTCTTCTGTCCTTTCTCTACAATAGGGGTACTACATGACCTTGCTATTTGCTGGTTCTGTTCGTATTATCAAAACCATATCATTTTTTAAGTGGTTAGGAACTATTTTAGTTGAACTAAAAAATATAATATTGGTCTAAATGTCCAATTACCACATCTAGTCCAAAAAAATGTGTCTAGGAATACTTTCCACGCTGTTGCTCCGAATACTCCTCCGTCACCCCTTACACCACATGTTTAGCTGCCACTCAGGTGTTTATTTTCTTTGTGACACAATCTCGTGCTTTATGTAAGGGTTCATTGACGCTACCAGGATCTTCTTGTCCTACTTGCAAGCTGGGATTCTGTTGTATGATGTCCTTTCATACAGGACGCCATCTTACCACCGTACCACCATACCACCATACCAATCGCGTCTGTGATCACGTGACCACCAACCACCAATCGCGGTCTATTATCAACACAGTTTTTGTTGCAAACAGTAGTCGCCAAGCATGTATCAACCCGTATCGGATCGGTACTCTCACCAAGATAGACTGGTTTTCCACGAATCAGCCAGTATCAACGAGTTTCTCAGACGAACTTCTCCCTCTAAGTTGCGTCCGGATCCTATACGATATGACAATGAGAGAACATCAAGAAGATCTTATGGTGATACCACCATCCCAGGTCTGTTCAATGGCCTGAAATATGGATACAGAGGTTCCAAGCGCACAGCCAGAGGAAGTGCCTTGAGACCAGATTTGCGCGCCAGTACATATAGGGATAGAACACTGTCCTTGAGACAACGGGAACGTGATGATATAACTAGAAAGCCTACCATGAATCAACCATATTTAAGATCTCCAATCAAATCACTTCCATCCCATTTATCTACAGCTCCTAAGAACACACGCCTCTTCAAATCAATCGGATCGGATTATGAGGGTGCGAGACCTGGTAGAATAACCAAATCTCGTACACCCAACAAGCCTGATCAACATGGATTATTCGGTAGATTAAGAAAGTATCTTGGAAGTGTTGTGGATAGGTACGAAAATAATGATGAAAATGTTGATAACGTAAGAAGTTTACTTGGAGTACCTAAGAAACAATATGAAGAGGAAATTAGAGCTAGAACCAGAAGAAATGATTATGACAGAGATACAACAAGAAGAAATAATGAAAAAGATATATTCGAATCCAAGCCTATTTATAACTATCAACGCAAAAGAGTATCTTTTAATGATTCTCAAAGTGACCGGATCCCAGACAACAGAGTTAATGAGTATAGGATACAATTAAAAGAAAAAGAACGTGAAATAGATAATCAGAATGAAACTATTATGCAACATCAATCTGAAAATAATCGTTTAAGACAAGAAATCAAGGGTTTAGAAAATTCTTTACAAAAGGAGGAAAGAAATAATCAAAATCTAAGCGATGAAAATACTGAATTAACTCAAAAGATTGATAATCTTAGAGAGAACATTAGAAAGTTAACTCACGAAAATACAGGATTAACAAAGAAAATCGAAGAACTTAATAAATTCAATGCAAAAATTCAATCAGATTTTGAAAAGAAATATCAAAAATTAGCAGAAGAAGAATCAAACTTTTCAACGCAAGCGTTCAAATTGGAAAAACGCAGAAAAGAGCTTGATAATTTAGAACATGAATTGAACTACAAAGCGTCCGACTTGGACCAAAGGGAGAAGGAAATGAAGGAAATGGAATTGCAAAACCAGGTTAGACTAAAGTTAAGTATGGTCAAAGAAACTTATGAAATTCAAAGATTCCAATTGACACAAGAAGCAATCCAATTAAAGACATTACTTGATAAACACGCTGACGAATTCAAGAGGGTGAGAAAAGTATTCGGTTATACCATTGATCCCATCAATCCTGATTCTTTAGAAGATCGTAATGCGTACAGATCGATTTTCGAAAAGATCGATACTGAAATTGAATTTTTGAAGTCGTTCAATAATGATGGTGATATGACGGTGGAGCACATAGATAATAATGTTATTGAAAATCAATTTCAAGATTTTAAGAGGGAATTAACCAAAACAAAAGTCTCTAAAGAAGCTAAGTTGAAAAAATTAACAGAAACGCTACTTGTATTAAACCCAACCAATGATGCAAATCCAAATTTGGCAGGAAATGTAAGAAAATTATATTTGAAGAAGTATAAGGTTTTATACAAGTTAAGTCTCATTAATCAGATCTTGACCAAATTGAACATAATTTTCGAATTACAAGAAGATTCGAATATTTTGAAGGAGTTCATCAGGCAAGGGCACGAAAATGTAAGAGAGTGTTACGGGAAGTTAAAAAGAGAGATTGACGAGAAATATATATAAAAAACTGAAGAGTTGACAACTTAATGAAACATTGGAGGTTTGTTCGTGTATTGGTTGCGAAATCAAACCCCATTTTCTGAAGAACTAACGAATATACTAGAAACTCTCACACCTAATTAAATAATATTTATATTTCCCCGGGACAGATCAATATAACACGATAATGATGAAATTATTATATGTAATAGATGTAATGATTTTAAATATAATCTGGAATCAGTTCATAGTATAAAGTCACGTGACCACATGGCAACACACGTCTACACGCGTCTATACAGGTTGAGAGTTTAGAATAACTAGATCACTGAAACCATCAACAGTTAACAGGTTCAATAGAAGATTCTAGAAACGATATACGTGGACCGCATACACTCCATTTAAGCTATTACAAAACCAACTAAATCATATATCTATCCATGTCCACGTCACTCCCCATAAAGCTCCAGCCGTCCAACCTTCGTCCTATAGCGTATCGGATTCTCTCCAAGAAACATGGACTTAATCTCAAAACGGATGCTTTGGCTATTCTTACTGAAACGATAAGTTACAAGTTTGGTTTTGACTGGAAAGGGCCCAAATCTCAGCAGTTTTTGGAAGAAATTGCCCGTATCTGGAAGATAGAAGATCGTGGATTGTTCATAGATGGACCAGGACTCAAACAGGTGCTTAAAGAATTAAACAAGAAGGATTCAGGTGAAGAGGCCGGACCTACTCCAGCTGCAAGAACAGATACTGTAGTCGATGAAATAGAAGAAGAGACAGAAGAAGTGATCAACTGGAAGGATTATTTCAGTATTATCAATCCAGATGAACAACCAAAATTCAAGTTTGATAAGCATAGAAAGCAGTTCAATTTGGTGAATGAATCACAGGCGTCACCACTTTCTAATACTTTACAATCAACTGTGGAGCTTTTCTATGACAGGTATAATCTTATAGCAGACAGACTCTCGAGGCATGAGAATTTCCAAAAGGCATCATATTCCAATGTATCTTCATTAAGGAAGCTGTTAATGAACGAGTCCACTATGTCTGGGAATAATGAAATCACATTAATCAAAAATGTTCTTGGTAGAGATGGGAGTAAGTTCATTCTTTTCGGGTTACTTTCCAAAAATGCCAATGGTGAATATATACTTGAAGATTCCACCGATTACATTGAATTGAATTTGACCCAAGCATACAAGGCCGAGGGATCGTTTTATTCCGTAGGGATGTTCGTCATAGTTGAAGGTATTTACTCAGCAAATGGTGGTTCCTCAAATCAGGTTAATGGTTACATAGGAGGTGCATTCCATGTGAGTATTATTGGCCACCCTCCAGCAGAAAGAAGAGATATCAGTAATGAGAATTATGGAAACTTGGATTTCTTGGGTATCCAAGGAGCCATTACTTCATCTAGAAGTGAAAGGACGCTTAAAATTAATAAATCATGGAAGAAGAAATTGACGGCATTGGAAAAGAGTTTACCCAACCATAAATTGATAGTACTTGGCTCTGATTGTTACCTTGATTCTTTTAAGGTTTTAGATGGGTTAAAGAAGTTTTTTGCTAATATCGAGACTTCATTAAATGAAGAAGAAACAGAGCCACTTGCTATTGTAATGGTAGGTTCTTTTTCTTCCAAGCCATTGACTGCCACCAATTCATCTATTTCGACCATTACCAATTCTGAATACTACAAAAGTAGTTTTGATAGTCTCGCTAACATCTTATCTAGTTTCCCTTCAATCACTGGAAAATGTAAATTGGTATTAGTTCCAGGTAAAAATGATCCATGGCAGACCACATATTCACTTGGTAGTTCCAATTTGAATTACTTACCTCAAAAAGTCATTCCTAATGTGTTTCTTAACAGATTAGAAAGATTGTTTCCTAAAGGAAATTTGATTAAAGCTTGGAATCCATTCAGAATTGACTATTTGTCCCAAGAAATTGTCATGTTAAAAGATGAATTAATGAGTAAATTTAAGAGAAATGATATAATCTTTGAGCATGATTTAGAATTGGAACAATTAAAGTTAGAAAAAGAGATTAATGAACATGGCAAAGATGACGAGAGAATTAGTAATATGGTCAAAGAACAAAACGGAGATATTCATATCCCAGAAAAGATAAAGCAAGCGAGGAAATTGGTGAAGACTATATTGGACCAAGGTAATTTGCAACCATTCTTGAAGAACTTAAAGTTAGTTGATGCCAACTATGACCATGTATTAAGAATTGAACCTCTCCCAACTGTGCTTATACTACACGACGCGGGTGTTGAGAACTTTGAAGTAACATACAATGGATGTAAGGTCATTAACGTGGGTAGATTAATGGGAACTGGTGGAAGAAAAATAAATTATGTGGAGTATTATCCGGCAGGGAAGAAATTTGAGTTCAAGGAAGTTTATTTTTGAGGGTAGAATCCTGTGGAATTGATTAATCTGAGGATAGTAAATACTTTGTAGTTTCATGTCATATTTTGAAAGTATGGAATTTCGTAGATTTGCTAACAGGAATGAGCTATTAAATCAAATACTAAGAAGTCTGAGATTCAGATTGTGACAAGTCCGATATTCATTACATAAACCGTAATAATAATAATCCCCACCAACAAAAAGAATCGAAAACGCTGAAATAAAATTTACTCGTAGTTTCAGAATGCCAAGTTGTTTTTTTATATTGTTCTTTAAGTTGCTGTTCCGGATCATCCATCTAAAGAACTATAATATATGAAATACTAAAATTATATAAACTAAGTGAATATTATAAAGGTAAGAAGTATAAAGGGCAGTTTTTGAAATATATTATATGTAATGCTCGTTGGGCAATTATTGAAAATATTCAAGAGAAAAAGAGTACATAATATAATATGAAGTAGAACAAGAATATGACGTGATTTACTTGAAAGTGGTCACTTGAATAAGGCACTAGTAAGGAGGAGGAGGATAAATTGGGAATTAAGGATTTGGATGTTGTCTTAAAGTTAAGATAAAAAATCTCTCAATTTGGAGGATGATAAATCCGTTCATATTAATAATAGAAGTTCGTAAATTAGTAAAAAAATAAGAAGCTCCACAGAGTATTGATGGGGGAAGAGGGGGTGCACTTTAAAGTTAGCTATTGTTAAAAGGTTGGATATCGGAGTTGAAGGGAATGTGTTTACAGATAAGATGGTGTTGGAGATGGAGATGGAGATGATGCCCAAACGAAAATTCTTGGAAACTTCTTTTTTGTATATCTTTGTTTTTGAAATACATAACTACACTACAATATTTCAATAATTTTAGATGTAAGGGACCTTGAAGCTGATCACTTATTAGACTCATTGAGATACTTCCTCGGAAAAGATGTAGAATCTAGGAAGGATGAAATGCATTCATGCACACTAGATGTCAGTATCCCCCAAAAAAAAAAAAAAAAAATTGGTTGAGCCTCTGCAATTAGATAAAGTGCAACATCAAGTAGAAGTTTAACGCGGGATCACGCCATTAACCAGCAACCTGCTATTTTTTATGGAGGTATTATAATTTAGTGCATATATCCTTACAGATTGTAGATACCAATTAGGAAATCCGGATAATTATTTGAACCTCAAGATAATATATACAAGAATCTCTATATTCTGCATGGTGCTTTTAAGTACAGTAAAAAAATTCGTATTGCGCTCAAAAAAGATGTTCGCGCGGTAACATACAAATTTGGGGTAGGGAGGAAAAATTATTCCCCAATATTTGCTTTGGTACACGACTCATTTGATTAATCAATTATGAACTTGTTACTACACAGCTACGACTCGTTCCCATTACACATCAATTACTACAACGATCTAGCCTGCTTTCTTTTTTTACCTCCTAATCATCACCTATAGATATAAGAATTGCCATGTCGGAGAACACCGAGCTTACTTTCCTCAAACAGAAACACGTTGACTATGTGGTAGAGCAGGACTCGCATAAAACTTACGAATACTGGTTAAGTGAACATCTTCGGATGAATGGCCTCTATTGGGGTATAACGGCATTGCTTACTATGAACGAGTTAGAATCGAATTTACCACGCGCCAAAGTGGAAGAATATGTTATCAGCTGCTGGGATGCGAAAAATGGAGCCTTTGGAGCTTTTCCAAATCATGATGCTCACATTCTTTCTACTCTTTCAGCTCTTCAAATCTTGGTGATTTATGATAATTCATTGTCAATTTTAGGAGATGATAAAAGAGAACAATTGACCAAATTTATAACGGGGCTTCAAAATGAAGATGGTAGTTTTCAAGGTGATGGTTTCGGAGAAATTGATACTAGATTCTCATATACTGCACTTTCATCTTTATCAATTCTCGGAGAATTAACTCCGCAGATCGTAAATCCAGCTATCGAATTTGTAATGAAATGTCAGAATTTTGATGGATCTTTTGGAATGGTTCCAGGCAGTGAGAGTCATGCGGCTCAAGTATTTACATGTATTGGAGCCATGGCCATTACTGATACATTACATTTAATCAAAGATGACACTAAATTAAATAATTGGCTTAGCGAAAGACAAATCTTACCAAGTGGAGGGTTTAATGGACGCCCTGAAAAATTACCAGATGTTTGTTATAGTTGGTGGGTATTATCAAGTTTGGCGATTTTCCAAAAAAAGCATTGGGTTGATCTTGATAAACTTGAACGCTTTATTTTATCCTGTCAAGATACTAAATCTGGAGGTATAAGTGATCGTCCGGATAATCAAACAGATATTTACCACACATGTTTTGGGATTGCTGGATTAAGTTTAATAGATCATACGCGTTATGGATTCAAAGAAATTGATCCTGTTTACTGCATGCCTGTTGAGGTAACCAAGCTCTTCAAAAAGTGGAAATCATCCACATAAACCAGCTTTCTACATATCCGCATACATCTATACCCACATACAGATATACGAACCAATAACCAGTAATAATTATCAGTAATTGGGGGCGATTTCCTAAAAATATTCGTTCATCAAATCAATATACACATTTCATTTAAGAGTAAGAATTTGTAGATTTCCAACAAATTGATGATAATCCAGCACATTAAACAAGGAGAGCGATTTTTTTAGACGCCAATTTGCTGTTATTATTAAAACGGTTGAAAATATACTATAGTAGGCTTAGCTGGCAGTATTATATAGCATAGTATGTATATTTAGCTTGGTAATACTTATCTAATCGTAAAGACGTTAAAAAAATGTGGCTTTTGGTTATGACATTTTTTTTTTTTTTTTTTTTTAGCTAAGAAAATCTAGAATTAACAATCGTAACTTACTTTGGTATGTGAAATGTGGGTGACTTGGTCTTTGAAATAAACATTCAAGTCATAGGTTGACTGGTAAATAGATCAATATGCAGAAAGCAATACGATACACAGCTTCTGAGTGGGGGAGAAGACTCTGGGCTCAAATCGTTATCAACTAGATAGATGCCGTTTGATTGTCCTTAAGCTTCATAACGGTAATGATTTACTGTGAGTACAAATAAGAATTATGTGAATTTCAAACAAAGGTAAAAATAATTCCCATGCGTAAAAAATATAATTCTCAGAAAAATGTGAAGTTTGACGCCTTTGTTTTAGTGATAATTTCTGTCATATTGTGCATCATTCTGCATAGAACAGATCTTTCTTTTGATCAAAGTTGGTTATGCAAGCAACCAGGATTTATGAAGCGATTTTAATATAAATGGAGTACATGCGTTAGTGGGATCAAAATGTAGACATAGAATAAAGGGATCTTCCGTAGAAGTCGAAATCTCGGAATTTCCAGCGCAAAAACTTTCGATGTTTGAACGAACCACAACTTAAGCTTTCGTTTAAGTCGATCTAACTAAAAAACTAAGTTGAAGGGTGACATCAAGGTTATAACATGCATCAAAGTAGAGCAATTTAAAAGGTGACTATTTTTTTTTTTTGAAAAAAGCACTGTCTCATAATCCTCAACCACGGACTTCATAAACTATAGTTAACACCTTCCTGCATGGTGTCTCTCTTGGTCCGTCTTATAATCTTTTTAGCTCTCGGATAATCAGGCGGGACTACAAAGGTCACTAGTTTCAAGGTATAAATTCGTTTTCTATTGATTAAAATAAAAAAAAAACACCTACCAGAACGAACGCACCTTTGTTCATCTTGCATTTTTTTTACGAAGTACATGAGCCTTGGTTGAAGAGCAGATTACTGCCATCTTTTCATTTTTCTAGAAAGGAATAAGTAAAGGGTACACAAAAAAGTGTCTCGTAAGCGCAATTAAGGCAATTGGCGCCCAGATTTTAAATGTGAATGAATAAAATAGAGAAGGTACCAAGCAAAACGTAGTATTTCAGTTTACGACTTGTTAGGCGGTTATAAGCTAGCATAAACGAATTTTACGCTTAATCTGAATTATGCAGTGGTACGTAGGAGATGTCAAAAAAAAAAAAAAGATCAAACCATCTCTATTTCAATTTTAAATTGTAATTTGGATCTTGAGTCATGTCGAGTCAGCTTAACTGGTCCTGTGGTTTTGTTTGAATCTGTCTATTACAAGGTTTTGATCAATTTATTCATATTGTTCATTTTCTGCATGACGTAATTTGAGTTGCCCCAGTATTTGAGAGAGTTGTAATGATGAGTGTCACTTTACATAATGCTTATGAATTTAAATAATCCTCGGAACGTACTCGGTATTGGCATCCGAAGCTGCGGACTGGAAAGTTCTTGTCAGTCACTATTGCTACTTTACCAGCATTAAAAATGATTAGCGGTCAAGAAAGACAGGGACTGATACAACAATGTATGCAGTTTAAGATACCTCATCATGCGTTTAAGATGAGAATGTTGCGAAATTATTCCTTCGTAGCTACTACTACCAAGGCATAGGCATGACATATTAAATAGAGATGAGTGAAGGTCGTTACGCATAAGTGTAATTAACGAATTATTTGGTGTATGTAAATACGTAAGTCAACGTACACTGGTTACGATAAGTTGGTTGTCTGTTGGAATAATTGTCACCTCTGCATCCCCGCTAGTCACTACTGTTTGAGGTATGAGGTGAGACGCCTGTAACAATAGGCCGAAACGTATACAAAGCGACTTTTTCTTAAAGGCGTTACTAGTGGTCCTATTGAACTAAGGCTCTACTAAACAACTTGGCGAAAGATTCTAGACGTGGTAGCTGGATGATATTTTTTGTAGGTCTTTTGGTGCATGATCTTAAAATTGTCAAAACCATCTGGCGTTTTCGTACTCTCTTTCTCACTCTCTCGTACAACCATAGTGAGTGAAGGTGCCAGAAAACAATAATTTATGGAACAGGAAAAATCATTAACAAAGTCAAGAAAGAAAAGTCGACAAGGTCTAATGGTGTTTATTACAGGTAATTAACAATAATGATTATTGTTCTTTTATTTGAATTAATTTGCCTAATCTAAAAAATCATATTCACCAGGTTCTCAAAACCTCATAGCACGAAAGAAACTCGCAAAGGCTCGTAGAGTTTCTAGAAAGTAGATTCATTTAACTATTCTATTTTCTAGAACTCAGATATTTATGTGTTCCATTTCTTGAGCCTGATCTGAATTAGTTTTAGAAATGCTAGTTTCCTAATTGATTTTTAATTCAGGTCTTTATGTTTATTCTATATAAGTTGAGGAGCGTTGGTTTAGCGTTTTTTCCATTTTATTACCTGGCGATAATTGTGAATATTCTGCGGGATGTTGTCTCTTGTGGAGGATGGAAAATGGCCATAAATTGGGTATCAACTAACTAAGATGTATTAAATGACATAGTTGGAATTTTTGGAGGGGGGAAATAATTTCAAAGTGATAAAATAGGGTATTATGGTTATACCTATGTAGTTTTATAGATTTTGACCTTATAATTAACTGTTTTTAAGGTCAGGAAGAGTCATTAAATGTGCATTCATTCTTTCAGGCTATTATTCCAAGGTTTCTGGAAATTCTGTATCTGTTCTATTCAATGAAAAAGTTCTCCGTTCCTTTCGGGTGTTTCGGTGGCCCAATAATTAAGGAGGAAAGTGGGAAATAATTTTTACTCTACCAATGGTATTTACAAAATTTACTATATTTTCATAACATTTCTATTGAAAGAGATTTTTTTGGTGGTTGGGACTTTATTCTTAGGGCAATTCTGTCCTCCAAGTCATAGTTCTACTATTGGCGGAGTTCTAGTACTTGTGGACACCTAATAAACTTCAATAATCACTTCCATCTTTGGAAAATATCATAGTTCCCACTATATGGCCCTAATATCATGAAATTAGCAAGTCACCCTACGAAAATAGAAATATTTCTAATAGTATTTACCCGTCTTTTGTTATCCAAACACTGAAAGAGTGTGTGGTGTGGGTGACTAGTGTTGTTTTTATGGCTACTAGATATACAAGTGGATAGAATCAGGGCATGCAAGAGACTCGTCTCTACTAGCCACCTATGGAGTGAGCTTCAGAGTGCTAGAAAAAGCTACCAGGAGTGTTGAAGACGTCACTATACCAATACCAACAATACGGCCAAAGTCACCAGCAGGAGTAAGCATTAGAAGAATAAGTGTAGACGAAGAAAGACAATAAATTAGAAAAATATTCTACACTATTCAACAAGGGCTTCTTGCCGTGTTTGTTCTCTACTTTTTTACAAGTGTTTTTAGAGCCAAAGCCTGGTATCAAACACTTTTATTCCCTCACCAATAAATTTTATTGTCAATCTAGAGTAGTATTTATTAAAAAATTATTGTCATTTTTTTATTAAAGCCAACTCGCCAACTCACTTCATATGTAGTTCGTTGCTTCATTAATATATTATAAGTTTTCCTATATTACACATCAATCGTAACTATTTACATCATAACCCATCAATTCAACAAAAAGTTAATCGAGTGGTGTGACTTCTTCTTATTAGCATTCGCATGTAGTTGCAAATTATGAATGCTGGTGCCAGTGCTAGTGCCACTTATTATTCTTCTCCATCTGAACTGACAAGCATTAGGAGTTCTATCTTGGAAAAAGGTTGAAATTTCCCTCCATCCTAATTTTTGGACTTCCTTAAGTTCTCTAAGGATTTTATCTTCTTTAGCACTCCAAGTAGTGGATTGTTTGGATTTTCTTCTAATAGGCATTCCACCGGGGATAGAGATTCCTGGGAGGTATGAGATACCAGATCCTGGAAGGGGAGCTGGTGGCATTTGAATAGATGACGAGCCGACAATTCCAGAATATCCCGGCGTTATTTGATGTTGTTGTTGGTAGTAAAGATATTGTGTATAGGCTTGAGTAGTATTAGTAGGATATTGCATGTGAGGTTCAGCAGGTTTACCTTGGTAAGGGTAATAGTAATATGGAGCGGCTGCTGTAACTCCAGCCCCTACTGGAGTTGGTTGTGCTCCCTGTGATTGGTAAGGTAAAGGTGATGTAGCACCTGTAGTTACATTCTGTGTATTTCCTCCGTTAGGATAGTAATAACCATTAGGGGAATATTGGAAGTACAGATCAGACTCAGGTTGTCGAAACGGTTGAGCCATTGGAAGAACTGTAGGGGATGTGTTTTGTGATGTGATTTCTGACTCTTGGTATGGAGAATATGATACAGTGGTGGTGGTTGGAGCTAAAGTAGCTTGTGCAGGTGGAACAGGAGTAGGGCCAGTAGAAGCTGGACCAATTAGATGCCGATCGTAAGAGTTACTTGTAGACATTAATGATAGCATTTCAAGTTCGGACTTGGTGGTTGTAGATAATATGCTAAATTTTGGATTGTAAGGATTATAAGTAGATCGAATCTATACTAGCCAAAAGAAATTTAACAACGGCAACAGTGGATTGTTTAAAGCTCACCAGATAAACGAAGAAGCAGGTACCTAACAATTGTCACGGCTTCTATTGTGAAAAGAAGCAATGTATGTATGAAAAGAACAATCAAAAAGTCCTGTGAAAGGCAACTGATAAGAAAGTACAGTCTTTAGATAGAATTTAAAAAAAGACTTGATATTCGAAATATAAACTTTTTGATAAGATAAACAAATTTTCGAATTGGGCGATCTGGATAGTATAAATAAATGTATTCCAAAGATTTAAGAATTGTAATTGATGTAGATATGGTATATTCCAGGGCACCTACTACCCAAATTAGTTCCCCAGCATAAGTATTACCTTTTACTTAAACAACAAGCCTCGATAAAATAATCGAGAGCCTAAAAAAATAAATTAAATGCTTGAAAATAAATGTGTATGCATGACTATTTATGCATAATCTTCAGAAGCAGTTAAATCAACAAATAAAAAATTTCTTTGATCACAAAATATTATGGCTATTGTTGGGGTGGAAAAAATATTCCCAACAAGTAAGCTTGGAAGCTAACCAGAAGAAACTACTGTGAGACATTTTTAGTCAGCCTTACGCAAGAACAAACAAGAACCTGCAAAACACCTTAGGAATTAGTAGGGGAATAGTTAAAAAAAAAAAAAAAAATACTAATAGCGAACTTGCTGTTATTAACCAAAACCTAACAACAATAACTAACAAACCAGAAAACCAACAAAGACATTATAGTGAAGAATAGAGAAAACTAGACACCTTTGATTGTGTTGGGAAATCGCCGAACCAAAGATGTGAGATTTTTTGCTGATTTGCAACTTGCATATTAGATCATATATAGTTTGTGTTCATGTCAAATGTAAATGTAAAGGATAAAAGCAAGAGCAAAAGCAAATAGGTGTCTAACTTGCTTAGATACATGAGGTAGGCCAAAGAGAGAAAACACGGTCTTCAATTACTGGTTGTGGATTGATCTGGGAAAAAGACGCGTGGTACGGCATCACCGTAATCCTTTACATGAATACTCATTTACGTGTATTCGCTTTTGCTTTAACCCGTTGGATCTTAGTATTTTTATCCCCATCCCATGCGCATTACGTTTGGGGCGTTAAAAGTTTCAGACTACAATTTAAATCCCGTCCATCAAAAAAAAAACTCAAACTCGTGCTTTCTAATCTGACATGCATAAGAAATCTGATGCATAAATAGAAAATAATTAATGCATTATGCATAGAGGTTTCATTTTTTTTTTCTTACCAGTAAAAATCATAAAAAAAAATTTGCATATTTTATGGACTCTATCTATTTTTTTTTTTTGTCAATTACGCATCCAATATCTAAAACCAGAACCAATATTTGGAAGATTTTCCGTTGGTAAATTATGTTAACAACTTTACACTTTATAGTTGAATTTCTCGTTTTCGCTTTTTGAGCCTAGCTCCGCCTCCTATTACCGCGGGTATGGCTGTACTAATTTACCTTACTACTGTTGTAATATCTATTCTCTAATAACTAGTAACATTTGCCTGGAGGTGCCTGGTGTGTTCGCCTTTAACCATGCGTTAATTTATTCAGGTAAGAAATGCCTTAAGAGTAAAATATACAAAATTACGGAGATACAGAAGTGTGTATACTTGTGTGTGTGTGAATGTGTGTGTGTGTATACATACATACATATATATATATATATATGTTACCATTAATAACAAATTGCAAATCCGTAAAATCACCTCCATCTGCCCCGCACTTCGTACTCAAAAAGATCATCGGCATAAGCAAGTTATTTGATCCTCCAAACTGATCCACTATTTTTAGTTTATGACATGGCAACTATAAATCTTCAACTAGATAAATTCTCTAGGCATTTTCGGTTCTGACAATTTCCAATTTCCGCGGTATACAATAGAACCTAACTAAAAAGCTTAATTTGTGGCAGGTTAGAAATAATTCGTTGGTAAGTGAGGAGGGAGGTTAAAAAGATACAAAAGTCCAAAAAAAAAGTCAATACTTTGCCCCATACTTTGTAATACCACAAAAGCGCAAAAATTAGTTAAAAAAATATAGTGGCATTTCCGTTTCCGCCCAAATTAAGAGGTCTAATTTTTTGTGGACCTCAAATTTGAAAGGAAACTATTCCCGATTTTAATAAAAGAAAGAAATGGTATCATACGATTTTAGTCATTCCTTGGCCATTCGTTGGGTAAAATGGCTTAAAGGATATTTCCCTACTATTGCTTTCGATGGCGATCGGTGATGTTACTAGTTACTACGTTTTATTCCCGATGACTCGTCAAAGTACAATATGTCACTTTTTTGCTTGTAACAAGTTGATCGCTTGCATTATATTAGGTTGATGTGTTATGCACCTCTATGCCATCTTATATCCTAATAAGGATGTTTTGAGGTGAAATATCAGATATCGGCCGAGATCAATCCCCAATCCCTTTTTCAACAGTAGTTTTTTTTTTTTTGCTCATAGATTTACAATTATAGTAAATAACTTAAATTTGATTGTCTTTATATACTTTACATCAAGTAATTTGATTGTTTTCTGAAACAAATACAATAATACAATCAAGTTTAAAAAATCGAATTATACATGAACATATGATTGTATTTGCGGCAGGTATTGTTCTTATATGAGTATATCCGGTGAGATCGTCATCCAGATTCTAATCTCTTACATCCTATGCCAGGGGTAAGTCCAGACAGTTCTTTGTCAATTGTGATGGATAACTTGAATAGGATAGTTTTTTTTTCCTTTGCTATTGCCCACTTATTCGTATTTGGTATGTACAATCTCTAAGTGCGCCGTTCTCTATTGTCAATCCTACAATAAAGAGGCATCAGTGAACAATAACTAAGTATTACATAAAAGACGATGGGGCTGTCTGTGGGCGCTTACATACATCCATTTACTATTTTGACCTAATCAGTTGCTAGTTCTTTATGCTCTTTTTTGCCCTGTTTAGGATTATCTTGATACTTCCAACCTACAACCCAAAACCAATATAGGCACGAATTCTCCTGGATTTGATAATTGCGCTGCCTACTGCAATTCTAATGCAATTCTAATGCAATTCTAATGCAATTCCATACCTATAGATCTAGACTTTTTTTTTAAACATTGCTGTTCAACTTATATCCGAAGATTTTTCAATCGGATCTTACAAGATTACTGGGCAATCTCTAATTATTACATATCATGCTAAGGAATCTTAATTTAATTGTGTATTAGTGAGGAGAACTACCCATATACACAGTCATATTTGCCGAGGTAAAAAGTTCAAGTGTGGTCAGTCAATCATTGACTTCGATGATGCGATGCTACAAAGAAGCGGAATTTGGCTCATAAACGACGTGTTAGGGGTCCAATTCTTTAGAAGAAGAAAGCCCTCGCCGCATCCTAGCATCCTTACTCAAACCTTAATTCTACTTATTTTAGTTGGGATTTTTTGAGTACTGTCTTCCCCTCTCCTATAACAATCTATAATTGCAATCTCGATTCTTCTATTTCTACACAACGGTATATCCCGATAATAACCTCTAATAGCAAAAGCTTATTAGCTCAGGGGTTAATTACTTCAATGCATTTGATTTGATTGAATGATCCTAATCATTCTACTAATACTATCCAAAAAGAAGATTACGTAACCACATAACCTACTGATGCAAATTGACATAGGAAATAATTCATTTTGATGAACCATTAGCCCATCAATAGTCATTGCATAATGCTGTTTTTTTTTTTTTGTGAGTTCACTTCGTACATGATAGTTTAAGTTGCTTGCACCAGTGTTTCAGCCACCCCTCAACCTCAACCAAATTCCAATATAATGTAATGCAGTTTCTGATCCCTTGCTGTTCCAACTGTTTCATGAGAAAGCAGTTTCTGATTCTAAATTCTTACAATCTGGACTGTAGGTCTTTGAATCATCCCTGAATCGAGGTACCAATTATACGGAAAATAAAGTTTGTGTAAACTTTGATTACTGTGTTCATACCTGATCTTGTTTCAGAATGGTATCATCAGGTGAGGTTAAAATGACCTTTTTTTTTGAGGGGTACTTAGGTTTGAGTAGGTTTCTTATTTGGGTGAATTCCCCGTTTTCTTGGATAGGCCTTCATGCAACGTATCCTTTTTGAAAAATTGCTGCAATTATTTACGCTTACACATAAAGACAAAGAAAATCACCTCCTTCCATCACCTCGCTCCGTATTCAAATAATGCACCTGATGGCATTCCACATACTGGTTCGGATTGTAAGTCTGCAACTGGCTTAATCAGACTTGATTCAAGAGACAGTATTTTTTTTTTTTTTTTTTTGCTCTCTTGCCCAATTATTCTTTATTCGTAATTTTACCTTTCTGGTGATTTCACCAAGCTTGTTTTTGTGTTTGTGATCAAGCTCCGGAACTTCCAAACTTCACTGCCCATTTCTCATATTCCTCCAACCCCTCGGAGGAAACACTAGGTCTAATATATTTCAAACTATTTTTGAAGTCATCCAAATTAATTGGTCTGATATTCTCGGTGGCAGTCAGCAATAATGCATCACCTAATGATCTTAATGGACCCATAGCTGAATCCTTTGCCAATGCAGTGATATCGGAACCACTAAATCCTAAAGTCAATTCCCTTAATTCATCATAATCAGCATCAGATAATGTATTGTTTTGGTACAGCAACAATTTTTTGATTTGACTCTTTCTAGTTTCTCCTTCTGGTAATGGAATATATTGACGTCTAACAAATCTTCTTCTTGCAGCTTCATCAATTGACCATGGCAAATTGGTAGCTCCTAGAATTAATACTCTCGATACATCATCTTGATCTCTACCAGCTGCAGCACTTGATAATTCAGACCATTGAACTAAAAATTCATTTTTAATTCTTCTTGAACTTTCAACTTCACCTTCAGTTCTAGATGTTAAAAGGGAATCGATTTCATCAACGAAAACAATTGATGGGGCCAACTTTCTTGCCATAAGAAATAATGCTTTGACTAATTTTTCTGATTCACCCAAATATTTTGAGGTCAATGAAGAAGCACTGATTGAGAAAAATGTGGATTTAGATTCTGTAGCAACGGCTCTTGCCAACATCGTTTTACCAGTACCTGGAGGACCAAATAATAACATACCTCTTGTAGGTTCTCTAAGACCACGGAATAAATCAGGACGTAAAAATGGATAAACCACCGCTTCCTTAAGAGAGTTTTTGGCACTTTCTAATCCAACAATATCATCCCAATAGACTTCATCACCCTTGACCACAATATCATTTAAAATTTGTTTTGCAGCCACTGGATCCACACCTTTAATGCTACTGATTAAAAGATCCTCTTCCTCATCAACAGTGAGTTCTTTAGGTTCACCATTAGATTCTGGTGATTCTGGTGC
Organism: Suhomyces maxii; assembly: GCA_030574995.1. Taxonomy (NCBI): domain Eukaryota; kingdom Fungi; phylum Ascomycota; class Pichiomycetes; order Serinales; family Debaryomycetaceae; genus Suhomyces; species Suhomyces maxii. The sequence continues at coordinate 313,351 of JAJMGC010000003.1, forward strand.
AACAGGAGATGATGCTTTTGCAGGGGGTGATGCTTTGGCCGGTGGTCTAGTAGCCTTCTTGACTGGTGCACCAGTTTTTGCTGGTGCCTTAACATAATTATATGAGATGTTGCTAGCCTTGGTCTTAGCTGGTCCTGTAGTTTTGACAGGTGCTTTGACAGGTGCATTAGTAGGTGATTTAACTGTGGCCTTTACTGGTGCAGGTTTTTGTCTGGCCTTAGCAGTATTCTTCATCAATGCATTAATATTCATAGGTTTGGGTTGGTTGTAAACGTAACGAGCGGAAGTTGTGGCAGCTGTAACTGCAGCAGTCGCAGACTCTTGTGGTGGAGGTTGTGAAACCGGTGCTGGAGGTGCTGAAGGCACTGGGGGTGGTATTTGTGGGGGTGGTGCCGCCTGCGACACATCGGTAGCACTCTTCGACTTGACACTAATTTTACCTTGTGGAACCAAAGATTTGTTAATGTTTCCAGTACTATAGTTGTTGACTCTGGCGCGTGGAGGTGGTGGAGGTGGTGCCTTTTTAAGACTTAGATCTTGTAATGGAGGATCATCGTGATCATTGGAAAAATAGTCTAACAATAAATCATCATGTTCGTAAGGTTCGGGAACACTTTTAATGGTTGGAGGGTGTTCATCTAAATCTATCAAATTAGGAGAATAATCCTCTGTAGAAAATGCAGATATGCCTGAAGAAGTTCTTGAACCATTTACTTTTTCCCAGTTTTCACCAAAATCAAAAGAATCTTGATCAAAATCATCAAATACACTCTCAGATGATTTACCTTGTTTGAGATGAGTAATCTTTTTAGGAGGAGCAATTGCAGGTTTTTGCCATGATAAATTGGCAGCTTGAGAAGCTTGATGACTCTTTGTTTTAGATAAACTATTGTTGACAGGAGTTGGCCTTAAAGATTTAAGCATAGAACGGGAATTATTGGGAGTAGTTAATGATTGCCTTTGAGAACTATTACGAAGTGAAGGAACAGACATTGAAGACGTGGTTGATTTAGGTGGAGGTATTGATTGAGCCAACTTAGGAGCAGTTTGACGTTTTCTATTAGATTCATCAACTCTCATTTGGACTCTGATCAAATGACGGATATTTTCATCTCTTATAGCCTTTAATTCCAGAAGTATTGATAATTCATCATTATTAAACTTATAAAGCTGCTTTTCAAACACTTCTATTTTAAATAAAAGAGAAGTGTGAAGAGATTTCCAACCTTTCAAAGCATCTTCGATTCTCGATTGTTCTTCTAGATTAATATACTTGATTGAAAGATTACAACAGTCATCATATGTTTGTTGAAGCTCTTCAAGAGGCGACAACTGAGGTGGTTTCTTTCGCAGAAAAATTTTGGACATACTTCGGGTCCTATGGGTAAGGGGATTTTAATGAGATGATGATCTGGTATTTAAAAAACAGAAAGTTTATAGATATTCAAACCAGATGTCTATGAAGGATCACTGTGGATCAAGTTCCCAATTTGTCTTGTAAACTCTCGTATCTATTAGAATCACAGAATCAAAGGTGATTCAGGCTCAAAATTTGGGAAACCAAAAATAAAGGAAGGAACGAAGTTTGATGTGGCCAAATTTGCAATGGAGAAAAGGTTGCAATGAGGAAGTGAGTGAATGGATGATATGGCGATCTTCACGTGAAAAAGGACCACAAACTCTATAACAATTACAATTGGTAAAAGTGTCAATGATTTCGAGTCGATTGCTAGACTGAAACGGAGAGACTTAAAATCATTTGGGTCAAGTGACAATAGTGAGAGTGCACATAATTCAGGGCCTTGCGGTCACGTCACGTGCAATCAGCCAGTACTAGTGCTAAGGATATCGGTACTTTAAGGTTTTATCAGGGTTGTGAATATAACGAAGAGGCCAAAAAAAATGGGTCACCGAAATAGATCCCGTCCATGACTTTACGAGGGGCCATTGGCCTATTATCTATGGCATTCAACGTTATTTTTGCCGACACTGCCTCGCTCCAGCATCCCCTGTTTGTGTCTATTAATGACTTGAGTTATGACGTACTCCCCACTCTCACTTTCCATACTGTTGCACACACACACACTCTCTCTCTCACATCATTCACTATAAATACATAACATTTAATAACAGGTGCCAAGGTGAAAGGACATCCAAACCTGATTAGGTAATCACATCTTTTTTTTTTAATGGACCCAACCAACGAGGCAAAGACCCATGGGGATTATGGCCAGAAGAAACATAAACAGCCCTAATGGAAATGGTTCGCCATACTTCCAGATAATTGGTGCAAAATGTCCATATTTCCAGTGGATTTCGGCATTTCAAAAGTCAAACATTTGTAAAAATAGAATCAAAATACCTCTGCAGTATAGCTACATTTTTTTTCATTTCACATCTTTTTGAGTTAAAGATAGAAACAGATATCAAAACGAAACAAAATAAAAAAAAAGGTCTACAGTAAGATTTGTAGTGACATAACGGGACACCCTCGAGTTTCTAACCTCAAGCATATTCTTTATAGCCACATTGATCTGTCCGTACAATCAACACCCAACCCACAATACTTCCGCATCCAGCCTGCAACTGATCCACTCCAAAACCTCCCTAAGTTAATAGGCAAGGTAAAGTCATGAATGTAAACGCTACAGCCCAAATACGGCCGCATTACTAGCTAGTGCCAAATTTCCGGAGGCAACTTTCTGAGGTTCAAAATTATGAGATGTCCGCTCCTTTTATAGTAGCACCTTGATATCCGGGTAACTTTAGGGCTAAACATGTGGCACGTGACACTTGTCTTGTAATAGCCACCTACCCTATAAACAAGACTAATATCAACAAATTGCTCTGCCAAAATATGGGTTTATCGGAGATATTGGTACCTGTGGCCACCTTTATAGTGACGCTTCTTGAGTTTGCATTGCGTCATGTCATCAATGTCATCTCATGGGCTGCCCAAACTTACCCCATAGCAACACAAACTGTCATTTCGGTGATACTCTTATACCTTACTTATAAGTTTATTAGAAAAATCATCAAGGTATGGTTCAATTTGATCGTTGCCATGCTTAAAACAGCAATGCTCGCCGTAATTGTAGTGGTCATTGCTGTTGTTTATCTCAGAGGATTCTCCAGACTTATTTATCAAGATTGGCCATACTTGAAGGCTTTATGGGCAGGAACATCTGGATCACAGAGAGTTAGAGAGACACCAGGGGCTGGAGCTTGGATCATGGACTCTATTTTAAGTAACACCAATGTCAATCATTTCTTGGCCAAAGTAAAAGAGCCGTTACATCAAACTGCTGCTGCAGCTTCCCCAGATTATGAATATTTTGACTATGATCCAGGAGAGTATTTCCAATATGCTCAAGAGCATTTTACTGAGGTAGAAAATGGAATTCTTGACGATATCAATGCATTTTTACGAGGGCACTAGGAAAAATCATTTAAAGATTAAACCAGTTTTACGAAATAACGTTGTTTTGCAGCAATAAAAAAGATTGAGTTTTTTAAACTTTAGACATTCAAGCCTCAATTGTGCCAAACTTTGCAACTGCTTATGAAATAGTGTATTTAAGACAAGCTAAATTGACCAACCTTTCAACTATCCTCAGTTAATAAATTAAAAAAATTATCTTTGCCATAATTAACAAAAGCAAAAAAAAAAACATACATAAAATTAGATTGGGCAATATCTGTTTTGACACTGTCAAAAACATAATCTTCCGATCCAATAACTTATCTAACCATACCACCTGAGTAAATCATCCCACTAGGAAATCAACCAATTAATTTCAACCCAATCAAGATCTTCAAATTAGTAATTACCTTAGAAAGGTTTAATAATATAATTAAAAAAAACGTAATGATAATAATAAATAGATGTACAATTAAAGTTTTACAAAAGGGAATTAAAATTTAGCAGTTAAACTGGCTACAAAAATAATAAAAAAAAAATATAGTCAATCTTCAGGTTCTCAGAAAAATAATAAACCAAGTAATAAGTTATTTTTTTAGTATGCTATGTTTGTTTATCAATGCAAATTTATCCATTTTATCTATAAAATGATTAATGTATCTTAATATCTTTGAGTTTGTTTATTTTTATGATAATATTATAATTTACTCAAGGTTGTTTCTCTCCTTCCTTTGGTTCTGGTATTTCATCAATACATTGAAGACCATTGTCAGCAACGAATATGTTGGAAAGAAGGCATCCACCAATTAATGGAATAGTCAAAATAAAAAAGCTCTTGATGGCCTTCATGTACATACTCGTGATCAATTCTATTTGATCACCACTCAAGCCGGAAGGATCAATCCTAGAATAGATATGAGTTTTCATGTATGTCAAAAATGTTTGGCTTAAAATAGAATCTGAGCCTTGGTTGTCGATTTCTTTTAAAAGACTGTTGGAAACAATTAGCGAAGCGATAGCAACACCGACAGCACCACCGAAGGATCTCAAAACGTTTCTTGTACCAATGACCACTGCTCTTTCTGATTTCTTAGACTGTGCTTGAGCAGCCACCATTGTAGGTTGGAAAGTCCATCCAACACCCCAGCCCATAATTAATAAGATGATCACAATTACTCCATAATTGGTAGTCTTATTAAAAAGCATCAAAAGACCACATGCAAGAGTCCAAATAGAATATCCAGCAACAATAATATTTTTATAGTGACCAGTACGAGAAAGAATTTGACCTGCAACAATGGACATAATCGACATAGGCAAAACAAGTGGAAGAACAAAGATCGAAGAGTGGATAGCATCTAATCGACGAACAATTTGAAGATAATATGGAAGGTAAAATAAGAATGAGTAATGAGCCATTCCAAAGAAGAAATTAGAAATAAGAATAATTGATAATGATGGACGACTGAAAAGTCCCAATGGAATCATTGGAAGCTTAGGAATCTTCCATTCAATTAATAAAAATCCTATCATACAAATACCACCCACCACAAACATGCCAATCACGATCTTACTATTCCAAGCATAAGTAGAACCACCACCACTGATTGGGATAAGTAAAAGAGTCAAACTAGCAGTAGAAAATAAAAGACCCAAGTAATCGATCTTTTTGAATTTTTCCTTTCTAGTAAGAACATCGGAAAGCTTTTCAGAGTTGGACTTGTCATCAATTAAGTACCAAATAGTGAGATTAACAAGAACAATAAGACCAGGCATCATATGATAGAAATTACGCCAGCTACTATGTTCAACAAAACCAGCCATAATAAATGGACCTAAAGCATTTCCAAGGCCAACTTGAGCACCAAGAATACCCTGATATTTTCCTCTTTGTTTCAAAGTGACAATATCACTAAGCATTACCATAGTAAGAGATTGAGTACCACCAGCACCAACACCTGCAAATGCTCTAAATACGTAAAATTGAGGACCTGTTTTAGCGAAACCGCATGCTAAATCAGCTACTGCCAATATACCTAATGAAGAAAGAAGAATATTCTTACGGCCAAAAATGTCAGATAATCTCCCAAAAAGAACCTGACAGACACAATTAGCCAATAATGCTGCAGTACCAGCCCAATTAATAGTAGTTTCAGCATTCAAATCTTTAGCGATATTTGGTAATGCAACCGTAACACCGGTTTGATCACAGAATGAAATAAAGAGTCCTAATGAAAGTGCAGCAAGTGCTACTAATAATTTCTTTAATGGAAGAATATTGAGATGAGCATCACCTAGACGATCAGAAAGACGATCCTTGTCTGAAGGTGATACTATAGGAGTGATACTATGCTCGTCGTCATTATCATCATCATTATTATTAGTATTGTTGTTATTATTACGACTAATACCATGCTCTTCGTCACTAGTGGCATTATCATGATGAGTTCTTTCCGTATGTTCACTATCAGCAAGACCTGAAGGCTGTTCAGAGTGTGATCTTATTCCTGGTACAGTGTTTGCACCCATTTGCAACTTTTTTTTTATTTGCAGCTTTTCATCATACAACTGCATGGTTTTTAATATAATACTACATCACAAAACCTCCTAAAAATTCTGGGCATTCATTACTTATATATCTATAAAAAATTGTGAGCGCAGACCGGAATCTCGGAGTTGCCTTGCACCATCCTATTTCCGCAAAAATCACCCCCTCCCTCCCTCCACCACTATTGTACGTGGATCAAAGTAAATGATATCCACTCTCTTTTATTAGCCTGAAATCTAGTTTTCTGATTCTCTTTTTTTATGGTGATTATGGTTGACTCATCTGGTGTAGCAGGCGAAGTTAACAAGTTCAACTAGCTCTTATCAGGTCTACTAAATTACCCGGGATTCCAAAAGCTTCAACCAGAAAAAAAGAAAAGAGGTTGGCCATCAACTCTTGCTAGTGCGGCTCCATTACTAATGCGGCATCTTAATAGGGTACTTGTCCCCTTTCTCAACTTCGTTTTATAATTAAAAGTGTCAAAAGTTCGGAGCCGATGCTCGCACTGTGGCCTCCTCCCCGCACGTCATATATTCCAACATTTTAGTTTGAGCGGAATTAGATACGCCCCCTAACAAGCTTTCTACCTTATGTAGTTGCTTAACATTAGAGCTACGCGCTGCAGTCATGGATTTAACGTATCTGTGGGATGTAAAATATTATGGCAAGGTTTTTTTGTAGCAGGTTGGACCATCTCTTAAAAATATGTCATGAGGGTTATTTTTACCTACTTTGATGTTTTTAACAACTTTGAAATTTTTACATGTTCTCTAGTCCAACAATATCTTGCAACTAGTGTTGCTTATTCTAACCTTCATGACTTAAATAATCTTTTTTTAAACCAGATTGCATAGTTTTGCTATTAATATTGACTTTCTACTATTATTATTTACCCAAGTAATTGCATTGCATCAATATATGTACCAAGGCTAAATAGTACCTCAAACGAATTGGACAACGGCTTCAAAAGAACAATGATGCATGGCATGGTATTAAATGGCACGATAATTTTAATAAACAATAATTAATTGTTCTGACACCATAACTATAATTTGGTGCTCAGTCGTTCAATTTTATTTAGAAAATAGCCAAAACCCACCTCAATAATTACTTTGATTGACAAAATGGTATTTATGATATTTTTTTAATCCTTGACCACATATTTTCATTGATTACATTCAAATGAATCATTCAAATGGTCAGTTTTGCATCGGAGTCGAGATATCGATGTATCTTGGTTCTACCACCAGAAGACTTCGTGGCCAAGTTGGCTAAGGCGTGAGACTGTTAATCTCAAGATCGTGAGTTCGACCCTCACCGAGGTCGTCCAATACCTTTAATTTCAAGACTTCGTGGCCAAGTTGGCTAAGGCGTAAGACTGTTAATCTTAAGATCGTGAGTTCGACCCTCACCGAGGTCGCTACAATGACATTACCAGGTGTTGTATTTTTTTTAAGATTTAATTACCTACCTATTCATTTGTTTCCCATTGATTCACCCGATTGATCCACTAGTTTGATTGGGTGTGGTGGTATAAAGGATTTTTGAGTCCAGGACATATTTGGTAGAATCACCTGATGAGTGACCGATATAATCAAAGTCAACCAATTGGCAAGAAGCTGGACCTACTAGATTGAAATATTCGTAAAATTTGTCAGTTGTTGAGTAATATTTCTGCATATTTGACCCGTGCTTTTAATCATATTCGTGGTGTTAAATCTTATCGAATCATATGAAGCCAAAACCAGTGAGGCATTGTTTAGCTCCGATCTCTTTGGTCCCACCCATCCCTAAAGATCTCCACATATACTTATTGGTTTTTTACCATCTTCTAATTTCTCTACGGTAATTTCGTAATTGCATTTATTTACGTTGTACAATTTTTATTTATATATGTATCAAGAAGATCAAATATGAGATTAAAATCCTACTATTAAGCAAGTAATGATAATGGAATTCACACATGATTTACGTTAACGAGCGAACTAAAATGAGTTGAAATTAAACAATTGTTTCAGTCCGTTTACTTCTTACCACTCTTCTTGATACCACCACCAACTAATGGACCACCCTTCTTGGCCTTTTCAGCCATGGCCTTCTTGGCAGCAGCATCAGCCTTTTGCTTAGCCTTGAAGGCTGCATCATCTTCATCTTCATCAACAACCTTCTTCTTTGGGGCCTTCAAAGGCTTGGCCTTTCCTCCTTGACGTCCGGACATATTTGATTTATATTGATCCTATTTGAAACTGTTGGGGGAACAATTTCAAACCAGGATGATGAGCACATACAAACCAGAACATTTTTCGTTAACCTGCAATTTTCTCCTGTCCGGTAACCACAGGCTTTTGCACTTTACTTCACCCTATATCCACCAAAGTCACTAGTTACTATCTATAGAACCAAAAATCTCAATAGTTTATCATCATTATGGGGATATTAACTAATCCTGATAAGGAGAAGATCAAGCGTGCGGTTCCCAAGGCAAACAACAAAATCATTGATGCTACAGTTGCCCGTCTTTACGTAGCATACCCTGATCCAACTCAATGGACTTACACTGGTTTGGTAGGTGCCATTGCTTTAGTGGACGATCTAGTGGGTCATACATTCTTTTTGAAACTTGTGGATATCACCGGTAGTCGTGGTGTGTTATGGGATCAAGAATTATATGTCAATTTCGAGTACAATCAAGATCGTAAGTTTTTTCATACTTTTGAAATCGAAGAATGTTTGGTAGGTTTATTATTTGAAGATACCAATGATGCTGCTCATTTTCATAAAAGAGTGACTACTCGTCAAAAGCATGGATCAAAACAGACTATCAACAACAAAAATGCCATAGCATTGAAGACCAAGGCTGGTCCAAAAGGTCCTGCTGCCCCAGGTCCAAGAGGTGAATTCACTGATGTCAACACTGGTCAAAGAACCAGACGTTCCAAGGGTGTGTTGTACTACGATGATGTTCCTCCTCCAGAATGGAGATCTTTATATGCGGAATTGGAAGCTGCTGGAATCTCAGAAGACATGATTGCTGATAATAGAGAATTTATAAAAGACTATATTGCCAAACAAGGAGGTCCATTGGTGGGATTAGAACCTCCTATTCCTAGAAAACTTCAAAAAAAACATCAAGAAGTGGCATCTCCTTCCAGAATATCTTCCACTTCTTCTCAAAAAACAAAGAAAGCTCCACCACCTCCTCCACCACCAGGTACTGGTACACCCAGTGGTGCTTCCCCAACTCCTCCACCAGCCCCTACAGCTTATTCAGATAGTAATGACGATGATGATGATACTCCATTCAGTAACAATTCTAGATCTGAAACTGCTTCGCCTGCTCCAGAAACCCATTCTCCTGCTCCTACTCCTGCTGCTACTCCACAATCCAGATTCAGACTTCCACCTGCAAACGCAGTGGCCCCTGCTGTTAGTGGTAGCTCAAATTTGCCACCGCCAAATCAACAAGGTCCTCCGCCTTTACCACCTCAAAACAACAGACCTTTACCAGGCCTTCCTCCTCAAGGTGGCCCTCCTCAAGGTCCTCCACAAGGTCAGCCCCAATCCTATCATAGCGTTCCACCCCCATTTGGACAAAATAGAGTTGTACCTCCACCACCTCCACGAGCCAATGGTCCTCCACCGCCACCAAGAGCAAACACGGGATCTTTCTCACCTCAGCCTCCACAAAGAACTGGAGGTCCACCACCACCACCTCCTCCTAGGGCTACTAGAGGAGGTCCACCACCACCCCCACCACCAAGAGCTGCAAGAAATACTACAGGTGGTCCACCTTTACCTCCACCAGGTCATCCAGGTCAAAATCAATACACTCCTCAAGCTCCTCCACAGCCTCCAATGGGTGCAAGACCTACATTACCTCCTCCAGGGCAATTCTCACAACCACCACCTCAACCACAGCAACCTCTTCAAAGTTTCCCACCCCCACCACAGCATAGTTCCCTCGGATCTCAACCACCTCCAGCACCTTCAGCTCAAGAACCACAAGCAGGTTCTGGACCACCACCACCACCACCACCATTACCTCAACAAAACCACACAGCACCACCACCACCACCTCCAATGCCAAATATGAACTCAGGTGCTCCACCCCCACCTCCACCACCGCCTCCAATGCCAGATATGGGTTCAGGGGGACCACCACCACCGCCTCCAATGCCAAACGTGGGATCAGGAGGACCACCACCACCTCCACCTATGCCAGAAATGTCATCACAAGCTAGTGCTCCAGCACCACCATCAGGAGATACATCTAGAGATGCTCTTTTGGCCTCTATTAGAGGTGCAGGTATTGGTGCTCTTAAAAAGACCGACAAATCACAATTGGAAAGACCAAGTGTACTTCTTCAAGAAGCTAAGGGTGAGTCTCCAGCTCCAAGTGCAGCACCTACAGGTGCACCTACTACCATGGCCGATGCTTTAGCGCAAGCTTTGAGCAAGAGAAAGGGTAAGGTGGCCCAAAGTGATGACGAAGATGACGATGATTGGTGAAGGAAAAAAAATAAGATACACTACTAAACCACTATACTGATACTCTACAGGGAGGGATATTAACTCATGAGAATTTCCCAATTAAATCAAGCCCGAAGGCATAAAAATGCAGATACTATTATTTTCTTTTTTTTTTTTGCAATCATTTAGACTTATTCTGGCACCACAACTAGAGCGAGTTCGAGCTAGGATGTGAATGTATTCGCTTCATCTACCACAGACCAAACGAATAGCCAAAAAAGCTAACAACTATATATCGACCCCAAAACAGCATTACCTAGAACTCCCATTTGTAGAGATAGTAGCACCCTCAATAGAAGAATTTGAACCCAATATGATAGGATCACAAGTCACGTGAACAAGCATCGCTAAAAAATTCGATTTCTAGTCAAAACCAACCAACAACACCAACAATGTCTAAAACCAGAGAAGATGTCAAGGTTCTCCTCGGCTCATACAAAGAGGCCCTTCAGTACTGGGTCAAAAGCATAAACGACACCGAAAATGTGTCAAAAATCGGATCCGCAAACGTCAAAGATCCATTGGAAGAACTCAGGAAGTTAGCCAAATTGATCAGAGCACAAACTACCAAAGTTGGAATTATATTCAAGCCACAAAACTTGGCCAAAGATGCCAACCCTGCTTTCACTACCGCACTGAAACTTTCAGAAACCGCGGTTCTTCTTATATCTGTTATAGTACAATTGAAACCACAAGAGATCTCACATTTATTCTATGATCAATTATTGCTTCAAATTAAACAATTATTGATTTCCAACATTGTACTTGTGGAAGAATTGAGTGTTGTCTTGGAAACCGTGGACGAATTGGCCCAAGAAGAAGATAAAAATGATGAAATCAATGGAAGATTACTTGCAGTAGGAAAGATATGGACCAACTGTGATAATTTATTTGCTATGGTTGAAATGGGAAAACTTGGTGTTTTAACCGACAAAGTCAAAGAGAATATACTGTTGATTGAAGATGGATTTGAAGATTTCGAAGAATGGGTGGAAAACCCAGAAGATGTAGATGATGACCCTTTTGGATTAGAGAGTGATTTTGAATCTGACGAAGATGATAATGAAGATGACCTTGATGGTGCCAATCCTCCTTCTACTGAAAAAGATGAAGATTCCAAGCAAGAATTAATAAGTTACGGTAAAGGCTGGCTCAAGAAAATCGATTTGATCAAGCTTTTGATGGCTTCTTTCAAGAAGTCCCTACCAGTAGCTACCACTGGACCTCAAATAGATTTGATTTTCGGTCACCAACAAAACCTTGTCAAGTACACTGATAGATTTATCGTTGACTTAATGTTGAACAGTACTGTTGATGAAGAAGTGGAAGAATTAGCCAAGAAGCTTTCTAAGGAAGCCGTGACTTTAGCAAAAGTCGCAGAGGACATTCACAACAAGAATGATAAGAAGAGAAAATGGTACGAAACATGGAGAGGTAAGTATGATGATCAAAATTAAATCATATTAAATCAAGATAAAATAGTTTGTCTATGTTTTCATTCTTTCCTCATTACCCTTTCTTCTTTCTGCTGGTCTACATAGAATCAGGAACTAGTTAGGAACTTGTTTAATGGGCAAATGGTGTTCGTTATACATTCAGACGGTCCAATTGAAGTATTTTTTTTGGATTTTAAGTGGTAACATATAGAAGTAGAGTTTTCGGCCATATAGGTCTGTTAATAATAATGATAATAAATACTCTAGAATTATTATGAAAATGTACGAAGTAATTGTTTATTTCATTAAAAACATATAGAGGTGCTGAATGAATGCTCTATTTCATTTTGTTTAAAAGGTACAATGTTGATCTACAGATATCTGTTTAGGAATTAATTGATTAATCCCAAGTGCTTTGCGTGATGCTTAGCATGATCTTCAACATATGAACTAATAAAGTAGTAAGAGTGGTCACCTTCTTCCACTCTGACATCCACTTTACCTCTATAACCTCCTTGTTTTGCAGCAGCTGCAAAATTTTCTGGATGAAGTTGAACGTCTTCCTTTTTGGTGGCATAGAAAGGATCCTTGGATCCCTGATGAATTAAAATATCTGGTTGATTATCATGATCAAACTTTTCAATCAAAGAAGTAGGATCATATTCCTTCCAGGCATCTTGATCATCACCCAAGTAGTTACCAAAAGCCTTTTTACCCCAAGGACTGTTCAGTGGATGAGCGACAGGAGCAAAAGCAGAAACTGTCTTATACTTGTCCGGATTACGTAAAAACCCACTTAAAGCTCCAAATCCACCCATAGAGTGACCAGTAATAGACATATTATCGAAATCAAGGTTTGGAAATTGCTTGGCCAATGCTTTTGGTAACTCGTCATGAACGTATGTATACATATTATAGTTGCTGTTCCATGGCTCTTGTGTAGCATCAACATAAAATCCAGCTCCAGTTCCGAAATCCCATGAATCATCTTCTCCAGCAATTCCAGCACCCCTTGGCGAAGTGTCTGGGAACACAATTGCAAAACCGTATTTGGAGGCAAAGTATTGTAAAAATGATTTTTCACTGGCATTGTTTGGAGTACAGGTCAATCCTGACAAGTAAAGTACAACTGGTACCTTTTGAGACTTGGCTGCTGGAGGAACAAACACATTGATGTCCATCTTTGTCTTTGTGGATTGGGATTCATGACTCAATTTATGGAGCACACCTTGGAATTCGTTTATCTCGGCGCCTGTAGTGAACATGATGTGTGGTTTTGACTTAATTTAACGTTGGTAAGTACTTCGTTATCTTTCTATATAACCATTTTGGATCTACTTGTATCTTTGCTTTACACTGTACGAGAGTGCATACAGCGCGCGGAATCTTTATCCAGAGTAGGATAATAGTTCCAGTGAGTTTTTGAACACTAGGGTACAATACCCCCTTATGACAAGAAGCCTGGAAAAACTGGTTATAGACGTTACATAGATTACTTAAATTAGATTGCCCAGTTTTGCTAAGTTTCTCCGCAATAGTTGATTAAGTTAAACCTATTTGCTGCTCTATGTAATTAAACCAATCATCCTTTAATATATATATATATATATATATGAAAAAAACCATACTTTTTACTTATTTCACTTATAATGTGATCCCTTATAAACTTGACTTCCCTCTTGGTTCATATGGCAATAACAATGTTAAAACCCCAGAAAATAAAAATAATGCTCCGGATACAAAAATTGGAGCCGATGTAGTAAGATCAGCATAAATAGCAATAATGGGTGCGAAGACTCCAAAGACTCTATTGAATGAGGCTGCTAGTCCAACACCAGTACCTCTAATTCTTGCAAAGAAAATCTCAGGAGTATAAGCATAAAGAACACCATACATGATATTAGAACAGAAAGAGAAAGCACAATTCCACCCAAGGTAAGCATCTGGGTTCTTTGCTGTGGTGGATGCAAAAAGAAAAACTCCGGTTAAGATCAATGATCCAAATAAAGTACCTTTTCTGCCAATTCTTAATTCCACAAGCAATCCAGCAATAAGAGCACCTGGAACCCCAATAGCGGAAACAATCAAGGAGTTTCTGTATGTTTCTCTAACACTCAAAGGTTTGTTGGCATTACCATTACTTTTGTTTTCAAGATAGTAAGGTAAAAATGCATTATATAATGGAAATGCAAGACCAATTAAGCCCCACATAAAAATGATTAATGAAGAAGAAATTGCAAGTTTCTTTGTGGCAAAACATTCTCTAATATGAGAAGCATTAAATTTACTAATTTTTTCTTTAAGAAGTTGATTCTTTGCCAAAAATGATTGATGAGATTTGACTTGTTCTACGTCCCTGCCGTAAATTTTATCAACTCTTTGTAAATCTTCAATGGTAATTGGAGGAGGTTTCTTATTAATTGCAGCAATTTTATTAAGAGATGCAATGGCTTTTTCATCATCACCACGTCCCAAATAAAACTTAGGAGATTCAAATACTCTGAAAGCAAATCTAGCAATAAACATGACTAAAGTAAGACCACCCATAGTATATAAGAAATACCGCCAACCTTGATTATCACTTTTAAGACATTCTTTCAGTGAATCATCACACGAGAAATTACTAATAAGTGCCCATGATAACAAATTGGCGAGAATTTGACCAAGTGACCACCAAGCAGACATAACGGTCAAAATCCATTGTTGATTAGTTGGTAATGCTTCTAAGAAAATTGCCGAATCAACTGGTAAATTACCACCAACACCAAAACTCCATAAAGCACAAAATACTCCAATAGCAGCAAAATTGGGTGATGCACCTGCTGCTACCCCAAAAATCCCGGTGATGAGAAATGTGAAATTGAAGGCCCATTTTCTACCAATAATATCAGAAGATAAAGACCAGAATGCAGCCCCAGCCAACAATCCCAAGTTTTGAGCTAAAGTAAGATATGGAGCACGATTAGGTGGCGAATGTACCCCATCTACCTCGGTCAATCTTGCTAAAACTAAAGAAGTAACGATGGGCCACGCGTTATCAGATAACCAACCAAAACCAGCAACAAATAAAAGACCCCATTGATAGCGACCAAACCCTATTTCATCTATAGCATGAGACAACACTTTTGATTTGGCCAAATAGACTGGATCACCATCATCAGCACTGTATAGATCATAAGAATCAGTTAAACTACCTAAATCGGATTTGACTGATTCATCCACTTCGTAAGGACGATCATCCCCAGCCAATGCTTTTGGTGGTTCAGGCATTATTTATATATATATTGAAATTGAAAGCTTTCTACAGCAGATTATGAGTTTAAGTACTAAGGTCCGTCGGTCGGGGGGTCGGTGAGTCGGGCCTAACTATCGAGCAACATTGACACACACAAGATTCACCTGTGGCTTTATTGCAAATCTTTGAGTGATGTCACAGAATTCGAGGTATGGCGTGGTTCGAGACTATTTTTTTTTAACTGTGGTTAAGTAGAGATAAAAGTGGGGAGAAATACAACAATAGGGTAAAAAAAAAACTAGCAACTGGAACACTATAATCGTCACGCAAAAGCGTTTATGGACCGCTCCCACCTTAGAAGCGGCGGCTTTAGCTTAGAAATAGGAAACAGATCTTATTGTTGGTATTGGCCGAGGGTTCAGTCTTCTCCACCCCCACCACCCCCCTCTTCCCCCAATTAGCCCCAGAACCCTGTTTTAATCTGCAATAGAACGCGCAAACGAACAAGCCTCTAAACTAATCTCAGGTATCGAGCGCCACATGTGGAACTGATATGGATACCATGATGGATTGCGAATTGTACTAATTCTTGGGCTTATCACTTTTTTCTTGATATGGACTAATTTTGATTAGTCAAGAAAACCAGGAAGTACAAACCAGGGAGTATGCAAATCTACTCTGGGTTCATAGAGAATAACAAGCCCCCACCTCAGAAACAAAAAAAATAAAATAAAATTAAATTGTTAGATGCATTGTCTTCGTATTCATGGCAATGATCCGAAACCCAATATTCAACTGAGCTAAAACCAGACCTTTCATTGATAAAAATAGACGAGCCTGCTTAAGAGAGAAAGTACCATAACAATTCTAGCGAAACAATTACTGTGTCTGTTCTATTAATTAATATTATTATTGATTTTTTTTTTCCACTATCTCTTTACAAACCAAATTAAATTAAATCAAATCATTTTATTCATAATTTGGGGTCGATAAGTTCTCTGCTCTATAAACTAATTTCTAATTGACTCTAGTAAATTCATAACCGTCTCCACCTCTTGCAATTTTCAATTCATATTCTTCTACTTGCCAATGCTGGAACCAACTACGAACCGCAGTCATTCCTTCTCTGTGGGACTTACCACGACCACCAACTTGGGCATGCTTCTTGGTTTCCCACCAACAAGTAGCCAAGTTTTGTCCATGAACATCATCTGGTGTACCAAACCAGTATTTTAGAAGTCCACCTGATTCGTTAGCTTCTTGATGTGAATCTTTATCAACCTTTGCAAGAAACCTTCTTTTATCAGCAGATTCTTGAACTTCTGGTTTAAGAATCAGCCTAAAGGCGATGATATATATAGTGACAGGATCCATTTCAAATTGGAGTTGATGTGAGTATTCTTTAGATAACTTGACAATTTCCGGAATATTGAATGCCTCCTCATATTTATCAAATGCATACTTGTTATTACGAGGCTCAAAAGATTGAAGTGCTAAAGCTACCACTCTCTTTGATTCTGGGATTCTTTTAAGGTCGGCCCAATGTGGTTTTTCATGGTATGGAGATGCTCGAATTTCGTCTATATCTCTAACATCGAGACGGACAGAAGCTCTATGAACCGGAGTCAAAAGATCGAAATCATCTTCGATCTTGGCAGTATGGTGGATAGTAGCACTCATCACTAACAGCTTTAATGCTTTAAAAATGAAGATAACTAAAAGTACTAAATTATTGATCCAGCTATCTCTCAGACCAAAGTTCTATTTACAATCTACAACCACTGTCACGAGATGGAGCCATTTATGAGGCGTATCTAGATAGGAATTACGCAATATTTCATAAATTCGTTAAAACATGATAAGTGAAATTAATAACTGTGGAGTCAGATAAAGTATGGTTCCAGAAGTGGAAAATTGCGCCTGTCAAAAAAATGGTTCAAATTGGGAAAGAAGTCAAAACTTGGAGATTTCAACTCAGAAAGAGATGCTCGAGCCATCTCGAAACCTGCTCATGAAATCTATGATCTATCAACACCACCTTTGGGCTTTAGCTATCCCAGGTCATATTTTAGAGGTCAATATTCTATTATGGGCAGTGGTTTCTTTTTCAGGCAAGATTATACCAACAGACGGTTGCGAGCGACTCCGCAAAATAGAAATTATATTATTACGCAAGTACCATCTATTCTCATCACTATTGGCTAATCTATGTTACCAACACGATGAGATATGCCAATTTTAAAGATTTAAAGGGTACATGTAGTATTAAAGCGAGCTGCACTTGGCCTGACAACTCCATGCCCACAGTGCTGCAACCTCGAACTCCACCATCTCAAGATAAAGGTTTAGCACTTTGAGTCTCACACAACTGGTGGTCTTGATATTTATTGTTTAGTACATAAGATGTTCCACAAAAGAAACATTAGTTGACCTAACCAGAATTTCAAAGTAGATTTAGGGAAAACTATTAGTGAATTAAAATGCAGCCACTTCCAGTCTATCGTTTGTTCCACTGTTTTCCATGTTCCAGATATTATATATTCAAAAAAGCGCCATGCATCGTTATATATGTCAAAAAGTTTTTCATACAGTCCAAGCGAGCTGGGAATCAGGGGATCCACCGTTTGCAGTATTAATTGGATAATGCTACCACATTTAATGGATTACAGCTAACAAATGACCAATTTTTGTCACAGATTACGAGTAATCTGTTGTTCTGTCGTCAACAGACAAAGCTGTGGACCCTGAGGAATAATAGAGATAACCAAAATGAAAAATACCCCACAAATTGCATTCATTGGGTCTTAGTGCCAATCCAATGAATTAAATTCAGTGGATTAATAGAACCTGGAACCGATTTCTTTTGCACGTACGTCAAGTCGCTTGCTACAATTGAAAGAGTTTATTATCAGTGTTTTGATACTCTACTTTTGGTACCGATAGTAGTTGATCAACTTTCCATCAAATGCTGGAAATAAAGCTTTAGAAAATTGGTTTGCACTTTCCCCCGTACCATTAATGCCAATATCTTTCATATGGGCACTCAAAACCATGTATAACCTAATGAACCACCTGGTAAAAGCATGCTTCAAATACTAAAAAACGAGATACTACTGGTCAAGATAAAAAAAAATGTAAAAATTGTCCGATATAGTGTAATGGCTAGCACGGTTCGCTCTCACCGAGCAGATCCGGGTTCGATTCCCGGTATCGGAGCTTTCTTTTTTCCTTCGAATATCTTTCGTAAGCATCAACCACATCTTTTTGCGCCAGACCAAACCCATTTTTTTTTGGTTTACTTCCCGTTATTCCGATTATTTTTCCAGCTTATTCTCAGTAAACTGCATGGACTACTCACCAACTTAGACTTTAATCGGTTACTTCGTTTAAAGTCACATGATTGCGATGCTTATCAGGTGGGGAAAATCAATTGTACCAAGTCAATTGAAACAGTCTTTAAGGCATAATCATTACTTGAATCGCTCTACTTCCAAGATGGTTTCCGAGGAGCCCAAATTAGAGAACATCCGCAATTTCATTGAGAGAAATTACCAAGGAAAGAATCATTCGATTTGGACCAGAATACCCGATACCAGAAGAGCAGCTGTGTTTGTATTGCTCTTTTTAGGTAGTATGGGAGAATTAAGAGTGATTTTAACCAAAAGATCCTCCAAATTAAGAAGTTTCCCAGGTCATATTTCATTACCAGGTGGGAAATCGGATTCTCCCGAGGAAACCGAATGGCAAGTTGCCAGAAGAGAAATGTGGGAAGAGATCGGAATTGATGAAAATAATGATGATTTAAAACGTAAATATGGATTGGTGATTGATCATCTTAATATAATGCCTAGTTATCTTCTGAGAACCATCTCAGCAGTTCGTCCATGTGTTGGATTCATGAGAAGTGCTAATGGAACTGCTATTTCACCAGATCTTAGAATTATATTAAATCCTGGTGAAAGTTCAAGTATTTTTTCATGTCCATTAAAAGATTTCTTATATCCAGCTAGTGAAGAACCAGCTATGGAAAGTCTTGAACGAACTAGCAATAAACTCAAATGGGGAGGAATTGCTTGGAATCTCCGTTCTTATTTATTTTCTCAAACTAATATTAATGAAGTATCTTGGTTAAAAGATATTCAAGATTTATCAGCATCTGAAGAAGAAGAAGATCTTGAAGATGGTGAAACTCCAAAACCAAATCCAAAACTTCAAAAATGGGGTCAGCTAGGATCCAGAGTTGATGAAGAAACCAATGAAAAAGTTTATGATGTTTGGGGTTTAACTGCTAATATTCTTCATGATATCGCCGAAATTACCTATAATGGTAATACTGAAAGACATTTGGGTGAAGAAGAATTGATCTATAGCCTTTACGAACATGGTCACCAATTACAAGATCAAAAAAGATCCGATGCTGAATCTAAAATAATCAGTTCCAGTGTCACTGAAAAGTTTGGATTCAATGATATGTTACCTAGAAGTGAATTCCTTCGTATCAAGGCTTTATATAAAGATTAAGCATTTTTATAGTTAATTCTGTCCCAACCATGTCGCGACATAAAATTTACATACAGAAAAAACAAGTGATCCAACTTTGAGACACTTTATAAATCCAATATAATCATAAAACGACTTGTAGGAGAATGGAGCTTGACAAGATCGCCAAAGTGTTGGAGAACGTGTCTATAACGAAGCAAGAGGTGGGCGAAAAGGAAGCACACATAGAAGTGGAATTGCCTCCATTGAAAGAGGCCAATTTACTGGAGAATGATCGACTCACCTTCCAATTGATCCAAGTACTTGATGAATACGAGAAATTGACTGAAGACACAAGGTTACAGTTTGTCAATGGCCACCTCAACTTAAGCCGAGCCAATTACAACGGGAAGGGCTACGGTCAAGAGTCCTGGGATATGAGACCCTACAAGGCTGCCAAAACGGTGAGTCTTGATGGCCAACAGTTCGCAATCAAAAGTCACCCATACCATAAGAAGAAGCCAGTCAAGAAGCAAGAAAAGGGCGATCTCGACGAGAAAGGAGCCAAAGAAGAGCAGGCAAAGGCTTTAAAGGGCGAAAACGAGACTGCGACGGACCCATCAAGCCAATTGAAGAACCGTAAGTCCAAGCCGGTAAAGAAAGAAGATAAAACACATCAAGAACCAAGTCCTGAACAGTTCGTGAAAGACCCAATAACTCAGTTTGGAGCTCTAGTGCCCTACCAATTGAGAATAGCACAGAAGGAGTTTGACCATGCAGTGGTGAACTCGGTCAAAATGCTCAATTTAAGAAAGAAAATGGAGGACTTGATAGAGAAGATCGAACGGCTGAAGAGCGATAAGCAAGTATTTGGTACGAAGAAGTGATTGAAAGAACTAGATGATGAACTGGAGCAACATGTCCACTATTAAACCCAATTTTTCCAGCCATTGGTCCCTGTAAATAGCATTAAGTAAACATAGAGAGCCAACATAGAGAGCTACAGAGATATTCCAATTTTCATAAAAAAATCACAATCTGTTTGACGTCACAGATCTGAACTACAATCATTTTCGTATTTCAATATTTTATTGATTGATATACACCATATTAGTAGTACTGTAACAGGTACCACTGTCTCTCCAGGCCAATCAACTGGTTATAGAAGCTTAGACTTCAAAGCCTCTAATATATATATAGATATTTATATAGCTGAGAGAAATAGCTAAATCTACTTTTCGATGTCACTGTAGAGATCGCTGTCGTTTTCGTAGTCAGCTGGGTCCATTTCTGGCCCATCAGATTCAGATTCAGAACCGGATTGCATTTCTTCGTCACCTTCACCATCTTGACCTTCACCTTGTTCCTTTCTTGCCTTTCTTCTTGCCTTCTTTTCTTCCTTGGCAGCGTTCTTAGCCTTTAAGTTTGCTTGTTGTTGGGCTCTTCTGTCTTCTCTTAATTTCTTTCTTTGAGCATGCTTCTTTTCCATAGCCTTTTGTTCCAAGGCAGATTTGGTGATATTGGCGTGGTAAAGGGTCTTAGAAGATCCAGTTAATCCTTCTTCGATCTTGACTAAGGACATGTTGATTCTTGGACCTAATTCGGTCAATTTGATGGCTCTCTTTCTTACACTAGAAGTTTCTTGTTCCGGTTTCTTTAAACTAGAAACAATTTCGCTCTTGACATCAACAATTCCTTCTTCATCTTCAACTTCAGAATCAGAGGTTATACCTCCTACGGAATATGGGTCCAAAAGTAAATCGGAAATATCATTATTCTTTGACATGTTCGGTAATCTTTTATTTTGAATCAATTTCTTAACGTTTCTGCTTTCTTCCACTAATTTAGTATTGATGGCATAATGACGTAAATCGAGATCTCCAGTTTCTGGATCCTTATTAATCATCAAGACTCTTTTTATAGAAGATACTTTGGTGTGTTGTGGTTGAATTGGTGGGAAGATATTTTGAAAAACAGTAATCATCAATTTTTCATGGTTATCAACTTCATCCATTTTAGAGGAGAAGCCATTTAAGACTAAAAGTGGTGGAGCTAAAAACTCTTTAGAATCTTTACCAACGGATTTTGGATGTTTAAGGATATTTCTAACATCTTTCATTAATGAATAAGTATTGATTTTGAATTGGAGAGTTGGACCACGAGGCATCTTACCAACTCTGAGAGAAATATTACCAGTGTCTTCACTTTGATTGAAAATGAAAAGATCACTGACTCCCAAAGGACCAGCCATCACAATGAAATCTTTAAGTTTATTGGACTTTCTTTCTCTTAAATTAATGGCAGTATGAGGTTGCATGACATTTCTAAAGTCTTTAACCAATTGAGAAAGGGAATGGTTCCTTAAAGAGCTTCCCAAACGAAGAACCATAGATCTTGGGATCTTGGCAAGCTCTTCTTTACTGACCTTGGTATGGGTTCTTGTTTTAGTTCTTCTTTTCGCCATTTTTGGCTAGTTTTGTATGTGATGGTGATGAGATGAGGAGAAATTATTTTGAAAAGTTGTGAGAAAAGATTGGTGGTGCGAAATAGTGAGAAGCCTACCGAAGGACCATACTAAAGAGATCAATTAATAGTAGGTAGAAGATGAGCATATATTGGCTTACACTTGGGAAACATAGATTGAAAATGAAAAAATAGTTGGTATACCGGTATTTCTGAACTCGTTACAGCCTTTCCTGTACATTTTAACGTTTGTTCAATGGCATTATCATGGTGTTGTAGTCTTCTCACTTACCCATCTCTTGATCTGGGTGGACCAGAATTTTTTAGTTTTTCGCCGCAAATCCACAGAATGTTCTGTAGGTTCCTGTTAATTCTACTTATCCATAAAGGATTTATAATGACTAATACAAAGGAATGAATAAATGAAATTGTCTCATTTAAATAAATAAATAAAGACAAATCCCCAAGGATTCAAAAATCATATTCTACTCGACCTTTTCGCCAATAGATCCCAAATACACACCATTAATTGGATCATACATCAGGGCTAGTTCCACGTGACAAATCACGCAACTCATCTAAAAAATTGCAAGACATCAAAATCAGTATATTCGATAGTTTATTCATGCCAATGTCAAAAGTAAAGAAGCCAAGTGCTGTTAAGCAGAGTGCAAAGGATTTAGCCGAAAAGATCAAGCGTAACGCTCTTCGTGATAGAGCCGAAAAGGAAAAGGCCGAAAAGGCCGAAAAGGAAAAGTCTGCCCTTACCAAAGCTACCTCATCTCAAGAGGTTGTAGTTGATAATGAAGGCAAAGTGGAGGTTGATGGTGAAGAGGTCGCCTTCAAGTCCTTCAGCGAGCTCAAGCTTATTCCTGAGCTTATGGAAGCCATTCAACAAATGAAGTTCACGGTCCCTACCCCAATCCAAGCCCAATCCATTCCACATGCTTTAAATGGTAAAGATATCATTGGTTTGGCACAAACTGGTTCTGGTAAAACTGCTGCTTTTGCCATTCCTATTCTTCAAGCCTTATGGTATTCTCAAGCCCCATACTTTGGTTTAGTATTGGCTCCAACCAGAGAGTTGGCTTATCAAATTAAAGAAACTTTTGATGCCCTTGGATCTGCCATGGGTCTTAGATCTGTCTGTGTTGTGGGTGGTATGGATATTATGGATCAAGCCAGAGATTTAATGAGAAAACCTCACATTATTGTGGCCACTCCCGGTCGTATCATGGATCATTTGGAACATACAAAGGGATTCTCCTTAAGAAACTTGAAATATTTGGTTATGGATGAAGCTGATAGATTACTTGATATGGATTTTGGTCCTGCTTTAGATAAAATTCTTAAGATTATTCCAAAGGAAAGAACCACTTATTTATTCTCTGCTACTATGACCAATAAGATTGAAAAGCTTCAAAGAGCTTCTTTAAAGTCTCCTGTCAGAATTGCTGTTTCTACCAAATATCAAACTGCCGATAACTTAATTCAATCTATGATGTTGGTAAGTGACGGTTACAAAAATACTTACTTGATCCATTTATTAAATGAATTTGCTGGTAAATCAATCATTATTTTCACTAGAACTTGTGCTCATACTCAAAGAACCTCAATGTTGGCTCGTATTTTAGGATTTTCTGCTGTTCCATTACATGGACAATTGAGTCAAGCTCAAAGATTAGGATCCTTAAATAAATTCAAATCTGGGTCCAGTAATATATTAGTGGCTACAGATGTTGCTAGTAGAGGTTTAGATATACCCAGCGTTGATGTTGTTATAAATTATGATATTCCAACCGATTCCAAAGCATATATTCATAGAGTGGGTAGAACCGCCAGAGCAGGAAGATCTGGAAGATCTATTAGTTTGATTACTCAATACGATTTAGAAATGTACTTGAGAATCGAAAGTGTTTTAGATAAAAAATTACCTAAAGATCCTGCTCCTGACAAGGCAGTTTTGGAAGCTTTGCATATTCATGTTGATAGAGCCAGTGCGGAAGCTATCAGACAAACTAAAGAATTCCATGATAAAAGAGGAAGAAGAAGGGATGATGACAGAGAAGAAAAATAAACTCCAGTAAGAGGCGTATATAGAAAATGAATTATGAATCTTATCGTGCTACCAACCAAGCACTAGAAGTAAAACAAACCATGCCAACCAATCATTTGATCAACAAATCAGCACACCACTTTCAGTAGTAGCTAAGTATGTTGTGAAAAGTTAGCATATAGTCAATAAAAATAATAATAATTATAATAATAAAGGGTCATAAAGAGCAGGTGATAATAAATATCATCATGTCATAACTGTCGTGATTGTAATTGATGGGGAAGTAAAAATGTGGATAGGAAAGATTAAAACAAACTTATTTGTGTAAGAAGTGAACAGGACATTCTCCATAACCCTTTTTGTTGAACCAAAACTTAATACATTTATAGTGGAAAACACAAAGACACTCTAATCTAGCGACTTTATCACCAGGCTTTAAATCTTCTAAACAAATCACACATTCGTTATCAAGATCTGCATCTTTTTCAGCAGATGGAGGTATAGTTGAATTCGATGTCACGGAGCCAATTGCTTCTGAGGAGTCAATATTTAATGATTGTGGAATCGTATCAACAGATGAAGATACTATCTGTTGAGGAATACTTTCATATTGAGGACGAGGAATTGGAGGCATATTATACACAAGCATTTTATTTCTAGGATGAGAAGCTTTTGGGGAATTAAATCTATCGTTATCATCACGAGTGAAATCGTAAGCAACCAAACAGTCACTTACGTGAGATTCTTTAAATCTTTCAAAAGCATCATTAGATAATACTGCCTTATCAAGACTCTTCATATACAGTTTCAAAAGGTTGGTGGCACATACGGGACATAGATTGGAATCACTATTATCATCATCGCGGACCCCACGCCCTCTTCTACCACTTTCATTGACGGACGAGTTGGAGCTTTGTACCAAATGGGTATTGATTCTAGTACTATATTTGGTTGTACTATTGTTTTGATGAGAATAAGGAGACTGTGATG
Organism: Suhomyces maxii; assembly: GCA_030574995.1. Taxonomy (NCBI): domain Eukaryota; kingdom Fungi; phylum Ascomycota; class Pichiomycetes; order Serinales; family Debaryomycetaceae; genus Suhomyces; species Suhomyces maxii. Next base: position 338,509 of record JAJMGC010000003.1, read on the forward strand.
GCTGATCTATGTATCCGACACGACTGGAAGATGAATTTGAACTTATGACACTGCTGCTTTGAGAAATATCTGTTCCTCTATCTCCTTCACCTTCTTCTTCTTCTTCTTCACCTTCTTCACCTTCTTCACCTTCTTCACCTTCTCCATCTTCAGGACTCAGAGCTTCAAATAAAGCTCGTCTGATCATTCTAATTTCGGCAACACATTCATCACATGTTCTATAAGTATCATATTGATTGGATCTGGACTTCTGACCCGGTCCGCTGATAACCACGGTGCTTGGAAAGTATCTTATTGTTTGATCTGAACAGTTCCCACATACTACCTTGCCACATTTACGACAATGATGTCTTCTATTGAAAAAATTGTATGAGGACAGGCATAGAAAACAGGCCGACACTTCATCGTCATCCTGCCAGATGGGTCCTTCGTCCCAGATTGAGTTTACTCTTGGATCTTCCATTATGTGGCGGTTGTTAGTTGTGATGGTTTACGGATCATGATTAGATAGTCACCCTCACATGCAAGTCACGCGAGGGTCACGAGCTGATAACGCAGTTAAAAAGTCAAGTCACTAAGCAGAAACATGCCAAAATAAAGCACTTTATTTGCAAGAAAAGTAAGCATAAAATGATTCTGATATTGAAAGAGAAATTGGTTCCTATCATACTATTTTTGTGCTTATTGCTTTGTACGATTGTGGCGGACATTGTGCTATGGGAATCAAAAAGACGGCACGTGATGTACACAGATATCCTTAAAACAACTCCACAAGTAACTTCAACACAGGGCGTGTGGCGTAGTTGGTAGCGCGTTCGCTTAGCATGCGAAAGGTCTCCGGTTCGACTCCGGACTCGTCCATTCTTTTTACACATTCATGCCCTCACATTACTGTGGTAACCTTGATTCTTCTGTATTAGTCAGAGATTACGTAAGAACTATCACCAGTGCCATAACCGACTTTTTTTTTACCTGCAGGCCCACTTTCTACACCACAATGGCAGACCGTCTTACTCAACTTCAAGTATGTCTCGACCAATTGGTCGAGCAGTTCAATGCTACCGTCAACTACGTTAACACTCATAGCGAGCCTGCTCTTCTCGACGAAGATCCTCGGTCTGTGGTCAACATCGCAGCTACTGCTCCAATCCCAGGACAACAACAAGAACAAGACACATCAGGACCTGCTTCGGCAAAGCCTGGAGATAACGAGGCCCAAGCAACAAACTTCGAAAATACAATCACCGAACTATCAACCGATATCATCTTAAAGTCCAGGCAAATCAGCATGTTGATTGACTCTCTTCCAGGTATAGGAGTATCACCAGAAAGCCAATTAGACATCATAGAAGGGTTAACCAAGGAGTTAGAAGAAGTGGAAAAGCAAAGATTAGCAAAGATAGAAGAAAAGGACAAGCTTTTGAAGTGGGTAGAGGAGTTGATTGCCGATGTGGCGACTGGTATATCCGAGACCAAGAAGTAGAAGGCTATGAACAACAAAAGAGAAAGAAAAAGACAAGAAGATAAATAATAAATAACGAGACAAGGATACAAAGAGCACCTGCTAGAATCATCAAGTATGAGTTTCAAAAGCTTTGACTGTCTGTGAAGCTTGATCTTGACCATCAATTTCAGATTGAGCATTTTCACTTAATAGAGATATTTAATTGCCTATATCCAAGTTCAACAGAGACAGTAGAGCCGAGTCCTTGAAAAGCTGACTGTATGAGGGTTAAAAAAAACAACCACACTATTGGTTTGGAAACCTACTAGAAGAACTAAAATTCACAAGAGTCGTAATTTTCTGACCATTTCTGTGAGACAGAAACAATCTCTACTAATTTCAAATGCTTATTTATTATTGGAACTATCAGTGAGAGGTGTAGACGACGATTCACATTTTTATAATATACATATCATGAAAGGTATATAAAAAACCCGGGTATCAATACCGAATAAACGTAAGGTATAGAGAATAGGATGTAGAAGGATTGTATAAAGCGAAAAGATTAAAATGTCACAGTATAATCTATAATTCGTTGGAGTGGTCTCTGAATGCAAACACCGAGCAGTTGATTCCCCAGCCCCATGGTGAGCTCAAACAATCATCCACTGTCCATTCAGTTCCATAAATCAGAGGACGAAGTTGAACATAAAAAGTATATGCTAAACCCAACACGACAGCATATAAAAGATATCCCACCACCTTTCTCTTGGTGATTTGATAGTCAACATATTGTGCTATCAAGATAATAGAAAAGTATAATGCAACCAGATAATCTCCATAGACTCCTTCGCCAAAGATAAAGAGAAATGGAAGATAATGAATACCCCAACCAGCAATCGATTCAAAGCTATTGCTATAATAAAGCTCATCAACCTTTCTGTCAGTAACATAGACAAACGGATTGAGATGTCTGAAGATATGGAAGAAATGGTTAAATAAGCCAATCAATATGAAAATCACACCAATATAGTGAATGGGAAGATTACCCAAAGAATAGACAATTCCAGAGTCAGAAGAAGTAATTGCATCTGCTTGCGCAGCAAATGGCCAAGTAGCAGCGTTCGAAAAATCTGCTGCTTTACTTTGGTGTACTTTTAACATTGCCAAATGATATTCAAAGAGTTTCTTGAAGAATCCATAAGGCTTGAAAAATACTCTGTCGAAACTAGCATCGTTATCCAAAAGAGGATGAGAATTGTATTCGATGTACCAGAGGGTGTTTGGGATGGTTGGTTCCTCAACACACAAAACTTCGTTTTGACCAAATCCCCATTTTGGTAACTTATCAGCATGACTCATTAAAATACATTTGGTACCTTTGTGAATCAATTGGAAAATCGATTCAGTAGCTCTGAGTTTGATGTTAGGAAGGTTATTCACAGCATTTGATTTTTTGCTGACGATTCTGACCTTGAATTCGTAATCAATATCACCGAGAAGCTCGGCACGAGAGCTGTTACAAGCCACTTCATTGGAATAATCGTGCTCAGAAATAGGTGGACGGATATCGTTAACTCTCAAGTATTTACCGGTTCCCTTATGAAAGAGTCTGATATTATCACCGTCTTTGATGGCTCTGAAGTTCTTTTGGAGTTGACCTTCTCTGTTTTTATTTACGGTTTCAACGATCCATTGATTGTTGAGATCATCCTGGGATCCTAATAAGGTAACTTGTTGCATTCCTGAACCCGATTTATAAGGGAAATCATGGGAATGAAGATATGATTCCATATTATTGTGTTTGAGGGTAATGGTACTTCCATAAGATACTTCTACTGGTTGATTAAGTAATATATGAGAATCTTGTAAAGTGGACTTGAAATTTGGAGATAAAATCCCGGAGCCAGAGCCATTGAATGGTAAACTGGAAAAATGGACATAAAATATAGAACAGTAGATAGTCAAAGGTATGATTATCAAACTGGAAATTCTGGCCATGAAATGTTTAAACCATTGGAAATCAGAGACTTGAAGATCACCAAGAAGATCCCATAAATCAATGGCTGATAACAAAGCCACCCAAGCAAAAGTGAAGATAGCAGAGAATCTGATTGAAAGAGAGAGTCCAAGACCTAACCCCATGAACATCAAAGATTTGTACCACTTTCTTGAGAATGGTACTTCGTACCTGATTCTTTTCGTTCCATATATTACAAGTGAAGTAGTGAATACCCACAATGTTTGCCAACCAAAGAGATTGGATTGGACAATATACGATTGTTCCACCGTAACTAACACTAAACCCAAGATCTGAGTGATTGGATGACATCTGCTGGCCTTTAAAACTGCCATCATGAGGACTATACTTAAAAGTCCCCAGAAAACTGGCAAGTATCGAGCTAAATCGCTTGGAAGGATCATACCATCGACTTCGGTACCGACAAGCAATGATACCCAGTAGAATAGCAAAGGAGCAAGTGGTGGCTGGGAATCCACAAAGATTTCACCTCTGGAATAGTCATTGACTCTCTGAAGAAGATGCTCTTCAACTTCAATTGGATGGGCCAAGTTGATGGTTCGTACCAACACCGTTAATGCTAGAATAACCGGTATAATGGCCTTGAAACTAGGGTTTGGCGGTGGAAGCTCAGCAAGCGGCACCACAGGCTTGTAGGGCCGCAACTTGCCCTCGGAGTACTCGGAGGGGACCCTTCTGTTGGACATGTTGATACCTGATCAATAGTTGGTAGATGGTTCTAAATAAAGGTGAAAAATGTGCGCGAGGTGGGGCAGAAATGTCAGGTCTGAGTTCAGGAACGGTTACAGAGAGTGATGAAAAATAACAAGATCTGGCGAGGAAAAGACGTCAAAAATGGAGATGGTTTGTGGAAGAGCGAAAGGTTAAAATTGGATGAAAACTGGGAGTTTTGGGCCTTTTATAGGGGCTACCAAGTGGATAATTGTCATTTGTTCTGGCGACTTTTCAAGAATTAATTGACCTAGAAGAAGTCACAGCCAAACAGGCACTGGATATAAGAAAAAATCAGTTTATAAATCTGAAGCTAGAGCTTGGGAATATTTATTTATTAAATTGAGAACTTGTATTGTTTTTCATTGTAGCTAAACTAATTTTTCACTTTATGTATCCTAACTTTCAGTGAACTTGGGTTAATTTTCCAGGTATTTCGTTATACTTCTACACTATGTTTTGCCAAATACAGACTTTTCACAAATCCTTGAAGAAAGCTCCTGACTCCACTATTATATTCTGTAAATTCATTGTTTTTTTAGATTAATTTCTACATTTAGTACTCCTCATTTCATATCCATAAAGTTCATTAAAATAGTAAATATTAAACAAAATTGGGCCAATGAGGCATGACGTTATTCTTCTAAAACATGATGAATCGATAGTATTAAATAGTTTATTTAATGTTTTTTTTATTTTTTGGGTTTTTTGGTTTTTAATTTGAATACTTTGGTTTTGGTGGTTGGATAAAGATGGTCCTCTATACTTTGTCCTCTACTCTAAATGGATTCTTTGACTTTTGGATCATCTTGATTGTTTCATATCCCACACCGAGAATACATCCAACGCTGATGACGGCAACAGCAATACCGTATAATGCTCCAACAACTCTGAAAAATCTTAACTCATTTCCAAAAATTTGATAGATTTCATTATTGGAAAGTGCCATGGTACCTAACGGGAAAGTCATTGCCCAGAATGACTTGTTGAATTTAATAAGACCATAAACAGGATGAGTATGCACAGGATCAGGATTGTTGGTGAATGGTCTAATTTTTGAAAGGGTAATAATAATAGCCATAAAAGTTATTAAATAACCAAAACACATCATACCATAACCAATAGATGAACTCATAATTAATGTTGAAGTACCAACCACAGTTTTAAAGATATCCATATCTGTTTTCCCCAAATCAATGAAATTTAATAAACGCATGGTTACATTATTTTCATTGACTAAATTTCTAACATTGTTACCAAAAAGAAGAATAGAAAATGCACCTTGACCCAAGAAACCAATTGGAATAAAAACAGTAAATACCAAATTGGTAGGAGGGACTTTGAAGAATAATAATTTCCAAAAATAGAGGGAATTAAGCATGAATGCAAAGGTAAAAGCAATAGCCCAAAGACCAAATGAAAAAATCAAGGTTATGATTTTAAGATCAACAGGAATATGAGGAACTAACAAATGACCTGAAGATGAAGCGACCATCAAGGTAACAACAGGAAGAAGAATAGTGGCATGAAGTTCACCGAATTTGGCAGTATTATGAGGATCATTAGCAGTGGTATCTTCTACTAATGGTTTGGCAATATAAGTGAAGTACCATATCACACAAACACAATAAAGAGAAGCAGCTACCATTATCCAGAACAAAACATAAACCACAATCATACCACCATGTTTGTCATGTAAAATGCTTCCCAAAAAGTTGATGATAGTGGCAAAACCCATAGGCCAACAACCCATGAAAGGAGCCACACTTGGGTTTGTATTATATTTAAGGAAAAGACTTGGATATTTTCTAACTTGAAGAATTATCAATAAAGTAGTCAAGACTAATAAAAAAAATGCAATCACGAAAAAAATCCATCCAACAATTTCAAGCCATCTTGCTGGATATGGGAAACGGTATAAAATATTAGCTGTCACACCTGTTCCCATAATAGGGACAAAATATACAGGAGTAAAGTTATCAAGCAATTTGTTGTTAAAGTTATCACACAAACGTCCTAAGAAAGACTCCTTACTAGAAACATATTCATCACTATCAGGAGGTTGAGCTTCAATCACATCGGGGTCAGGAGTAGGTGGATATGGAGGGACCGCACATGGTAAATCTTGTGCAGAGCTCAACTTTGATACACCTCCAAAAGATTCATCACTAGGAGGTTGTTGTTGAGAAGAACTCATAGGTTGCTGTGGAATTTGTGAAGTATTTAAAGGTGTAATCGACGAGTAGCTGGATCTCACGTCATTCGCTGTGGCTTCCGATGCCACACCTGTCATTAATTCGATTGGTTTTAATCTGGATTAGATTATTGGCTTAGATAAGAAACAATGTGCAAAGCTTGAATGTTTAGTCCAGTGTCTGGTCTGATGAATGTGTTGAAGGTTAGGGGTCTTTTTGATCTTTTATATAAAGGGTTTAGATTACTATGATCTTTTTTTTTTTAATTATAGTCGAGAAGGTGTTTGGTCTTTGGGTTATAGGCGTTATCAGTCATTTTTTGCAGACCCCGCAAAGCCCGCTGAGCGGCTACAAAAATCAAAACTCCCGATTGAGCCTAAGCCCGAAGCAAGGGCCGCCATAGTTAGGACTCTGATATCTTGAGGGGTTCACAATATCAAACAGCGTAACTAGGGGTTTCAGCAACATGCACTAAGGAATTGCTAGTTGGTGCTGTTTAAAGCCTATTGACATATTGACATATCTGCAAATGTATCTAATTTAACGTTTTTGGTTAGTAGAACGGAACGGCTGAGAATATATACCTATTTTGTACATCCAGCCGCTATGGAGCATCTAAAAAACTGTGGCTACATTTGCCAAGCAACACCAACTATCACGACATACTGTTGATATCTGGTGTCTTATCTTGGGCGATGGAGCAAATCGGGCGCAAAATTAGGCGACGGGGTTTGGTCAAAGACCGCTGAGGGTTTTGAATGTGGCACGTGATCGATGGGGTTTGCTGTGCCTAAATCGGACATTGCAAACTGTTAGGCAGAAAAGTGACAGGAAAGTCACAGAACATGTATAATGGAGTTTAGTGAGAAGTGAGACCAAAATAGTTTGAATTTAACAGTGAATCAGGTTTATGGAGTAATTGTGATTGGATGGAAAATTAATAGCTGGTGTGCTACAAAGAAAAATGGGCATGTCTTGGCAATAACGGTGATAATCATGAGGGTGCTTAAATATGCCTATTGGTCAATTGATGTGTTCAAGGCATAAACTCCACTTTAAGACAAGAAGTACCAGCTTTAACTAAATTCTTGTACTGTTTGATAAAAGAATCAAGAATCAATGGTCCGCTAGTACCGTTTTCTGTGCTCAAAGTGCTAATATTGGAGAATTCTCTCGAACATCAAATTAAGGTTTTTTAGGATAATTGATTGGGGTTAGTTTTTCCGAAGGAATAGTACTATAACGACGAGGCACCAAAAACCAAAGGTGGTGTCTTACTCGAAGTTTCTAACCCTCAATCATACTATCCCCTGGCGAATTATATGACAACTTCTTAAGCAAAATAGAAGGTAGACCTTTTCTTTTTATAGAACTCTTCAGTAAAATAATTCAGGTACTTTTTTGATGTGAAATATTTCTGTCATTTTTGTCAGGTATTTTACTGAAGGAGAATTTGATGGGAGTTTGACTTTAGTCAAATTAAAATGTACCCAAGAATTTCTTAGTCTTTTACATTTACCTTTGACCTCCTTTTCTCATAGATGCATAAACTACCCCTCGCGGAATTCATCTAGTCTTCCTTCCAACTTTGTATTGTATTTGTGGGCTGTGAGCTGCGAGGTCATTTCAGGAGTACAATCATCCTAGTTTGGATTTTCGAGCCGTTTAAACGGGTACATTTCCTAACCAATAAATCCGAAACCGTTTTTGTATCTTCACCAAAAAAAAAAAAAAAAAGGAGTCTTGTTAAATTGTTGTAATGGATCGCTTTTTGGCATGCACTAATAAACCTGTCATGTCAAGGGTCATTTTAAACAGGTGACACAATTTAAACTAACTACTAGTTACTAAGTGTCTAAACGATCCAATGACTTAAAATGGTCATTTCCATGATCAGTTTGAGTCTGCTCCTCGGGTGAATGTTGCTTCCTAATAATATGTATTCCAATGTGATATTCCGTGGTGAGGGGGACTACATTCTGTTGATTACCCCATACTACTCCGCACTCAAGACCGGTATTGTTTATTGTTCAAACTGTTGCCTTGTAGATTATGAACATTGCTAAGTAGTAAAGATCCGAGTAACCACTGGGATCACTCGTAATTAATTCTTGTTATTCAAGATGGTTATTCGTATACATATTTCCATCTTCTAATCAATAATAGATGTTGGAAGAGCCCTGTAATCGCAGTGGGTTCTATGGTTGAAGTAAATGACATATTTATCACGATTTAGCAACCCAAATCTTAACTGTAACCCTTCTTTGGCTTGTTCTGATCGGCAATTGGAGGGAATTGCACATCCCCCACAATCCTCCACATTATTATGGGCCCTGTCCCCTATTTATTTCCCTGCAATGACGGAATATCAGAACAACAAAAGGCACAAGAATACATTATTGAAACTCTTCAACCCCCAACCGCTACAAGTCCTCGATTGGACCTATAGCAGGCCTTTGTAGCAATATAAATATCATGTAATTTCGCCCGTATATCGAATCTATTATCAACAATGTTGGCCATTCTTTTGCTTTTGGCACCCATTTTTGCAGCTCCTCCAGGTTCAGGTCCAATTGGCTTCGTTACTGATGCCAATACCGAAGTCCCTGCTAACCCTTCACCATATACTTACCCTCCTAACGAGCCTCTTAGGTATGCCAAGTCTAATCCTAAGCCCACGGCTTCTCCCTCTACCTACGCTCCAGCTTATACAGATCTTACAACTTTGTTACCAACTGATTTAGCAACAAGAACTTGGGGTAATTGGGATCCTACTATAAAAAACAATGCTTCTGATTCAGATGATCCTTATGGTCAGTACTCTTGGAATAAGATGTGGGAAGATATGACCCTTTACAACTTTACTGCTAGTGGTGGGTTGTACTCAGCTACTGTTGAACCTACCCCAATTCCTTCATCTTCATTGGTTCTTCCACCAGAAGATATTGTCGAGTTTGATGACTCTTTAAAGTTCCCGGATGATTTTATGTTTGGAGTAGCTGGTTCTGCTGCACAAATCGAAGGGGCTATTGCTAGTGAAGGCAGAAGTCCTACCATTATGGAGAGTTTGATGCCTGAATCCAGACCCCAGGATTACATCACCAATGAAAATTACTATTTGTACAAACAAGATATTTTACGTCTTGCTGCGATGGGAGTTAAGTACTATTCTTTCACCATTCCATGGACTAGAATATTACCATTTACCATGCCAGGTTCTCCAGTTAACCAGCAAGGTATTGATCATTATGATGATATTATTAATTTCTGTTTAGAAAATAATATTACTCCTGTTGTTACTTTGACCCATTTTGACTCTCCTATGGCTTTTGTTAGTGAAGATATGCCAGCTAGTCCAGTTGATAAGGTTAACAGAACTGGTGTTCGTTACCCATTAGCTCAAAATGGTGGTTACAACCATCCAGACTTTGTTGATGCCTTCGTCTACTACAGTAAAATTGTTATGACCCATTACTCTGATAGAGTTCCACTTTGGGTTATTTTCAATGAGCCATGGCTTTATGCTGCTGACCCAGTTGGTGTCAAGAATGTTATTAAGGCTACTGCTCAAGTTACTAAATTCTACCGTGAAGAAATTAAGGGTACTGGTAAGGTTGGTGTTAAATATAACAACAATTTTGGTATTCCATACAATAACTCTAACCCGGAAGATATTAGAGCTGCTAACAGACAACAAGAATTTTATCTTGAATGTTTCAGTAACCCATTGATTAAAGGAGAAGATTACCCACAAAGTTGGAAGGATACTTTTACGAGTTACAATGGTACCAATGATCCAGACAATACTTTCTTATTGACTAAAGAAGAGTTAGATTCTTTCCGTGACTCTGTCGACTTCTTTGGTATTGATCCATACACCGTTACCGTTGCATCTGAACCAGAAGGTGGTATTGACGCCTGTCAAGCTAACACTAGTCACCCATTGTGGCCAATGTGTTTCAATAGTACTGAGATCCAACAAGGTGGCTGGGCAATGGGATATAGATCTCATAGTTACGTTTACATTACTCCTAAGCAATTCAGAAGTTTCTTAAACTACATGTGGACCACTTACCAAAAGCCAATCTTGATTGGTGAATTTGGTTTCCCTGAGTTTGATGAATCCAAGAAGGAATTACCAGATCAATTATTTGATTTGAATAGATCTTTATACTACCGTTCATTCTTAGACTCTATTTTGAAGGCCATTCATTTTGATAAGGTTCAATTCTTGGGTGCGTTTGCATGGTCATTTGCGGATAACTGGGAATTCGGTGATTATACTGCCCAATTTGGTATTCAAGTTGTTAACAGAACCACCCAAGAAAGATATTTCAAGAAGAGTTTCTTCGATATGATGCTGTATGTCCAAGACAGATCATCTGATTAGCTTGATTAGATCAGGTATTTGATTGTCTGCTTTTTTCAGTTCTCTTGAAAAGTTATTTTACCCAATTTCATGATACCCATCGTTTTCTTTTCTTCGGTCACAAATAGATATATGTGTTTTTTTCTTATTAATCCACGTAGATTTATTTTAGAGCTGATTTCTAAAATTAAAGTAATTAATTAACCCTGACCTATCACCATACTTGGGTGCAAAAATAAAATATCAACATGAGCAATTTTATGAGTGCTTTCGATCACGGGAGTTATAATAAGCCATTAAACGGTACTGTGAAAGATCTAAGTTTTTCTCGAGATTTTTGGGTGCCAGATAGGACTATTAAATTTAGACCTGGTTGTATACTGTAACCCTATGATTAGACGAATATGCGCTTAGAGAATGAATAATAATCAAATTTTCTCATATTCGTTGGATATTAAATTTAACCAGCCAATGATAGTGTTAGTTTCACAGATTTACCTTTAATTATTGGGTTTGCCCCGTTCTCCAAACCATCCGTTATATGAATAAAATTTGGTTGCGGTTTCTTAAACGATACAGGTCCAGTGAGTCAAGGTGTCCTCCACTCTCCACCCTCCACCCATAGCACGTGCAGAAAGTCTCATGAAATGGCGTTGACTTAACGTCATAATTCGCAATGGTGATGAGACGGAACAGATGGAACAGATGAGACAAGTCAAGGTTATGGGGCTTATTTGAAACCCCAGGAATAAGTAGTTAGAGCGGAGTATGAAAACCTGAAACATAAGAATGACTCTAAATTTACTAGAAGCTAAAGACTTTTTATTATTTAACAATCTACGTGGCAGCTCGTTATGAGACGGGAGGAAAAAGGGGGGCGGCGTAAAGCGGCCGCTTCGGGTCCAGCCCGCGTGCGGTTGTTATCTGTGCAGATACAGTCGTGCACAATCAAATATACCCCAATAAGAAGGTCCGCGAGCGGCCTTTTGCAAATCGAATGACCATTTGTTACTGTTTTTATAGAAGCCCCGCCACTAGATGTCCCCGCTGGCCAGACTCACCGTATACTTCCTAAAATAGAAGGTCCGGTGTTGTCAAAACCATAATTTGAGTCCGCTCACTCCATTATCAGCGGACACAAATAAAATTATAAAAGCCGCTGGTATTTCACTTCAACTTTTTTTTTTATTTTATTATTATTACTATATATTAACACATTTTAACAATCGTTTAAAGCTATCTTTAACTATGTTAACTATAAGTACTCCCCACTTATTCGATAGAGCCAACAATCATAGTCCTATCCATGATAGACCTAGAAGTTGTGGTCCTTCAAGAGACGCTAATTCTATTCCAAGAACACAAACACCTGTGATACCTATTGAAGAAATAAATGAAGTTAATGCACTTCAACTTTCCCCAGATAGCGGACTTTTGCGTCTTATCAAAAAGCTCCGTGCTCTTCTTGGTACCAAAGGACTTTCATCTGAAGATATTGATATCGAAGAAGTGAAACGTCTTATGGAAGAATACACCTCTGATGAAGCTGATTGGAAACATCTTGCCCTTCATGATCCAACCCGCAATTATTCTAGAAATGGTATACTTAACATCAATGGTAATGCCAATTTACTTATGTTGGTATGGACTCCTGGTAAGTCTAGTGCTATTCATGATCATGCTAATGCTCATTGTTGTATGAAGATTCTTGATGGTGAGCTCACCGAATCATTATACGATATTCCAAACCACGAAGGTGCTGCTTTGGAACCAAGACAAAATACAGTCTTGAACAGAGACGTTGTTGGTTACATAAGTGATGATATCGGTCTCCATAAAATATCTAACCTGGGCACCAAACAAGCGGTATCCCTTCACTTATACACTCCACCATATGCCTCTATGTACGGATGTTCTATGTATGAAGCCGGTAATGGTAAAAAGCATCATGTGGACATGAGCAAGTACTACAGTTGGCAAGGAGAGTTGGTCAATCCGAAGGGAAGCTCCACGTGTTGATCTTTGTTGCAAGAAAGTCTTTTGGATGGGTGCAATCACCAGCCAGAAAAAGGCAAGAATATAACCACATCTACATTTGGTGGTTAGTTTATAATTAGAACTTGGACTAAAATAAGCTCCGCTATTTGTGTGGTGATCTATATATTGCATAATGAATAACGAGAATTATAGACCGATTTGCCATGGTGCATCATCGAAAACAGTAATTTGTAACTGAAGTATGGGGAATAAAGATCATCAAAGAGACGTAAGAGCCCATTCCAAAAAACGTTAAAAACTGGTGGATGAATTGAAAGTTCATCTCCTACGTGACACGGAAATAGACCCAATAAAGCGGAATTCATAATGTTTGTTTATTCCGGGTGGAGACATGAAGAATGTAACATGTAGCAACAAATAATAGTTGCTTGTACTACAACACGCAGATCATTATAAGTTCGCTAAGTGTGGTTGATATTGTAAAATAAAATACCGTGATTGAATAATAAAATGATCCGCTATAAAATAAATATGCATGCATCGATGTTGGAGGTACTGAAATAATATTCTGAACTAATGCTGATCAAAGCTGCTTGATGATTGCAAATCTTAAGGTATATATTAGACTTCATCAACCGCATATACTACAGTTTAGATGGTTGATGGATGCACTACAGATTTACAATACTGACAGTATAATTATTTGGAAAATATGATATAAGATTAAGCGTTAATCGGGGATGTAATATTTGAGCTGTAATTGAAAATTTTTGCCCTGATTTTGCTTTTGCCTCTCTCTATATAATTTATAATCTTGTAAATCTTAAACATAAAGATCCAGAACGAAAAATTATAAACTTTGGACCAGCCATTAAGAACAATTCTTTTTTTTTTGCATTGATGATGTTAAAATGATCTTGGTTAATGAACTGGCATTTTCTTTCCCTCTTCGTACAACTTAGAAAATTCATTTCCACCTTCTCGGCTTGGAGGAACTTGTAACCAATTTAATTCGTCGTATTTGGTGGCTCCATCAATTAAATGGAAAGCGTAAACATAACGTGACTTGTCCAGGCGATTATTTTCAGATTTATGAAGAACGCTATTATGAATTAAAACCAACGACCCGGCTTTACATGGGACTGGAACGTACTTAGTGAGATCGTCTTCAAAGTCGGGCTCTTCACTAGGAACATCAATGAAATTACAACCACGGTCTCCCTTGTCAATCTTAACAAATCTTTTTTTGGTGGCATATGACTTATGAGATCCGGGATGATAAGACAAACAACCATTAGATTCAGAACAATCTTCCAATGCAAACCAGAACCCTAATGCTGATTGAGGTTCGGTGTATAAAAAGCATCCATCAGTATGAGGTGGAACTGCGTTTTCACGTTGTCCTCCCTTTACCTCGTCTGGATGTTTGAAAATACACATACTTTGAAGAACACGAGGATCAACGTATCCCAATGACAGCGCAATGTTCTTCACCAGATCATCAAAAGTAACATCTCTGAAAACTTGATCATGCATGTGCAACCCATGACCCAATTTGTTGATAGCACGATGTTTAGGCCATTTCAATTGACCTGATTCATCAAATGCATCGGTATCAAAAAAGAACGACACCTTATCAGCAGAATCAAAAAAGTACTGGTCTCCAATATGGTCATTTTCTCCCGTTTTGAATTGAGTCTTTGGGTGTGTTGATACATCAAAATCATCCAATAATGTTTGGGCTCTTTGCTTCAAGCGGTCAACTTGTTCTTCCAGAAGGAAGTCTTCAATACAGAGTAAACCTTCACGGTTGAAGGTGGAGAGTTGTTCCTCAGTAAGTCCAAGTCTTTCAGGCATTTTGTTGTTGTCGATGTTGTTGTTGTGGGGAAACAACCTTTTGAACTGAGTTTCTTGACTTCTTTCGGTGATAAGGCACGGAGTGTATACAGAAGCCTCGCCTCACCTGGGTGCAAAAAACACCAGCTCTAGAAACAGTTCCTATGGAAAGTAGTGTGGATGCGTTGGCTGTTCAATGAGTATATGTAACACAGAAAAGTGGTTTTGAAAACTTGGGGGTGGCTCTATTCTCTTTTTCCTGATGATATACGGGGTTGCATCATCCACCCCTAAGTTCAGTATCACCTCAGTATCGTTCTATTATTCGCTTATTGTGAGACCTAAAGGAACATAACCGGTAACATTTTGCGATAGGCATTCACCAAAACAAAGAACACACAAACGGCTGAATCCTGAGCGAGTTAATTGGATTTTAATCATGTTCAATAATTGATGCAAAAACCATGGAGCCTTATTTTCATTAATTATTTCAGTTCTTTGTCAAGTCTCCTACAGACATTTTACTGGAGTATAATTCTATTAGCTTTTCTAAATTTAATGCTTGTAATTGTAAACTTCTTAGTGAAAAATTGTTTGGATGGAATTAATCAAAGAAAGTGGTAATCATCTTCCAAATTTCTTCAACTCCCAGTATCTCAATGGTGGAAATGAAATTGCAGTGAAAGCGGCGCAGAGCCAGAATCCAATATCTCCACCATTTTCACCAAGTTTCGACGCTATGGGTCCTCTCCAGTAAACCTGGTTCATACCTACAACAGCACCCACAGCACCACATACAAAAGAAGCGGCAGCAGCTAACCCCATGGTGATACTCTTTGGTTTGTTCCAATTGGCCCAATTATACAGTGCCCCTTCCGGAATCTTTTCCCTATAGTGTAGTTTTCTTGAATGAGCAGATCCCCTAAATATGACATTCTCTTCTATCAAAATGGTGATATAGATGGAAATCCAGTAACCTAACATAGGTAAAAAGTTGGAGATTATCGTCGAGAAATGTGATTTACCAACCATTGATAAAATAAAGTAAATCGCAGTCATCACTATAGCCCAACACCATCTTGGAACAACTGCAAATCTAGTATCGATTAGTTGAAATTCAAAAGCACATGAGTAAGTATTCATGATATTATTGCAAACAAGTGAAATATAGAGAATAACAACCACGAACTTTCCGAAATTACCCCAAGGCTTGAAGGCTTCTGCGATTAATCCACCAACACCATGACTCTCATAAGCAGCATTCCATGGAGGATAACTATAAGCAATGGTACCACAAAGGGTAGCAACAATTACAACAAAAGTAGTAGGGATCGAGATTCCAAAGAAAGTCACCAAGAATACCTGAATTGATGGCGTTTCTTCAGGGAAAAGAATATAATAATCTGAAGCACCAGAACCCCAAGTAGCAGTGACCGAGTATCCAATAGTAAAGAATGAGAGCCAGTTACCTCGACTGGTGAGTGATGTAGAGTTATTCGCAGCAATTGAAGCATCTGTATCTTTAAGGTAAGATACTTTTTTGCAGACCACCACATAGAAAAGAATTGCTGCAATAGTAACTGGAATGGCTGTGATAGTTTGAAACTTGAGTAAGATTCTGATACCAAATATAGCAATAATCATACTTACAGCGGCAATGACAATAATACCAGCCAGGAGTGGAATATCTTTACCCAAACTAGCCAATACTTGGCCACCAAGAACCGAGTTGACCACGGACCATCCAATACCACCAATAATACAAATAAGTGAAACAAACTTGACTCCCCATTGGCCAAATAAAAACCTTGCACCCACCATCTGACGACATCCAGATTTTGGTCCCATAGTGGAACAATAAGCAGGAACAAGACATCCGACAATCATACCGATAAGCCCACTGACCAACGAGTCCTTGGTATTTAAGCCAAAGAGTAAAGTAGAGAGAAAGAATGACGACATGGACGTAAGGCCACCACAAGCAGCAAACCAAAGTCCGGTAACATGAACAAACTGCCAACTGACCTCTTTCCTAGTACACCTCCTTTCTTCAGCCGTAAGTCTCTCGATTCCTCTGGTCTCAATACCAAAATCATCCAAGGTGTGCAACCAAGCAACAAAATGATTTTTAGACTTGGTATCATACTCCAGGTTTGTGCTATCAAGGGACACTCCAGTTATCAAAGCCTCTTTATCGATTTTAGACATGCTTCTGGTAACGAATAACTTCTACAAATTATCACATCTGTCTATTAAGTTAAATTACCTAGTGTATACTTATAATCGCATATTTCATGCGATTAAAAGCTAAACGAATAGGGCTCCAAATTAATAATAAAACACCATAATTGGACCACGAGTAACTTATCACTCTACCAATTAGATTAACAACCAAGGGTACTCATCCATACATTGCCATTCCTTTGAATATCATGTCATTTGTAGATCTGCTTCTTCAAAAATATTCTTCTGAACTCAATGCTGCAGTTTCGCATAAACTAACCCAAGAGTTATGTTCAGGTACCATTCCAGATCCAGTACTCTTTACGTACTTAACTCAAGATTTATTGTTTTTTAACGCTGGCTTAAAAGTTTGTGGAAGAGCAATGGCACAGTGTGAAGATGCTAAGGCATTAATTGTGTTGGGAAAGCAAGTTGGGTTTTTATGTAATAACGAAAACGACTATTTCAAGAATGTTTTAGAGCAATTGAGAGATAGTGTTAGATCTTTGGTTCCTGAAATGGTAGCTGAAAATCCAATTATTCTTCCTGGAGTCCTCAAGTATATTAAATATATGGATAAGCCTCAAACTTATCCTGAAATTATCACTTTTATGTACGTTATGGAAAAAGTATACCTCGACTGGGCCGAGAATACAGAAATTAATCCAAACTTGGAGTACAAGCATAAAGAGTGGATTGTTTTACATAGTGGTGAAGCTTTCAATACTTGGACCAATTTCTTGAAGGCAGAAGTCGATAGAGTAGTTACAGATGAAACGGCTGAAGCGTGTGAAAAGGTGTTTTTGGAGACTTTGGACAAAGAAAGAAAGTTTTTTGAAGAGTGTTACCAATACTCATTAAAGTAAAAAGTGAATATATAAATTACTAAAAAAAATATATTAAACCTAAGAATAAAGACAAGCATAAACTACCTTATTATACGAAAGGTCAAGAAAAAACCTGGAGATTTTCTATACATTTATGTATTAAAATTCAGCCCTATTTACTATTACCAATATTTAGCCTCTTTTTTTAGTAGTATGCGGTTACAGTGTCAGAGCAATCCAGTCATTTTTTTGACACACATTAGATTTCGGACTATAGTTGACTATAAAAAACAGGGGAACACACCTTGATCTATTTTTCCGTGGTTAGAGTACCCTTGGAGCATTCACAAATGTTCCAGAACCCAGCTCAACATGTACCAAACTAAAAGTTGAATATTCGCATTGTAAGTTGTCAACTGAGTCAACTTAGGAGCATATTTCGGGCAAAATCATTACCCCCTGGAACATGAGATATTCTATAGTTAAGTTTTAATTATTATGAATATGCATTTTCGTTTCCTAGCAACATATTTATTCCATTTAACCTTGAGTAGTGCCGATCTATGCACTTATGTGCACAGAATGAATATGCTGTTATAGGAATAGGGATAGAGAGGAAAAGGGACAAACTATACCAGTAGGAAAACGACATAAATAGGCATGATCCTGCTCTATCTAAAACAGATCAGTAAGTATTCAATTATCCATTTATATTATGACCACTCAAAAAATTTCCTTCTGTCTTAATTGGCAAGCTACTCCGTACCATATCCCGATTTTTATCGCTTACACCAAGGGATACTTCAAGGAACAAGATCTTGATATTTCAATCTTGGAACCTTCTAATCCTTCTGATGTTACTGAATTGATTGGATCCGGTAAGATTGACATGGGATTGAAGGCAATGGTCCACACATTGGCTGCAAAAGCCAGAGGGTTCCCAGTGACCTCTATTGGTTCTCTTCTCGATGAACCATTCACCGGATTGCTTTATCTTGAAGGTTCAGGGGTCACTGAAGACTTCACCTCCCTTAAGGGTAAGCGTATTGGATACGTTGGTGAGTTCGGAAAGATCCAAGTCGACGAATTGACCAAGTATTATGGTATGACTCCTGATGACTTCACCACTGTGAGATGCGGTATGAATGTTGCGAAAAATCTCATCGAAGGTTCCATTGACGCAGGTATTGGAATCGAATGTGTGCAACAAGTCGAATTAGAAGAGTTCTGCCGCAAGCAAGGAAGACCTATTTCAGATGCTAAGATGCTAAGAATCGACAAATTGGCCGAGCTTGGCTGTTGCTGCTTCTGTACCATCTTGTACATTGCCAATGATAAATTTATGGCTGCGAATCCTGACAAGTTGCAAAGATTTATGACTGCAATCAAAAAAGCCACCGATTACGTGATTTCTTCCCCAAGAGAAGCTTGGGCTGAGTACAGTGACTTCAAGCCACAAATGAAGTCCGAATTGAACTCCAAGATGTTCGAAAGATGTTTCGCGTACTTCTCTGACTCCTTGTACAACGTCCACCGTGACTGGAACAAGGTTACAAAATATGGTAAAAGATTGGACATTTTGCCTCAAGACTACGAGCCAAACTATACCAACGAATTCTTGTCTTGGGAAGAGCCAGTTGAGACCAAGGACCCATTGGAGGCTCAAGAATTGATTGCTGAATTACAAGCTGAGTGCAAGACTTGCGGTGGTTACAGAAGATTAGTTAAGTGATGATATATACAGGTAAACGTACAAACTTGTGAAGACCAATGAATGTAATATATTCCAGGTCCAGTTCGTTAGTTTTGATCTATTAACAATGTATGAAGCGAAGAATCTATAAAAGCAGCAACATCCATTATTTATGAGTTTATATTGTAGATTCCATTTTTTTCGAGAAGAAAGATTCCATTGATTTAAGTAGTAATCATAAATTTTTCATTTCATTCGATTTCATTCGTTCATAAAGTGCCTTTCGTACTTTTTTTGTAATGTGCACTAATTTCTTGCTTTCATATTAAGCTGGAGGACTGACTTGTTTACTTGTAAAGGAAACCTAACCATCCTTCCTTTCTAGCCTCCATTTCAGCTTGAGGAATAAATGCGTCAATGTGTTTCTTGATCTTTTCCACACCTTCTTCAGCAGTAGCTTCTCTACCAATAACATCAACAAAGTTACCTTCAGAGTCCATTAAGTAGAAGAAAATCGAGTGATCAACCAAGTAATCTTGACCTGGCTTGACATCTGGTGGAGTAGAGAAGTAAACACGATATTGCTTACAAGCAGCCTTAACATTCTCGTAAGTACCAGTCAAACCAACGATAGAAGGATGGAAATCTTCCAAGTATTGCTTCACAACTTCTGGAGTATCTCTAGCAGGATCACAGGTAATGAAAATAGGTTGTAATTCAATCCCACCTTTACCTAATTCATTCAACATTTCTCCTAATTTATCTAATTCATCAGGACAAACATCAGGACAATGGGTGAAACCAAAATAAAGAATAGAAAATTTCTTGTTATCGTTCTTTAATTTTTCTTGAGTGAATGGTTGGTTTTCGGTATCCACTAAATTAAATGGACCTCCAATAAGTGGCTTACCGATACCTCTTTTAGATTCCACTTCCTTTTGGGTTCTCAATCTCTTCTTTTCTTTACTAAACCAGTATGTGAATCCACCACCAACAACAATCAACAAACAAACAGCCTTCCAAGAGGCAAATTCAATACTGTTACCAGCAGCATATTTCTTAGAGTCACTACCTCCTCCAATAGCCACCCTACTCAAAGGCCGTCTCTTTGGTTCTTCGGGCTTTGATTCGTTAAATTTGACGGTATTTGCATGGAATGAACGTGAAAAACGTGACACGAAAGCGGTTCTGGCAAGTGGAGTTTGAACAACCACTCTGGTGCTGACGAATCTACTAAGCATGATATGAAATAGTTGGATTTATCATCTGATGATTTTTTGGCGCTTCTTTGGTACCAATTTATCACGTGATAAGTCTTGAATACTCAATAATTTGCTCATAATACAGAGAGATGGGAAGTAAAGGAAAATAATGGAATAAGAACAAGTGATTCGGAAAGGTCCCACCGACTAAAAATATCCATTCTTATGATTTTCATGGCCGGATTCAGATGATTTTGGTGCCCACTTACTGATGTCTCACTGTGTCTCACAAGAAAGAATAATGAAGACTTGAAAAGTACCAAGAGTTGACAAGAGCCGGCTATCACTACAATTTCCATACTATTAATATTACTATCACCTTCGATTTCACACTTCCTTCGCTTCTGGTTGGGCTGGATAAACGAAATCTTCTTGAATAATTATGCTTTGTCAGCGCTGACTAAGCCGATGAGTTTGCCATTTAGTGAGGGAGATATCATGGTTCAATACTGGTCAAAAGAAACTGATTCAAGATGTCCAAAATTAACGAGCTCATCCAATGGGCCACTGACAATGGATCCTCCATATCAGAAAATCTTGATATCAAAGCGCTTTCCTCGAGCAACATCGGTGTCCTTTCCAAAGGTGCCCAACTGTCTGATGAAGCAGAAATCAAGCTTCCAGTCAATTTGATCATTACTTTACAAATTGCCATAAAAGCGATGGACGACAACCTTTCCAAGGCTCAATTCGAAGAAATTTCATCCAGAACATCCAGTATCAATTCCGTACTTAAGTTATTTTTAGCCAGAGAAAGAACCTCCAAGTACCTTGAAAAATCATTCTTCAAGCCATACCTCCAACTTCTTCCTTCTTTGAAGCAAATCAACTCTCCGTACACTTGGACTCCTGAAGATAAGGCTCTTTTACAGGGGACCAATTTGGGACAATCATTGAGAGGAAATTTAACCCAAATCATTGAAGAATGGTGGCAGTTAATCAACTTATTATCAGATGACATTGAAAAGCCAGAAAACCATTTTATCAATATGAAATATTACTACGAACACAAATTCTACAAGGATGAAGATATTTACAAGTATTTTATTGAAGATGAAGACATTGAAAACTGGACCAGTTTTCCTAACTACTTATGGTCTTCTATGATCTTAAAATCAAGATCCTTCCCTGCTTACCTTTTAGATGAAACGCTCCACAAGAAAGATGAAGCAATGCTCTTGCCATTGGTTGATCTTTTGAATCACGACAGTAAGGCTAAAGTCGAATGGGCTGTCAAAGACGGATTTTTCACCTTTAAATCAAACGATCAAACTGCCAAAGGAACTCAAATTTTCAACAATTACGGTATGAAAGGTAACGAAGAATTATTGCTCGCCTATGGATTTGTTGTGGAAAACAATACTGCTGATTCTGCTGCACTCAAGATCATGGTTCCAGACTCAATTATTGATGACTTAAAGATTAATGGTATTAAATTACCATCTATTGATGACTACACAACCTCAGTGGTGAGGTCAGGTGAATCTACCAGTGAGATGAAATACGAAGATGGACTTCTATTTTTTATCACCAAGGATAACTTACCTGAAAATTTGGTCCAAGTGTTCCAATACTTGGTACAAAATCCATGGGAAAAGGGTATTACCCTTAGAATGCAATTAGCAGGTATAAATCAATTGAGAAAGGCCATTGAAGCTAAGAATGCTCTCATTAAAGTGGTTGGTGCTGATACACCAAACTCCAAATCTATCCAAATCTACGCTCATTCACAAAAGCAAATTTTCCAAGCTACCGTTAAGAAACTTAAGAGCATGGAAAAGGAATTGTTAGGAAATTCCGAGAACAAGAGTAGATTCATCACATTGAAGAACGTTTACAAGAAAGATCTTAAGTTGCAACAATCTCTCTTAGTATCTCTCGGAGTGGTGAGTTTCGATTCTATTCTTGAAAACGAATTACAAGACCAAATCTGGTTGTTGTACTTGATCAGATGTTACAATAGAGATGAATACCTTACAGGAGAAATTGATGAAGATGGTGATGAAGAAAACTACTTACCATTGTGGATCAAGACTTATTTCGAAAAGGTTGAACAACAGCAAGTTTCTGCAGCTGAATTATTCCAATATAGAGAATTACACCAAGGTCTCATTGAACCTTTAAGCAAAACCGTTCCTGAAATTTACGCCAAGGGTAAATGGGGGGTTCGTGAATTGGCATTCAGTGCCAAGTTATTGGACTCTATCAGTTTTGTTAGAGGAAAGGAACAAGAGTGTATTTTAGTTGAGCCAAACTGAAGAAGTTGGAGCGAATACAAAAATGCAGACAA
Source organism: Suhomyces maxii (assembly GCA_030574995.1). Classification (NCBI taxonomy): domain Eukaryota; kingdom Fungi; phylum Ascomycota; class Pichiomycetes; order Serinales; family Debaryomycetaceae; genus Suhomyces; species Suhomyces maxii. Next base: position 361,398 of record JAJMGC010000003.1, read on the forward strand.
AATGATATAGAGACGGAAAATGATACGAAGATTACTAGATTCACTTTGCTATATTTAAAGTTCCAAATTCTTTTGTAGTTACGAAAGTCTATAAATTTGTATATAATTAATGAAGAATGGATGAGATCAGTGTAGTGTAAAATAACTAGTTATATATACATATTACAATCTTAAGGAGAAAGTCAATACTAATTTAATTCCAACCGTTAAGAGGAATATTATATCTAGTAGCTCCAACAGCTCATAAATACGATATTGCTTGTTATGCTTCGACCTTATCTAACTTGTAATGTCGGTAAACCATTTCATTAGTGTGGGTGTGGCTCCCACAATAATATGCCAACTCGCTCTAAACGTTTTCAACGATGGTAATGCAAACCAGCCAAAGTGGCAGATCTACCGAGATGGTAGTGAGAGAAAAAATAATTGCGCTGGTAATTTTAGGGCGCCAGCGAACCCTGTCCAACTGGGATCTAGCACAATATATCTACTTAGATTGTTAAATACACCCTAAAATACATTCCAATATACTATTGTAGTCCACAGCACTCTATCCATTTAATGATGATAAAACAGTAAAATAGATAATTTACATTACTGATTGAAACCACTTAAAGTCACAAATACATGAGAAAGAATAATCTTGTTACTTTGCCTTTATTATAAGTACATATGAGGTTTAGAAGAAGTATATATTAACAGGTCTAATCTTCCTTGATACCACCGGCACCGGAAACTTCGGCGCTTTCAACAGAAGACTTGTCGGTCTTAACATCACCAGCACCACCAGTCAAAGCTTGCATGAAACCTGGAGCAGCCTTGAAAGGTCTCTTTAAGTCACCAGAAGCTGGAGTACCAAAGACGTGGATCTTAACGATATTGGCTTCAAAAGCAGACTTGACAGAAGAAACAGATTGCATAACCAATGGGTTGGTGTACTTCATGTAAATGTGCATGAAACCCATCATAGCCAAAGAAGTGAAAATACCCTTGATTTGAGAATCAATTTGCTTCAAGTCATATTCCTTCACGGTGGTGACAACAGCCTTTGGTCCACTTTCACCGGCCATAGGGTTAGCAGGTTCGACATACTTCAAAGTAGTCATATCATTCTTGGCGTTAATCTTGAATCTGGTGTACAAGTAGACAGACAAAGCAATGGCTTGACAAGACAAGTAGAAGGCTCTGACATAGAAAAGAATGTCTGGGTCTTCCAAGTCTAATTTACGGGATACTTGCATCATGACAAGCATTAAGCCTAAGTTGGTGACAGCAGAATTCATCTTGGTTGTGGCTTGATAGTTTTTGGTGATGTGAAGCTGGAGATAGATTAAATGAAAAATGCCAACAAAAAGGTTATCAGGAAGGCGGTTGAGGTGCACACGACATGATGCTTACGTGAGCGGTGTTAGAACCGTCTAGAAAGTTAGTGCTGGTCGCGGTAGAGCCAGGACGACCGATACGACTAAACGAGAACAGAGAAGAAAGTGGAAAGTCAGTGAAAATAGCTAGAGAAAATGGGATAGTTTTGCAAAGTACCATAGATTTTTTTTTTTCCACGTTCCCAAGTCAGCGGGGTCTTTTTCTTGTTTCTTGAAGGCTTGAATACTGGGATATTAGTCTACCCTGGCACTCCTTCTACTATTCTTGGACTTGGTGTTGGTGCGGCACTACCACGATAATCCGCACTGATCGCCGGTACCACTAGCGAAAATAGTGAGAAAATTACTGCGAAAACTGGTGCCGTACCAAGCACCAAACCATTCCATATAAGGCCTAGCTTTAGACCAAGTGCTTGGTGTATAAGAAGTATGTAAGAAGGAAGTTCCAAGCTGAGCACGATACTTGGCACCATTTTCCACTTTTGATCCCTCAGAAAAAGCATCCCTCTTCTCCTGCTTACTTTACTTCTTGCAATTTTGCAGCTTTCATTACCTTCGTATATTTAGGTCTATTAACTAGTGTTTTACTTTCTTGCTTAACAAATATCAAAATGCAACAAGTGAAATGGAGTAATGATCAATATTGGCGAATAATCGTGAAAATAATCAACAATTATTATTATTATTCATTAATCATGACATTTTTATTGATTCAGAGAGGTTCTTCATCAAAAGAAACATCTCCGAATTCCCAACATCCTAAATGCTTAGCCTTGGCACTGGATTGCTCCTTCAAAAGTTCGGTGACGTAGTCCTTAACAGCAGGAGAAACACTGGAGTTGTCAACAATACCCCAACCTTCCTTAACCAATTGTTTGTTAATGGTGTAAGAAGGATCCTTCAATGATTGTTCTGAATCGTACAAAATACCTTGGAACTCGGTACCAACACCTGATAAAGCACTGATAACAAGTTTCTTATCGAAACAGAGATCTTCCAATGCATAAAGAGCATCAGATAAGTAATCAGTTGGCTTTGATGGCGGTAATTTCAAATTTTGTAAGGTGGTAGTGTGAGCAAATGCTGGATAAGTAACAACAGAGAAAGATGGTGGAAGAACTCTCAATGAGGATAAAGCTACCTTATCGACATTACCGAAATCCAAGTGCTTAACTTCATACTTGTTAGAAGCCTTATCAAAGTTAACAACCTTGGCACGGTAATATTTACCATTTTCAGAGAACTTAGCAGAAACCAAGTCGTTCTTCTTTGGTGGTCTGGTCAAGTTGTGAGGTAAATCAACAGAAGTGTTACTGGCACTTGGGACTTGACTGTGGAAATCATTGAATAATTTCTTGAAAGTGGTGAACCTTTGAACCGTAACAGAGTCCAAATGATGGAAAGAAATAATACCATCAGAGTCAATGTCAACAACTTCAACGTCGAAGAATTTTGGCTTAGCAGCTTCAAGGTTTAATTTGTATAATTGATCAGCAGCACGTTCAGTGTCAGCTTGATCCTTGCTAGCATCGTAATTCTTCCATACACCCTTCTTACCGTTCTTAGCTTGTTCTTCGGCCTTAATTAAATCATTCGCAAATGGATTGGAGTTGGCAGCGAATTCATGGATCTTAGCTAAACCTTGTTCTAATAAAGTAACTTGGACTGGTTGTAAGGCACTACCAGATGCAAATAAGTTACCAATAAAACCACCGGTCTTATCAGCATCGTAAATTTCAAATTCAACGTTTCTTTGTAAAAATTTCTTGTTCATGAATTTAAGCCCTTCATCTGAAGATTCAGATTTAGCATTTGATAAACCACCCAAAATTAAGGTCAATTTTAATCCTTCCTTAGGGTTGAAAAGCTTAACTCTATTAGCAGAAGGAATAAATTCAACATGGTAACCACCAGAAATTCTACCCTTTTGCTTGAAACCATTCAAGAAAGTCTTGGACTTGGTAGCATTCTCGGATGCATCAATAATTCTGGTACCAACTGTCAAAACCTTGTTGATATCACCTGAGAAGTAAACACCCTTCTTACCGAGCTTCTTTTGTTCTTCTTCTAATTCAAGGAGTCTATCCCAGTTCAAGGATCTTTCATGAGCAGTGGCTTTGTTATGTCTGATTACAGTACCCATACCGTTCTTGATGATAAGTTCAGATAAATCAGTAGATCCGTTGATCTTGAAGCTGACGAGGAATCTTGCATCGAAACCGAGTTCCTTATTTTCATTTCTGTAACCGTCAATGAACAAAGAACCAGACTTACCAATAGCATTGTGTCTGACAAACTCACGAGCAGTAGCAACTAAAGATTGTTGCTGTTGTTCGTTGGTAGAAAGTGTCTTATCGGAAGGTCTTGGGGCTCTGATGGAAGCCAATTGAACGGTCAATTCTTCATCGGATGGTAAACGAACAACCAAAGTATCGGCACCAATAACTCTGGCAATTTGTACGTTATCAACAGTAGAACCTGGCTTAATAGACTTGGATCCACCGACACTTACAGCTGGACGAGTAGTAGTGGTGTTGGCGAACAAACCTTTACCTAAAGCCTTAGCAGATTGTTCAGCTCTTCTTAACTTGGACATAGCACCAGAACCAATCATGGTGGATTGCCAATCCACAATTTCACCGAAACCACTGTCCAATAATTTTTCATGGATATCGTTACCAGAAGGATGAATAATATTAGCAATTGGAACACCAGTTTGACTTTCACCAATGATGGTAGCAGTCAACTCGGCCTTGGTTGATAAGAGCTTTTCTTCGACAAAAGCCTTAGCTTGGTTGGCGACCTTGGTAACATTGGCTGGTTGAGTAGTGTCATCAGTTCTTGGAGCCTTAATACCAGCCAATAACAAAGCAGTGGAAACATGTTGGTTCTTTCCAACCACCAATCTGGTTATGATTCTATCACCACTAATAACCTTTTCAACAATCACCTTAAGAGGAGTCTTTTGAGACTTGGCAATGATGGTTTCATCCAAAGGAACAATTTCAATGGCTGGCTCGTTCTTCCATAAACCCAATTGAGCTGATTTGGCCTTCTGTTGAGCATCAGCAAGTTCATAGTAAATATCACCATCATCTTCTGAAAAATTGTCCTTCAATTTAACAGTACCATTTTCCAATAAATATGAGATTAAAGACTTGAAAATTGGGGCTTGGATATCACCAAATTCTCTACCACCAGCACTCTTGTGATTGACCTTGAACTTGATTTCCTTTCCAATCAATAATTGTCTCAAGAACTCTCTGGACTGCCACAGATCGTCCAGTTTAACGTATGAAAGAGTAAGAATTCTTTCAGGTGCTGGAACTTGGTTGGTTTTGGAAGGCACCAAAACAACGGTGTCTCCGCTTAAAACATTCTTGACTTTGGCAACGAATACTTGCGACATTGTCTTGACTTGTTGGTTTTAGGAGTTAGACAAAGAAACTTGAATCGTGGCCAGTAAATGGTGAATAGGAACGGCTTTTTGTCACGTGGAGAATTTCCAATCTTGATCTCTTACCCAACACAAAAGGGTCATATATGAACCCATACACTCCAGATTTGTACCAACTGGAGGTGGTGCATTTTAGTTCACAGGATTTGCAGCTTTACGATGGCCAGTAATTAGCTGATTATACGACCCATAATGCTACAACACACACTATGACACTGTTAACTTATGGCTACTTCTTCTCGTATATTTGATGGTGCGAGTCACCCACCTCTAATCTGTAACTGTGGAACCTTTTGTATGATACAAAATTAAGGTCCGATCTGTGGGGGAAAATCGCGTGCTAAATCCGCAACCATTTCCAAGAAACTCCACCAAATACCGGCAAAAAAAATCCGCTGCTCCATGAAAACTATCATGTTCGCTCCTCACCCATAATACCCGATACAAACCGGCTTCAGTACACTTCTCTACTCACTCCACTTTTCGCCTTGAAATCACATTCACTATTACTTAGACAATATCACCAGAATATCACGTGACCACGCCTGCGATCTGGACACCTCTTAACTATCATCTACAACAGTGGCAAATCTGCAATGGCTAGAAGTACCGCCCAGAAGAGACTCTTGAAAGAGTACCAGCAGTTGTCACGGGACCCTCCTCCCGGTATTGTGGCCGGCCCGGTCTCGGAAAACGACTTGTTTCTTTGGGAATGTTTATTAGAAGGTCCGTCTGAAACCCCATACCAAAATGGTGTATTCCCTGCTACGCTTAAATTTCCAAAAGATTATCCATTAAGTCCACCGGTGTTAAAGTTTGATCCTCCATTGTTACACCCAAACGTTTATGCCGACGGTACCGTTTGTATATCGATTTTGCATGCTCCTGGTGAGGACCCAAATCAATACGAAAGACCTGAGGAAAGATGGTCTCCAGTACAAAGTATTGAAAAGATCTTATTGAGTGTAATGTCTATGTTGGCAGAGCCTAATCCTGAAAGTGGGGCAAATATTGATGCTTGTAAGTTGTGGAGAGACAATAGGGAAGAATATAATCGTCAAATAAGGCAACATGTAAGGGAATCATTGGGATTATAGGGCTGTTCTTTTTTTCTCCTCCAGTTTAACTCTGTTCTTTTGAAGAGGTAGAGAACAAATTCAGAAAAAGACGCCTACCACATGATACATTAGTCCAGGTTCAGAAAAGGGCAGATGTTGATAGTCTGTCCTTTAGTCTTGTCTTAATTCCCCTGACATACATTTTCCTTGGTGAGTAACGAAATTCATTGAGTAGTACTTACTGAATGTGTGCCCAGCCAGCATTGGTTGGTAGTAGATACTGCAATACTATAGCAATAATACCGCTAATATCATAGTTATGAACAAACCTGTAGGATATAAAGAAATAGAGAAATAAATGTGTTTATAAAGTCTGTGGACTGTTCTTGGTGGTATTGAGACAGCCCAAAATTAATTTTGCACCCATACTCTCCTAATTATACAGTCAACGCCTCCACTATAAGTTCTACGAGTTCTAGTAACAAATTAATTAGTGTCTAATAAAGGAACTACCTATATAAATAATCTGGAACAAGCGAGACAATGGCTGCGAAATGAACAATGCTAATTAGAAAACAAGTGAACTACCATGAAAAAATACCAAGTTATTAAAGTCTTTGAAGGGGAACAAATCAGATGAGCAATTAAGAAATGATAATGAAAATTGTAGCACAATATAAGGGTTAGGATCGATTCGATATGGATGATTTATAAGTTTAAACAAAATAAAAAAAAATTAACGATGGTGTAAAATTATGGATTGTAGTTGAAATGAATAGCATAGACAGCATACAAATTTAATGGTAAAAGTCGACAATCATGAAAATGTGTAAAACGGAGAATGTATCAGGTATAACGGAATATAACGGGCCAGTGCCATGGGTGTGACACTGAATTAGAATATTCGGAACTTAGAAAATGAAAGGACAACGATTAGGAAAAATAATCAAAAAAGTTGGAAAAAAAAACTATTGACCAAATAAAATAAAGCATAAAAAAATGATGAAATCATGATAAAACATAAATATGGAGTAGATAGGATGAGTTGGGATAGAATGAGATTAGATTTACCAGTTCTTGTTTCCATACTGGTTCATTCTGTTTTGCATGATATAGTTTTGGTCATAATCGTAATCGCTTTGGCCACTAACCACTCTTCTTCTCATAGGCATGTTAGGGTTAGGAGGAGTTCTCTTTAGTGACTGGGTCAAGAAGGCCATACGAGCCTTTGGAGTATGTGACTCACCCCCGTAGGTTCTCTTGTAGTCATTGATGCGGTTAAATTGGTAGCTTGGAGATGCCACTGGAGTGCTCAACTGAGGAGGACCCAAGGTAGGAGTAGAAGAGATGGAATCTTCAGATGTAACGGCTGGCAAGAACTCCATATCGGACTGGATATCGAATGATTTATGGGTATAGAATTTATTAATAATAGCCTTATAAGATTGGAATCTGGTTTCAGTAGTGATGCCGCTTCTGGCAGCCATACCACAATTGAAGGATTCCATAATCTGAATTAAATAAACAAAAAAAAAATATGTGGTGAAGCTTAAGAAGCAGTTCAAAAGGAAGGATTAAACAACGACAAACGACAATACCGGGATCAAAAGGAAATGGCCCGCTTTATATACTAGTGCTACCCCAAAGAAAGAAAGATCAATAGGCTCTAGAAAGATCAATAGGCTCTAGAAAGATCGTTGACGTGAAAATTTTGGTGCGCACAGTATGGGGAAGAGTTCAAACAGATCATCTCAAAGACGTTGACGATGAATTGGAGAATCACTCGGCTGGCACCGTTTCTAGCCCGGAACTATGCGAAGTCGCTTAGAGGAAGCAGTCTCTTGAAGAAGAACAAACTTCTTGGTAAAGAGCTAGCAACTGCACCAACTTCCTCGTCTTCTTCTTCGTCTTCTTCTTCTTTTCCTTCATCTACATCACAATCACAATCAACACCATCACCATCTTTCACCAATGGTGTACACCCTACCAACCCAGTGAGAACCAGATTCGCGCCCTCTCCTACAGGATACCTCCATTTAGGATCATTGCGAACCGCACTCTACAACTACCTACTTGCCAAGAGTACTGGAGGTCAATTTCTTCTCAGGTTAGAGGATACTGATCGTACCAGACTTGTCGCAGACGCAGAACAGAACATATATGATAGTCTTGAATGGTGTAAAATCCAACCAGATGAAGGACCAGTTGAAGGTGGAGAATACGGTCCATATAGACAATCGGATAGAAAAGAGATTTACCAAAAGTACGTTCAGATCTTGCTAGACAAGGGATTGGCGTACCGTTGTGTATGTTCTAAGGAGAGGTTGAATAGTTTGCGAGAATCAGCTATGCAATTAAAACCTCCTACCACCGTTACCTATGATAGAAAATGTGTCTATGAGAATCATACACCTGAAGAGCATGGTGTCATCAGATTCAAGTCTCCCGATAAATACGAACAGTTCCATGATTTGCTCCATGGAAAACTCGACCTTCAACCTCAATATAACTACTCCGATAGAAGGTACGATGATTTCGTGATCATGAAATCTGACGGCTTGCCAACCTACCACTTTGCCAATGTGATTGATGACCATCTTATGAAAATCACTCATGTGGTCCGAGGTGAAGAATGGCTTCCTTCTACTCCTAAGCATATTGCCCTTTATCGTGCTTTCGGATGGGAACCTCCTGCCTATATTCATATTCCTCTTCTTACCTCCTTGGGTGACAAGAAGCTTTCGAAGAGACAAGGGGATATTGGAGTTTTAAGTATGAAGAAAAAGGGAATTTTGCCAGAAGCTTTGGTCAACTTCGTAGCCTTATTTGGTTGGTCTCCTCCAAGAGAAATTCCTGGTGTAAGTACTAGCGAATCCATGACTATGGACCAAATCATCAAGGCCTTTTCTTTGGACCATTTGACCAAGGGTAATGCAAAAGTCAACGACTCTAAACTATACTTCTTCAACAAGCACCACCTTACTCAAGCCATCAAAGATCCTCAACGACTCCACCAGTTGGTTGATGACTATTATCCTGAGTTTACTGAATTCACCAATGGAAAATACGACAAGCAATTCCTTGAGAAGCTCATTAAGTACTTGGGGCCAAGTTTGTCAACATTGAACGAGATTGAAACCCATGGCTACATTTTTTCACAAGTTAATTATGCCAGTGTCACTAAGAAACCTTCACCAAATATGGCTAATATCTTGAAAAGACTTCTTAAACTTCCGTCCGGATCGTTCGATGAGAATGTAAAGGCCATTTTGAAGGAAAATCCCGATGTAAAAAAGAAGGACGTTTTTCAAACCGTCAGATTTGCATTATCTGGAGGAGCCTCAGGTTTGACTATTCCTTTGTTGATTGACTTGATAGGTGAAACCAGCTTTAGAGAAAGATTAGAGCTTGCTGTTAACTACTTGAACCAAAATTAAAGTATGATGGTTCCTCTAATAATTGGCAAGCTCAGTTAATACCCTCTTTTACAATAAGCTACTGCTTTTTAAAAATGTTGTTTCTATTAATGCAATTAAGTTATGATGATGTTATCATTAAAATGAATTTTATCTCAACAAAGATCAAACTTTGATTTGTCTGACAAAATCCATATAATCTGGCTTCTTTGAATCCTTTTCAATGGGTCCTATAAATGGCCCTGTGTATATACAATGAACCACCATATCTGGGTGGTAATATAATCCTGTTAATAACTTTGGAGTAATTAAAAAGTATTGTGACTTATTGTTTTGACAAGCGGTATGAACCAAGTATCTATGAGCCATTTTCTCGTTTTTTGGATCCATACCTTGATTAATTTCATCGACCACTCTCAATGGTGCATCAGTTAATCCTTGTAATGCCATAATGTAAAAAATGGTTGAGACAGCTCTTTCACCACCTGATTGAGATTGATGATCCAATACTTTCAATTCTGATTCTTGTCTAAACTTCACCAAAATTTGTAGTTTCCAATCTTGGAACTTTTCACTTTTTGCTAATTCTACTCGACCGTCACTAGCAACCTTAGAAAATCTCTTGTTAAATGCAAGTGAGATCTTTTGAATTAAGCTAGTAAGTTCGGGTTCCCAGGATTCTCTGATAAGTGATGTTTGAGTCAATAAATTATCTCTCCGTTCTACGATTCTTGGTAAATCGTTTTCAGCACGAGAAATTTCATCGAGTTTCTTCTTCAAACTTTCAACAGAACTTTGATCTGCGGTGGACTTGATAGACTTTTCATTCTCCAATAGTTGGATTTTCTCTCTTAAATCTTGTTCGGTAAACTTATCCTTCAGCATATACTCTTGAGCTAAATTACTCAAAATTTCCTTTTGTTCAGGTGTATACTTTTCACTTTGTTTCTTAATATCTTTAGCTGCTTGACTGTTCTTAATCTCATTATACTTTCTCTTTGTTTCTATCACATTCTTGTTAAGTTCTTCCAATTTTTCTTCAATTTCACTTATCAAATTCCGTATACTGATTTCCTTATTACGTGACTGTAAAATTTGCAACTCTTTCAAGTTGACCTCAATTTCCTTCTGTGCTAACTGTTGTGATAATTGAGAAATTTCACTCATCTTCGAACTTCTAGTAATATACTTTTCTTGAATTTTGATCTTGACTTGGTTGATTTTTTCTGTATAATCCTTTTGAGATTCCCTTTCCAATGTCTTAATAGCTTCAGTTTTAGATTTAATTCTACCATCAAGATTAGCTTGTGTACTTTTTAAATGACGAAGTTCATCTATTCTACCCTTTAAGGATTTAAGTTCTTCAACAAGGGATTGTTTCTCATCGTCTACCACCTTGATTTCATCTTGAATTGATTTAACTTGAATCTTTGCATCTCTTTCTTTGATCTTCAGTTCACTTATTTTAGCTTGAAGATCTTGTTTTGCTTCGGTGGTAAGTCCACTTTCACCAAAATAGAATGATCTAGGATTAATCTTTTCGGTGGAATAAAAGAGCTGTCTTGAACCATAATTAGATCTTTGAACATTAAATAGCAAATCTCCTGCAATAAACTTTCTAAAAGTAATCAGGTCTGAGTTATTTGGAGCTGTCAATCTTTGGATTTCTTCGTCAGTTAAACTGCGTTTAGAAACAGGAATATTATGAATTTTAGAAGTATCATACAACATATTCAAAACCTCATCTGGACCAGTAAGATAATCAGATAAATAACCCAGGAAACCAAGAGATTTCAATTGTTGTGGCAGCAATGATTTCTTTGGTTTTTCTCTCTGATTAGTCAATCTAACTGGGAAATTTAATTTTTTGACATTGAAACCATAGTCTGTGATCTTTTTATAATTTTCCTGTGATGACACCGTAATAGAGAAAAGCGTATTATTATCAATGACCTTCTCCAAGTAATGAGCATAGCTCTTATCAGTCACATCACAACATACAACTGGTGCTTCATAATAAAGGCCCTTGAATTCTTGTTTGGCTCTTAATTCCACAAGGGCATTATAAGAACCATCTCTGACAGGATTGTTATACCTTGGTGACGGTTCCAAAACAAATAATTTGTCTTTACTGTTTAATTTTTCTTCATATCTCTTGGTTTCGATCATAGCTTGTTTAATGATGTTGTGAGGACGATTCAAACTATCACCAAGTCTTTCTAATTGAGAGTCTCTGGAGTCCACTAAATCTTTTTTGGAATTCGATATACTCATCAACTCTTTGTATTCTGAATCATCAACCACTTCTATATTATTTCTGCTTCGTATTAACTGTTCACGTTCTGATTTCAAAATCTCAAGTTGTTTCTTCTTATCCATTGATTTATTAGATAATGCCTCTACTTTTGCAACCAAATTATCAATTTCAGAATTAATAGTTTCATATTCAGTTTTTGCAGTTGTGAATGTTGATTTAAGATCACTGTTGGAGCCGATAACTTGATCTAACTCAGCTTGATTTTGCTTTAATTCGTCTCTAGTTTGCTCCATCAGTGCAAGAATTGGGGCTACTTGGGATTTGAATTTTGAGAGATTGGCCTTTGCTTCATCCTTTTGTTCTTTGAGGTGACTTTGCTTTTTCTTTAGGTCTGTTAATTGCGCGAATGGTAATAATTGGATATGGTTATTCAAATTTTCGGTAACTCTTTCGTATTCTTGATACTTTTCAGCTTCTTCTTTTAAAGAATCTCTTTCTTCTCTTAACTTAGCTAATATTTCCTGTAAACTATTGATTCTGGATTCTAATGTGTGTCTTTCTCCATCTATAGATATTAAATTTTCATGTTGTTCCAATAAATGACCATCACTCAAAGTTCTTTCGGTCTCCAATAATAACTTTTCTGGAGATAATCCAGCAAATTCTGCTACTCTTTCTTGAGGCAAAAAATGGCAAAGGTTATCCAATTGAATATTTAAAGATTTACATTTCAATTTGACAGCTTTTTCGGTAGTAGTTTTGTTGTTGATAGTCCAGTTTGATTCTTTTTCTGTGAATGATCTTTGGATGCGCAAAGGCGGCTTGCCATCTTGATCTTTCATAACGATTTCGATAGAACCCTTTGATTCACCACTTTTAATCATTGATTTCATGGTCTTTCTTTTGATAAGGTCGAGTTTTCCTCCCAATCCGAGACAGATGGCTGCCACCAAAGTACTTTTACCAGTACCGTTGGGACCAATGATCATATTAAGTGAAGGGGATAAATTGAACTCAGCGTAACTATAGGTAGTGAAGTTACGAATGGTTACTTTCATGATATAACCAGGGCGAAACTTGTCGGAATCATCCAAAGATTCCGATGAGCCACCCCCGATCTTTCTTCTTTTGGCATGGTCTTGGGTATACCTCGAGAGGGACCCAAGATCACTGACGTTTAACATGGTTGATGGGATTGGATCAATAGATATATCAGTTATGATACGCGATGTGATTTTGATGGCGCCCTCACGCGGTCGCGGCTAGTGGTAGAAGTTAGAGAGACTTGGAGTAAGAGCAGGAGGAAGAGAACAAACGGTTAAATAAATATAGTTGTTGTGAGCAGAAGAACAGATAATATTAGTGATGTGTATGGTTCTCTTATGGGTCGATTGGGTACAGTTTTGGGTTTTTATCTCTGGAAATGGTGTGCTTTTGGGGGGGACCAGTCTTCGTTGGCTCGCTGGACAGTGTATTTTCAGTAGCGAGAAATCACTAAAATAGCGACTACTAAGTAAAATAGTGACCACAACAACAGTGAGACTGGCACATTTCTACCACCACCACTCTAACAGTGGTTCCACTAACAACATAAGAAAAAGACTGATCCCGAAGGATATGACCCTAAAATTTCAATTGGTCCCAATACCACCATCGTCCCTCCCGAGCAACTTCAATTGGCGTCCCCTTTATACTCTCTATTTGGCCTACTCAACCCTTCTTTACCCTCATGATTCTGGTATGGAATTCGCACCCACCATTTGAAACACAGGCATCACCAAAAGACCAACCAAAACACCTACAAAGAGACCATATTGGAGTAGATAAAAATGGAAAGAAAAGGAATCGAGGTGTCAAGCAATCCGGTGGCATTCCCACTTCAACTTACATCTTCAGAGTCCTTTTTGAACATTTTCTCCCTCCTTTTCCTCTCTTAGTCCACTAACACAACCAAATGGATTACGTAACATTCCGCGTTTTCTCACCTAATGTTTACATTCATAAAAAACCTAGATCAAAAACCGTCCCGTCAACACGTCTACCTATACAAAATGGTAAGTAATATCAAGGTGCCACCTTTTGCCACCCCCACATATCCTCCGTTATACCCATCAAGCAATGTCATTACTAACCATCGCAGTCTCAAAACACCAAAACCTACAAAGACGCCTTTGCCCTTTTCGATAAGAAAGGTACTGGTAAGATCCCAGTTGAACACTTGGGTGATTTATTAAGAGCGGTTGGACAAAACCCAACTTTAGCAGAAATCTCCGAATTACAAAGCTCTATCAAGTCCAACGAATTCGATTTCGACACATACCAAAAGGTGATTGGTAGACCAGATGGATTCAAGCCATTGGGATTACCAGAAGATTATATCAAAGGTTTCCAAGTGTTTGATAAAGAACAAACTGGTTACATTGGTGTAGGTGAATTAAGATACATCTTGACTTCGATTGGAGAAAAGTTGACCGATTCCGAAGTCGATGAATTGTTGAAGGGTGTAAACGTTACCTCCGATGGTAATGTGGACTACGTGGAGTTCGTCAAGTCTATCTTAGATCAATAAGCGTGCAAGAAAAACACGAAAAAAAATATATAAATAACAAGTTCCACCAAAAATTGGGGGTAACTTTTTGTTTTTTATTTGTCGTATATTTCTAGCCACCTTACTATTTAAACAGCTACAATACTGAGTTGCCAGATCGCTGGATCTATAGGTTTTTTTTGTCCAGCTTTTGTTCGATACCCCATCTGGGCTATATAGTTTAATTGATTTTGTGTCACTCTCACTTTTAGTATGTAGACTCACTCACATTTTTCCTAATAACCATTGATATACAGTAACCCCAATAAACCGTGGAGGTACCATGTCAATAGCAGAGATTCAAGTTGATGCCCATAACGTGGCGGCCGTTGCGTCCATCCCTTCCAGCGCTGCCGATGCTGCTGCACTTATTGTCTCGGATGATCGCATAAACGAACGTTTCCATCTCTTTCCTGGTGAAAGATTAAAGGCTCTTAGTATGACTGGTGGTACTGTTGGAGGTTTGGCTGGTTTCTACGATGGGCTTAAATCATCCTCACTTCGATACTTGACCGAAAATGGTCACCGTCTTCCCAAAACCGTCGGTGGTTGGTATTTTTACCATAAAAAGAAGAATTACGTCATGATTGTTAATGGAGGAAAGAATGCCTTTAAACAAGGATTGAAATATTCGACTTCAGTAGGAGGATTTTTTGGACTAGAATGGCTCATAGATACTTATGTTAGAGGTGGTACCAAGGATTTCATGAACACTACCTTGGCAGCCATGTTATTCTCTGGTGCTTATGGTAAGTACTATAACTTGAGTCGTATTCAAGTCACCAATTATGTAAGAAATGGGTCCATTTTGGGTATGGCTTTGGGTTTGGTTCAAGACATGCTTATCTATAGAAGAGGTGGTTACGTGTGGTACTTTGAGTCCTTGAAGCAAAAGAAAATGGAACCATGAAATAACGAAACCAACTCAAACAGACATATCATCATAGAGAGTTTACAGGACAACCGGACCATAGATTTTTACTACCAACTACAGTTAACAAAATGGCGAAGAATGTGCCTTACATCATCTTTGCGTTGGAATATCCATTACCACTCATAATCCTATACGTCGTGTAAATAGTGTATATATAAATATTAGAATCCATGCTTGGTCAATAACCAGTCTATAGATATTTGTTGTCTGTAGTTTTTTTTCAGTCACCAAGGGCTACTTGTACTTTAAGGTCTTTATACAAGTAAAATGTTCAAATTTATGTTCTTTTTTATATTATCTTCCCATCACTTTGTTTCCTATTTTGTATCTATTCTTCATCAGAATCGTCCAAGTCTGGAACTGGATACTTCAACAAGGTTGCAATACCAGTCAATTGGTTCAATTGGACACCGGATTCATGCAAACTGGAAAACACAAACACTTCAGCACCATTGTTCTTGGCTCTTTCGGTCAAATCAATATAATGCTTTCTCTGCTCAATATCATCACTTCTGAAAAGGGTATCGGTGACCATCAAGTACCTCACAGCATCCATATCAATAGCCTTTGTGACTTCTTCAAGACCATACCAAGCTCTACCATCATCCAAGTTCAAGGCTTGGTGGAATTGTTCAAGGATTTCTGATTCCTTTAAGAAACGAGTATCACTTAATCTCTTTTTGGTAGTAGGATCTTCCAATACTTCTTGTAAGCCTTGAATGTACCCAGTGGAAGAATGGGTCACCAAAAACTTGTGCTTGTTCTTTAAAATATCATTGTATATCTTGGAAGATTCATGGGTAGAATTGGTAGCTTCTTGGAGAATCTTTTCATATAAGGTCTTACCAACAAAACCTGGAGATGCTATTATAATGACCTTTAATTTGTTGAAATCAAAGCTTCTGATCATAGTATCAATAACAAGGGTATAGAATTTGTTCATGGCCTTTTCCACTTCACTATTACCATAATCTTTATTCTTTCTAGGAATTGACTTTTCCACTTTGGCTTGTAATTTGGTCATGGATTCAGTTACAAAACATATATGGGCCACACCTTCTTGTAATACAATTGCACCAATATCGGCCTTCTTTTCAATGGATGATAAGTCATCAAGTAACTTCATATCATATTGATCCCAGCTTTCTTTCATAATGGTGATATCCTTGTTAAGTTCCACTTCTGCTGTATGATAACTGTTTAAAGGAACATGTTCATTTGGTTCAATTGATTTACCACTCAATCTCATACCTTCATCAGATGCAACATAGTCGATTTCTTCAAGACTCAACTTCAACTTCAACAAGAGCTTTTCCATCTTGGCTTTACCCTTCTCTGCTTGAGTACCTTTCTTGACATTTCTATAGGTCAATACCTGAACGATATCGCCTACAGCAAGAAGGTTATAGATGTACCATAAATCTTCTGAGTCTTGTGGAACAAGGGTGAGGGCGACGTTCTTGTCCTTAAGCTTAACTTTGGATTTGATAATCATAGTAAAATAATGCAATCAATGATGTGAATGGTAAAGTAATTGAAGAAGCAATTACTGGAAGAAATCGTACTGCGAGCAACCAGAGCGTATGCTACGGGTATTACTGGGAAAAACTAGTGAGAACAGGAAGAATAGCGAGAAACTGTGTTACCACTCGCACTTGGTGTCGCAGGAACTTGGGGGAATGGCTCGTAAATTTAGTGACAAAATTGTGCAAAAAAAAAAATACTACCATACTTATACCCATCGCCCTACCACCCAGCAGATATTAGTCATAGTAGTGATGACCAATTAATCAAAAAAATTTGCAGCTTATTATTCATAAATCAATTTCCTCTCTTTCGGTCACTCTTCCAAACAAATACCACGATACTTGGTCTACTCTCTATTGCTTTATGATTATTTAATTTATTGTACTCTTGACTGCGTAATCTATTTAATAGCTATTTTACATAGCTACTTCATGACGAGCCATGTCACAATGCTACTTTATATAACCAGCACAACCTCTTACATTAAAAAGTGCTAGCAATAATGAAAATACATGGATCACTCGTTTAAACTAAGGTGAATTTTGATCATTTCACATCAGCCTTAACGATAGTGCTGTTGTGAGCAAGTTCACCCTTTTCATTGACCAATCTCTTTGGTTCCTTACCTTCTTCATTGTAAGTAACTTCAAACTTTTCGTTGGTGGAGAATAATGCTTGACAAGTTTCCCAAACCTTCTTCTTTGGGTTCAATTGTTTTTCTGGAGTACCATTAAAATCTTCAAAGAAAAGCTTGTCACCAGCCTTGGAACCTGGTGGTGGGTTGACGAACTCAACAGTGTCTTCGTTAGAAGCACATAAGACCATAGCCATGGACTTGACACCTCTCATGGTGACTGGCTTCAAGTTAGCAATGGTAACAACGTATCTTTGTTGCATATCTTCAATTGGAATGTACTTCACTAAACCAGAACAGACAATTCTTGGTCCTTCTTCATCACCCATATCAATGGTAGACATGTATAAGGAGTCAGCGTTAGGGTGCTTTTCAGCCTTTTGAATGAAACCAACTCTGAAATCAATTAAAGCTGGAGTAGCTGGGACATTGGCAGCAGCTTGTTGCTTAGCATTTTGTTCAGCCTTGGCCTTAGCCTTAGCAGCCTTCTTGGCCTTAGCAGCTTCAGCTCTCTTCTGCTTTTCTTCTTCAGTCAATTCTTTACCACCAGCGGCACCGGCACCATCTTTAGGAGCTTCCTTAGCAGCTTCCTTGGTTTCCTTGGCACCTTCTTTGGCACCACCACCAGCAGCAGCAGCAGCAGCTGGCTTCTTCTTTTCCTTGACTTCTCTTGGAAGTTCAATGTCGTAGTTGATGGTCAACTTTTCGCCTTCTGGAATATCGAAAAGAGTATTTTGAACTAAATCAGCCCATCTGATGATATGTCTGTAAGCAGCCAAGTCTTCTTTGGAAGTCCACTTGGAAGCAGCTGGTAAAATGTTTTCGAAAACAACCAAATCAGTCTTGGATGGAACGTTACCAGCAACAAAGCTCTTGGATCTTAAAGCATCGTTTAATGCAATAAGTGATTCTTTTTCATCAAATCTGGTGGCTAAGGTGTGGAATTGAGCACTCAAGGCACTTTGTTCGGCAGTTAATTCTGGGAAAGAAGCCTTGTCGGCGTTGGTGGCTTCGCCTAACTTCAACTTTTTGAAATTTGCAATGAATTCAGCCATTTTGGGTAGGATTGATCGTTTAGAGGTTTGGTGGTTTTGCACTGTAGAGATTTGATACACTGAGAATTTTTCCAGTGTCACGTGACCACATAATGACTAAACCAACTAGTGGCCCTTCACGGAAGAATTAGTCATGGTGATGGTGAGCAAGGTGATGGTGGTGTAAAAAGGGATTATTTTGGCTTGGTCCTCTAGTTTGAAGTTTATAGATTTTTGGGTAAATTTTTACTTTTTGCCAAAGTTTAAAAATATTACATTATGGAGATAAGAAGCAGAACCGAGATCAGCACCAAGACTTCTTGGCCCAACAGCCACAGGATTCGTTCGAGTATAGCAGAATGTCCAGCACAGCCTTAACGAGAAGAAAACAGTCAAGACCAATTACACGCTCCTTAATTTTATATTTTGTCATTAGTTCCACTATTGCACAGAAAAATAGTACTGGATGGACACATTAATTACCACACCAACTAAGCCCTACAATTCACTATAATTTACCATAGTAATTTTGAATAGAGTAGTTCACTAAGGACCAAGGACCATGTTTCTGAACTAATCGCTACTAGAATGGTCCAAAAATATGCCAATATCTTCTCTTCTCCTCTCTTCCATTTCGTGCTTAGTATTACATTCGCACGCACGCTGGTACCCTTGAGCCTGGTCTTGGTACCATATTACCATATTCTGGTTGGCTTTTGTTCGCTACCTCTTTTTTTTGTATCTATGTGCGCACATCAGTCAAGACTGGGGTAATACTTTACTTTAACTTACTTATCAACATGAGTGTCGTCGATTCCGACAGGACATCGGCGGAACCGCCCAAACAAGTATGTTATTGGAAATTACCACACCATCGTCAAACATCATGATCATTGTATCGCTTAACTTTAATTTCAATACTAACTCTACTTCTCTAGAAAAGAAGAAAAACAAATAGAGCATGTAATCACTGTCATAAAGCTCATATGACATGTGATACCAACCGTCCTTGTAAAAGATGTATACAAAGAGGGTTAGATGGTACCTGTGAAGATGCTCCCCGGAAGAGAAAAAAGTACCTTGTGGATGTGCCCAACTCTAGCATTGGCCCTAATGGAGTGCCACCAATGGATGAATCTAATACCACTAAATCCCTGAAACTGATGAAAATCCTGAACCATTCAACAAATGGAATTAATGAATTACTGTATCCTTCAGCAGCATCACTGTTTGGAGCTTCTGCTGATAGTTTCTTCAACCAAGTAAAATCAGAACCTTTACCTGTTCCATTAGATCAATCTCAGTCAGTTTCTCAATTATCACAACAAAATCAACAAGCACTTCCTTTACCACAGGCATCCCATGGATCTACCAGCTCCCAAGGATCCCAGTATCATCCACATGATCCATTACATCGCTTATCATATAATCGTGGTTCTAGAAGAACCAATTTCCTTTCTACTGCAGCTGATTTGGAGTATTCAACCCTTTCAAGTATATTACAGGATAATATTACTTATCCCCATTCCACTTCCAATGATGGAACTCCTAATTCCATGAATATATCTCCAGCATTATCTCCAAGTACCATGACCCATAATATGTCAGGAAATGCCCGTAATCCTCCTAATGATATGTCATATCCTAAATCTCAAATATCTCCTTATTTCTCAGGGTCCTCCCAAACATCTTCACCTCGAGACCCTTCTGGTAGGAATAAAAGTAATACTATGATCTATGATAATCCAAGATATCCAAAATGTGATGAATCAATTAATCAATACTTCCTTGGTCCTACTGATTCTGATCATGTCCTGATGTTTCCTGATGTTATTACTGCCATTGAATCTATCAGAATGAACGATCCAGCCGTCTATAATGAACGTAACTCCAAGCTGAAACTTTCTTTTGCTATTGGAATTGTACCTGATGATAGTCATTATACCAAACTTGGTGAAACTCAAGACAGTGAATCTTTCTTTAAAGAACCAGAAGAAATTTATGCTAGAGTCAACAAACCATTTTCTTACACTCCAGGTTATCACTCATTAATTGCTTACCTTAAAAGAAGATTTCCCAAAGAAATGTTGGTGAAGATGGCTGAATCAATGGCTGCATATAGACCTTCATTTATTGCATGTACAAACTCTTTGAAAGAAGGAGATTTGATTTTTATGGAACAATGTTTCCAAAGAACTTTATTGACATATGATAACTTTTTAAGAGTTAGTGGGACTCCAACTATAGTGTGGAGACGTACTGGAGAAATTGCATATGTTGGAAACGAGTTTTGTATTCTTACTGGATGGTCCAAATATGAATTGGTGGGTCAAAAGAAATTTATTGTTGAATTATTAGATGATAAATCAGTGGTGGAATATTTCCAATTATTCCTGAGAATTGCATTTGGAGATTTCCTTGGTGCTACAATGACTGAATGTACATTATTGACACCAAAGACTGATGTTAAAATCAGGACTGGGTGTATGTGGACTTTAAAAAGAGACGTTTTTGGTATTCCAATGATGATAATTGGTAACTTTTTGCCTATATTGTAGAAAAGAAAAGGTCGAATATAGAAAGATTTAAAATATAGTTTTTCAAATCTATTTTAATATGGATAGAATAGAAAAAAAGAAGAATGAATTAATAGAAGATTAGATGAAAGAACAATAGTGAATAATCAACAAAAAAAAATAATTAATATGCAGATCTATTTCACTAACATCGTCAAACTAGGATAATATAAAATGTTCAGAGATCTGGTTACTTTGTTGGCCAAATACCTGTCTATACTATTTATTAATAGCATTGTATAGAACAAAATATACAATGAGTGTAATACTGAATAATTGAATACTAGCACTTTTTCTTGGTTTCGAGTGAGCGAATCAGGGTATTGATTATTTGAAAGGAAGAATTTTGTAGATGTGGGTTGAATGAATTGGTATTTTGTGGGGTAGATGGTTTTAATCGATAGAATATGCTTACATTGTACATTAACTCCACTCGTTCCCTATTGTTGGATGATAATTAAGCAAGAAGTAAAGAAGTAAATAAATACATCTCTTGTATTTAATAGACCGTTTTCCAACCTCACTTATAACCCCCACATGGATTAATATAAGAAAGCAATTGGCTGCTCCTGAGATCAACTAGACCTGCAGTTTACTACAAAGTCAGCACAAAACACTCAAAAAAATCGGCAAAAAAGAAACATCCAGATCCTCTTAAGCCACTCTTGCTGCTCAATAAAGTCATACTACCCCCAAAATACATAATTATCCCTACTATTCCTCTCTTCCACCTTCATCACCATCTTATCTCACTTCATCGCGCCTTCCATATTTCGACCGATCCACGCACTAAGTCCACATTGAAAGGGGTAGACCCATTCGGTACAAACCATCACCTTTCAGCGTAAACAACTGTTTCTCCTCGTCCAAACACACAATTAACCTGCCGAGAATCCCAGCCCAACCCACTTTCCCACCACTCCTTTTTCTTCCGTTTTCATACACCCTCAAACATGAGTAGTTCATCACCTTCATCTTACACATCCTCTCGACCCCAGATTGGTAGTGATAGTCTTACTACCAATCTTATGGTGGCCGTATCACTTATATGTTTAGGCTCACTTCAGTTCGGGTACCATATGGCGGAATTGAACTCACCAGAGTCCATCATCTCGTGTCGTGAGTCGAAACCTGGCCCAATTCCTTATGAGCACTCTTGGTTCGGAACTCATGGTTTCGAAAAATGTATTCCTTTGACCATTGAACAATTGGGGTTAGTAACTTCGATTTTCAGTATTGGAGGATTAATTGGATCGTTCTACGTGGGGACCATTGCTGATAGAATTGGTAGAAAGAAAACTAGTTTGTTGCATTGTGGATTATATTTCATTGGTTCTGCTATCAATGGTTTGAATAACCATCAATACCTCTTTTTATGCGGTCGTTTCATTGCTGGTTTGGCCGCTGGTTCGGCCATCGTACTTACTTCCTTGTTGATCAATGAAATATCTCCTCCACAACTTAAAGGTTTATTGGGTTCAATGAACCAAGTCTCAATTAATGTGGGTATTTTATTGACTCAATTGTTATCTTTGATCTGGACAAACGATAATGATTGGCGTCTTTTATTATTGACCGCTGCTGTCTTGGGTCTTGTAAATTTTGTTCTTATCTTCTTATTTGTTCAGGAATCTCCTGTCTGGTTAATGAATAATGGTCATAGAAGACAAGCCATTAAAGTTCTCCATGATCTTAGAGGTGGTGATTATAATGATGTTCAAACGGAAGTCCTTGGCTGGGGCAAACAAGGAGTTGATCCTGGTCCAATTGCGGAAGAAGGTGGTAGCTTATTAGATAATGAAGCCAATGAAGAACCTAACGGTCGTCAATTAGGAACTTCTGTCAATTTAGAAACTTACTTGAAATCACCTGAATATAGAAATTCAAGATTGGTGGCTACTGGTATTTTGGTATTTCAACAATTCGATGGTATCAATTCCATTATTTTCTATGGTGTTTCAGTGTTAGTATCTATTTTCCCAAATTCAGCAATTGTCATTAACTGTTTGATTTCTTCAGTAAACTTGATTATGACATTCGCTTCTGCCACTGTGGTTGACAGATTGGGTCGTAAACCTTTACTTTTAACTTCAGTGACTTTCCTCGGTATCCTGACAGCATTAATGGGAGTTGGAATCATTCTCACCAACTCTTTCCTTTCAATCGTTGGTACTTTTACTTACATTACTTTTTTTGCTATCGGTATGGGTCCAATTCCATTCTTATTGGTAGGAGAAGTCACGCAACCAAAGGCAAAGGCCCTGGCTCAAAGTTGGGGTACTACCATGAACTGGCTCGCTACATTTATTGTGGGTTACAGTTTCCCTATCTTAAAGAATTCATGGATAGGTGGAGGAGTCTACTTTATTTTCACCTTTATGTGTGTATTGAGTTATTGGTTTATCAGCACCCAAATTCCTGAAACCAAGGGTAAAAATACCTATGAAGAAGTTTGGGGAATGCCAATTCCAAGAATAGAATAAATGGGCCAAATTTACCAAAGTTAACTGATTTGGGCTTCGACTTACTCCCTAGAAGTACAATTGAACAGCATCAATTAGTATGAAAGTTAACCATGAAAAACCAAAAAAAAAAAGATTCACAAGTTATTAATCTAGATGAGGGTAGATACCTTTTCAACGCAATTAGCTCCATATAAACATCATGAAGTTAGAACATAATCAGAAGATTCTGTAGCTGAAGTAATATTTATTGGTTGTAACAAAACATCAAGGTTATCTAACTTTATTGCAGCCATCTAGGAGGGAGGAGAAAAGGTTGCAGTCCATCACCTGATCTAAAGTGTTTTTAGGGCTTCCGCCCTCACAATGGCGGGTGTATACACGACCCCTCTTCTATGCACGCGAAAGACTACTCGCTGTTTCCCAATTGGGAATCTCACTATGCACGAACCAGGAGGATTCTCACTCCCGTACTGAAAAATTCTTCACATCAAAAGTCTTCCTTTTTTTTGGTTGTAGGATAATTAATCTATTACATTAGCAATGCCAACCAGATTAACTAAGACCAGAAAGCACAGAGGACACGTTTCTGGTATGTACTAAAGGAATCAACACATGTCATTCATACAAATCAACAAGCTTGTGGGACTTTTAACTGATGTTGGTGGTGGTTGTGAATGGTCATCCGATACATTTTATTCAAGTCATGAAAAACTTTTCAAAGATTCATTTCAACATGGAGAACATTAAGAAGAAGAACTACAGAACGATGAACAACAGCATCAATCCAGTACAATATGAGATGATATGATATGGAGTTTTTTTTAAGTTATAACAATACTAACAAATATAGCCGGTAAGGGTAGAATTGGTAAGCACAGAAAGCATCCTGGTGGTCGTGGTAAGGCTGGTGGTCAACACCATCACAGAACCAACTTGGATAAGTACCATCCAGGTTACTTCGGTAAGGTCGGTATGAGAACTTTCCGTCAACAACGTAACCACTCCTGGAGACCAGAAATCAACTTGGAAAAATTGTGGACTTTAGTCGATTCTGAAAAGAAGGACGAATACTTAAAGAACTCTTCCAAGTCCGCTGCCCCAGTCATTGACACCTTAGCCCACGGTTTCGGTAAGGTCTTAGGTAAGGGTAGATTACCAGAAGTTCCAGTCATCGTCAAGGCCAGATTTGTCTCCAAGTTGGCTGAAGAAAAGATCAGAGCTGTTGGTGGTGTTGTCGAATTGATTGCTTAAACGTGTGGTTTTTTAGGATCTACATTAATAAATATAAATAACTGTACATTTAAAGAACTCAAAGAACAAACTGAATTTTAATTTCTGTTATTCGTAGTAGTATAGGCATCTAAGTAAACTTTGTAATGTTGAAAGAAGAAGCGAACCCAGTGACATCGGCCATGTCTAATATGCTCCATTTCCTATAGTAATTACAGACTCCGTAGTACATTTTCACTAATGTTAGGCTACAAAATTCTTTTCAGTGTAAAATTCTTACCTATGAAATGGTTCATCGAGAACTATGAACACTATGAACATCTACAAAAGTACATGGAATTCAAAACGATAAAAGAAGGTAAAATTTTCAAAGCTGTAAATTGACCCACAAAATAAGTCACTTGCGACTTTCTTTATTATATCACGGTGAAAGCCTGAAGCTTCATCTATTACACAATTCGCCTGTCCCTGGGCGTAGTGTAGTGTAGTGTAGTCTACTTTTGTTTTTTGTCTTAAAGTCTATTGGTTTGTCGCACCTCATGTCACAAAACGTGTCGTATTTATCCTCATTAGTACGCATCTCCATCGCAGCATCCACATTTGTTGACATTTCATGTTCAAAGTTCTACTCAGTCCAAAACACCCCTTCAAATTCATACCCCGACGTTGCCCTTCACCTTTGGTCTTCCCCTCCGTTAGTCGCCATTATACCATGACTAGTGCCACCGACCCAAAATACAGTCCTGCTCCAGATACCACTGAAAATATCTGGAAACCGCAGACTGCAGTTCCAGATCATATCAAGAAGCTCTTGGTACCAAATGGACCAAATCACCAAATCAACTACATCTTGGCATTTTACCAAATCGTCAGACTTCTCAAGACCCAAAAGAGAACCGGCTGGGTGGACCGTGGAATCCCTGTTGAAAGGGTTGAAACTATAAGTGATCACATGTACAGAATGTCCATTATTTGTATGACTATTCCAAATGACAAGATCAATATTGATAGATGTGTAAAGATTGCTTTGATTCATGACATAGCTGAATCTTTAGTTGGAGATATCACTCCTTTCGGTGGTGTTACAAAGAAGGAAAAGCACCGCAGAGAACTTGAATCTATTGAATATTTGGCATCTATTATTAAGCCTTACAATGAAAAGTTTTCCCATGAAATCATTGACCTTTGGTTTGACTACGAAGAAATCCGTACCATTGAAGCCAGATACGTTAAGGATGTCGATAAGCTTGAAATGATTCAACAAGCTTGGGAATATGAACAAGAATTTGGGGCAAAATACGATTTGGCCGAATTTTACCGAAGCAGATCCGCTATTGTTTCTGAAGAAATTGGTGCCATTTGTGACGAAATTATCAGGCAAAGAGAAGATTTTGTCAAACAATTTAAGTAACCTGCTAGAAATTACCTTCCCCTATGTATCTATTACCTTTTGCATTATTTATGTTTCGGATCGATTCTTAGCATTTCAATTCAATATATAAACTTAATCATGTTCTTTTGCAACAATATATCTGTGGTATGCTGGATTATTTCGCTTAAGATATTCTACTATTCGTAGTAATATTTACAATTTTGATTATTTTCAAAATTTGTCAATTATTAAAAAAAATAAAAAAATATTATCCAACAATTGATAATCCAAAGACCATGGATGTGGAGTAAATGTTCAATTTAATCTATTTTCTAATGAGAAATTTTCATTCACCGCTATTGTAGTTCAATTTTGATGTTTGAAGTCATCAAAATTTAATGTAAATTAAACTAGGTATTCGGTGAATTTTTCTTCGAATAAGATTCTCATAGAAATATTAATCGGAGATTGTATTGTATTTTTCGCTGACATTTAGTATAAATTATGGTTAAATCACCGGTCAAAATGGCTTAAGTTAGCTACAACAGCACAATAAAATTACAAAATAACATTGAATAAATTAGAAAAAGACAATCACTAAAATAATTGAAACAGATTTATAAGTCGAATCATTCGACAACCAATAATTTTGATGCAATTTTAATTGCAGAATAGTAATATAGAAAGCTTACTAATAACTTGGGATGATACATTGGTGAGATCACGCGACATCCACGTGCGCACCACTATATCACACCTCTGCTTACAATTATCTAAATATCAATGACCACTGAAACCTCTACCAAGCCCGAAGTGGGTGTATCTGGTCGTAAGATCATCTATGACAAAGACGGAAAGCCGTAAGTACACTGTATCCGAACCGATAGTTCAAAGTCATTACTAACATCCAGATGTCGGACATGTAATACTCTCACAGACTTCCAATTTGCAACTACTGGTATAGCCAAAGCTCCAAAGGTAGCCCCAAAGGCAGCTCCAAAAAAGGCTACCAGTGGATACAGAGATATTCCACCAGATGTCGAAGTGATCGGTAAGTCTTCATGGACTTTATTGCATTCTATTGCTGCCACTTATCCAGAAACTCCCAATTCCAAGCAACAACTGGACATGAAACAATTCTTGAAATTATTTGGTAACTTCTATCCATGTTGGTTTTGTGCAGATGACTTCAAGACATACTTGGGAAAGCATGAACCTAAGGTTGATACTCAAGAAGCTTTTGGTAAGTGGTTATGTGATGCTCACAACGAAGTCAATGTCAAGTTAGGTAAGCCTAAGTTTGATTGTAACTTGTGGAAGCAAAGATGGAGAGACGGATGGGACGAGAAGAAATGATCGTGATCAAACCCAATGTAAATAGTGTAAATAGATGAACGACGAACGTTACATGGGTGGGTGGGTTTCCGTTACCACCCAATTAGAAACCATTAGACAATTAAATACATTTGACATGAAAAATAAAAATAAAAAGAGTTAAGCATTGCCTAACAAAATTGCATTGTTGACCAGAGATCAAATCACTTGGATATTCTGCTATGCCAATCAGTACACCTCAAGTGTACAAGTGTACGGGAACTACTGAAAATCTCACTAACTATCAACTGAATTATTCCACTAATGGTACGGCTGTGCACGTAGCCAGCACAATATCACGTGTGGTATGATTGCTAGTCATAGTTTTCATTTACAGGAACCCCATTCATTGCCCATTTTCAATTCCATTGGTCTATCTCAGCATGTTCTCAGCATTCAGAGGAGGAGCCCTTGCATTCCCAAGAATCTCATCTCAAGTCTCTACTCATTTAAGATTTAACCGTACTTTGTTTAATGGATGGTTTAAGGCATGGCAAACTCAAAGAGTGATTTATCCTCCTAAACCAGAACAATTCACTACCCAAAATCGGATTTTTGAATCTTATATCAGTAATGCAAGTGAACTTCAGGATTATCTCCTTTTTAAGGAACCATTACTCTTGAACTTTACTTATGCTGATTCCAAATCGAATAAAGTAACTCAAGCATTATTTGATGTATTGAGTAGAAAAGAAAAGTACCCTACTGATACTACCGTTAATTTAGTGAATATATTTGCAGACACTCCAGGAGGAAGAGAGTTAATGCTCCAATACGGCGCGGGCAAAATTCCAACCATAGTGTTATTGAAGAAACAAATTCCTGTGGACCGTTTAGTGGTAGACGTTGAACGGTTTGGAGAAGAAGATCTTATTAGATGGTTGAGAACAATCAAATAGGCACAGCCATTTGTCGGTTGTTGAAGATTAATCTCAATTGGCTATATTTGTCCTACTGTTTCAAAAGATAGAAGCATTGGCTTATGAGAGGAGTTACGAGATATCGGATCCGTATCGCATCACACCTCTTTACCTTTTACCTGTCCGTTGGCAACGGTTCTTAATCAAAGAATCGAAACATTCAGGGTCATATTTGGAAAGAAAAAGCACAAGTAGTTTAAAAGAACTTATTTATATTATCAAAAGGAAAAATAAAATGTGAATCTTGTTCCATGTAAAAGAAGGAATATCGGAGTTCATTATATAGATATAACTTTAATATAGGGAGCCAAGAAATCGATTAGCCGTATCTTTTAAGTACCTGCATTAATGGAAAGAATTTGAGGTAACGATACAAAAGTAGGTTAATTCGCAAGGCTAAAAAGATTATGAGTGTTTGACCAATTCTTGTTTAAGTTTTGAGTCGGTGATTGATCAAAATACCCTTAACCAATCATTACTATATTTGTCTTACGAGTTGGGCGCACCCAAAATTCTCGTGATATTCCACTGGTGAGTGGCTTAAGTCTGTAAGGATAAAATTCATGGTCTAATGCTACAATAACTACTGGGTTGATTATCAATCGATATGTCGGTAAACCTTCTCCAGGTTAGTGCGACAAATACCTTTTTTGGCCCGAATTCTTGTGATTATTCCATGAATTTCCATGATGATCTGATGACTAAAACCCATGTCCAAGAAACCATTTTTACACCATAAGAAAGCCAACAACTTGTATATACCCACATTACACTAAGTAGATCCAATACACTCATCTCTACGATTCTCCAGCTTCATTTTGGTGAAAATTCCATCATTTTAGCGAATCATCGCTTGATTTATAACCGCTTAGTAATGCCAAAATTTAGATTACTCAGACATACATAACCTTGTGAATATTTGAGGGTTCCTAGTCATACTTCATTCAAAAGTATTTAAATCTTTGAATATCACCCAAGAATTTCTCAATTTAATTCTACACTATTTTCAAGTCATATATCATCGTTCTAATATCATAGACCTTCATCATGAGCGACATAAAACAACCAAAGCCTATTGATCTCAATATGCCATTGATTTCCCCAGTGTTAACACCTTCACATGCTTCAGACAAACCATGTCCACCTCCAGAAATATCAGATGAAGTAAGGAAGCAGCTTGATATTCCTGATGAGTTACCAGTAGTGAACTGTTTGGCAAGAGCCCGTATTCCTACAACTCATGGACCAGAAATTTTCTTACATTTATATGAGAACAACGTCGACAATAAAGAGCATTTGGCCATCGTTTTCGGTGAAGATATCAGATCAAAGTCCTTATATCGTTACCGTAAAGGTGAATCCCAACAAGACAGAATGACTAGAGGTGCTTATGTTGGACACCTTTTCCCCGGACGTACCGAGGCTGACCGCGATGTGAAGCTTGGAAAAGAGCTTAAGTTTGACACTGACGGTGAACTCATAAAAGAACCAGAAACCACTTACACAGACCCTGCTTTGGTCAGAATACACTCAGAATGTTATACCGGTGAAACCGCTTGGTCCGCTAGATGCGACTGTGGAGAGCAATTCGATGAAGCCGGAAGAATTATGGGTGATAAAGGTCATGGATGTATCGTTTACTTACGTCAAGAAGGTAGAGGTATCGGATTGGGTGAAAAGCTCAAAGCATACAACCTTCAAGATTTAGGTGCTGATACCGTCCAAGCCAACCTTATGTTACATCATCCAGCCGATGGAAGAAACTTTTCATTAGCAACCGCTATTTTGGTTGACTTAGGATTGTCAAACATTAACCTTCTTACTAACAACCCAGACAAGATTGTTGCAGTTGAAGGAAAAAACAGAGAAGTTACCGTTTTGGAAAGAGTTCCTATGGTTCCATTAGCTTGGGCATCAGCTGATGGAATCAGATCAAAAGAAATTGAAGGATATTTATCCACCAAGATTGAAAGAATGGGCCATTTATTGGAAAAGCCTATCAAAATTAATTAGAGTAATTAGGGACAAAAAATGAGTGAATGATCCGCTTGTAGACCAGACTCATAGGGGTTGTGTCTTCTTTTTTAAAAAAAAAAAAAAACTAAAAAAGAAACTAAAAAAAACAACAATAATAGGTGAAGTGGATAAGAGAAAGGAGGCTGTAATCCCCAAACTAGACGATAAATTTGAAAATGATTACAAGTATGGTTCTGATTTTGGATGCTGGTAACTGCAAAAATTAAACAAGAAAAGTATTGCATTATTCACTTAAAGGAAAAAGAGATTAATTCAATAATTGTTGTAGGGACCACGTATATTGCCCATTTCTGAAAGTTTCTTTAAACATTTTTGGGGGAATCAACAATTGATTTGGAGTTTATAATTCATAAGACTTAGCTAATTTTTTAGGATACGAATAATGAAATTAACAGTTTTTTTTAACCAGATTCGTTGCAACCTAGATATTTTCTAGATTGTTTGATGTAGCAAATGTAAGAGGCGTAAAAGCACGATTTATTGGCTCGTTTACAGGAACCCCGGAAGAAATGGGTGCAATAACGAAGTCCGAGCTCAAACGGCTCCGAGACCCTATAATTATAGTTTATAAATGCACTGGAATGCAACAAAGTGTAGGATAAAGAAGAAAAGCCAAGAGAAAATATCAAAAGTATCGTAAAGGAAACCCAACAATAGATTTGGGTTGAAATCACATCAGAAGTATCACAAGTGTCTCAAACATCATAAACTTACAAGAATAGCATCAGTTGTAGTGGTCAAGTTTATTTCAGGTGACATTCACAATATCATGTAACATGTATTGGGGCCCATACTTATTTCAATGGATAACCCCCCACCCTTTACAAGATGCAATGAGGAGTCACCAGACCAAATCAAAAAAAAAATATCAATAAGTTTAGACTCACCAAGAAAATGAGTGCAGGATACATGTTCTCGAACCTCCTAAACCAGTTTTAAAGTTTAGGAAGGTCTGTCCGAAACTGTTTTTTGGAATTAACAATTCCTCTTTCGTATTGTTAGGGTGCTGTGGCTTATTGTGGCACTGAATAACTAAGAGAACAAAATAAATCAATAAACAGATTTTAAAAAAAAAAAAAAATTGGGTAAAAAATCCACGGGTGCAAATGGCCTTCCAGCCGTTCATATCCACCGAAACGGAACCGATTTATACTAAAGAGCGTAGAAACAGCCATGCAGTGCTATATTCGAGACTATGCGAAAAACCCCAGAGATGTTTAATTCTATAAGAAAAACAGCTGGATATCCAGGGTTCAAGCTATCATAATTAAAAAGTATCAAACCCCCAGAATATTCTAGCGCTATTTTTCAGACCCTTTAAATTGTTTTAGGGATGTGAGTGATTCTTTGTCTTGTAAACTCTCAATAGAAAAATGATAGAGAGAACACAGAGACAGTGAGTAACAGAGTGAGTAAAGGAAAAAAAAATATAATTTACGACCTTAACGCCGCGCAACGGCTAGAGATGATTTTCCTATTTCATCCATGAGTCCTACATCTGGAGTCATTAAGGAACTTAGTACTCCGAAATGTTTGCCTTTCTTTTTTTTTTTTATTATTCTGTTTTAATAAATTACCTCGTCTTCAATCAATTCTTAACGGTTTCAACCCCCACAGAATTTTGTATAAAACTCCGCAACTGAACCTCATGTAAATATTTTCCCTACAAAAATTAACTATTCGCACTCCTTTATTTAATCATTTTGACCTCCTTCTAAAAAAGTCTCACACCATAAAAAATCAAAAGATTTATTAATCATATACCCCAGACATCACCAAAGACATATTTAAAAAAAAAATATTGCCTTCCATTCTTTCCACCAAAAGAAATAGCACATCCAATAACAACCAATAATATTATTAAACTCCCTCTTGAGCCGTACCTCTATTATTCCAGGTATAACCCTCTACTGTACTACTTTATCACTATTACAACAGCAGCCAACTGATTAATCATGCCCAAGAGAGAACCACCTGATGAAGATTTCGATCCTCCATTCTTTGAGTTGGTTGGTGAATCGACGCAGGCGGCGAATTCATCTTCAACCACCTCGTTAAACCATGCTAATTCCCATTCTTCTTCAAGTAATGGCTCTGCTGAAAAGAGAAAAAGAGTGGCCAGAGCTTGCGATAACTGTCGTCAGAAAAAGGTCAAATGTGATGGAAAACAACCATGTATTCACTGTACTGTCTATTCCTATAAATGTTCCTATGATCAACCTAATATAAGAAACAAAAGATATAATTCAGTTCCTATCCAGGCACAATCTTCTCCTATGGTCCAAGTCACTGCTGCCGCCGCTGGAACCTCTCAGTTTCATGGAAATAATATGATACCATTTGATTTCTTGAAGTCTTCTGGATCTGTGACATCCTCAAACATGGCCAAGAATCTCATTCAGTGTCAGAATTTATTGAATATTTTACTTCCAAAATTGAACTTGAATTGTTTGGACGAAAACCAACCATTAAATCTCGATTTCGAAAGACTTCAAAAGGCTGTGAATTATGTGGAATCTAAGTACAATGGTGCCGTCAATTTAAGTGAAGTATGTGATATCTATGACAGCGATAGTCCTGTTAGCACACCCCTCAAATCACCTCGTGCTTCATTGACATATATTGATGATTCACCTCACAACCGTGAATTCAAGTTGATTATACCTTCCAAAGAAACCGCCTTAAAACTTATTTATGTTACCTGGTATAAGGCATGTGTATTATTCCGTTTTTATCATAGACCTTCTTTATTAGAAGAAGTGGATTTATTATACTCATTGGATCCTTCTCATTATGGTGACAGACAACAGAAATTCTTACCTTTCTTGTACTCATTATTGGCTTGTGGATCCTTATTCTCCAAAACTAGTGATGGTTCCAATGATATGAATGAAAACCTTGAAGATGATGGCTTCAAATATTTCTTGGAAGCTAGGAAATTGATAGATATAAGTAACGTGGGTGATATTCATTCCATACAAACCATTGTAATGATGATCATGTACTTGCAATGTTCTGCAAGATTATCTACTTGTTACTCTTACATTGGTATAGCCTTAAGATCGGCTTTAAAGGAAGGTTTACATAGAAATTTATCAATCTTCCAACATTCAAAGAGAAAATTGGACCCTATTGAAGTGGATACTAGAAAGAGATTGTTCTATACCATCTATAAAATGGATATTTACATCAACTCTTTACTTGGACTTCCAAGATCTATTCAAGAAGATGAATTCGATCAAGAATTCCCTGAAGAATTGGATGATGAAAATATCACCAGAGATGCTTATCTTTATGATAAACAAAAAGGAGCTTTATCTTCATCTGGTTGTGCTAACCATCACACTAAATTAATGATGATTCTCTCACATATTGTTAAGAAATTATATCCTATCAAAGTGGTGAAAAATACCAACAATATGACACCTGATCACATCCATAGTAAGGTTACTGAATTGGAACTTGAATTAAAACAATGGTTACTGAACCTTCCAAAGGAACTTATGCCAACTGATCCAAATGATCCTAATTCCACAAACCATATACCCGAAAAGTTTATCATGGCCAATTATTATATCCACTTAGCGTTCTTGAATTGTCAAATCATGTTATACCGTCCGTTTATTCACTTTATTAGTAATGGAACCCCTACCAATCAAACTTCAGACCCTAGATCCTTAATCAGAGGTAGGAATTGTATTAAAGTTGCTAGAATGGTGGTAAAATTATCTAATAAAATGATTGATCAAAACTTGTTAGTGGGAACTTATTGGTTCTCCATGTATACCATTTTCTTTTCCATTGCTTGTTTGGTATACTACTTCCATTTTGCTAACTATGGTGATAACAGACCATTAGGAAAACCTGGATTAGGAATTCAAGATGCGAAGAGTACCAACAATGGTATGAATTATGCAGGTGTCTTGTTTGATGATGATCTTAATATTGATATGATCAAAAAAGATATTGAAATCGGAAAGAAAGTATTGGATGTTTTGAAAAACAATTCTAATGCTTCTTTAAGAATTTATAATATTTTAAATGCTTTATTTGAACAACTTAATCGGAAAACAGCAAATTCTTCTAAATCTAGAAATGCTATTCAACTGGAAATGACTAACGGAAACAACGTTTCAGATTATCAATCTAAAAACGTACAAATGACATTTCAAAACTTTAATTCTATAAATGGATTTCAGAGTGAACAACAAGTGTATAATGAACCAAAGAGTATGGATGATTTTCAATTCGATTCACCAATTGATCCATTGGGTAAAATTTCCGATGATGTAATGGGTGGAATTAACAGAAATCCCTTAAGAAAGGTTACTGACAATCCTTATGATATTCCATCTGTTGATTCATCAACATCTCGTTTAAAAGAAACAAACTCTCACGCATCTACTGAATCAGAACAAGTTGATTATCTTCCAGGTGTTTTCGATAAATTAGATGCTCAAATTTTTGGCAGAATTCTTCCACCTTATATGTTGGAGAAAAATGCCCAAACTACAAATAATTCAATTCAGAATTATTTCAAAGAAGGGGATATGCCAAACATGAACCAAGAGGTAAACCATGGTGCGAATCAGGGAATGTCCGATATGGAAATGAATCCAATGTCGTTGGATAACTTATCTAATTTAGATTTAACTACTTTGGATGAGAATAGTGATTTAAAATATTTGGATCCTTTCAGTCTGTAAATGGACTTTATCCTTGAAGTACCAAATACTAATAGTATAGCCTTAAGATTCATTTATGAGCAATAAGCAATCTCCTTATGATCACCTATTTATTTATTTAATGTAAAAATTTATGTAATTAGTTCAATTAATATCTATAGCTTTTTTGAAGCGACTTATAAAGATTTAGATTATTGATATTTTTAAAAAAGTTATAAGAAATGAAAAAATTGGGAAAAAATTCCAATAGGTTATAACAGATGTATATTAAAAATACAGAAAAAAAAAAGTTCCGCCTAAAATCTATTATTATAAGTATAGTTCAAGAACAGAGTATAATGGTTCAAGATGATTTAGGAGAAATTTATCCATAGCCATCAGTTTTCAGTAATTGATGTCTTCACTATCATGACATGGTATATTCTTATAGAATTCGTTTCACTACTTTCAGAATACGTATATTAACCCCAGTAAACAACAGTAACAATCCGGGTAATTTCACATTCCATACTCTAGCCCCCACCTCTATTATACACTTTAATTTTATCTCACTTTCAACCTTTCGCAGCTATTCTGAATCTATTCCAGTGCAGGAATGAAAATTCTATCTCATTTCCTATACAGGTTCATCTTTCATCAAACTCATCAAACTCATCATCATATATCATTCTAAATCATGAGCGATAGAAGAAGATTATTAGGACCTTCTAATACATTTATACCCAGCATTGGTATATCGAGCGAAGAAGGTGCTTCGGTCAAGCCATCTACTTCAACCAGAAAAAACGATGAAATCAGAAAGTTCTTCTTAAAGACTGGACTTATTGAAAATGCAAATGGTTCTGCTTATTTGGAAGCCGGTGGTAATATCGTGCAAGTCCTGGTATTTGGACCAAGACCAATCAGAGGATCTTTCATTGAAAGAGCATCATTTTCTGTCGAGTGCAAGTTCTTACAGCATATAAGTCAACCTAATGAAGACATTTTTAATACATCAGGTGGTGCAAGCTCTAACTCCAATAATGGGTTATACAGAACTGGATTAACCAATATCGAACAAAAGATCTCCTCATACATCGAAACATCCCTTCTTCCATCAGTAATATTGGAGAAGTACCCTAAATCAACTATAGATATGTTCATTACTATTATTTCTGCAGACAACGTTCAAGATAAAGATGATAAAATCACCAATGCTAGTTTACTTAACTTGGTCAACTGGATTGTCAATTGTTCATCTGTGGCCTTAGTCGATTCTGGTATTGAACTTAAAGATATCGTCAGCAGTGGTCAAGTAAGAGTGAATAAGAATGGTATAATATTAGATCCTCAAGAAACTGAAGGTGAAGGTACTGATGGTTTAGTGAGTTTTATGAATTTAAGAAATGATGAAATCGTTGGTTTTTGGATTGAGGGTGATGACGATTTGGACGAAAAGGAAGTTGAAAAGATTATTGAGGGATCAAATGTTATGTCCAAGAAAATACGGGCAAATATCAATTCCTACTTGTTACAGAGTGTAAATGAGGAATAAATAAACACAGGCAAAACAGGCAAACGACTATCTGATGGCCAACTAGTATAAAGAAAAAAAATCATAAGGAAACGACTGCCATATTTAGAAGTTTATGAAGATTGCAAGATGATCCACAAAAGAATCAAAATATGAGACTTGATATAGATAACTGTTTTATTATGATCACTCAGGAAGATGGAGTGCTCAAAAGTGGAACAAAACCAGGGGTTGACCCTTAGAACTCAATAACCTACAACCAATAACAATACAGAGCAAAAGGTAACTTGTTGTCTTAGATGGCTCACACATCTATAGCTAAAATACAAAGAATTATTCGAATAATTAAATCCACGTAAGATAAATTTAAGTATGAAATTATTATGAAGTAACGTTCCTTTCTTCCTACTTCTCTACATTCTACATTGATTAGAATACTAATCTTTTATCTGTAATCTTTTCTCTATTTCGTCACGTTTTCTAGTAATATATACAGCAAATATACCAAAACAACTAATTTTGTAAAATTTTTTTTAAAACACAATCAAATGACTGTTAAAACATCGCCATCATCTTCTCCAATGGTAATATTTTCCTTTAATTGACAACAACTCTTTGTATTAAAAAAGAAAAAAAGTGAGTTGTGTGTCTATAATTCGTCTATAACCTTCTTGTATTGGATCAATTTTGCACTTAATGTCTCAATACTTAACTTGTTTTCATCATTCAAAAATACCTTAGAACTGATTTTGACTCCTGTAGACTTACTGATTATCAAACTTAA
Organism: Suhomyces maxii; assembly: GCA_030574995.1. Classification (NCBI taxonomy): domain Eukaryota; kingdom Fungi; phylum Ascomycota; class Pichiomycetes; order Serinales; family Debaryomycetaceae; genus Suhomyces; species Suhomyces maxii. Next base: position 398,640 of record JAJMGC010000003.1, read on the forward strand.
CAATTCATAAATTTCTAATATGTTATCAGAACCGTTTAATGCATCACTGATTGAATCATGAATAGTTTCCACTTCAAAGATTCTATCAAAAATACTGGATTTAATGGTGTTGGAGAAAGTTTCTAATTGATCGACATTATCAGGAATAGTAATCTTTTCAAACTTAATTTCAAATGGTTCAGAAATATATGCAACATCATGTTTTCCATTCAAATGGTATCTGAATTCATAAATACCTTCTTCCCAGAATAGCTTCTTCTTATCAAAGACAGCATAGCCTTCACTTTCATCACAATTGATCCAACGTCCAGAAGAGGAAACAAGAGTCTTGGTACGAGAATAGGCGGTTTGGATGACTCTGTACAATCCGATCCAGTCAGTAGAAGTGTGAATATCCTTTGGAGATTTCCAAGAGACTTTAATAGGAGAGCCAACATTAACGAATTTAGTTTGAATGGTACCACAATCAGTAGGAGAATTTTGTAAGCCATCAAGTTTCAAAGAATAACCTGAGTTTTCAAAAGTTAAATTTTGGCCTAATTCGACAATATTTTGTCTAGATAATTTGGTAGTGGAGTTTTTTAAATCCTTGATGAATGCGTCTAAAGAATCAGCAATTGAACTACTCTTAGTTCTCTTTCTAACTCTGGTTTCAGTAGATAATCTTTTTTGAATAATATCTGGTATTAAGTGTTTCTTGAAGGTCTTAGTAACACCAGAATCTTCAAAGACTTCTTCACCATAGATATTGATCATGTGTAGTTTTTCAACAAAGTTAATTCTTACGAAATTACTAGCAACCCAAAGTAAAGTAAGAACCATATTTTCATAAGTGGAAATCATAATGAAAACACCCATAACACCACAAACACCAAATATTTGTTCTGGATTGTTGAGGTATCTGTAGACACCAGCTTTAGTCAACAGGGTCATTGATCTTTGGGATTTAGGAATGAAAAAGTCACCGTAGAACCAGCCGAAGTATCCAATCAGGTCAATAATAGAACTATTGATCCAGATTTGAGTAGTAATAGCACTTAAACCAATGAAAATTCTCAAGTAGAACCAATCGTTGAATAAGACAACATTATCACCAATCAAGTATTTGTAAAGATTAAGACCAAATAATGAAGAATAGGTCAAGTTAATAAGAGTATTGTAGAAAATAGACCAGTTATTCAAAGATTTTTCAACTGGAATATCCATAGATAAGTACCATTTGGTGAAAACTTTAGCTTTACTTTGCAAAGTCAATAAAATATTGATGAATAAGGATTCAAATAATTTAATTCCAACTGCAAGGAAGAACAAAGAATTATAACGAATGGAAGGAGTCAAAGAAAGTGGCGATTGTGGACCAGTACCTTGAGCAGCTAAAACAGGAATAACAACACCGTATGTACCTACCAAAATCAAATTAATAAGATCAGAAGATCTCAACCAGTTAAAGTTGTATAAACCAACCAAAGGCTTGACATTATCGAAAGTTTTCAAATCCTTTAATTTTAATAATTTAGCCCAGTTAATCTCATTCTTGGAAGGACCATAGATTTTATCAATATGAGGGTTTTCAATGTAATGCAAAAAGATCATTTGAAGGAAATGACCGAAAATTGCAACAACAAGAACGGTATAAGATTTAGCAATAATTGCAAAACCATAGTAACCAATATAACCGACAGAGTACATTGGATGAGGAACCATTTCAAAGACACCATCAAAGATCAATTCTTCATTATTGATTTGTCTGAAGAAAAAATCACCCCAATACCAAGCATAATCTTTAATAGTATTATGAGCATTGACTTTAACCCAAAGATTAAACAAGATAAGAGCAGAACCAAAAATGAGTCTGGTATAAACGAACCAAGTGGATTGATTATGAATGAATTGATTATTATTATCAATAGAACAAGCAACCACGAGACAAATAAAGGCCACGAAATCCAGCATCAAGATTAAATCAACTACTTTTCTAAAAATTAACCAAGTATTAAATTCAATTGGATAAGAATTTATATCATAATCAGAACCTCTTTGAGATTTTATTTCAGCTCTAAGGAATTTAGCAAGAAAAGTAGATGATTTCCCATCAAATGCACCAGTATTTTTAGCCCAACCAACCACTTTGTTATATTTTGATTGGTTATGAAGTAAATATCCGATACCAAAATTATAAGATAATCTCCAAAATATATAGAGGCCAATAAAGATTTTGATTCTTAAATGATTATCGGAAACAAAATGGAATATCAAAGCATTTGAAGAGAGAATGGCAAGAACTATAAATTCGAAATTAGACTTGCGAATGCTTGGATCAAAAAGTGTTTGAACCATATCATGAGTTTCTGGTACAATAAAGGTTTCACCATCAAAGGTGATTCCTCTATGACCAGAACCTGGAGCAGGAGATGACGCTTTAGCGTCTATTGAATTCAATGAGGGAATGTCCTCAGTTTCTGATAAAGAGGAGGAAATGGACATGATGAGAACTCAAAGACTATAACTCAAACTGAAGGAGAGATGGAAACGGCTGAAAACTTTTGGAATCTTGTGAAGTTTTGAATAATGTGGAGGAAGGGATCTTTTCCCAGAGAGTGGGGGTGAGATGACAAATTCGCAATTTGTCTAAATTCTGGGGTTGAACACAATAAAGAGCGATCAACTAGATCCAACAAACAAGGAGTGAAAAATTGACGGTGGAGATATGTAAAGCCAATTTCTAGAATGTACTACTGTAGTTCAATTACTGTAGATGATTCAGTTCCAGAGTAAAGTTGGGTTTTTCTTGTTTTGGTGTGGAGGTTTTTTGGTTCTATATCACTTCTTTTAATTATACAGACTAATTAATTTAGCAATAGTAATTGTTCTAGGGACCAGCGAGCCAATTGGGGTAGGAGTTTTCGTGGAGCAGGAATTGAAACCAAAATTACCTTATCAAAATTACCTTACTTTTTCCTTTAATAAACAGAGATATATACTGATCTACAGGCTTTGGGGACAATTTATAGAGTTGATCCGCCATAATGACGAAATGTTGGTACCTAGAGTTATTGTCGTGTGGCAGTAGAGAATCACATGCGGTAAAAAATGCATGTGAAAAAAAGGCTCTTACGTTGAGTCCAATAATCTTATCTTCCTAGAGAGAGCAAAATAAATCGGTCTGTTAGCTAACGTGATCTGTGATCCGACAGATCAATTAGACCTCAAGGTTCTTTTAATGCTAGTATGGTAATCGGAATAATCTGGAGACATGAAATTTCAACATAGGGGGTATTTGATAATGTATATACAGGATGTAATTGGTAGTAGATTGATTACAGGGTCTGGGTGGAGGGGCTACAAATTACAACCTGATTATCCAATAGGATCAAGTGTACCCCACCGATAGTCCAACCAGATCTCGTGTGAGGGACTAAATATAGGCATCAAAATTGACCAAGTGAATAAGGGGGTGAGAATGGCCGATGGACCAAATTAACACTTGGACCGAAAAATACCGGCCAGTTACTACATGAAAAAAATAAAATAATTAAATATGATGAATGAAAAATCTTGTCTATCTCTCGTGGTAAACCTCTTGACAAATTGTCTAAGGAAAGACCACAAGATGGTATTTTCAACAAGTACATTATGGGTTCTATCTTGGGTCAATTTGCTGTTCACATCGTTACTTTAGTTTACATCACTCGTGAAATTTACAGATGATTACTCTTCTGGCTACTAGTTGTAAATTTGTACCTTTTAAAATAATATATTATGATCTCTATAAGAATAAATAGCTATGATGCGAGCTAGTGTACAGATAAATGAAGATTTGCTATATGAATGAGTATGAGAAATATGAGCAGCTCAACAAGCTTAGAAACGACGGTTGCTCAATGGGGCATCGTTGGAACCGGTTCTTTGACCACCGTAACCACGACCACCACCACGGCCACGGAATCCACCACGACCACGGCCACCACGGCCACCACCGTATCTGATGTGAGCACCGTAGCTTCTTCTGTCGAATCTTTGTAATTCAGGTGGAATAGTTTGCTTAGCTTCTCTCATAATTCTGATTAAATCACCACCTAACTTGGAGTTACCATCAGTGAAAAGGGAGACAGCAGTACCAGTGGCACCACCTCTACCAGTTCTACCAATTCTGTGAACGTAATCTTCAATGTTACCTGGCATATCGAAGTTAATAACGTAAGTGATACCCTTAACATCTAGAAAAATTGTTAGTATAGTTTCAAAAGAATAATTTGAAGTAGAGAATAATTAAAGATGTAATTAATCATTTCAAAAGTGCTTCGAAAAAAGGAAATCGATCTTAAAATCTTATAAAAAGATATTACTTTTTATATCTAGTTATCGGGAGTTGTGGATACAAAAATGGTAACTACGAATCATATTAGGAGGTTGTGTGTTTATTTAAGTCATATAGAAAAGCATTAATTATTCTACCCGATCCCATACCTTGGCATGTACTACAAGCTCATTTGTCATTTGTGTTGAAAACTCTCTTCTCACCAAGCTTCCACATCAAAACAAGAATATTAACCGAGCCTGTTTAGATCAGATAAAAATATCTCAAAAGGTATATTAAACCCTCATTTGCTTCCCCTAATATGAAAAAAATCACCTCCACCGTAAGGAAACAATCGAACTTCCAGAGTTCAATCTTTTTAATCCTTCGCACTATGACCCTCTTTTATTTTGGTATTATCAGTCTTATTATTTTTTTTTGGAAGGCATTCCATGCCTTGGAATCATTGTTCTGGTTGTCATTAAAAACGAAATGAACCACCATTTCTTTAATGAACAACTAGAATCGATTTCTGCAAAAAAATAACGATTAACTTGATTTTCTCTGAAAAGGAATTGAATCACCAAGTCCTTTTAGTTTTGTAAAAAATAAAAAAAAAAAAAAAAGTCAATCTGAACTCAAAATTTTTAAAACCCATTTGTGCTTTAATGAGACCAGCTCATTTATCCATTGATACACCAAGTATCATAAAAACTCCGTCTAAACCCAATTAGTAAAATCAAAATCCCCCGAACCCAATTTAAAAACCAAAAATAATAAAAATATACATACCAATACCTCTAGCAGCAACATCAGTTGCAACCATAATTGGAGACTTACCAGTCTTGAATTCCTTCAAAACCCAGTCTCTTTCACTTTGTTGTTTATCACCGTGAATGGCTAATGCAGGCCATCCATCAGCTCTTAAGTAACTGGTGATATCGTCACAAGTTCTCTTGGTAGAAGCAAAGACCAAAACCTTAGCTTCCTTGTCAGCAGTAGCAGTTTCTAAGTGCTTGACTAATCTATCACGCTTTTCGTATTCAGTAACAACTTCAACAAGTTGGGTAATAGTGTGAGAAGCAGCTAATTCCAAAGAACCAATGTTGACTTGAATTGGGTCTTCCAAGTAGTCTCTGGTTAAAGCTTGAACTTCCTTTGGCCAAGTAGCAGACCACATCAAGGTTTGACGATCTGGTCTAATTTGGTCAACAATCTTTCTGATTTGTGGTTCGAAACCCATATCTAACATTCTATCGGCTTCATCTAAAACCAAGTAAGTAACTCTCTTCAAGTTAGTCTTACCCATTTCCAACATATCAATCAATCTACCTGGGGTAGCAATGACGATTTCGACACCTCTAGCCAAATCTCTGATTTGTTGACCCTTTGGAGCACCACCATAAACACAGGTGTTTCTAATTCTAGAAGAAGAACCAAACTTGGAACATTCTTGTTGAATTTGAACAGCCAATTCTCTGGTTGGAGCCAAAACCAAAACAATAGGACCGTCACCAGGACTCAATAAAGGTTGAGCATTAATGTGAACAATAGCAGGTAAACAGTAAGATAAAGTCTTACCAGAACCAGTGGCAGCAATACCAATCATATCTCTACCACTTAAAGCCATAGGCCAACCTTGACATTGAATGGCAGTTGGCTTTGGGAAACCTTGAGCCTTGACTTCCTTTAAAACATAATCTGGGAAACCAGCTTCATCGAAATCAGTGATTGGCTTTGGAATATCAGTACCAATAACACTCATTTCATTTTCCTTTCTGAATTCAGCAACTTCTTTATCAGAACGAGCAGCAACCTTTGGGTCTTCAACATAGAAATTCTTTTCGAATTTTGGTAATGAATCAAGATCCCATTCTGGAGTAGATAATTCGACTCTTTCATCGTAACGGCTACCACCACGGCCACCAAAACCACCACGGCCACCACGGCCACCACCACGGCCACCACCGTAACCACCGTTACCGCCACCGTAGCCACCACCACCGTTGTTGTTATTGTTGTAACCGCCGTTGTTGTAGCTTCCTGAACCGTAAGAACCTCCGTTATTGTAGGACATTTTTCTTTAGTATGTGTTTGATAATTTTTATAATGGCGCCCTTGTCAGTATATATAGAGAAAAAAAAAATTTTTGTGAAAAGAAACTGAGAAGAGATGCACTGACTGCCTGATCAGGTAATGAGCGCGCGATGGGCGGGTTTAGGGAGAACCAGCTATGAAGGAGGGAAAGGTCCCGACAATTAGGGCTTTACCAAACATTAGTAGATGTAATTTGGTATTTAGATTTGTGTAGTAGTGACTGTTCAGTTCTGTGATAGTGGCATTTATTAACAGTTGCTACAATTGGTCTATGTCCGGTTATAGAACAGTTGAGTTCATTTCACGCAGATAAGAACCTGTATATACCAAGGAAATGGAGTATGCAATTCAAAATAGTTTCTTTTTTTCTTATTATATAGCCTCGTTTACAGGTAAGACCTGTTCCCCGATATTGGTCTTCTACTGTAGTTACAAAGGTTTGGATTTGGATCCTTCAGGGTTCCGTTCTGTCGCTCTCACTAGGTTGGTCGTTTCTATGTTACATGCAATTTATTGATCATCATTATGGACGTAGTATACAGGGACTGGTAGATACAGTCATGAAATGCTATCCTCATAAGTTAGATTTTGATGTTTTAGTCATTTTGTAAAGGTTAACCTGAGGTTCAGGTTTAAATCTCTTATTGCAACATTATGAATACTTTTGATTCACAATCTCTTTCGTTTTCAACATCTACCTAATTCATTGGTGCCTTCTTTTGTGCCTTGTTGTGAATGGGTGTATTTTATTTCTTACTTAATTTCTTTCTTTAAGCAGTAGTCTTGTAACCTCCAGCTTCTATCTTTTCACTGAACTTTTCTTCAATAACAGTACAGAGTTCTGATAAGTTATCTAAACCTTGGTGTAAGGCTTCAAGAGCAGTTATGTTACCATAGGTTTGGATTCTGATGTTTAACTTGTTTTCGGAAGGGTGAGGAATGGAGTAACCACAGAATTCGACTTCTGGGTTCTTCATGATGATATAACGTAATGCATTACCCAAAGTATGATCTTCATCAACTACTTGGAAGGAAGCAGCAGTTCCATCTTCTGAGGAGCCAGGCAACAACTTGATTTTTTCCAAGTCGTATTCTTGTTCTTGTTCGGCGTTTTCGTCAACCATTGGGACATCTACTTGTTCTTCAGCCATCTTGTATTTCGTGTTGTAGTAATGAGGTAATACTGAAATCTGAAAATTTTAGTCGATGATGAGGGGTAGTGCGCACACCGCATGATAAGGGCAAATCTAAATCCAAAGGTCTAGTGGAAAGTTATTGAAGAGTAAAGTCAGTGAGGAATGTACCGGAGGCATGTTTTAGAAAATCAAAGACATAGGCAATTTGGATTCTTTTATTTTTTTTTTGAATTGTTCTGGTTGTGTACGGTATACTGTAATAATTATACACTTTAGTGAGTAATTACCTCTAGAAACTGAAATACAAATTCTACAAAATGTAATATTGGTGCAGTTATACTTCTAAAAAATAAATAGGTGTTAATGGAGAGTTTTTTATGTGATTTGACTAATTTTTCAACTGATAGTTATATCTTTAGGACATATTAATTAATTCTTATCAATTGACAAAAAAGAAAAAAAGAATACTTCAAAATAACCATAGAACATCCAGTAACTCAATTTCACTAACATCGAGGTCTTGCATCTACCACGCCTCATTTATCAGCCTCCTGATCAATATCCATCAACATTCATCTCTGAAATATGTTAGCCGAATTAGCCTTCGCACGCCTCACTATGGATCACTCGCGTTGTTTACAAACACTCCATTAGTACAAACCACATTAGATACCCACATTCAAAAACTACTTAGGATATCCTTTTTTGCTTCTAGCATTCGTACGAGCCACATTATTTATAGTTCACTTTTTCCATCCGTTTTTTTGCACTCCTTACTTTAGCATTGTCATTATTATCATTATTTCATGGTCGAAGACTTATCACAGCCAGTGTCGGAGTCATATTTCCATTTGTCTCAAGACAATGATTCAGATATCAGTAACACATCATCGATAGAATTTGAAGATGACAATTTCAATCGAATTGGTGATCCAATTACTGAACAGAACACCAAACATGATACGTCCTTCTTGGTACGATTTGCCAAAGAAATCGATAATGATACCCACAAAGAGCCAAATACTGATGCCAGTTCAACTCCAACTAGTTATGAAACCTTCCTGGCTAAAACTAAAAGAAAAGATTTCGATGAAACCAGCAACGAAACAAGAAATGAACTTTATGAACAAAAAGAGAAACAGAATGAGAAAGAAAGAGAAAAGGAGAGGTCCAAAAAGCCGGCCCCAAAAATTGCATCTCCTACTACACCATTGATTTCATCACATTCTACCCCATTAATGGCCAAAAAAGGAATAAATAATATGAAATGGTCCAAATACTCAAAAGATAATTATTTGCCTGATATTGATGAATCTCGGGATGATACAACTGCAAATGATATTGTTAGACCATCTCATAGTAGGAATTTAAGCAAGCATAGTAGAATGAACAGTTATAATGGTGACACTTTTATTCATCAACCAAAATTTTCAATTCAAGAATTTGTGGAAGGAGTTTTACCTGTATTCAGCGAACAGATTAGTGAAAAGGTTAAGGAACAGATTACCGATTTAATGCGTCCCGAACTGCAACCATCGCATTTAGAAGCACCAGAATCTTCCCTAGCATTTAAGAAAGATATATTTATTACTCCTGTCAGAAGTCACAGCGAATCTTTAAGTAATTCTTCTTCTGAAGACGATCTTAGTTTGACTGGTCCAGCACCTTCAAATGAACGTAGAAAGTTCATTGTGAATCATGATGGAAGTATACATACTCAGAAAAATAAAAAGGAACTGAAGAAGGTAGTAGAATCACCGATTACTACTCCTCCACACTCTCAAGAATATTCTGAAGCCAAATTGCAATCATCTAATATTCTTGAAGACGATAAATCAGAAATTGATGCATTAAAAGAGGCCATGGAACAATTAAGACTAGAAAACATGGCATTAAAAAATGATCAAATCACTTTAAAAGAATCTATGGAAAAATTAAAATTAGAGAATTTAGATCTTAAAATCGAATTGAACAGTGTCCAGATGCAATTGGCCCAAAATGACCAACTCAATCAAGAACAAGAGAATTTGAACATCAATCCAGATATCACCCGAAATGACGTGGAAGAGATTGATGTTTCAAAGTATAAGGAATCGATTGATAGATTGACTCGCGATTTGAACCGTGTTCGTTTGGATAAAGAAGAATTAGCAAATGAATTATTATGGTACAAGAGCAATAAAGATTCGCAACGCGAACAAGGGATTCAAGTGGGGAATAATGTGGATACTACCAAGTTACAAAAGCTAGTAGAAGAATTACAATCCCAAATCATCGTATTGAAACAAGAATTGGGTGATAAAAACACTTCACTTACTGAATCTATGGTGGATCCAAGATTTAAAGCCCATTATCAAAAACTTCATTTAAATAAGGTGGACGCATTAACCAAAGTAGAATTGGCCAATATGATTAAAAATCTTATGTTATCACTTTTGATAAGTGATTTTGAGAACTTACCTAATCAAGCATCCAAATATGGAAAATTCATTAAATTATCAATGAAATTCATTGATGAAATTCATGGTGTTGTATATTCTAAACCAACCAATGTTCAACCATCAGGTTACTTGCGTATGCAGGACGAGTGGGCCATAAATAATCTTGAACTGTGTATGCAAGGAATGATAAATAATATGAAGCAAATTGTACCAAATTTGAATATGCTGCAGATGAACAATTGAGGTTAAAAAAATGGATGAAACGTTGCTGCACGTGATAGTGTCACGCGATGGTGTATAGAAAATGAATGATCACAGTTTTGATTATCGGGTGCCGTCGGTGGATGCTGCAACAGTCACCGATATTTTTTAAAATTGGTGAGAATAATGTCTTCCCCTAGTCACGTGATCAACATCACTGCCAATCACCACTAGCAAACGTATTAGTCAACAAGGTCATGTAATTGGTGGCAAATGTAAGCCGAATATATAATATCTATCATCTATACAAACCGTATCATCTATATATTGGAACCGCTTATCCCGTAGTCACCATTATTTTTTTCTTGAAAAGCGTGTGGTCGAATCTTTCTGAAATCTAGTAAGTTCCATCTCTTCTGATTAAATGTCGCTGGCCCTCCCACGACTGCGACATGTTTCCCGACTCATCCAAAACACACTTAACCCCAGAAGCGCAATACAAAACCTATATTTATCAAAACTTTTCTTTTTTTTTGATAGTTAGATCTAATTGTTATCAAAAGTGGTTCACTATCAAAGCAATTACGTAACCACCGATATTTCTTTTGTTAATTCATCCAAACATCATCCAAACACCACGTCACATCGTTTTTCTTGCCATCCATTCCAATTACACATTATCATCACAATACTGTGTATGAGAAACCACCATCACTAATATATAAAATACACACACACAAACACACAAGAAAAAAAATAAAAATAAAATCATAAAAGATATGGGTAAGTCAGCAGTGTCATCAACATCGAGGATACTGAACCATCAACGGCCGACACCGTCGCCTCAATCCTCACAAGTTTCATCAACAGCTAATCCTTTAAATCTTACTCAGGCTACTGGTGATTCTATTCCAGATGACCGCAAGTCACTGAATCAACAACCCAATTTTTTATTCAATTCTGGTCGACAAGACTCCATTGGTACTTTATTGAATAGTTATCAAGCAACTGGCCAGCCAGCAACATATACTTTGAATAACAAGGATTCAAGACAAGTACCACAAGGGGTGGATGCCAATTATCCTGGCTATTATTTGAATCAACAACAGCAACCACATCAACCAGCTCAACAATCGTATCCGCCACCCCAACAATCTCAACAACAGATTCCTCAAACAAGACCAAGAGGTGATAGTATCTTTTTACCACCTCCAATTAATCCTAATTCATCAAATCCATCAAATCCAAATAATTCTGGTCCTCCAAATCCAAATTCTTTTTCCCGTTCAAATAGTATTTTCAGCTCTTTGATCCAAATACCCGGTTCGGGTAAATCTATAAGTGATCAATCAGGAGGTAAAGGTTTCAATAATAGTAATGTTAACTCTGCAGGCGGATACAACAGTGCTACCAATAGACCAAGACAACTTTCAGTATTTCCAAATGGTCAAGAATTTTCCACTGAGGATTTAGAAAATCTTTTGAATAAAGAAAGTCTAGGTAATTTATTAGCAGGTCAACAACTGCAATCTAATAATCCTCAACAACCTGGACAAAGATCAAAATTTGGTTCTATAGACCTTTCTATGTGGAATGATAACAACATACCCGGTGGAAGCATCGGTGGTGCATTCCCAGGGTCTATTAGTGGATTTAATGGAAGTTTAAGTGATTTCATAGCAGGTATGATTTCTAATGGTAGTATTGATTTGAGTAATATGAGTAATGAGCAAAGAAGAGATTCAATCTTGAAAGTAATTAATGATCAACAAAATTTAAGACAATTAAGAGTTCCAAGTGATGGTACTAATGAAAGTAATACTGGTTCGATTTCTACAACTGGTTCTAACTTGGGTGGTACAAAATTACGTGAAGATATTTTTGATAAGAATAAAGATAGAACAATTGCTGACCCTCAAAAGGTAGAATCAAAGTCTCTGGTTTCTTCAAATACTAAAAACAGCAAATTATCAGTTCCTGAAAAATCGCATATGTCTCCAACATCATCGATGTCTTCCAAAAGTTCTGTAAAGTATGATGAACCCCAATCTCCAAAAACATCCCCAAGTATGTATCATGCCAGATTGAATCCTCAGTTACAACAACAACAACAACAACAGGCGACTCAATTCCGTCAACAACAACCTCAACAACCCCAACAACAGCAACAATTTTATAACCAACAAAACCCACAACAAGGAATACCAACTCAGGGGCAAAGGTCTCAAAGACTTTTTCAAGGTTATCAAAATATGTCACCACAGAACCAATACCCATACAATAATTTCCCGAACCAACCATCACCACCAGTAAATGCATTCAATAATAGCTTAGCTCCAAACGTGACCATGCTGAACACAAACCAACAACAACAATCACAGCAACAACCACAGCAAAATTATATGAATCCTCAACAGCAAAACTTCCAACATTATCTTCCGCAAGGCTATCAAAATCCTGCAATGGTCCAACAGCAATTGCAACAACAGCAACCATTACAACAACAAGATCAACAACCACCACAAAAGTTGGACCAACCATTACGTACTGATGACCAAAGTCAAGATAAGAAATCTTCAAGAAGAAAGCGGAAGGCTAACGATACAGTAGTTTCACCATCAGTAAACAAGCAGAGTATCCAAGACAAGAATTTGGTGCCTGCTCAACAATACGTCAAATCGGAAGACGGTAGACCATTATTGGGAGCCACTAAGATTGATCAATTGATGTTGGTTATACAGGCTAGAGAAAAGGGTATCACCAATCAAATTCGGCAAGCACCAGATGGAAGTATCCTAGCTTCACCAGACTTTTCTATTTCTAGAGACAAGGAAGAGCTTGACAATAGTGTTTTACCAGCACCAGTCAGTTTGGTTGGTGGTGTTGATAAACCTACTAAGCAAAGTCCTGGAAAGGAAAGTGATGAAGATGGGGAAGAAGGAAGTAAAAGAAAGAAGCAAAAGAATCAACAATGTCCTTATTGTTTCAAGTACTTTACGCAATCGACCCATTTGGAAGTGCATATCAGATCACATATTGGATACAAGCCATTTGAATGTAATTACTGTCATAAGAAGTTCACTCAAGGAGGAAATCTAAGAACTCATTTGAGATTACATACTGGTGAAAAGCCATTTACTTGTGATGTTTGTAACCGGTCTTTTAGTAGAAAAGGTAATCTAGCAGCTCATAAATTGACTCATGATAACTTGAAGCCTTATGAATGTCATTTGGATGGCTGTGATAAATCATTTACTCAATTGGGTAATTTGAAGTCACATCAAAACAGATTCCATTTGAATACATTGAATGAATTAACCCATAAATTGGCTGAATTGAGTGGAGATGCTTTAAGCAACTTACCAAAGGAAGAGAAAGATTTGTTGCTTTATTTCAAGGATTTGTATAAGAATTCCAACAAGGGTATTCGTGGAAGAGGTAAACAAAATCCACAAAACAACTCACAAGGCGGCGAAAATATTTCTGAATCACCAACGTCAATGGTTTCATCGAATAGTCCTCCAAACATTAATGCGAATAGAAATCAGTTTGAATTTCAACCTCAGGGACAACAACAACAATCAAAACTCCAAACATTACCTCGTCAACAGGTACAACAACAACAACAACAACAACAACAACAACAACAACAACAACAACAAGAAGTTCCCCCGCAATATAACCAGCAACTTAATTTCGAAAATAACGGGTTCAGAGATGCCAACCAATTGAATGGTGGCTTACCATACCAGAATCAGGGTGTATGAGTAAAGGAGCTTTTTTTAACGAATCCAATCGTACTAACATCTTGCTTGTTAGTGTCATGATATGTTTTATAGAGTAGAAAGCATGGATATCAGTGAAAGTGAAGCTGATTTATCTACTATCACTGTCTTTATATGTAACAATGAATAAATAATTACTAACTAAATGTAGGACTAGATGATAAGCAAAGGTATTATGACCAGGAAAAAGAGCAAAGAAATCTAGAAAAAATCCATAAGTCCAAGTAAGACGCTTTGATCACTCCAACCGTTACTATCTATTAATAACTCTTTTTTTTATATACTCTCAATATTCATGTTTGTATTGTTGGTAGTTGCCTTTTCTAATAATAATCTCTATGAGTGCCTTAGTCTGGTGCGCGAAAATTATCAACAGATCATCAAATTACATCACCGCGTGTTAAATCAAAATTATAACATTCCGTACATTCTAAAGGAACCAGCTTGTTCAAGATCACTTTGAAGCTCATCGACAGTTGTGCTCAATATGAATTTTCTTTCCAAGACATTTAGTAGTTTCACAGGAGCTTCCATTCCTTATACTATCAAGGATAAGGTGATAGATCCTACCACCTCAGAACCACTTAACTCAAGAGCTATTTGGACCGTTTATGAGGGGGCCAATCCTAAGACTGATAATTCTCCAGTTACTATCTTTGAATTTAACCTCAAGGATCCGACCAATATTCAAAGAGGTTATGATTTGTTGGCCAGAAATGCATTCAAGAAGCTGAAGCTTATCAAGTTTCCTGGAATCATCAATATCTTAGATTTTATTGAATCTGAAACCAATTTGTATATTATTACTGAACCAGTGCTTCCTTTGATCACTTACTTACAAGATCATACCGATGGAATTTCTAGAGATGCAAAACTCTATGGTATTCATAGCTTAGCTCATACTTTACTGTTCATTAATATGAAAGCAAATTGTCTCCATGGTAATATTAATCTTTATAACTCCATTTATGTTAACCAATCTGGTGATTGGAAAGTATTTGGGTTCGAAATCTTAACCAATTTGACTTCCGATCCAGATCAACCTATCTATAGAGTATCTCGTTCTTTACCTGGATTTGATACTTCTACTGATATGGATCAATTAAGACAATTCCCTATTAAATTCGATTCCTATTACTTTGGATTGATTATTTATACTTTATTAAGTACCACTGACTTCACAAATATTCCAGAAGTAAACGTTGCAAAATTAAATACCCTGAAGATTCCTTCATTTCTTTTATCATCACTTAAGAAACTTTTAAGTCCGAAGCCATCAGTTAGAATTACAATTGAAAAATTCGTTCAAGAAACCGAATCAAACTTTACCCGAAATAATTTAATTATCAATTTCAGTCATCAACTTGAAGAGTTAAAATTCAAAAATGAAGCTGAAAAATTAGATTTCCTCAAAATCGAATTGGCTAATTATATCACTGATAATAATGGTCAAGATGTTGGAAATACTTATCCTAATGGATTCTTGGACTATAAGTTGCTTCCAGAATTGATTGCTCAATATAATAATTTAAACAAAGCTAAAATGCAAAGTTCTGTAAACTCATCCCCGTTGGATGTTCAACAAAGACAAGAAACAATGTCAGTTATCTTGAATTATATTCTTAAATTTGGTGTCAATTTATCTGCTCCCCAATTTAATAAATTAATTAAACCTATCATTCTTGAAACTTTTGCATTAAACGATAGATCAATTCGATTGATCTTATTAAATCATTTACCTAATTTCGAGGGATTTTTAACTGAAACAGAAGTACAACTGAGAATATTTAATCATGTGGTCAGTGGCTTTCAAGATACCAATTTTATGATTAGAGAAACTACTTTAAAATCTATCACCATCATTATCGATAAGGTCTCTGTTAAACAAGTTAATCAAGAACTCTTGAAAATTCTTGCTAAATCTCAAATGGATCCAAAACCTTCTATCAGAGTAAACACTTTAGTGTTAATTATTAAGATCTCTAGTAAGATCTATAAAGCATCAAAGAATAATGTTTTGATTACTGCTTTGTCCAAGTCTTTAAGAGACAGTTTTACACCATGTAAAATGACTGCATTATCAGGATTTGAAAGCTTGAATGCTGAATTTACTTTGGAGGAAATTTGTAGCAAAATTTTGGGACATTTAGCAATTTCCTTAATGGATAAAAAATCGGTCCAAGTAAGAAAGAGATCCAAGGATATTTTTCAATTATACCTTGATCAAGTTGAAAGACATGCTCAATCTTTACCAGATGTTGAAGAAAATACTGAATCTGAAGAAGCACAATTTTTCGAAAAGTATGGACAATCTGAACAACAAGCTTCCACACCAACCGAGAATGCAACTGCTTCTGAAGGTAGTGCTTTCTCATTCGGATGGAATATCATGAACAAATTATCTGCTACTAATGTTGAGGGCCTGATGAACCATGAATTTAATGCATCTACTCCTGATCTTACCAGAACCGTCACTCCAACTTCTGAGCCATTGCCAATTAAAGTGGAAACCAAATGGGTTAAAGATGACAAAGATTTGGTGGATGACTGGGGTCTTGATGAAGACGAATGGGATGGTGATGATGAACCTATTGTTACGAAAACAAAAAAGTTAAATATAGAATCAAAGCCAAAAATGGCTCCAAAACCAAAAAAAAATTCTGGATTGAAATTGGGGGCCAAACCAGAGAGAAAACCTGGCTCCACATTAAAATTAAATTTAACTGTGGATGAAGATGAAGATGATAACTGGGGCGGTGAATGGTGATCTACTTTGATGCCAAGCAATTATTTGTATTGGATCGACTAAACTTTTCTACGGCCAATTTATTTTAAATACACGGCCAATCGATGCTGCCAAAAGCATGGACCACGTATGAGGAGTTAATCATTTTTTGGAGCCTTGCGTAAATGTGCCATTGGTGCCATATGTGATATAATGTTATTCTTGGCACATTAACTATTGATAAGATCGAACAAGAGAGCAGATTTGATAATAAGTATTGACATGTCACGATATAAGCTATAGATTGTTGTATGTTAACCGCACTTATAATTTTATCTGAAGACGGATAAGTATTATTATTACCGAAATGTATTTTAGCATATTTCCTTTATTTGTTGGTTGGATCAAATAGAAGTTTATTTCTATTTGCAGTTCCATCTCAGGGTGGATAAGACAACTCGACAATCTATCTATTTCCAATAGGAAAATAATTTTTGCCAATTTCATATTTGCACTATACGCATTTTGATTTGTCTCAATCACCAAAATCATGGCAGTCTTGCCTTGAGCCACACACCCTATAGAGATAACAAAATGTAACTTTATTTTCTTGTACTTTGACACATGAAATAATATATTGTTTCAGTAAGCGCGCGGCCCAGATATTCTTTGACAGAAACAGGCTCTTCCTTGCAGAAGCTATCAAATAAATTTACGAGGTCCCTGGAACGCTACCCCAACTAAACAGGAGTATGATGGATAGAATAAGAGCTGATTCAAGGGTCATCAAATGATCTTCAGCCTCTTCGAATTTTATATGCGAAGTGTTCACTTTGTGTGGCAGAAGTTCTGATTTGGTTTAGGAGTCGTACGGCCCCATGTGTCATTATGCACGATGGAAAAAATAAGAACGCAAATTCCCCAAATTAGCCAACATACCAAAGGCCTTGATAAGCTCAAACTTCCCACGAATGGCTCTAAGTAATATTTTGGATCACCCAGAGCCCTGGAGCCAGCCTTAGTCTCGTCATTAAATTATGCTTATCCGAAAAGTGGAGTTATCTGCTTATCAACTCTTTATACCTATAAAAATTTGGAGTATAAGTATTCATTTATATCTCGTCAAGTTTCGAGTCCATTATCTCTTCAAGTCTTTGAGCTATTAGTTATCTGCTGGTAACTGTTGCTGCTTTTTATTTTCATTGACTTGCTTTACTGAGTGTCTTGTAATGAGCGAGAAACTCACTACCGTGGTTAGCCCCACCGACCTTCATCAACATGAGGTTAACCTTGAAGCCATGGCTTCAAGGCAACTTTCCATAAGCGAGGTTGGTGTCTCTTTATCTATCAGTCAAAAGGAGTTTGTCTTAAAGAGATTAAACCTTGACGGCCTTGTTGACCCACAAAACTTACCACTTACTGCTACCTTTATGATTGAAAAGGTCGAGAACTTATCTGAAGAAGATGCTGTTAAGATTCTTAATGATGCTATAGCTGAACACGATGGTGATGTTAACATTCCTGGGGAAGAAATGGACCTTTGGATTAATTTGGTTTCTCAAAACCCACACACCACCGTCACTACTAAATTAGAAAAAAATTTCGCAGCCAAAACTGATTATGAAGTCGCTACCGATTCTGCTTCTTCCTTAGAGAAAAGTATTCCTTCAAATCTTTATGAAGTGAGTGATTGGTCTTTACAAGTTAGATTAGAAGCTTGTTTGATTGCTTATCACTCTCCTTACCAAGAAGTTAGAGCTGTTAGTGATCCATTTGATGATCATACTATTCCTGTGGAAACTCTTAGAGTATACATTCTAGGATTGCTTTGGACTGCTATTGGAACTTTTATCAATCAATTTTTCGCCGAGAGAAGACCAAGTATTTCTTTGGATTCTTCTGTGGTTCAATTGTTCCTTTATCCTTCTGGTATTTTTATGCTGTACATTCTTCCAAAATGGAAGTTGAAAATTTTAGGTTGTACTATTGACTTGAATCCAGGTCCATGGACTCATAAGGAGCAAATGTTAGCTACTATCTTCTATTCTGTTTCTGGTGGTAACAGTTATGTTTCATCGAATATTCATGTTCAAAAGATGAGTCAATTTTACGACAATAAATGGGCTGATTTTGGGTACCAAACACTTCTTATCTTGTGTACAAACTTTATGGGTTTTGGTTTCGCTGGTATCATGAGAAAATTCGCAGTCTACCCTATTAAGGCTATTTGGCCAACTATTTTACCAACAGTTGCTCTTAATAAAGCCTTAACACAACCGGAAAGAAAGCAAAATATCAATGGCTGGACAATTTCCAGATATAGATTTTTCTTTACCGTGTTTGCTTCTTCATTCGTCTATTTTTGGATTCCAAACTATCTTTTTGGTGCACTTTCAACCTTTAATTGGATGACTTGGATCGCTCCAAATAATGCCAATCTTGCAGCAATTACTGGTTCAGTAACCGGATTAGGTTTAAATCCTATTCCTAGTTTTGATTGG
The DNA here is from genome assembly GCA_030574995.1 of Suhomyces maxii. Lineage (NCBI taxonomy): Eukaryota > Fungi > Ascomycota > Pichiomycetes > Serinales > Debaryomycetaceae > Suhomyces > Suhomyces maxii. The sequence goes on from JAJMGC010000003.1 coordinate 417,823, forward strand.
AATGTATTGAGTTTTAATGGTGCATTGGTCGTTCCATTCTATTCCCAATTGAACCAATATATTGGGTCACTTATTGCTTTTTTTACTATTGTTGGTGTCTATTATAGTAACTTTAATTGGGCAGGATATATCCCAATTAATACTGCAAGTTTGTATGATAACACTGGTCATAGATATTCTCTTCGTTCTGTCGTTAATGAAAGAACATTATTTGACAAGAAAAAATATGATGCTTATAGTCCTCCATACTATAGTGCTGCCAATTTAGTCCTTTATGGTGCTTTCTTCGCAATTTATCCATTTGCTGTGATTTATGAAGTTGCCATGAACTATCAACCAATGTGGAGTGCATTGAAGGGCCTTAGTACTTCTATCCGTAACTTCAGGAAGTCTACTTATGAAGGCTTTAATGATCCTCATAGTGTTATGATGAGACGCTACAAAGAAGTTCCAGATTGGATTTTCCTCGCGATTTTGGTGGTTTCTATAGTTTTTGCAATCTTGGCAGTTAAGCTTTACCCAGCTGAAACTCCTGTTTGGGCCATTTTCTTTGCAGTGGCTATTAACTTTGTTTTCTTGATTCCATTAACTACCCTTTATGCTACTACAGGTTTTAGTTTTGGTCTTAATGTGTTGGTTGAATTAATTATAGGTTATGCCCTTCCAGGAAATGGTTTGGCATTGAACTTTATTAAGGCTTTGGGTTACAATATTGATGCACAATCTCAAAATTATATCAATGATCAAAAGATGGGTCATTATGTTAAAGTTCCTCCAAGAGCCATGTTTAGATGTCAAATGTTGTCTATGTTGGTGCATTCTTTAATTGGATTGGCTGTGATGAATTTCCAAATTAGTAGTATTAAGGACTATTGTGATCCTCTCAATAGACAGAAGTTTACTTGTCCTAATGCCACTGTTTTCTTTAGTGCATCTATTCAATGGGGTATTATTGGACCTAAAAAGGTGTTTGGTGGTGTTTATCCAATTTTACAATACTGCTTTTTAATTGGAGCTCTTTTGGCTGTTGTTTGTGTCTTTATTAAGAGATATGGACCAAAGAAGTATGTCAAGCATTTCCAACCAACTATTGTTATTGGTGGATTCTTGATTTATGCTCCTTATAATTTGAGTTACTACACTGGTGGACTTTACTTATCTATTGCTTCTATGTGGTACCTTAGAAAGAGATATTCTGCCTTCTGGGAAAAGTATAACTATGTTTTCTCTGGTGCTATGACAGCCGGTGTTGCATTTTCAGGTATTATCATGTTTTTCGCAGTTCAATACCATGATAAGAGTATCGATTGGTGGGGTAACAATGTGCCTTATCTAGGCCTTGATGGTGCAGGCATCGCTAGGTTGAATGCTACAGAAAGTGCCCCAGAAGGATACTTCGGTATAAGAAAGGGTCATTATCCATGAAATTATCACAGAAGGACTTGTTGAACTTTAAAATGCTATTTTGTTCGAATTGTGGGGAAATGAGCGAAAAAAAAAAAAAATAAAAAATTTCCATCATGATGAACAATTTATGATTTGAAACTTTGGCTTGTGGTCTTCTGATAATGATCGAAAAGAAAAGATCGAACTGCGGCGTGCAAATTGTCTCTTGGCCCGGACATTTTAGTTACTAATTGTGTAAGTACTGATTTTAATTTACATTGTTAATGTTTGAAATAAGTGTGTAGTGCTTTATTGGTGGTTCTCATGGGACGGACTTTAATAATAATAAAAAAAAATAAAACTTCTAAAGATGTTGAAACGTCAGATTGTGGTTGGTATCTGAATTTTTGACAGCAGTAGGTACTATGGGTAAGATACCGGATTCCTACTTAGCATCAATTCCACATCGAAGAGAGTGAAATTGATTACTAGTTCCCCCACAAGTAAACATACTAGGCTTGGGCAAAGAGATTCCAGGAAATTTCAATCACCAATGGGCAATCATGATAAGCATGATCATATATCATAAACCACCAAAAAGACGTTGGCCTCTTCCTCCCATCTTGGCTCATCTTGGTTTCATCTTGGCAGAGTGTTGAGATAATGAACCCAGATCACCAAACATACCTGGTGTAGTAGCCACATGTATTTTATGTTTTACGATTGTCCATAGACCAATTTCACCTTTTTGCAGCTTATAATATGTTCTTGACTATTGACCAATTGCAAGCGCGGTGAGAACACGACTGGCTTATCAGCGGCTCTACTGCGAATCTGCCACCAGGGCGATTAGAGCAAATATCATCATGCCATTAAAAATACCTAGACATTGCTACCTAGGCAAGGCGCCATGCAGTACCATCACCCACCAGTACTTTTTTTTTTAGAATAGCTACTGTATACTACTTCCAGATTCTTAATCTAAGTAGTCTAAGAAAAAGTGTTGCATTCAAAAAATCACGAGCATTTGTATTTACTTCTCCACACATTCCCCTCCTGAATAACAATTGAAAATTTCGTTACTGATAAGAGAGCATCCCGGCAGTCCGACACAAAGTAATGGTAACCGCGACATTTTGACATAGAGCCAGACTCCGACTGGTCCACATCATTAGTTCAATTTACCCTTTTTCTAGAGGTCAAAATGCCTCGGATATATGATTACCATCAACCGACATACTCCGAGTGTGACTACAACAACTCTCGGTATATGTTTTTTTTTACTAGACTAATGAGCCGATCCGATTTGGCATCCTCTCATCGCCCTTAACCATTTACCAGATTCCGCCCCTATCAATAGATAAGGGCGTGCGCAAGCACGAAGAAAAATTTATGTAGTGCTTTTTTAGTTTATCACTAAACACCGCCAATAATATATAATCACCGGCTCTAGGCTCACTTTTAATATTCGATCAAATATAAAGAATTTGTTAGTAACAATATAAGCGAAAAAGACGTCGTTATATCTCCGTGAATATCTGAACCATCACCATACCATTATCGTCACCATTATCATTTTCAAATATAGTATTTTATTTACTGTTTGTTCCTTTTGGTCATGATGTCTTTCAATAAGGAGATTGATAATAGTATGAACAAGTTAAGTCTTGTCGATAGACCAGAAACAACGTCTGAAAGGTGTCAAACTACCAGTCCAGATAATTGTGCCTACGTTGTATCGCCTAAGAAATCGTTATTATCGTCATCTTTAGCTGGGGAAAGAGCAGTTTATACTGCGTTTGGTGACCAATCCAGGATATCATCGAACCAGTCTAAAGCACTCTTTTCTCTTGGAGGTGCTGATATCAAATCTTCTGAAGACATCGATATTCCAAATAATTATACTGATGACCATCCTGAACCTGAACTTCTTGCCAGCTCCGTGGGTCATGATATGAATGGAAATCTTATACCCTCATCTTCAACCATTTCATTATTATCTTTAAATAATATGCAAAACGATTTCGACACCCCAATGATAAAAGATTCCGTTACTTCTCCTAATCCACCAGTACCTACATATTTTACCGTTCATAACCAGCAAGTTCCAACCCCCCCACAAGCATTAACCGATAGAAAAAACTCGTATGGAGCCATGACCAGTAGAAACTCAATCACTCATTTAAACCAAATCAGACTTCAACCATACCAAAGATTTACTTCTCCTCCACCTCCAGTGCAACCCCACATGCAACCATTATCACCACAAGTCACCCAAGATTCTTATCATTCAACATCTCAAAGTATACCCATAAATAAAGGTCCTATGATAGTACCCGATTCTCCCAATTTAGATCCTACTTCTTTGGGAGGATCCCCATCTAGGTTTTGGTTATCATCACAAACACCACCAAGGTCTTTAGCCAATTCTACTAGAAACTCAAGAACTTATTTATACCAAATGCAGCATACCCTGAACGCAAGTTCTCAACCACCAACCCCAAGTCAACAAGATACAAATTCAAATTCAAATTCTAATTCAAAATCAAAGCATGTAATGTTTATTCCTTTACAAAAGGATACGCATAATTATACCACCTCCACATTATCAGCCGTATCCAACTCATTGATAAATGGTGACGACTCACCTGAATTGGGTCCAGTACAAACTCCACTTGAAGAACCTCCCATGACACCATTATTCTTGGATAAAAAGTCTATGGATGCAAATGACTCCTACTTTGGAAATTACACCATTCATGGGTCCACGGATGCACCTGCTGAAGCTGATATGACCAATGTAGCTACATTGATAGAAGAGAATGAAATGCAATCACCAAATGAAGACGAAAAAATGACATAGTGAGAATGTGATTCAAACCAATGATTCAAAATCCACACAATAAGAACATTGATTCTATAATTAATAACTTTTTGTATTTGAGGTTTGGCTATTGAATTCGCTATAATATAAATAGGAAAAGTGCCATAATAGAGTATATAGGGATAGTATTTTGCAGGCATAATAGGATACGGTAAAATACTAAAAACGAAGAATTGTAATTCAAATGTTTCAGGATCTCGACATTGAGATTCTATTATATACTTCTTTAATAGTATTTAATAGGCAATCCAACTAATCAATTACTAAAATAATCTATTGAAGATAATCGTTAAATATTATAGAAGCTTAGATAGTTTAGATATATACCAATAGGTGACATTGTATTCAAGAAGGTACAGGATTAGGAACCAAAATAGACTTGTACTTCTGGCTACTATATTTAATCACATATTGTTTCATACTACTTACAAAATGCTACACTTCCTAAAAGATTGCGAAAACCTATAATCTTTAGGGTCTATATAGTTAATTAGTAGATAGTGTAGAGAAAGTATATATGAAAATTATACAATACAGAAGTGTATTAAAATATACTGACAAATATATTGAAACACCTTCATAAATGGATTTACCAGATATTTACGTAAGCCATCTTTTAATTCTCCTTAGTTGTATTTTGTTCCACTTGTAATTTTCTGTTTCTCGTTATCTTTCTATTGAGCTGCGAAACAATACAAACCAGAAGAAGCCGCAGTCTCACTGGAGATTTTGATGGCAAATCACCATGTCTACTTATGAAGGTAAGTGTACCCTCGGCTATAGAAGGAACCATACTAACATCTAGATGATCACAATATAACCAGGACTACCACCAGTAACGGCGGCTCGGCTCATAATCGTACCCACCAAACATTAGCATCAGTTCTTGAGTCTTTTCTTACCCAAGATCAGAGTCCAGATTCTATAGATCGTGAATCATATACCAATGCATTGAGACACTTGAATAGCGAGGAAGGTTCAGCTTTGGCGTTAGAACTCATCAATACTTTACAAGACGGCCCTGAGTTCGGAACGTCCAAATCCAAGGGTGTACCAGCTGAATACTTGGATACTTTGGAAAGAGTGCCTATAAACGAATTAGAAAACAAAGAAACTGCCGATTGCCCAATTTGTACCAATAGATTCATAGATGATGAGTATCCTCTTTTGGTCAAGCTTCCATGTGGTGTACAGCACGGATCTAAAGTCAAGGATCATGTGTTTGACTTGGAGTGCATTGGTCCATGGTTAAGGGTCAACTCCACCTGTCCATTATGTAGATTCGATGTTTTGGAATTGGACAAGAAGAGAAGAGAAAAGATTGAACAAGAGTTAAAAATAGCCCAGGAAGAGGATTCTGAAGAAGAGGAAGAAGGCTGGGACGTTTACGGTTAGTTAAACATTAAACATGTTCAAGATAGTTGAAGTACCAGTAGATGAATGGGTGTTAATGAGATTAGAACGAACGAAAGCGACAAATATGACTCTATAAAGAAAAATAGTTGCCAGATATGTAACTGTGATTATTATAACTACTAGTATATAGTGGTCTTGGACTAGAGTCAAGGCTTAAGGACAATAAACCATAGATATATGAGTGTAGTTGAAGGATTGCTTGATAAATCAAAGTCCACCGAGGCTGCAGTAACTGTTTGACTAAACCATATTCCTTTTATATCAGACTACAATTTCAAGAGTTAGGAATTTCTTGCTTAGTTTTATATTCATTGATATCTACAATGCCAACGATACCAGCAAACGCTTATTGGTCTGGATATCATGATTGGCCCACTATATACACTATTCTTTAAGATATTGCTTGAATGTATCACTTTTCAACAATTCTTGAACCTTGGCAGCGATAGGATCATCGAGGTCTTGGTATGCATCTGGGAACTTGACATCAGATTCGGTCAAGTTATCTAATTGTTGATTAAAGTCTAATCCTTCATAGGTGGTGATAGAACCCTTGTAATCCACATCACTTAAAGCATGTTTGTTGATAAAAGATAACCATAAATCAACCACTTCTGGGTTGGCATCATAAGCTACGATTTCACGATGATAAGTAGTTCTGTGGAAATTTTGTTTAGTCTTGGCTTGAGCAAAAGGAGATTTAATAACAGTATATAATCTCTTTTCAGTCTTTTTGGTGATGACTTTAGAAGTTGGAATACCCAAGTAAAATGCAGCTCTAGCAGCAAATTCAGATGCTCTAATTAAATTATCTTCATCATAACCCTTTAAATTAAGTTGAGCTACTTGATGTCCATGAGTTTGAGGAAGAGTTATTGGTTTATATTTAAGAAGTTCAACGTTTATAGGAATTGGTCTGGAGGTAACTGGATCAACAGTATTAGAGCCCAAAAACTTTGGATCATATTTGAATTCTCCATTCAATAATCCTTCTTGATATATAGATTCTTCAACTTGTTCAGCTTGTTTGGCTTCATTAAATTCTTTAGGACTGAGGAATTTTTTGGAGTTGGTGTCTTTACTGGATTTTTGAACAGCGATTATGGAAGAGGAAAAGTTCCTCTTTATATAGGCCGTAGACCTTAATCTAAGAGCAGTGGGGAACATCTGTTGGTTGACTCAAACTGTAAGTGTTGAAAGAATTTTTTCTATGAGATTCACTTTTGGCTGAAAAGTCACGTGGTACAACTACAGTAGTCTCACTCAGTTTACCAGAAAATTTATCAGATGGCCTTGAGTAAGTTTCGTATCTAAAACAGAGATGGGTAAATCAAGTAAAGATAAAAGAGACATTTACTACCGTCGAGCCAAAGAGGAAGGGTGGCGAGCAAGATCTGCATTCAAGCTTCTTCAGCTCAACGAAGAGTTCCAAATTTTCAATGGGGTCAAAAGAGTAGTGGATCTTTGTGCCGCACCAGGATCATGGTCTCAAGTGTTAAGTAGAGAATTATTTGAAAATCAAAAACAAGCAGATGCTAAGATTGTGGCAGTTGATTTACAACCAATGACTCCTATTGACGGAGTTACTACCATTCAAGCGGATATTACTCATCCAAAAACCCTTCAGAAAATCCTTGAAACTTTTGGTGGTGAACCAGCTGATTTTGTCTGTAGTGATGGAGCACCCGATGTTACTGGATTACATGATCTTGATGAATATATTCAAGCCCAATTGATCTTATCAGCATTACAATTAACTACCTGCATTTTAAAACCAGGAGGTACTTTTGTGGCCAAGATTTTCCGGGGCCGTGATATTGATTTATTATACAGTCAATTAAGTTATTTATTTCAAAGAGTCATTTGTGCTAAGCCAAGGTCTTCCAGAGGTACTTCTCTTGAAGCCTTTGTTGTCTGTTTAGGTTATACTCCAGGTGAGAACTGGCAACCCAAATTAGAACTAAATAAATCCACTGAAGAATTCTTTGAAGGTGCTGGTATAGGAAAGAGTGAAAATTTAGAACATTTGGAATTCCCTGAAGGTGAAGGAAGAATGATTGGTTCCTTTGTTGCCACTGGTGATATTAATGATGTGGATTCCGATGCTACATATAGACCAGGTGAAGCCAAGGACTTGGTTCCTGTCCAAATGCCTACTGCTCCACCATATAAGAAAGCGTTGGAAATGAAGAGAAGAGGTGATTTAGTGCGGAGATGAACGATTTTCAAAAAACGAAAAGAATGGTGTTAAAAGAAAGAAGCCACAGGGTGGTGGTCTAATATGCTGTCTCCATATACCCAAACCAGTTAGTGTGACCTCAATTAAAAATGTATAATAGAACACAAAGAACAGTTATAAATATTCATATAGTAATATATTTAATCTAAATACAAGGATAATAAATCAAAATCAGTAATCATCAACCCCTACAAAGGTCAAGAAGTGACCAATGCATTGAAATTGCCACTCTATATGTATATCTCTTCTTTATGTTGAGTAACCACAATGAGATTCTGGTTGCTCGCTCTTTTTACATGCCGCTTCACAATACAATTTATTCTATTATAACTGTTATACAATCACAATATGAACCCAGTATCAAAAGGCTGAATAAGGTACGGTCCAACAAACCCAATCCCACCAACTATTAATTTACTGGCATTAAGTTTAGTTTTGTGGTTTGGCTTGACCAAGTTCTTCAGCACGTTGGTCACGGTCAGCCTTAGTATCTGGCTTTAAGGTTGGGAACAACAAAACTTCTCTAATGGTGTTAGAGTCAGTCAAGAACATAGCAAGTCTATCAATACCACAACCCCATCCAGCAGTTGGTGGTAAACCATATTCTAAAGCGTTAACGAAGGTTTCATCAACCAATTGAGCTTCGTCATCACCTTGGTCCTTTTGTCTAGCTTGTTCTTCAAATCTTTGTCTTTGGTCAAATGGATCGTTCAATTCGGTGTAAGCGTTACAGATCTCCTTGGTAGCGACGAAAACTTCGAATCTTTCACATAAACCTGGAATCTTTCTGTCTCTCTTAGCCAATGGAGACATCATTTGAGGGTGACCAAAAATGAAGGTTGGGTTAATAGAAGTATCTTCTAATTCACCAACTAATTTGTCCAACATTCTAGCGTTAGTCAATGGAGGAGCACATTCTAACTTGTTGTCCTTCAAGACCTTCTTTAAGAATTCACCAGCTTCAGCAGTGTGTAATTGATCACCAGGTGGGAACTTAACGTTGAAGATTTCTTCTAAACCTTCAATCATGTTAACTCTCTTCCATGGCCTGGAGAAATCTAAAGTCAAAGCTTCACCTTCTGGACCTTCTGGATGGTAGGTAACCTTGTAATCACCAGTAATTTCCTTAACCATTTCAGAGAATAAAGCTTCAGTGGTTTCCATTAAATCGTAGACATCAGAGTATGCTTCATAGAATTCACAAGTAGTGAATTCTGGGTTGTGAGTCATATCAATACCTTCGTTTCTGAATTGTCTACCGATTTCGTAAACTCTGTCCATACCACCAACAACTAATTCCTTAAGGAATAATTCTGGGGCAACTCTCATGAACATATCCATGTTTAAGTCATTGTGATGAGTGATAAAAGGCTTAGCAGTGGCACCACCAGCAATAACATTCATCATTGGAGTTTCAACTTCAATGTAATCTCTTTCATCAAAGAACTTACGCATGTAAGTAATGATTCTAGATCTAACCTTGAATCTGTCTCTAACCGAGTCGTTCATGACTAAATCCAAGTATCTCTTTCTGTAACGAGCTTCTTGATCCTTGAAACCAAAGTGTTCAGTTGGTAACATATGCAAACATGGAGTTAACAATTCAACAGAAGTAGCGAAAACAGAGAGTTCACCATCACCACCCTTTGCTGGAGCGGTTCTACCTGGGTAACCCACAACACCAATGATATCACCTCTTCTAAGGATTTCGTGCATCTTTTCGTAAGCTTCAATAGTAGCAACATCTTGAGCTTGAGCCATAACTTGGACTTGAACACCATCACCCTTTAACACGTAGAACTTCAACTTAGAACCAGATTCTCTCTTGGCCATAATTCTACCAGTAATAGCAACTTCAACATCCTTTAAAGTTTCACCTCTCTTCAAGTGAGAGTACTTGTTAAGGAATTCAGGAATCTTCAAACTACGGTTGAATTTCCATGGGTATGGAACAAAATCACTTTCACCAGCTTCATTGGCTCTTCTTAATTCTTCAATTTGACGGGATCTAATTTCGTAATATTGATTTGGGTTCAAATCAGCCAATTGATCAGACTTCTTGGCTACCTTTGGAGCGCTGGCAGCGGCTTTTTCAGCCTTTTGAGCCTTCTTGGCTTCAACAGCTCTGGCCTTTTGTCTCTTCTTGAGTTCGGTCTTGGAAACTTGTTCCCCAGTGACATCATCGAGGTAAGTCTTTTGGACTTGCTCGGAAATTTGCTTAACTTCTTCAGTCATGTCAGACATTGTAGTATTGGTGGAGATGGAAGTTTGAAGAGGGCGAGAAATTGAAAAAATTTAGACAGTATCCGATGAGTCATGTGATCGCGCTTGAATTAGGTAATGATAAGAGTAATAGTCATAGGTATTGGCGGCTATCATGGGAACTTGAGCAATAATCAGTATCAGGAAAAGGGCCAGAAAAGGGTTGGGGTAAGTAGTAGTCTTTATGTGGAGAATTTGCTCAATTATTTATGGTAATAAATGGGGCTGTTTTGGCTGTTTTATTGCTACTTTTGCCTTGAATTGCCCTATTTCTGGGCAAAAAAATTAGGGCAAAAAGGAGAAATATCCTTCAAATAACCGCAATTCAAATATACCACCTCCATAACCAAGTTTTGCTTTAGTGGTTGCCTTTTATTTGTCCACTCTCATTCTCTATTTTCTATTATTTGGTGCTTCCATTTTTCACCTCGCTTACGTAATCTCTTCCACTCGGTGACAAAATTTTATCATTTTTCATTTTACTAGTACCAACGCAACAATGAGTACCAAAGCAAGGTATGTACTAGCTAAACGGACGATCAGACGTGTCATATAGAAAGAAAAGACTGTGGATTTACGATTCCCCGTTTTTCCTCCCAATTTAACCACATTTTGGCCAGATCACTGCCATCATGAACAACTACAATAGTTAGAACAAGAGAAGATCAAACACGAACATACGATATTTTACAAACAGTATGAAACAGAAACTTCGACTATGGTGGAATCAGAACGTTACAGGCCAGCTGTCTCTATATTTCACGTCACCGAACATGAATTCTTTCTTCAAACAAATGAACTTTTTTTACTAACTATAATAGCAAATATACTCCACCAACTGCTACCTCTATTACGGTACACTCTTCTGTTTTATTGTCTATAGTTAGACATACCTCAGAAAACTACCCATCCCTTTTCTCCGGTTCTCTTCTTGGTTTTGAAGATGATGAAGGTTCCATAGATATCACCCATGCTTACCCATTCCCATACCCAGATCAATACGAAGGTGGATCTTTTAAGTCTAGAAGTGGTGCCAAGTACCAACAAGAAATCTTAGAAAGTTTACAAAACTTAGGTTACGGTGTTGAATTCCAAGGATGGTTCCAATCTACTGTTTCTGGTAACTTTGTTACTTCACAATTGGTTGATGGTTTAGTTCAACAACAATTGACCAACAAGAATGCTTTTATCATTATTCACAACATGTCTTCTATCGGTAAGGAAATCGAACTTCGTGCATTAAGATTATCAGAAAGTTTTGTTACCACTTACTTAGATGGTAAATGGAAATCTCGTGATCTTGAAAACCATAAATTATCTTACCTTAATATTTTCGATGATATTCCAATTAATATTCGTAACCAACACTTGGTTAACCTTTACTTGGCTAACGTTGAAAACCAACCACTCAGTGAAGCTGAATTTGATACTTTGAACTTATCTTCTAACCAAAATGTTACTGCTCAATTATTAGAATCTTTATACAGTCAAGTTGATTCTTATAACTACGATCAAAACAACTTCAACTACTACCAAAGACAACACCAAAAGGAACAATCCAAGATTACCCAATGGAAGCAACAAAGAAAGTTGGAAAACTTGGAAAGAGCCAAGAGAGGAGAAAAGGAATTAGATACCGAAGAATTCAAGACTATCTTCAGATTACCAAACGAACCATCTAGATACAATAACATGTTACACAGTCATGCCATTGATGTTTTGGCTGATGATATTCTTAAGAAGTGTGATGAAGAATTGACCAAGAGTTTCGGTATTGAAAGAAAGCTTACTGCAAACCAATAAACACCAAAAAAAACTAAACTCACAACTTTAAATTCAGTTTGTTGATTTTGGATGCTTTTTTATTTCCCATGGGTTATATGGGTTAGTCCAGTCGATGCTCATGCTTTGTCTTGAACCATCGGGCTGAAATCGTCTCTAGGCATTTAATTAGCGACATTGGGGTTTTGGAACCCGTGTATAGTAATTATACAAGAAAGTAATGGTATTGTAGTATATTTTGGCATGTACAGCGAGAGCATTGTAAATCAACCAAGTTTACACAAGCGCATGCAAGCACTGTTGGATAACATGGTCAATTGTCCAAATGAAGGTATTTCACCGAAATTCTTGAAGTTACACTATTTCATTGAACCAAGCACCATTAATTAAGTTAAAAGGCAATGGTTGTTTTAAGTTACATTAACGACGATCAAGAGGGGTAAAATCTAGAAGAATGTGGTTTAAATCAAAAGATCAGTACTCTGGTCAAGACATTCTAGAAGAGATTCTATATGGTACAGGCTACGTGAAATGTGTTATTGCAACATGATCGATACACATTGCGTACATGCGTCCACTTGCGGCTGTGTCAATCTTGCCCCAAATAATCAAGAAAAGTTCGGTGTGTGCTTTGTATTCTAGACTCTGGTTACCTCTTTTATCTAATTGGAGTTTGATGTGTAATATAAATCTCGCTTGCCAAGAAATATTTGGTCTGCCATTAGGCCACCACAAATAGGTGGATGTATATTTGTATGGCCATTATATCACAGGCACTAATCCGATGTCTCGGATTCTGGTGCTGAAATTAATGTTAGCAATAATGCGAGCCAGTAAATCTATCAAAGGTGCAGAATCCGGGGTAAGAGCACGGACTTGCCCCCAAACGGATTCTTTCCATTAATGATCAAAGAAAAAGTAACAGTTTCACTAATTTGATACAAGCCAAATAAGGTTATTTGATTCATCAAAAGGCTCTCTGGGGTCACGTATTGATGACTTGCTTCGATTAGTTCACGTTTTCTACCATTTTGAGGTACACCGTGGTGATTAAAAATAACCCTTCAATTACTCTAAATTACGACTGCGATTACCCAATCTCCGTTACACTAACGGCTCGAGTTGAGTCCCATCTTTACCATCTATTTTGTTGTTTTTTTTGCACCCAGTACGGCGTTTAGTTTCTCCACAAACACCCGGACTTTAGTATGGTCATCCCGTCAACCGAGCATTCCAAATGACCACACTCACAACTGGCACCTTACCACAGCCAGGAATGTTTTGACAATCCTCTAACCAGTTAACTAGCCCAGTAAGCTTTGAGCCTTTGGTCAAAGCAACTCAAGACTTGCGGACCGAAAAACTTTTGATCCAAACCCCCCCTCTCTGATCCTGATCTTCCAAAGATCAACCGCCCCACTTATTCTTATCAAACAATAGGACATCACGTGACCATCCCATGTCTCACGATTCTAAATCAACCATACATAAGTTTATCATACCCAATTAGTCAGGAGTTAGATCTAAATACTTAAATAATCAATTTCCTACCATTTTTTATCACAGCCTTAAAAAAAATGGGAAGACCAAAAGTATGTATATTAGGAACCAAAGTATAGAGGTGAAGGGAATAGACGATAGGGAGTAGCTTGTTGATGTGGGATGAGCTTGGTACGGCGTGTTGTACTCTCTTTGACAGCGATGATGGTGTACCAGAACAAGAGAACCGTTTGGGGTTGGTGATGAGAGAGCCATCAGTACTGTGGTTGTACAGTACCATAGAAGATGACCCAACCTAGCGAGTGCCGAGGATATCACATTCTGGAGACAGTGGGTTCATGGGTCTCCAAGGTGGTCTTGGCAAATGTTTGCTAAGAGTGAGATAGACGGGTCACATCGAACGAGCCAAACATGGCAGTGGGTATGGTGAACACCAAAAGGGAATCCTCGGATGGCCAGGGAATTTTAGAGAACCAGGAGTGATATGATGGGGTAAGCACTCAGGAAATTCCATCTTCAGGCTATCTATTGTCCCTATGAATACATTTTCCATTCTACATCCAAATCCATATCATAAAAAGATGATTCGTTTTTTTTTTTTTGAAATTCACAACCACAAGACTTACTAGCCTATTCCATAAACTAGCTTATTAATTCATTTCCACATTTTTTGCAATACTAACAGTTCCAGTATATATTACTTGTCAGACACGGAGAATCCGAAGGAAACTGTGATAAATCAGTTAATAGATTTGTTGCAAACCACAAAGTAGCATTGACTTCACAGGGTCATCTGCAAGCATTGGAAGCAGGTCAAGTGCTCAAGAACTTCTTAGAACAACCCAACTTCACAGAAAATAATGATTCACAGTCTATATTGTTCTATACCTCACCATACTTAAGAGCAAGACAAACATGTCATGATATAGTGGAAGGAATTAAGGATGTTAAAGGTGTCAAATATAGTATCAGAGAAGAACCTCGTATGAGAGAACAAGATTTCGGTAATTACCAAAGCACTGCTGAGGAAATGGAAAAAATATGGGAAGAAAGAGCCCATTATGGTCACTTTTTCTATAGAATACCTCATGGTGAAAGTGCAGCCGATGTTTATGATAGGATTTCAAGTTTTAATGAAACCTTATTCAGACAATTCCAACAAGATGATTTCCCAAATGTTTTAGTTTTAGTAACACATGGTATATGGGCCAGAGTATTTTTGATGAAGTGGTTCAGATGGTCTTATGAAGAATTTGAATCATTGAAAAATATCCCTCATTGTCAATATTTAATCATGAAACAAAAACCCGATAGTCGAAAATATGCATTGAAGACAAGATTATTAACCTGGGATGATCTACCAGAAGATGAAATCGATGCTGAAATAACTAAAGAAATTGGAAAGGAAGTTTGTTTTAACACCAAAAATAAATTATTGCATCCTGATGATTTAGATATTACCAGCATTATTGAAGCCCAAAGACTGGCCATCAAACATAACAGAGATAAAAATAGATTGATACAAGAAGCCTTCAACAAAACCATGGGCACCAATGGATCTACCAATGGAGCCCAGAGCCGATTTCAACAGGATAACCAAAGTGAAGTCAACAGTCAAGAGCTGCTTCTTGAGTGAAGAAACTCTACTGAAGTATAGCATAGAACATTTCAAACAACCTTGTGATCACAACAAGTAACGAAAATAAACGTATTTATTATGATACATTGTAGAAAGAGATATTGATATCTTACTTAAAACAATTAAACCTTGTGATTAATTTACGATGGGTGATTTTCATATCATAATAATGTAGTACAATTGTAGCAAAATAGAGTTCCTAAGTATGTTTTGTATAAATGTACCTAGTGTTACCTTAAAATACAAGTTATCAGATATGGGGTATTTTGCTAATTATAGGATACATTTCATTGACTTAAAACCATTCCCAATATTAGTAAAGTTTTAGATGTTACTGAGCAGACCTCCACACGCTTCCCCACTTACCTCACCTCAAGGAAGGACCGGCATGTCAATAAGTTGGGGTAGGAAGTGTTTGGTTCAATTATTACGTAAGTTCCAAATAGTCTTAACCCCATATTACCTGCAAATACGAGTTACAATCGATCCGATCCAAAACCATAATAAAATCAGCCCCACTAGTTATGCTTATGTAATCACAACTGCCTTGATTTTGCCAAATCAAATACCCATTGAATCGAACCCAAAGATTGTCTTTTACACCTAAAGAATTGGCTCCAAATCATTCTCGGTAGTGAGTCGAATCATACGTCATCGAGTGACACAAATCCAATCGTTCCGATCGCATTCTTGCTAATGCAACTTTGATTGTCTAAAAGTTGTCTGTCTATCATACCACCCGGCCCTTCACGTGATTGCAGAAGTGCGTGCGTGCAACGCCCACGGACTTTCGGATCCCGCTATAAAAGCAAAACCACTCGCCCATTAATTTTGAACTATTAGAACCTAAAACACCACATATCAAATAATGTCTCGTCAATTCTTTGTTGGGGGTAACCTCAAGATGAATGGTACCACCAAGACCATCACCGAAATCATGCAAAACTTAAACAACACCGAATTACCATCCAATGTCCAAGTTGTCATTGCTCCACCAGCTCCATACATTGATCTTGCAGTTAAGGAAAACAAGCAAAAGACCGTTGAAATTTCTGCTCAAAACGTCTTCAACAAGTCTGCTGGTGCTTACACAGGTGAAATCTCTCCAAACCAAGTTCTTGACTTAGGTGCCAAGTGGACTTTAACTGGTCACTCTGAAAGAAGAACCATTATCAGAGAATCTGATGAATTGGTTGCTGAAAAGACCAAGTTTGCTTTAGAACAAGGTTTATCTGTTATCTTATGTATCGGTGAAACCTTAGAAGAAAGAAAGGCTGGTATTACTTTACAAGTCTGTTCTAGACATCTTGATGCTGTCGCCAAGATTGTCACTGACTGGACTAACGTTGTCGTTGCTTACGAACCAGTCTGGGCCATTGGTACTGGTTTAGCTGCTACTCCAGAAGATGCTCAACAAACCCACAAGGAAGTTAGAGAACACTTGGCCAATGTCATTGGTGCTGACCAAGCTGCTAAGCTTAGAATCTTATACGGTGGTTCTGTCAACGGCAAGAACGCCAAGGAATTCAAGGACAAGCCAGATGTTGATGGTTTCTTAGTTGGTGGTGCTTCTTTGAAGCCAGAATTCATTGACATCATCAAGTCTAGATTGTAAGAATGATAATGAATAAAAATGTATAAATTATAAATCGAATATATTGTAGTCAATTGTGTTAATTGACCCAAAATTCTACACTATTAAACAGCTATACTTGTAGATGATTGAAAATTATCAAGATATTTGCTATGAGACAATCACATGACGTACCCCGGATCCCGGGGTTCTGCTATAAGCGAGGTCCATCTACCCGGGAGGTCAAGTGCCCTTGGGTTCTATTGCTAGCTACAATAGGTTGAAAAGTTTCGAACTATAGAAATCTGGTGGTTAACTCAGACTGATATATTAACACATAGTGAGCCACGAAGCCGAAAAAGTCCTCGGTCATTTTACTCCTCATAGAATCATAGTGAAATTTGACTGGTATCAAAAAGCGCAATGAGGCAAACATGCCGAACTTTAAGCGAAGTCAAATTGGTGGAACTAACCCATCTGTAAAAAAGAGTGTAATCATTGGAAGCTTTAGAAAGTGGAATTAGCGTTAGTATGATTGATTCTGGGAATAACTTCGGAAATAATAAGATTGTTCAATAATTCATCTCATTCTATATTATAGATTTAAGTAGCTTTGATTGCAATATGCTTTTCACTGGCAACTTTTTCGTAAATTGTACTCAATAAGTGCCAGTACTCTTCTTCCCTTTGGGTCAAGAATATATCAATAGACATATCAGTTTCACCCAAGATCTGTTCTTCACTCAAGTTACGGACAATCTCGGAAACGGTTTCACTCTTACTTTCTTTACCATTAACAAATTCAGAGAATGAAAAATATAATTCTTGGTTGTTCTTCTTGAAGGAACGAATCCAAACCTTTGCTTGGTCTGCCAGTCCACTATAGGAGTGAAGCTTCACAATTAAATCCTTATACTTGCTAACACTATCAAATAAAACACCATGAGCCTTAACACAATGCACAGAAACCTTGGCTTTCAAAGTGTTTGCTAATTCTAACTGCTTTTCAAGCATTTCAACTTGATGCAGCATTTGTACCCTTGTTTGGGTTAACAATGGATTATTTTCTTGCTCTTCTGGACTTCTTGGATCTTCTGCTCCCAAGTAACCGTTAATAGGAACACGAAATGGTTTATCTAAACCAACTTCACCAATACCGTATTCAAGATGTGGATATTTTGCGATGAGCTTCTTGATTTCTTCAATATATTGATCTATGTCCCTTGGATGTGGTAATGCCGCTAACAATTCTGGCAGTGGTGGGGGGTTCATGATGGAGTTATAGTGAGTAGTCTTGAACTCTTCATCGGATAGATCACCTTGTTTCTTGCAAGTATATAAATGCACATACCATGGATGAATACCATAGTATGGGATGACGGAATTGGTGGTTACCTTGGATAACAATTCATCAATAAGTTTAAGATCAGCATGGTAAGTTGTCATAAGGTGAAAAGTGGGGGAATTGATTTGGTTAAGCTTTTCAACTAATGCAGGAATGCTAGCCGAGGTGGAAATCGGCGAGAGATGACAATGATGGTCAACTTGGTATGTTCTGGTACTCATTAGCGATATGATATGATAATTAGTGGTAAAGCAGATAGATGTAGGGAGATAGATATATCTATCGGGAAGTGGCGGCATCTCTGGCGATGGAATTCCTGCATGTGGCCTGGTGGTATCAAGCTGTAGAAACCGATAGAGAGTGATAGAACAACTTGGAGGAGAGGTAAGTTCGGGAGACAAGAAGTGAAGAAAGATTGTTACATTGTTGGCAGATATGCTTGTATATGTTGGTGAAGTCTTTAGTGTTTTTTTTTCTGCATATTATCAGGAGAAATATGGAGGTTGTCCTAGTAACTGGTGTTTTCGCAGCAATTACTGATAAGTACTGTTGTAAAGGATGAGTGAACAACAAAGAGGCACATTCGGCAATACCTAATCGGGCTATACTATTACTCAGCTAAGTAGCTCAGTACACTTTTGGAAGTTACGGAATTGTTAAGGAAGTGACAACTTGCTGAATTACTGATCACTAACGATTATTTAGATCTTTTCGACAAAGAAATAGTGTCCAACGATTCTAATAGTAAAACCCAACTTTATAGTACTGCGGAGGATGAGAAGGAATCATTACCAGATTGGTTTTTCACGTCTACTCCTATTGTAATTGATTTGAATTTGTTGTACTATAAATAATATGAATTTCACGTACCCAACATTATATATAAGCCACTTTTTACCACAGTATTTATTATAAACATTAAATGATCAATTGAAAATTATCATATAGCTTTTAAAAGATTATTTGGGTCCTTGCGGCTTCAAAAAATCATTTCAAGATCTTTAGTGTCCTAACAGTTTTCACTGACTAATAGTATTTACAAACAATATGATGGATGCAATTAACCCAATCAATAATCGTTACTAGCGGACGGAGTAATGGAAAATAAATATCACCAGAAGGATATAAGCGTTATTAGGTTAATGAAGGTTTGACCACAACTACTTTTTTTGTGGTGTAGATCTCTTGCTAGATTTTGTCCGATATTTTTCAGATTGGCTGCGAAACCCCAGACTCAGTCTGCTCGTAAATATCTGTCAATAAAATCCGGCTTTTTCCGACTAAGCAAGACTTACTATTCAAGCTCCTCTATTGTCTCCCGAAAGTTCCTGAGAATGTTTGGTAGAGATCCAGGACAATCTGTGTTCAAAGGGACCACGATTTACACATGTAGATGTTGGGATATTGCTGTATTACTTACCACTGTCATGTGCAATTGGTTAGACTTGGGGTCAAGCTCGGTCAAGCAGTAAACCTTTAATTGAGTAGTTGGAAACCTACATAAAACTGTTGGAGCAAGGTGCCGTCTGCTCCGGTCCCATGTCTATGACGATTGTTTCTAGGCTTTTTAGGAATTGGAAGGTTCATTACGTAACCAACGGTTGTTATACTGTGCGTAAAATGCCGTAAATCGCCGCAACTAAAGACTTCGAGAAGCTCACCACATAAAAATAAAAAGACGTAAAAATATTACAGAACCAAATTAACAACAGACAAAAAAAAAGAAAACTATGCCTCGTTCAACCCTTGTAGTGACACTAATTCTTACCCGCCTACTCGCCTAAAAATCCAATATCTTCACCCTTCTTTATTGGCCAGTTATTGTTGGTTCAGCCTTGCTCATCCCATCACGTGCTGCCCAAGGTGCGCCTTATAAACAAACACGCTCCCCTCCATCCTCCATTTCCCCCATCCCTGTACAGGCCCTATTTTTGCTACAAATCTATCAGTTTTAATCTCTATCCAACTTTATACCATTCGAATGTCCAACCTTACACCGATAACGCTACCCAACTCGGTGCCATTCCCCGTGATTGTGTCATCAATCCTTGTCAATCCCGGTGATACCATTGCTAAACATAAACCAATTATACGGTATAAATATTGGGATTATCAAGACGATCCAAATTCTAAAGAAGAAGTTCCTCCAAAAATACGAGTGGAAAGAATTGGAACTTTTGAAAGTCCGGTTGAAGGTGAGATCCAAAATCTTGGAGTTGCTCTAAATCAAGAAATTAAACATGATAATGAAAGAATATGTACTATTGAAGAACTTTGTACACATGCTGTTCAATATGGTGGACTTTGTGCATTATGTGGTAAAGCAGTAGAAGATGAGAAAGATTACACTGGTTATAATTACGAAGATCGTGCTACTATTAATATGTCATACGATCATAATGATTTGAAAATCAGTTTGGATGAAGCTACAAAAATTGAACATAATACAACCGAAAGATTATCAAAGGATAAGAAATTGATTTTGGTTGTTGATTTAGATCAAACTGTTATTCATGCTACCGTGGATCCAACAGTTGGTGAATGGCAAAAAGATCCATCCAATCCAAATTATCCATTTGTTAAAGATGTACAAACTTTTTGCCTTGAAGAAGAAGTTGTATCACCACCAGGTTGGAATGGGCCAAAATATGCTCCTACAAAGTGCTGGTATTATGTTAAAGTAAGACCTGGACTACCGGAATTTCTTGAAGAGATTTCCAAATTATATGAATTACATATTTATACCATGGCCACCAAAAATTATGCTCTTGCTATAGCCAAAATAATTGACCCTGATGGTAGATATTTTGGTGATAGAATTCTTAGTCGTGATGAAAGTGGTTCATTAACTCATAAAAATTTGAAACGTCTTTTCCCAGTGGACCAATCTATGGTTGTTATCATCGATGATAGAGGTGATGTTTGGAATTGGGAAAGTAATTTAATTAAGGTTGTACCTTATGACTTTTTCGTTGGTACTGGTGATATTAATTCCAGTTTTTTACCCAAGAAAAATGGACAATTAACTGGTCCAATGAAAAAAAGAAAATCAATTGCTAGATTAGAACAAGAATTAGAAGAAAAAGAACTGGCAAAACCTCTTGACAGAAGTAAAATCAAAATTAATAAGAGCAACAATGATGATGATGACGATGGCGACGGCGGTGATGATGCTGATGCTGATGCTGATGATGCTGAAGCATCTGATTCTTCAAACCCAGTGGATCGTATCTTGGAGTTAGGTGGTGGTGAAGATAATACTAATTTATTAATTGAGCAATCTATCACCAGAAACATTTCAATTGAGCAACAACAACATGATAGACCATTGGCCAAATTGCAAGAGCAATTACATAACCAACATCATAATGGTACCAACCTGGATAGCAATTCCAGATCAAGCTCACCAGGATCTTCTGATAAAGAAGATGAAGATGAAGAAGATGAAAATTTACTTTATGATGATGATAATGAGTTGAGTCTTTTAAATACTGTTTTGGTTAATATCCATAGTGAATATTACCATGTTTTAGCAGCTAAAACTCCAAAGGATCCAAGACCAGATTTAACTCAAATCATACCAAGAATGAAATCTACCACATTGAAGGGACTTATTGTATTATTTTCAGGTATTATTCCTTTGGGTGTTAACATTAACAGTGCTGATATTGTTATATGGTGCAAGCAATTTGGTGTTGAGGTGGTTACTGAAGTTTACCCTGAAATCACCCATGTTGTATGTCGTGATCCAACTAATGGTCCAGGGCCTACATTTAAAGCAAGGGTTGCTCGTCAACTTTTACCAAATGTAAAAATTGTTAATCCAGACTGGTTGTTTGCTTGTTTGAGTAATTGGGGTAAAGTTGATGAAAAAGATTATTTGATTCCACAAAATAATCCTGAAGAATGGAAGGTTAATCAAAAGGACATTGACAAGTATCAAAAGGCAGTTGAAAGAAAACTAGAAAAAGATGAAAGCAACAGAGATTATGAATCAGTTCCAATTGAACTGTACGACTTTGATGATGCAAACCAAGAAGTGGATGATTTCCTTGCAGATATCAGTGATGATGAAGTTGAAGATGACGATGAAGAAGTTGTTCACCAAAATCAAAATCCACTTGAACATCAAGATGATGAGGAGGAGGAGGAGGAGGATGAAGATGAAAAGCTTCCAGAAAAATCAGTTGATTCATTCATTAAGGATGCTTATAAAGCTAAAAGAACACTTGATATTGATTCAGATACTGACGAAGTTGGAACTAATGGTAACAAGAAACAAAAGATGGATGAAGAATCCAATAATATTGGAGGAGAGGATTTAGATGAACTTGAACAAGAGTTATTGGACGGTTTTGATGATTTAGAGGAAAACTAAGTTTACTTAGACTCTTCACCTGAAACTACATTGGTTAAGGGATTGTCAGATGCGAATAAACAAGGTTTCGGAATAATTTTAAAATTCCGGTTCAACCTAGATATATACCTAACTTGAAATTGACAGGTGTGCATCAAATGCACCTGTCGGAGATTATGATCATATTTAGCGCAATTGGTCCACAATAAGTCAAGTAATGGATCAAGGGCTATGGTACTATTCACTCAGTAATCGCTAAAATAGAATTGCCATTGCTTTTGGCCGCCTGTGAATTATAGTAAAATGTTGCTGCCCTCTGTGAACCCATTATAGCTAAGGGCCAATTGGCGCTTGCTGACCTGAATTTGGCCCTAAATCAGCTGCATCGGCTTGTGAGGAACCTCATCTGCTGTGGTCAGGAGCACTAGCATCCTTCACGGCTGGATCAGGAGTTTGCACCATCATGTATCAGCGAAACTTTGATCCCTTGAAAAAATATCTGGTGGAAGCGAAGACACACCCCATTTGCCCCACTTGAGTGATTGATATGTATTGTTGTGGCATGGCAAGGTATTGGTGAAGCTTCTTGGTATAACTCCTAAAATAGTCTACCACTAGTGGAATTGCTCAGCCATCTTTATCGGTACTATGACCGAATTTCAATTCACCCCTAGAATATATTTTTACAAAACTATAAACTACAAACTTATAACCACATATAACCACATTACCACAGTGATACTAAGTGTACTAAGTATACAAGTGCAACAGTCAGCTTCACCAACAATACAGATGGCTGGACCAGATGGCGTATCTGGAAATCTATAGTATTAACATTCTCTATGCCAATTGTGCTTTCAAACAATCATATTGTGGGTTATACCCTTGTAACCTCCAAGAACCAATATGATTGGCACTACAACAAAGCCACACTAACTCTCACTCTCCCGCCCCTTAGTATATCGTATCAACAACCATATTTAGCCAGCCATTTTTGTAAGTGCGACCATAATCAGTAGCCTGATCTAGCTATGCACCAGCCATTTTAATTAACGAAACTAACGCACATCAGGGGATCAAGTGGTTACCTGATCTCGGCAAGATCAAATATATAAGAGTACCATGATTCCACTTTAAGTGGAACTGATTTTCCTCAGTCTCAATCATCAATTCATAGACTGCCAAGTCAACTACTTAACTCACCCAGTTTTTTCTTTTTTCATAGTAAAGAAGTCGTTCCAGAGTTTGGTCACCAAAGTCACAGAGGAAAGCGAAAGCACAGAAAACAACCTTTCTGACCTTTCCAATTGAGTTAGGAGAAAAAAAAAATCAGAGGGTAAAGACAAGTGAAATATCAGTCATTGATATCAAATAAAGCCATATTTTCAATCGGCTTTTACAGTTTTCAACGGAAGTTCGGTTTCTCACCTTATCCTCTGTTATAATTAGAAGTTTAACAGAAGAAGGTATTCAAATCACCTACCTTACACAAGCCCAACTTTAATTTAACAAGCCTCCAATCTCCGCATCTGGCATTTCAAGGCACTGATTCTTTTTTTCAGTTGTTTTGAGGGTATTATCATAAGAAGAACTTACGTCATCGGTTGCTTTTAATAGTTCTTTTCACAAGCTTCTTCATCTGCAGGACCCCTTAATTTAGCACCACCATCTATCACTATTATATATAGATTAAGGCATCATCCGGTGAATTCACTCGATAGTCAAAAGAAAAAATCATATTTAACCAGTTAAAGTATCATTACTTCAAATACTTTTTTAACATCAAGCTTCATTTCCACATTATCATAGAAAAATGTTTGCTTTTTTCAGAGGTATCCTTGTGATCCTCACGATTGCAACATGTCTACTTTCAATTTTTGCTATTACTGGTTCTTACGCAAATACTTCATTTCTCACACAAGCTTACTTGATTGATTTCCAAATTAATAATCTTAATCTTTCTGCTATTATCAAAGCATCTGCTTTCCAAAATGAAAAAAATAAAAGATTACTTGCTACCGGCACTGATCTTCCAAATCTTTCAACCAGAAGTACTCTCTCCGATATTGGTGACGCTATTTCTTCTGGCGTAAATCAGCTCGGAGAAGACATCAGCAGTGATGTTGGTGATGCTATTGGAGGTTACTTCAGTAGTGTTGAAGATGTTGTTGACGATATTGTCAACCAATTGGACTACAAGGATTTGGGTTTTTCCGATGTGTACAGTATTGGTTACTGGGGTTATTGTAAAGGTTCTGTTAACAATGACAGTTCTACCTATGATCAACACCTTCGTAGATACTTCAAGCCATTCAACAACAATAAGGTTAACATCACTTGGTGTTCTAAACCAAAGGCTGCTTTCACTTTCGATCCTCTTGATGTTATTAAGGAAGCTTTAAATGAAACTATTCGTACACAAGTTAACACCAAGTTGGAACATGTCCCGACTACCATCAGAAGTGAACTCGAGGTTTTGCTTCAATTCATTAGTTATGACAATTTGGAATTACCACATGATTTACAAAATCAACTTGGCACTCTTCATAACGTTACAAAGGCATCCTTCATTATTCTTTTGATTGTGATTGTCATGAGTTTTATTTCCTTGATTATTCAATTACTAGCGTTTGCCTTATCTCCACACAAGTGTTGCCTTTCGTTCTTAAACTTCCTTTTCCAAGGGTTAATCTTCATCCTTGGTATTGTTACTGCTGTATTGGCCACTGGTGCTTATATGTACACTAGAAACAAGGTTAATGATGAAACTGACAATTATGGTGTCAAGGCATACTTATCGATCAACTTCTACGCATATATCTGGTCTGCTGTTGTTGCATCATTGCTTGTCATTATTTTCAGTTTATTGGGCCACTGTTGTGGATTGTTTGGTACTGGAAGAAAGAGATATAGAGCTGTTGCCCCAGCCCATCATCCTGAAGAACATCATGATCACGAAAAGGGTGACTCTTCCAGTGGGGATGAAGATTAAGGGTTTTATTTCTTGTTTATATGGTTTAATTATATGTTATATTTTCGTAATAACTAGTGTGTAATCTGTGAAACGGCAAGACTGTAAAGCAAAATTAAATTATGGATGTTAGTCATATTGGTAAAGTTTGTAGTGAGTAACTACTATGTATGTGCTGTCTTTCTATACGATATAAAGCAAGTTTTTGCGTTTGGAGTTGACCTTGCAATTGTCTTTGTTGCTCTTCAACAATAGACATGTTAGAGTCAACTGAAAGAGGTTCATTTATTGTGACATTTTTGATTTCATAAGGGCGATTGAAAGAGCGTTCATAGTTAAACAGCCATCATGGATTTGCGCTTTTAGTGTGGTCTATTTGTAGCCTTTTGTCTTTCTGTGGAGGCTAATCACATTCCTAATAATTTTGGTGTAAAACACTCATTTTTCAATTCTTCTTTCTTTAACTGTGCTAGTGGTAGTATCGCACCAGTCGTGTCATCTCAACTCTTTTTGTACACATACACATACACAAACAAATTGAATTCATCACCATACAATGATATGCTCTATCTCTGGAGAACAGGCAGTCAACCCTGTGGTGTCACCCAAATCTGGTGCTGTGTTTGAGAAGAAACACATTGTTGACTATCTTTCAACCATTCCAACCGACCCTATAAGCAATGAACCATTAACAGTTGAAGAGTTGGTTCCTATAAAATCAACAGTCCCATCGATTGTACCACCTATTACAGGGACTTCTATCCCATCATTGTTGTCCACTTTTCAAAATGAATGGGATGCATTGGCCCTTGAAGTTTTTACTTTAAGAAAACAACTCCATACTGCTAGAGAAGAGTTACTGTCGGCCCTTTATCACCAAGATGCTGCTGTAAGAGTGGCCGCTAATGCAATACGAGAAAGAGATGAAGCAAAAGCTGCTTTACAGCAGTTGGCAGCTAATATCGGAGAAGGTAACTTCAACGAGCAAAATGGTAAATCTGCATCTATTCCATCTGATGAAATTGTTCAAGCAAGAGAGGAATTATACCAACTTCATCGTTCCATCAAACCTACATTCCCAGTCAATCCTGAAGCAGAATTAATAATCGAACCGGTTAGAGATATTGGAAAGCCATTTAAAAATGTTACTGCTGTTTGTTTCGACTCCAACTCAAAGCAATATATTATTGCAGGTGATGGAGGAGTTCAAGTGTTTGACTTGAGACTGGACCTGGAACTGGCATTAATCAAATATGATGGTTTGATCACAGCAGTCAATAGTGGAGAATCTGGCCCATTGATTGCATTCGAAGATAAAATAGTTCAAGGAGAATCCGAATGGCCAAACCCTCATGAATTTAAAATCAGTAGCATCATTATTCATCCAAGCTTACGTCAATTATTCTTTTTAGTCACTGAGACTAGCTGGTCCATTAATGGCAATCAAGGACCTTTATACATTTCTCCTGAAAATTCAGACTACAAGTTGACTAGTGGTGATATTCATGTTGATGGTGCTCTTATTGCTTTTGGTAACAATCAAAAACAAGTCCAAATATTTAATACTACTGATGGACAATTAGTGTCTACTATCGAACCAAGCTATAATGAAGTGACTAAGATAAAATTTGCATTAAATGGGTACTGGTTATTGGTTGGATCGCAACAATCTGATGCTAGTTCATTAGATATATTTGACCTTCGGAAAAATATTATTACCCATTCTATCACTTTAGAAGGATTGGTTGATTTTGCCATAGATCCTTCTTCCAGTGTTATTGTTACCTACGATATGAATGGATTGAGTGTACACAGATTCATTAAAAAGGGTAAAAAGTGGCTCGATAGTATTGCCAGCTTAGATATAGAAGGCGATGTTATCAGTGTGAACAATATCAGTAGTCACTCTGACCCAGAATTCGAAAAAGAAAATAGAATTAGTGTGGGGGTAGTGACTGCTAACTCAAAGGTAGAACAATACGAAATAAGAGAGAATTAAATTAGCCTGTATAATATGTATAATATAAGAAATCAATATTAGCCAAAATGAAAAAAAAAAAAAAAAAAAAAAAAAAATAACAAAAAAAAAAAAAAAGAAATTTTTTTTTTTTTTTTTTTTTTTTTTTTTTTTTTTTTTTTTTTTTTTTTTTTTTTTTTTTTTTGGCTATTCATTAGACTGTTAGACTTTGAGGGAACATAGGGATACTATGGGGTACCGGGGATTATTGGCAAAGATTTGCCGTTGCAGTTACCGTTTTAGTTGCGGTAGTGGTACTTAGGAGCTTTACGTAATATGGCTGTGTCATTTTGCCTTCTTCGATATGTCGAAAAATATTTGGCTTTTTGCAGTTTGAATGATGGGTATCGATATGCAAAGACAGGGTTTAAGTGGCAAGGATAGAACAGTTTAGACGACCAAAGAACCCGAAGCAAATGTGACAGTGATGACAGTATGATTCACACCATGAGTACTTGGCAACAAGAAATTCTAGAGCTATTACAAATTGTAGAAGGACCAGTGAAGTGAGCCCTGTAACGGATTAATAGGTCCACTCTTAAATCTGAAATTTGCATTTTCAAGATGAACAGTGCTAGTTTCGCGAGATCAGACATCCTAAAGAACAAAGCAACGATCAAAAGAATCGAAATCACTGGGAATGTTCGTAAGTTCATCATGGCGGAATTTTCAAAACTTGGAAGCGCTTTTGGGGGTCTGTTACCAAGTAGATATTACTAAGTGGGATTTATCACGAATCAATTATTGCATGTGTTACTTTTAATTTCCGTCAATAATATTGACCACTAATTTCCATGGTTTACGTGTACCAAAACTAGTATCTTTCTCACTCTGGTAGTGTAGTATCAAATCTAAACTATCTTCCCGTTCAAGAGCCATTGTCTGGTACTCATGTGGAAAATAAATTCCGAAATCTTCGGGATAATGTGAAATAGGTTAGTTCTGGTAAAGAAATGATCGGAGTGTAGAATGGCCCGCCTGGCTTCAGTTCCAGTTGTAGATAAATGTTGGTATATCGGTGGTTGACTCGTTGCTTTTTTTTTTTCTATAATAAAATTCAGTGTTCAATCAATAATCTACAAAAATTGTTGCTGGAAATCAGACGAACCTGCTAACTCTAATTTGGATGATCCCATTCATTCTGGTTTATCCACTATTTTTCACCTTTATTTTAATTGCTTACTGGTCCCAAATCAGATTTACTTTTTGGGTTTGGTTGGCGTACATTTGCGACAGATTTTTCAACACAGGTAGGACAATATTTTTGTATGGACAAAGAGCCTTGTTCAAAGTTTAAGACACGACTAGGAAACCTGTAAATCATATATGATAATGTTGACCATATTAAAATAAAGTTAACTCAGATTGCTTAATAACTGTAGTTAAATTATTGACTGCCGCTAATTAATTTTCCGTTTCCGTAAGTATTTCGTCACTGTCTCTACTTGTTTTTTTAAGTAGAAGGGGGGGTCGGCTCCTCTACAAGTTGCTCACAACTAAGAGTATTATGGCATCATAAGATAGCAATAGTCATGAAGCGTATTTGTGACTTTTTTAAAATGATTTTCTTTCTTCCCTTTCGGCCTTTCCATCACTTTCCCGTGGGTACCTTTCGTATCTTTCGTGCCACTGTCTTACGAAAAATTATTCTTTAAAGTACAGTGCCACAACATCCTATGAGAGTTATGAATATCAAACTGGTACATATTATTGGATCTTGATAATCTTGTTAAGTATTTTGCCCATTAAATTTTCGGTGGTACAGTTTAGTTTTAGTACCTGCTGTTGGAAAGAAATTAACATAGTCATATTGTAGATAAGGAAGATGTTTGCAGCTTGCAGGTTTCTTGTCTAGGTTACGACGATTACAGCTAATTCATGAGAGACCCCAATATCAACCTGCAAGATATTACCCTGTGAGTTTGCATCAACCGCACTTTAAATCCACTTTTGTCGAAATATTGTAAAACATGGAGGAAACTAGATCCTAAAGACAATACTATGGCCTTAAGGTGACCCCCAATCAATATGCCAGCACTTCCCGATGACATTGACAAATTAAAGGCCCCTTTTATTAAGCGACACACAGACGTATGTTTTGGGGTCAAGTATTGGTTAATTAAGTTAACATTACGAAGTTTGGTTGAAAATTTGCACCTATAACAAGACCATCTACACATCAGTTACACATTAAGCACACCACCATCCCAAATCAGAGGAATTGCCCTCTTTTTAATGCACTGTACTAATTGGCAAAATTGAAACAAGAGTAGGTTGCTTGCTTCAGTTTATGTTTATGTCTCTCCTAATTTGATAAGTACTACTCTAAATGAGTACAATATTAGAAGTTCCAAAAATTTCAGTACAACAACACTTCAGATCATTACACAGCTATTATAGAGCCAAAAATATGTGGGCTGATTGGCTCTCTTTCTCGCCTCTCTGCTTTCTCCCATCACAAACATTTTTACCATGATCAATTGAAAAGTATGGGGTCTTTGGTTACATTATTACGTAATCAATGATACTTTATCGTTTGACTAGTTGAGATTACACTCACTACATATTAAAACTTACCTACTTACCTACCTAATCC
The DNA here is from genome assembly GCA_030574995.1 of Suhomyces maxii. NCBI lineage: Eukaryota > Fungi > Ascomycota > Pichiomycetes > Serinales > Debaryomycetaceae > Suhomyces > Suhomyces maxii. Next base: position 447,790 of record JAJMGC010000003.1, read on the forward strand.
GCTTGTTGGTTCCATATGAGTGGCTCAATTGTCAGAGCCCTTAACTGGGATGAAGGCTATGAACAGCAGTTCTTTGCTGTTAACCCCATTGGAGATGAAGTAATTCTATATCAAACAAACCATCAAGATCCTGGAATTGACTCCGACGAGTTAGTCAAAATTAAGAGTCGGTCTGGATTCGAAAACATTCAATGTTCATCATATTCATCGGTTGTTCGAGGAATTGCTGGTGTGGGTACCATCAGCGGTAATGTATCGATTTTTGATATTCTTACCCCAACATCATCAATACTTAAGCTTAGACCCAAGCAAAGCAGACCATGTAATGCAATTTCCTTCAATAATAAGAATTTGGTGGCTGCTGGCTTCGATAAGGGTCGTCAAGATAACTCTCTTCAAATCTGGAACATTGAGCATTACTCTCGGACCAGTACTAATGATCATATAAAACGTCCTGTCAACACATATGTACCCAATGAAGCCATATTATCCACCATATTCTATCCAGAACACGAAAGCAATTTGGTATGTGGCTCGTATAAATTTCTCCGTGAGATAGATTTACGTCTGGATCAACCTGTGTTCCAAATGGCTTCTAAATATACCTTAGGATTAACTGTGGATCCATTCCAATCCCACTATTTCCAGTCATTTAGTGAAGATGGTTCATTAGCAGTATGGGATAGAAGACGTTTAACTGCACGCTCAAAGAGTGGTTTACCTGGTACAAATGTGATTTCTGAATCTCCAGTTCTTCAATTCAATAAGTTGTTAAGTGATGCTTCATCCAGAAAGAACCAAAACCCTTGTGTACGGTACTCCAGCATAAGAAAAGGAGAATTCCTGGCGGTTTTCAATGGTGATTTGATCAGAAGATGGCATACGGGTATCGTACCTTCTGCAAGTACCCTGGGTGAACCATACAAGACTAGAAAAGACCTTACAGTACTACAAAGCTTGAAACAACAATCTTCACAACTATATAAGCAAAATGAGGAGTCACTTTTTGTTTCATTTGTTTTGGATGTGAAGACGGATTATGAAAGGGTTGTCTCTTTCGATTATGCTCCTGATTTATCTTCTAATACATCCACCAACTTCGTCTGTATGAGACAATCAGGATCGGTCTTTAAAATGCCAGCAGTTGAATCTATTGAATCCATAGATTTTAACTCTTATAATGAATTTGTGATTACTGGTTCTGAAGGTACATTAACCAATTTTATGAATGATGAATTTGAAAAGAAAAAGCCTCCACGGGAGCAATTGAATGCAGCAAAGATCCACGATTTAACAATATCAGGAGACTTGAGAAAATACAGTCGAACTGGCTCTTCAGAAGATGTAGATTCTATGATTGATGAAATGAGTGTGCTTGCTAACAAGGATCTTATTGATAATAATTACAATGATGAATTTGAGGAAGATTTCATCCCTCTTGATAAATTCCTTGATGCAACTGATGTGGTCAGTAACGATATCTGTACCACAATCCGTAAAAGAGCTAAAAATGGATATGGGGTAGACTCAGATAAGAATGTCCAAGTCTTGGAAGAAATGAATTTCCTTGATAACCAACTCTTTTTGAGAAATACTTGGAAATGGTTATCATTAGCAAAGAAATCATTAGACAAAGGAACAATGATTTCCAAGGGACTTGATTTGGGTTACCAAGGTGTCCTTGGTATTTGGAAAGGAATAGAAGAACTTGAAGGACAGAATAGAACAACAGGTGGTAAAGACGCTTCAGAACCTGTCACAGATAATTGGTTTTCATATGCTGTCAAATCTATTGTATCCTCTAAAGGTACCAAAACTGCAGGTATTACTATTCCAAGTAATAGCGAAAGAAAGGCACAAAGAAAATTATGTCTAATTGTTTCTGGGTGGTATTTAACCGATGCAGAATTCGAAGAAAAACTTCAAATTTTAATCTCTTTAGGCTATACCGAAAAAGCAGCTGGTTGGGCTGTTTTCCATGGAGATATTGCTAAAGCAATTGACATTTTAGCTAACGCTAAAAAAGAAAGATTAAGAATCATGTCAACAGCTGTTGCTGGTTACTTGGCGTACAAAGACTCTAATGTGAACAGTCCATGGAAAGATCAATGTCGTAAAATGGCATCTGAGTTAGATGATCCATACCTTCGGGCTATTTTTGCATTTATTGCTGATAATGATTGGTGGGATGTCTTGGATGAACATTCACTTCCATTAAGAGAAAGATTGGGAGTTGCATTAAGATTCTTATCTGATAAAGATCTAAATGTTTACTTGAACAGAGTTGCTGATACTGTTGTTTCCAAGGGAGAACTTGAAGGTTTGATTTTAACCGGTATAACTCCAAGAGGTATTGATTTATTGCAAAGCTTCGTGGATAGAACTAGTGATGTTCAAACTGCAGCTTTGATTTCAGCATTTGCGTGCCCAAGATATTTTGCTGATGATAGAGTTAAGCATTGGGTTCACTGTTATCGTACTTTATTGGATAGTTGGGGTTTCTTTAGTGTTAGAGCAAAATTTGATGTGGCAAGAACCAAGCTTTCAAAGAATTATTCTGGCCATCCGACTATCAAAGCAACTCCAAAACAAGTTTATCTACAATGTATTAGATGCAATAAGAATATATCTAAGCCAAAATCAGGGGCATTTGTCAATAATACTCAAGTTCTTTTGAAACAATTCAACAAGATGAGTATAAATAAAGATATAAATCAAGATATTCATGCATGTCCACATTGTGGAGCTCCGTTGCCTAGATGTTCTATCTGTCTTTTGTCACAAGGTAGTCCATTACCTTTAGAACCATCAGAAAGACTTCCAGAAACAAATATGAGTGCCAAAATTGAGAACAGGTTTATGGAGTGGTTTACTTTCTGCTTGAGTTGCAATCATGGATCACATTCTCATCATGCTGAAGAATGGTTTTCTAAGCATTATGTGTGTCCAGTACCTGATTGTAATTGTAGATGTAACAGCAAGTGAAGAACTTCCATGAACATTGACATTTACTCGCAACTCAGTTGACCTGAGTAGCTTGTTGTGGATACACAACTCATAACAAGACATCTCAATACATAACTAGTATAGACCTCACATCAACCTCTAAAGGATGAAAAGGGTTTTGTAACATAAATAATAGTCTCATATAGATCAATTAATTCTAAAAAGTATTTGTGCATTATTTCTTATAACTTCTTTTGGTTGCAACTATTTTGAAGCAAAATCCAATAAACACTATACACAGAAGGGACATAGAATTGACGCATGTCTATAATCAAGACTTATTAAAATTGGACGCTGGACTGAGAGGTGAATACTCTGGTTAATGTCTAGTTGTTGTGCGATGATGATATTGAGAAGGAATTACCGGTTTCATTTGATAAAAGTGACTTCAGTTGGCGGGAATATCAAAATTCTTTAGAATTCTAATAGAAAAGTCGTCTTGAAATGGAATTGAGTGACTTTGGGGCGTTTTTTTTTGTATTATGAGGGCTGGAACATCATAAATGGTTGCGAAAAATATACAAATTATCCGAAATTCCCGCCAGCAGAAGATTTTCCGATTTGAAACTACCATAAAGAGTCTAAGCCGATTACTGTATAAAGGATGTCGTAATATGTCGGTTGTAACGGATGACCTCTTTAGTTGTTAGTTTCTATTTTTAATTATTGCATAGACATCACAAAAAGTACGTTAGTAAATATGACAGAATTGCCTGCAAAAATAATATCAGTATATTGTACTGGGCAGGAATATTTCTAGTGAGTTAACAAAGAAAGCGCCTAATAATAGGTGAGTTTTGCTATTGATGATGTTTCGTAGTTGACTCGCACCAGTTCTAAGTATAGATCATCAAACAAACGTGAAAAATCCGATCAAACTAGATAAAATACATGGACGAACTGGTTCCAAGTATGGGATGGCTAGTGATTAAGAAGACAGCGTAGGCAAGGTAGATTATGGTCAAGCTACAGAGCATGAGCATACCAAAAATAACTCTAGTACCATCATGCTCCAACCGAGAGGTATAATAATAATCAGGCACCCACCGCAAATCACTCAGTCCAAGAAAAGCCAAACAAATCGGGAAACTGTCAGATCTGACCACATCAAACGGGTATTTGCCATTTATTAAAGTAGGGAGTTCATCAAATCACGCTGTTTGTTGCTATGGCTTTAGCTTCTTCGTAATCTTTATTTGGGTTATTAGCTTATTCTACGCATATAACACGCTCGTGATCCTTCGCTCGCATAGCCACTAATGACCCATCAAAGGCATACTTGATTAAAAAAAACCACCTCGGAATAAATATCACCAAATTGACCACTTGATTCTATTACCGATCCCTCTGGTGTCACAACCAAATACTGGTGACATTGACCAATTCCTATCAACTGGATGTCTCTGTTTTGCTCTCACCAATACACCCATAAAAACCATCCCCCTTTGTTTAATTACCAGTGGATCAAGCGGCTGCAAATTGAGCCCTGATTGCAACTCACGACTCTGTCCTAAATGGGAAAATCCCGTCCAGTTCTCCTCTATTTTTCTCTTTGGTCAATCATCAGAGTTAATCACACATGATGGAGGCTTCTTTGGCTGCACTACTTTTTTTTTTTCTTCTTCTTCCTCTCCTGCTCTTTTGAACAAAGTTGCCCCCTTGTATTTGTCTATTTTCCACCACATCCCCGCCCCAATGCTGACCAGAGCTTTTTTGAACCTTTAAATTCACGTGATCAGTCCTCGTCAACAACCCTTAAGAAAAAAATTAACAACAAACCACAACTTAACTCCAGCGCTAAATATCGAAATCTGGGACTGTTCACTAGCTCAAAGAACTTGGTATACCGTTCTTCGAGAGCATCACATTTACATTCGCTAGAATCTCTTTTCACCTGGCGAACCTCACCTGTTTGGCCCCCCAGATCACCCAATTAATTTACCTTAGATCAAAAAGATCGCCACAAAGGGTAAAATTCCACTACAATAGATAACGGTGGCCTGAAGGAGCCCAATTTTTTTAAGAGATTTAGTCCTGAATACTTATCAACCCATCGTATTATCCCCACCAACAACTATCCCACTTCCCTTTTTTTTTTGGTTTCTACCATCATTGATATCTTCTTGTTGTTTTAACCATGTCTGATTCTGTCTTAGATGATATCAAAGGCAAAATTGATAGAGAACGTAAACTCATTCAGGGTTTCCAAGCATTAAAGAAGAACACTACCAATGCTGAAGTCATTCAAAGATGTAATACTCAAATCAGAGAAACCCAAAGTAATATAGATTATCTTACTGAAACTTTAGCTAAAGTGACATTACAGAGGCAAAACAATGAACCTGGATCACCAGAGAAAAATGGTGGATCTACCACTTCTAGTGGTTCTACAAACGAACCAAAACCAGTTTATTCGAGATTTGATTTGATTAAATATGATTGTCCCTCTTTAGGTCATAAGATCCAACATATGTTACAACAACTTCAATTCAAATTACAAGTTGAAAATCAATATCGTGAAGCCAATGAAAAAATCTCCCATTTATACTTGATGGATGGTGATAAGTCTTCAAGTAATGCTGCCGAAGGCGGTCGTTTGGAATCCGATCAAAGAATTCAATTATTGAATAAGGCTTTAAGAAAGTACCAAAATATGCATATTAATTATGAAGATATTACCAAAGATTTCGAAATCATGGACACTCCAAAACATGCCAGAAAGCCACTTAGTGGTAAATTAACCATCAATCTTACTTGTATCAGAGACTTGGATCATATAGCTTCCCCAATGTTCTCTAAGAGACCTGAATCAGTTATAATAATTAAAGTGGATGATGTCAAAAAAATTCAGACTCGAGGCTCTAGAACTGGTAAATGGAATGAAGAATTTACCATTGATGTTGACAAGGGAAATGAAATTGAAATTTCTGTATACGATAAATCTGGTAATACCTTGGTTCCAGTTGCTGTTAATTGGGCCTTACTTTCAGATATTACGGAAGAACTTCGTAAGAAAAAAGTTGCCAATGAAGTTGGTTCAAGTGGTTGGTTATCTGCCAAAAACTTATCTCAAGCTGATGCTGGTAATGGGAATCCAAATGGTACACCAGGTGCTGGTTATAACCTGGCTGTTCCTGTAGATGATACTCCTGGTAGTCCTATGAAATCTTCTCCTAACGCTCTATCTTCTGATGGCCAAAAGATTCAAGTCAATACTTGGTTAAGTTTAGAACCAGTTGGTCAAATTTTATTGAGTCTTAGTTTTGAAAAGTCTACCAGACCTGGTAAACAATTCATGGGTGCCCTTGGTCGTCATGGTGCTATTCGTCAAAGAAAGGAAGAAGTGTTTGAACAGCATGGACATCAATTCGTTCAAAAACAATTTTACAATATTATGTGTTGTGCACTTTGTGGAGAATTTTTGCGTTACACGGGTTATCAATGTCAAGATTGTAGATTCCTTTGTCACAAAAAGTGTTATCAAAAGGTTGTTACCAAATGTATTTCTAAGTCAAGTACCGATGTTGATGATGAAACTAAATTGAACCATCGTATTCCTCACAGATTTGATCCAATTACTAACCATGGTACGAAATGGTGTTGTCACTGTGGTTATATCTTACCATGGGGTAAAAAGAATGTTCGTAAATGTACCGAGTGTGGTGTTATGTGTCACGCTCAATGTGTTCATCTCGTTCCAGACTTCTGTGGTATGTCTATGGAAATGGCTAATAAGATTCTTATGACCATTAAATCTACAAAGGCACCAGTCCATAAGCCACAACCACCAATTCAATCCCGTCAAAAATTGCCTCCTATTCCTCAACCTCATCATACTCATTCATACAGTAATCAACTTGACACAGTTCCAACTCCTCCTTCAATTACCATTTCTTCTTCGGATGAAACAAAAAGGGGTGATTCTGATGATGAAAAAGAAAGAGATTTTGAGACTAAGTTACCAACACAAACCACCAACACTTTCCAACAACCAATTGAAAGTCCATATGAACAAGCTGGTAGACGTGGTCCTCAACACCAAGATATTCAATATAAACATGAACAGTACAAACAAAGTCAAGCTCAGCACTTCCAGCAACAACAGCAACAGCAACAGCAACAGCAACAGCAACAACAACAGGAACAGCATTATCAAGATTATTATGATCAACAAAAAGCCCGCAATGGTTTCTATCAACAACAACAACAAGATCTCCAAAATGAAAAGATTGTGGATAATGAAAGACCAGTCCTGGATCCATTCCAAAACTCTCAAGCTGATGACACATTCAACAATTTTGACTACGAAAATGCTCATACCAAGCAATATATTGCCCCAGACAATTACCCATCACAGCAAACCCAAACTGCTTCAGAAAAGGTTGCTACAGAACCTACTGCTGTTACTAAAACATCACCTCAAAAGGTTAAACGTCGTCGTAGAAAGGTTGGTCTTGATGACTTTCAATTCTTGGCAGTCTTGGGTAAAGGTAACTTCGGGAAAGTTATGTTGGCAGAATCTAGACACACTCAAAGTCTCTGTGCTATTAAGGTTTTGAAGAAGGATTTCATTGTTGAAAATGATGAAGCGGACAGTGTTAAGTCTGAAAAGCGTGTTTTCTTGACTGCTAACAAGGAAAAGCATCCATTCTTATTGAACATGCATTGTTGTTTCCAAACCGAGAACCGTATTTATTTCGTCATGGAATACATTTCAGGTGGTGATTTAATGTGGCATATTCAAAAGTCCAGATTCTCTGCTAAAAGAGCCAAATTCTATGCTTGTGAAGTTTTATTAGGTTTGAAATATTTCCATGACAATGGAATTGTTTATCGTGATTTGAAATTAGATAATATCTTGTTAACCACTAAGGGACATATTAAGATTGGTGATTATGGTTTGTGTAAGGAAGATATGTGGTTTAAGAAGACCACTGGAACTTTCTGTGGTACCCCAGAATTCATGGCTCCCGAAATCATTTCCGGAAAACAATATGATAGAAGCGTTGATTGGTGGGCGTTTGGTGTTTTACTTTTCCAAATGCTTTTATGTCAATCGCCATTTAAGGGTGATGATGAAGATGAAATCTTTAATGCTATTGAACATGATGATGTCAAATATCCAATTAGTATGCCACGTCAAACCGTTTTGGTTTTACAAGCATTATTAACTAAAGATCCAAACAGCCGTCTTGGATCTAGTGAAAGAGATGCACTCGAAATCATGGAACATCCATATTTCCATGATGTTAATTTTGATGATGTATTGAATTGTCGTATTCAAGCCCCATATTTACCCGAGATCACCTCTGAGCATGATTACTCTAATTTCGATCAAGAATTCACTTCTGAGACTCCAAGATTAACTCCTGTTGATACTGTTCTCACATCAGAGATGCAAGAACAGTTCCGTGGATTCTCGCACATTTCAGAAAATGCAACTATATAATTTATTAGTACTATTTTTAATAACAAAATGCACCAGTTAATTAAAGAAGTCAACCAATGTTTCAACAATTGTTAAAATAGTAGTTAAGCGAATAGATAATATTCTTGTAGCGTATTATGATGTAATTTGTTTCTATATCAAATTCAAGTTGTCAACGATAGTAGGAATGAATTTATAAGTATTTATAGATCGGTGGCTAATAATATTTCTTCACTTTGATTGAACGAGTTATTTGATCTTATGATTCGTATGGATCTACTTGGAAGATTGGTTCATAATAAAACCAGTGATTACGATGCCACAATAAAGTGGTGGCTCTTTAATGTTTTCTATGATGATGTGAAATTCTATAATATGCCCATATATGCTAAATAATAATCACCATTAAGTGACGAATGACTAAAGAATAGTCTAATAATAACTGCGAACGGTGGTATGAAATGAGTGAATGATATAAAAAAGCCAGAACAAATTTTCTGTTCCACTTGCAACCGAATACTTGAAAAGAAAGTCGTATTGTTAAGGGGAGAGAGTTTTTTTTTTTACCTTGAATAAAAGATCTCATCAGGTTTGATTACAGGCTCTATTCTGGCCACTTTTCGAATATATGCTTAGATTCGACTTTTTGCCAACATGAAAAGTTAGGTAAAGTAGACAGATGATTGGAACAATTTGATGGTTAGATAGATGAGGGTTTCGTTACATAATTACGCAACACTTATCACTAGCTACTTCCTCCTCCTTGACTTGCTTGACGTTTCTTGTCTGGATGGCTTCGTTCCTTTCTTCCTCGTGTTTATCTTCAACACTTTTATCATTTTCTCTTTCAGTATCTACTACTGAAAGTACATCAAGAGAGTCGATGGTTTCTATTGGACTTTGAAGTTGACTTAAAGACATGATGGATTGTTGACGGACTTTTTCTCTCTTAGACAAGAGAAGGTGATCCACAAGAGGTTGGAAAGATTCGTCTATGTTGATTCCTCGTTTAGCTGAGCATTCACTAAAATTAATGGCATCAATGCTGAAAGCCCAGTTTCTGGCTTCTTCATATGCTACTTGTCTTTCAGTTTCCAAATCAGATCTGGTTCCTACCACTACTATCGGAGGAAGCATTGGTCTTATGATTTGAACTCTATCATGAAGTTCCATTAATGAAATGTAGGAATCATAGTCGTCTATGGCATAGACATACATAATGGTAGAAGTATTGAGAATCTGTTTCTTTCTTGATGAAGAATGGCTATCTATTGAAGATGAGGTATCAAGGATAGTTACTTGGTTATATATTTGTCCATTTCTAATATCTTTGGTGTAGAGATCTTCAAGAGATGATTCTTGTTGAATGAAGGTATTGTGAAGATAACTTAAGATTAGCGATGATTTTCCGGTAGAGGGTCCTCCAAGAATACAAATATCAAACTCATTTCCGAGTGCTTTGAGTGAATCCATGATCAAATAAAGAGATGAGTAGATGTAGATGTAAGACGATAATTTGATAACTTGATAATCTGGAATAAAATTCGATTTGGAATCTTGAATTAGTTTTTCTTTTTTTTTTGATGTGAATTCAGGTTTAATTCAGATTAATCTTATTATTTTAAAATAATTTTATTCAGCGGACTTTGGGGCTCTATATGTAGTCAGAAACCAGGATTGTGGCTTTGACGGATATAGTTTGGATGAGGCTTGTTGGGGCTTTTTCTAGTAGTGGGTAATCCTTATAATTATTCGCCTCGAACCTGTGACTTTTGACGATAATACATATGTACTCTTCTCGAAGGTCTTATAGTGAGATATTCTTACGAAAGCCGGGTCGGGACGTGAAGTATATATGCATGGAAAAGAAAAAAAAATTGCAGATTTTCCAGGTACTAAAATACCACTAGCAAAAGAAAATTTTTTCTTTTTTTTTCTTGTTTAATGATAAAAGTGAATTATCAGGGGGTTTACCCGTGTTACGTATTCTACGCCTTGTAGCATAGGGCAACCTTAATGTTGCTATGTTTCGGAATTCTTATTCTACGACTTGTTGTATCTATTGTTCTAAATGTTCCATTTCTTTTTCCGCTTTCCCTGGCTTAGCGAATAAAAAAATAATAATAATACTAATAATAAAAATCAGTTTAGTTTAATGCTCCTATTTTTGAAGATAGCTGGAGATAGCCGTATACGGAAAATTCATAATTCGAGAACAAGGTAAGGGATATGGACGCCAAGTTTCAGTGGTCATAAGGACCAAAGTGGTGAAATTTATTTAGTTACTTAACTAGTGGGAACTGGCGGAAACATTTCCCGGTTCAGCCATCAACTACCACATTAGGAAATATTTTCGCGGCTATATGTACTATAACCGTTGAGCTGTTAAGGTTTTCTTCATGTAACATAAAAAGAAATTTCAACCGATACCAATTATGCCAAACACCAAAGAACTCATTGGCAATTAGCGTGGGGGCACTAGAAAATATACTCGTATATACAATTGTATAAACCTTAATCTAGACCCTTCAACCAAAACCCAAGATCGGGTGAAAATTACTCGATTCAGATCTCTTCAAACTAAGTTATAGTTCTATGATCTTATCTGTTCTTACAATGGTACTATTATTAAAAAAAAAAAAATTCTAAACATAATCGGTTATATATTATTAACTATTGAAAAGTGTTACACAATCAAACCATGTGATATCTAACCATGAATAACAACCATTGGCCATTTCTAACAAGTATCATGCGACAATTAGTCATAAGTTTGACCCACATTTTGCACCATTTATGGTAAGATTATATGGATACAAAATCTAAGGTTTTTGCAATTATGGGCTAAATTTTGCTCCTTTTTATAAATGCCCGGTTGAATGAAAAAGGTACTCCATCCATTACCACTACCATCAGTCCTAACTACAACCATCGCGAAAACATGAAATTAGATAAGTCCCCATGTACAATTGATTAAAAACTAAAGGTGACAAACCAACCAATAAAAGAAATTTTAGAGTATCTTTCTTTGGTAACATTTCAATTGTTTTTGTCACTTAAGCATACGAATTGGGTGATCTATTTTATTATTATTGATTTAGCAACTTATAGCACCTCAACTAAAATCTTCATCATCTGAGTCCATGTATTGTGCGTAGTCATCAGCAGATGCAAAAACTGGCAAGCTCTTAAGCTTGGCCTTCTTAGACTTCTTAGTATCTTCGTCACCTGACTTTCTCTTCTTATTGTCTTCATCACCTAACATCTTGATTTCGACTTCAGAGTCATCGAGTTCGTCTTCGTCGTTGATACCGAACATTTGATCTTCATCTTCATCAAATGGTTCGTCATCAACATTTTCTTCTTGCTCAAGACCCTTAGTCAATTGCTCGAACTCTTCTTCATCAAACTCTGGTTCTTCTTCAGCGTCTTCGAATTCTTCTTCTTCACCTTCTGCTTCGGCTTCTTTACCATCTTCGGCTTCTTCATCATCATCACTCATGTCATCGAAATCAGCTTCATCAAAATCAGAGAATCCTTCATCATCATCAGAACCAGCTTCAACATCTGGTCTAGACTTAACCAAAGCATTCCAGACTTCGTTATCTTCAATTTCAGCAGCTTCTTCTTCATCAAGTTCCTTTTCTTCCTTCTTAGTTTTTATCTTGTTGAGCTTGGAAGTAAAGTATTGATGGAAGAACTTCTCATCTGGCCTGACATCAGAGATCTTCCTGTTAATCCAGTTTTCAGTATTAGCAGGAATTTCATTACTTAAGACATTAGTGGCTCTAACCAATAGCGAACCAGTGTGAGCACCTCCAAGAGGTTGCATAATAGATGAACCCTTGGTAATTGGCTTTTGTTTGGAGTTCTTGTAGACAAATCTGTCCAAAAAGTGAGCCAAGGTGTATAAGCCAAGATCTGGCTTTGGTTGACTGGTCCCTTCAAGAAGAGATGATGCGTAAATAGAAACTGTAGGATGGTAGTGGTTAAGGAAATGAGTAAGTTCATATAGTGGAGTTTCCTTAGCATTAGCAAACTTAGGATCACGTTTACGTGGGTCATATCCGGTATCATTCTTAGCAGATTCTTTACCTTCACCAGCTTCTTCAGTTTCACCTTCTCCTTCAACTTCTTTTTTCAATTTATCACCCATTAATTCTTTAACTTCTGGAATATCCTTTGATAATTCGATCAACAAGAATAACATACCACTGACACTACCGATATTTATCCAGTGAGAACTGACTTGAAGAATTCTCTTGACGAAAGCCAAGACTCTAGCAACTTCAGTATCATTCTTCAAAGCTTTAAATAAAAGATTTAAGTAGATACCTTGTTTAGAAGATTGAACCAATCTCAGATCCAAAAGAGATTCATAAAGGGTCTTGAAAAAACGATCTGAATTCAAATGTTGCTTGGAAACAATGTGGTAGATCAATCCCAAGGCTTGAACAGAAGTGTTAAAGTTCTTGGAGTGAGTGATCTTGAACAATGTATCAAGATGCTGTTCGAAAGTAGATGATGGAAGAGTAGAAAATGGAAATGCACGGTTTAAACCGGTCAATAATGCTGAAAACAATTTGGTATTCTTTTCTTCTATAATTTCATATTGACTCTTTTCTTCAACCTTGACGGATTTTCCACCCTTCTTACCCTTCTTGAAGTTCTTACGTCCATTTTTTCTACCATGGACAGAGTTACCAAGGACATTGTCACCTTCCTTTGGAGCCCCAGTATCATCAGCTTCCTTTAATAAACTTTCAAAGAGACGGAAATAAGTCTTGATAAGTTGATTAGCCAAAGAGTCATCTTGTCTTAATAAAATAGTTTGATTTAAAGTAATGACAGAGTAATATTTGGCATTGTAATCATTATTGGATTTGAAAGTAGTATCAATGACGGCATCCAAAATAATGGACTTCATGGCTGGATGGTGGTTTTCTAATTGAAGGATTTGGTAACTGGTCTTGGAACAAACCTTATTATCAACATCACCTAATTTATTGACTCCCAAACGTAAAAGGTTAAATTCTTGTTCTGGCTTCATTTTAAGTAATTCAAACAAGTGACTGATAACGGTCATACGGACGTGAAGAATTGGATCATGAGATAAAACTTCAAGAATAGAAATCAACTTGAAGTATGTCTTTTTAAGCCAATCTTCAAAGTAAAAAGTGGCCACTTCAACATCAGTTAATTCTGGGGCTAATGGTTGGTTTTCGAATGCAACCAACTTACGGTCTGGAAGAACACCGTTTAATAGAAGATCCTTCACTGCATTAATGGATTGAAGAGATGCAGTACGAGATTTCTTTTCACAGTATCCCAATAAGGTTTCAAACGCCTTAAGGTTATGAAGAGGACTTTCTTGAACCAACAAAGTCAATGCAGAGATTTTATCGTTCAAAGTACCATCAGATAAAATTTGACTCAAAAACTTCTTTTGGGATGATTGAGAAGTGAATTCGTTAAGGTAAGTCTTATTCTCTTTGTCAATGATAGCCTTGGCTCTATCGAGAAGTCTTTCTCTGGCGAAACGATCAGCCTTAGGACGGCCCTCAGTAGTAGTCTTGGCTTCAATGTTGTTGTACCAGTCTGTTCTTGGTGAAATAATTAGATTGTTTGAGGAAACAGATTGAAGAGAAGTGATCTTATCTGGGTTCTTTTGTTTGAGGTTAACCTCTTTGACTTGAGTAATATCTTCTTTAGCTTCAGCTTCAGATTCAGATGATTCGGATTCGGATTCGGATTCAGAAGCAGATGCAGATGCAGACTCGGATTCAGATTCAGATTCGGATTCTTCTTCCTTTTCGGCTTCCTCTTCTTCCTCCTCTTCTTCTTCTTCCTCTTCTTCTTCTTCGTCTTCCTCTTCTTGATCTTCTTCGACTAATTCTGGAACTTCATCGTCTTCGACAACATTGACTTCACCTTTACCTAAACCGATTCCTTCCATGAACTTTCTCAAATCATCGCCAAATCCTTTTCCTAAACTCTGGTCAGCTTCGAATTCTTGTTCACTGTCTTCACCTTCAGAAACACCTGCTAAAAGTTCTAGGTCTTCTTCAGTAGCTCCGAGAGCAAGGGCTTCTCTACGGAGAATGTCGTTATCATCGTTCTTAGAATCTTTTTTGGACTCTTTGTTGGATTCTTTCTTGGATTCTTTTTTGGATTCTTTTTTGGATGTTTTCTTGGACTCTTTCTTGTCAGTTATGTCCTTTTTTTCCTTTTTGTCTTTCTTTCCCTTGTCATTGCTCTTCAGCTCCGACATTTTGCTAGAGATTTTGTCCCTAAGGGACGCCAAATTCAATTTAGACTCCATTGGGTTGTGGAGACTTAATTGGAATTTTTCACTTTGGCTCATCGCTCATCGCAGATGTATCACGTGCTAAGTCGCGTGATTTTATTGGTTTCTCTCTTCATACACTCCTATTTCAAGTCACCTGACGAGCACCTTTCGGATAAAATGGTTTTCCCGTTCATCAGAATAGATCATCGGCGAATAGAAGTCCATCGACGTAATCACTTGTTCAAGATTACTCAATAACGTACCAATTGCTTTTTTCATTAACTTAGAAACTGATATTTCTACTTCATTTCCCAGGTCACTTGTGTTGCTCTTCTTTCCTTCCTCGGACAACAACTATTAAAAACCGCCCCGGATAAACTTTTGTTATCACACGAGTCAGGCTTTTTTTTTTCTTTTATCAATAGATCAACTTCTTTGTTCGTCTTTTTCTTATCAACTACATACCACTCCTTATCATGACTATGACCACATCCGTTTGGCCTCCAACCGAACTGTCGAGACCAGAAACATGCAGTGCTCCTATCTATGTTCTTTCCAAAAAGAAGCTTGGTGACGGGTCATTTTCTACTGTATTTGAGACTAAAAATACAGTGACTGGTCTGCATTATGCAGCAAAGATGTACTCTAAGAAACTTATCTACGGACTTGAGGATTCACTTAAACATGAGTTCCAAATCCTTAAGAAAGTCTCGATGAGTCACCCACATATTCTTACTTTGGTGGATTATTTTGAAAGTCAAGGTTCTCTCTACTTGGTTACAGACTTGGCCTCAGGAGGCGAACTCTTTGATAGAATAACCAGTCCTCCAAACTACAAGTTAACTGAATCACAAGCCAAATCAATTGCCAAGACCCTTGTGGAAACTGTTGATTACCTTCACTCCAATCATATTGTTCACCGTGACTTGAAGGCAGAGAATATTCTTTTCCACTCCAAGAAATCCAATGAACTTTTGATTGCTGATTTTGGATTGGCTCGTGTTCTTGAACCAGGTCAAAGACTTCATGATGTTACAGGTACTTTGAGTTATATGGCACCAGAGATGTTTGACCGTAGTAAGGGTCACGATTATGGTGTTGATATTTGGGCAATAGGGGTAATTGTGTATTTTATGTTGTGTGGATATATGCCCTTCGACAGTGAGACTGATCAAGAAACTCGTGAAGCTATAGCAAAAGCAGATTATCCATATGCTCCACCAGAATATTGGGACCACATTTCTCCTGAAGCCAAACAATTTATCGATGCTTGTTTCACGTTGGGAGATGATAGACCAAGTGGGAAGCAATTGTTACAATTATCATGGATACAGCCAAAAATGAAAAGAGCTTCTTCCAGCAATCTTGATAAGCTTCAAGAGTCTGTAAAGTTACTTCATCAAAAGCAAAAACAAAATACCAGATCAGTAGAATCACGCGAATCACTCCTGCCTCCAAATAGAGGATCAAGCAATGCCTTGAATAGAGTATTACTGTCGGAATCGTTATTTTCTGGATTTCAACTGATGGTTTCACCAGGAACCTCGCCAAGAGGATCTTACCTCAATCTTATGAAGCTTACAGCCTTGGAATGGGGTAGAAAGACCTCGCTTGCTGAAGGTGCTACTTTGAAAGGTGCATGGTGTACCTCGCCAGAGCAGGTTTCTCGTTTCACTTCTCCTACTGGATCTGCTTCTGTCTCTCGTCAACAAAGTGAGGACAAGATAGCCGCAGAGAGAAAGCTCACTGTTGGAGATGCCAGAGGAGGTGAGACACCGAAGTTCTTCTTATAAGGTGGAGACATTATTTCAAGGTGAAGAATTTACACGAACTGATCGTTTGATCATTTGATCATTATTAAAAATGCTTACCTAACAGCAAGAAAACAGATTAAAACTAAAACTCAATAGAATAAAATTAAGCATTTTGATACCATAAGAAACTTTTATGACTGACAATTGGTATCTGATACGTTTCTCCATTTAGCTGGATCTATTTTGCATGCGTTTCCCAAAAATAAATTAATTATATATAGACTTGAGTTAAAATACACGAATTACGATTAGCAACTTGATGCGGTAGTACTCTGATCATTCGTAATTAAAAACCCAAATATTATTTTCCTTCGTATAAAAAGGGATGAAACAAAAGGGTGATAATAAAACAAGTTAATATTAGCCTCATTAATTATATATTTACAAACTAAAAATATTTAACCGAAATTCATATTAATAATAATTCCCTTCTTTTCTTGTAAAGAAAACCACTCTTGATTATTCCTACTAAGGACAAATATAAGTAATATTAATTTTTGGCAAAAAAACACCAAAATGAACGAATTTGACAAAAGTCAAAAATGGCTATTTTTTTGCACTGAGTTTCAATTGCCTCATAAAATAGCTTATTTTGGTTGCTATTACCAATAAAATCTCAAGTATTGTAATAACTACCACCTTGAGAAACCTTTGTCGTGTCGCATAACTGTGATGATGTCGCACATGTCGCAGATGCACAATTATCACCATGTCAATCACATCAACTTCAGATCATAAGAAAAACGAGCATCAAAATATCCATAGATCACTAATCAACAAGCCATATCCAAAAGACCGTTATACCCCATGTTAAAGACGGGATTTGATGCTCGTCCTCGAGAGGAGCGTGATTTCAAAGAGATATATTCTGATCTAGATGAACAACAACAACTCCGAGTGTTTATACGGACTGAAGAGATAGCTTCGGAACCCGCTGAACCGAGACCATTACTAGATTTAAAGAAACCATCATTTAAACGTTTGGCAAGACATGAATTAAAGAAAGAAGGGGGTCCTAAATTCCCAAAGATACTAGCAGATTATGGATTTCAAGAGAATGGTGGAGCTTCTAGTGGGCTGAAGACATATATACGGCCATTCCTGCTTCCAGACAATAAAACAGGAATAGACTCCATAGAGAAGTTGATAGAGAGAATGCAAAACCAAGTAGAGTATGATATGGATGAACAAGATTATCTTTACTTGAAACAACGAAACGAAAATACTAATAATATCATCAAGATCACACCTGAAATATTTGAGATACTTATAACCACATTAGAGAACGAATGGGATAAACTTGAACACAGAATGTCATCAATGGCCGGTGCTGGAGACCGTTTTGGTGATGGTAATAAGCTTTTGACATTGGACCAAGCCACCAGTAATGAGAAATATGGTAATGATGACGGGATTGTTCCAGGGTCTCTCTTTGACCAAAAATGTGCTGTTTGCAATGACAGTGACTGTGATAATTCTAATGCGATTGTTTTCTGTGATGGGTGCGATATTGCAGTGCATCAAGAATGTTACGGAATTGCTTTTATCCCAGAGGGTCAATGGTTGTGCCGCAAGTGTATGATCAACAAAAACAGAGAGACTCTGTGTGTTTTCTGTCCCAGCAAAACAGGAGCTTTCAAGCAACTTGATAATAGTTTGTGGAGTCATGTAGTATGTGCATTGTGGATCAATGAATTGTACTTCGCAAATCCAATCTACATGGAGCCAATTGAAGGAATGGACCTTATTCCTAAGAGTAGATGGAAACTCAATTGTTACTTATGTAAACAGAAAGTGGGTGCATGTATCCAATGTTCTAAGCCTAGTTGCTTCCAAGCATATCATGTTACCTGTGCCAAAAGAGCTGGTCTCTATATGGAATTTACTCAAGGTATACAACGTGCAGTTACTAATAAAATGACTCTTAGAACTTACTGCGAAAGGCATTCTCCACCTGACTATGATGTACAAGAAGTATTAAAAGGAATCAAACGTACTAGGTTATTCTTTCATGATACAAAAATCTTGAATGATCAAAACGCTAAGCTCAGTCATCATCAAAAGACAGCCAATAAACTTAATATTTTCAAATGGAAAACTGAAAATAATACACCAATTGCTCCAAAGCTATTCAGTGATATCATATATGAATTAATGGTCAGATTAAAAGTAGAAAATCATACCACATTACCTGGACAAGTCAACAATCAAGTCAAAAAATTAGGGGTGTTGCCAAACAGAACCAAAGAAGTAACCCGTGAAGAAATCAGAGATATCAGCAATGAAATGTGTAGATATTGGTGCCTTAAAAGGGAAGCTAAAAGGGGTGCACCATTGATCAGAAAGAATAACAATTTAATGACAAGTAGTTCAATTGCTACAAGTTCTATGGATGAATTGCAAGAATTGGAAGAAAAGATTGAAATTGCTGACTTTTTGGTTAAAGATTTGGATAAAGTAATCGACATGAATTTATCCTGGATTGATAGACAAAAATTGGCATTTGATATTGATAAACAAGATTTAGAAATGATTAATACTGTTTATTTCCCATTAATGAAGGTCATTGAGAATTCTCTTGAAGCAATTAACAAAAAAGTGGATTCTAGCAAAGTAATCCAAAATCATAAGACTAGAGATGAATGTGACAATATGAGAGATATAATAGCAAAAAATTTCAATTATGGCTATGGATCCGTTAAGCAACTTGAAGAGGATGTTCAAAATTTCTACATGACGATTTTGCGGGAGAATAAGCCCAGTCATAACATTACGAAACTTATGAAAAAATGGATGAGAGAATTTCACAGTCGCCTTAGAGAATTACATCAATCTGAAGAACGGATTTACAAGGATCTAGCAGAACAAAGGGACTCCAGAGAAAAAAACAGGGATCCAGAGTCCCAATTGGCTCTGCAACAACTGTTACAAGGTCTACAGAAAAACTTGGAACGATGCAAAAGACGACTGCATTACATTGAGCCTCCATTTGTTCAAGTGCATGGAGACAAAATCCAGTTTAAGAATTATGATAGTGAAAAAGTTTTACAAGAAAATGGACTAAGTGAGGTTGAAGACGAAGCTACTCCCGAAAAGGTTAGGTTATTTGAGCTATTGTTGCGAGGCGAATGAAGCTGTAACATGACATAATAGACTACTCATGTACTGAAGTACTTGGTGACCAATAATAGATTTAGCCGAAAAATCTTACTAAGTACCTATCTCCAGAAAAAGAACGGTAACCACAAAGCGGCTACAACCAAAGAGGTAACTGCATATAAACTAGATCGTATCTTAGATGTGCATATTGATGCATCACTACATCACCATAATTTTTTTTTTTTTTTTCATTTAAGTGGAGAGAAGGAAACAACTGTGGGTTTTGATGGGATACAATAGTGGATATGACAACGTGCTTCCGTGATGGGTTCCGGCGTCTCATTATTCTTTTTATATAAACCAATGAAACCTTTGAGGAATTAAGAATAAGAGTGAGGCGGACTAAATTTTTCAAGAGATTTAATCACATAAAATTGATCTGATTAGAACATGGACATAGGTGCGGATTATTCATGTTTAAACTAGCTTTAGAGTGGACCGGTAGACACTTATCCGTCCTAGGTGATGTCACAGAAAACGCATCAAACTCTATAAAAGATTTGCTTAAAACGAACCCGAAATGACGTCTGTAGATGTCCGCCCATTTCCATGAGCTTTACATTTTTATAACCCCGATCACCATCAACTAGAAAATTAGTCCCTTACAGAAAAATCCCGAAAATGTTTTGGAATTGATGCCGCCTTAGTTGTTACTATTAAAAAAAATCTAATACTGAACAAATGACTTTTTTTTTGTAGCTCGTAACCTGGTGCAGTTACTATAGAACAGATAATACGCATATATCCTCATGAAACAGATGAAAATGCTCCACCATATGAATTCCCCACTTTCTCGCTTTTTTAGATATCAATCACCAGTTAGCATCGTGAGTGTATTTTAATCTTTAAAAAACAAATACTACATCATCATAGAAGTTTCCCAATTCGGATAGATCGGAGTTAGTACGCTTTTATTACCGAAACTTTGATCTATTGGATCCAACGGTTCAGGCACTTTTGTAACTCAACCACAAAAAAACAAAACAGAGAAAATTAGGTTGAATCAAATAATCTGTTACGAATTTTTGGCAATTGAGAACCCCCATTCAAAACTAGTTCTGAAGACTGGATAGAATTTGGATTAAAAGAAAATTGAGAGGAATTCTTACAGATGGTTTTTTTTTTTATTTTTATTTTTATTTTAGTTATTGTAGTACGAAAAAACAAGTTATTGAAATGCATCACCATGAACGCAGAGTTCTTTGCTTGTCCCAAACAATGCCCAGGTACTAAAGATCTAGAATATATATTAAAATATCTAATATAGCCAACGTATGGCGTATGAGTTTTGGCTAAGCAACACTAGTTCGGGCCGAAGAGCCCTGGCAGTGTACACAAATTATGCAATTACTTATGGGGTAGTCCGAGAAGGGTTTACGAATAAGTAGAGAAGCTGACGTCGAAGTTAGAGCTGAAAATGAACCACCTTAGCCAGGACAATTCCGATGTCAATTAGGAATAGAACCCGAGCAAACGAACAAGACCCTCAATTTTGTTATAAAACATGTAATTAGATCGTAACTTTCGTTAAACCCGAACGGAAGTTTCATATTATTGATCACGTTGAATCGATCTTGAACATAAAACATCATTGCTATCTCCACTCGTCAATTGTTTAATTTAGGAATAATTTAAGCTATCTTATTATCATCTTTTTTTTCATCTCTAGTTCGCTAATTTTACCTTTTTTTTTTCCATTTTGCATAGTCAATTTTTTTTTTATACCAATTTATCTCTGACAATAATTTTCTTTACGATTCTCCAATACAATTAATTCACTTCAATTCCAGTCTTCTATCCAATTTCACCTGGGGCTTGACGACACTAAGACGTTATCTGTCCATCTTACAGTGTACAACGATAACAACTAGGGGTCTGGTTGCTGTAGGGAATGGGAACTAAGGTTGTGTAAAGCACCAGAACCTCAACATTCTGTTGAGATCCTTCTTAGACTGTATAATTTTTTTTTTTTTTTTTTTTTAATTTTACTTTTTTTGGGTGTGGTCTTAGTTCTAAGAAAAATAGATCTAGGGGTTGGTGCCGTACCTGAATCAATAAGATTTTTTGTTACTCGGTTGAAAACAAAGAGTAGCAAAAGGTTCCAGAATTCATCAGGTTGTGTCAGTTATTGTGGGATACAAGAAGCATCCGATTGTCGATTTCGACTCCTTTGCAATTGTTTGCATATGCATTCCTGCTCGCTACGTTACAGGTTTCGTTTGTGCTGGAGAAGAACTTGTTACAATTTGCAGTACAAAATCTACACAATACGGTTCACGTAGACAGAACCGCTCTCTAATTTTATTTTTTTTATTTTTTTTTTTTTTTTTTTGATTGATTCCGTATAGTCTGAGTGCCGTAGATTAATGACATAGAGATTGAAACGGAGACGGAAATAAGATAAAAGATAGAATAGATATATAATATATAATATATAATATATAATATATATGTAAAGGATTGAAATAGTCAGGTACTTCCGAGGGCATGAATAGGTTTGTACCCATAATATTATTAAGCAAGTATCCGGAAATAGATCGACAGTTTTTCTGTACCTGTAAACAGAAACTACGAGGAGAAAATCTGGACTCAACTGAAGGTGGTTTAGATTATAGATTATAGTAGGTTGATTAACGGGTGGGGTATTTTTTTTTTTCTTTCTTTCTTTCCTTTCTTTCGTTTTAGTTAGTCAATCATACTTCATGGTTAGATGATTCTAATTAGAATAGTCATGTCACCTGAAAACCTCTAGATCACCGCCCCCTGATTTCTCCAAACCCAAGCCTCGTTCTTTATTTACATTTTAATATCTTACAAGTGTTACGAGGAACAATAAAAATAACAGCCGCTTTGCGCCAAGTGGGTTAGAGATAGGTGTATGGGGTGCGCAGGTGACAGATTAATATGAGTAGTGTGGGCTGTATAAAAAAGATATTTTGGCGTTGGCAGCATTGGGTCGTCCATATGGGGAGGGCGGTTTTACATGTTTTATATGTACTTAACAGGTTAAGTTAAACTATTTGCCTTGCATAAACCTACATAAAATGCCTGGTTTTGATTTCTGATTTTAGTGTTTTTTTTTTTTTCAAAATTATAATAAATATATAGTACCTGTCATCTCCCAAAGGTGAAAAGACCATAAAGAGGTTGTCCGTGACCATATATCAACTGTACGCTTAGTCGCTCCTTTAAATCAACTATTTTTCTTGCGTACAAATATTGATTGATGATGTCGCAGCCTACACCTACAGCAACCCCTCATAGAACTCCTCATCCTCATCATGGGTCAAGTCATGGAATCCATCCAGATATGAAGGATCCCAAAAAGTTACCACTAATTGTGGATATAGCAATTGATAATAATGGTAAACAAATGTATCAAGTACATGAGTATTCAAAACTTGTTCGCAAAGAAATGCCTAGATCGACTAATTTTGGGAGGTCGTGTCATCTATCAGGGGCAGCTCCTCCTCCTCCGGGTAATGAATTGTCATATGATGAGGAGCGAACTCCCGTTCGAAAAGTGTTGGGCACGATTTCCCCAAGTACCTTAAATCAAAAGAAACTTGGGGATGACGACGATTACGAAGAACCCGAATCTGCAACTCGAAAACTGCTGCTCCTGCAACAGCAACAATCACATCCCCAATCACAGTCTCAATCACATCTTTCACAACAGCATACCCCCACTCAGCCTCACTACCCACAACCGATAGGATCAGCATATTATGATGATACTTCCAATATAAATGCCCCTGCCCCAATATCAGTACCTATTTCTGTTCCTGGTGCCCAGGCTAATTTGACCAGATCTGGAGGTGATGACCCTAATAAAGTGCCCCTCAATTTGAATGTTTTCACTAATGAAACATCATCGGGTCCATCTTCTGCTACTTCCACAATGTCTGCATCTTCATTCTCTCGAGCACAAGAAAATGATATTTGGTCAGAACCAGTGGAACAAGCGTTTGAAGAAGTACTCAGTATAATACCCAAGAATGGACTTAATAAAATTAAGATCAGTGGAAGATCATGTGGTAGAAACGAATTAATTTCCGATTATATTTTTATGAAAACTGGGAAATTTAGAACCAGAAAACAAGTTTCATCACATATTCAAGTTATAAAAAACTTGGGACAAAAATTGGATATTATTAAACTTATCAATGATGGCCCAACCTTTGAAACTGAAGAAGAACAATCAAAAAATATTATGAGATTTGAAGAAATCTTCTCGGCTATTAATCTTAATAAATCAATGGGAATTAATGATTCTGTGGGAATTTCTACTGTTAATAAAAGAAAAGATTCTGTGGCATCTTCTTCATCTACTGGCTCAAATAAAAGACTGCGTAAGTCAAGTCATAATAAATCATTCGAATTTAATAGAGCTCGCAGAATAAGTTATCCAGTACCAAAATTTGAGCATTTTTTTATGTCAGTTTATGATCCTTATTCATCAAATCCAATCATTTTAACCATTCAAAATAATCAAGAATCTCCGAAATCATTAAAAATTAAAGAAAATGCTAATATATCATCTCGTTTTCCTGGGTTAAATGATTTTCAAGATTGTGTTCATATTCCAATTATTCATAATATGGTTAGAATTGTTTTCCCGGAACTTCCATTCAATTATTCTATCGAATCGGGTTTCAAGTCAAACATTTTATTAAATACTACTAATCATCCTATTCCTGAATCAGTGAAAATAGAAAGTAATAATCAAGTGATTAACTCTCCAAAAGAAGAAAATGCAATTTATTCATCGTTCACTTGTATTTATTCTTATGGTAAAGAAGTATTGAAATTTAATGAGTTTGGAATTAAATTAAATGAAAATAGAGAATTTTTAATTAAATTTTGGAAATTCTTTTTGACAAAATTAGTTGGTAAAGATGATAATGAAATTAATATGGCCTTTAAGGGTATGACTATCAAACAAGTTCTTTATGAATCAAATTCTACTGATGCATCAGATGCCAATAACAATAATGATATCATGGTTTCAAAACTGAAAATTAGATTGGTCTTATTATGGGAATTTGCCAAAGTTAATGATTTAAAAGATGCCATTACTACTACTTCAAATTTAATTTTACCTTCAACTAGAACTATGACCACAAGTGATAATATCGTACCACAGGTGGTCGAATTTCATCAATCTCATGGTTTTAATGATGCTACAACTGTTACCGCATCTCCAGATTCTGCAAATCCAGCATTTCCAGGTTATGCACCATTATCTTCATCCGCTCCATCTGTTTTAAGTATGGGAGGTGGTCAACCTATGACTTCATCTACATTAAATCCCCCTCAAGATCAAGGTGTCGACCAATCTTGGGAAAAACCTCAAAGTGATATTCAAAGAAAATTCCATTCTTTACAACAAATCCAACATATGCAACATATGCAACATGTATCACCACCACAACTACCACCACAAACTTCACCATATCCACCACAAATGGTTCAATATCAATACCAAGGTCCATTACAACCTCAAAACCCACAAAACCCTCACAATCTTCAAACCCCACAAGCTACACATCAAAATCCACAGCATCAAAACCCTCACCCTCATTATCCAATGCCTCCAGTTCAACAGAATATAGATTTCATGACTATTCCTGCAGACTCGCAAGACTATCAGACATTGCTTTATCCGGGGGGATTTACTAACGAGTACGAATAAGCCTCCATTAAAGGTCAAAGAAAGTTCGTTTGTAATTGATAAATTTGTCAGAGCTTATCATGAATAAAATGAAATCAAGGAACTTGCAACATCTTAATTTTTAGTTGGTTACTTTTTAATAAAATCACTAATAATTCTACTTAACCATAACCCCTTTTGTTCACAATTAGTGGGTAAAGTTGAGTAGAGAATACCTTCAATTCTCTAAATGAACCGCATAGGACATGCCAAGTGCAAAGTCATGCGCGACACTGTATTATTGATGACTGATAGCATCTAGTTTTTCTATTGAATGCAATCAATTAGTATATAATTAACAATAAACATTTTAAAAAAAAAAAAATTTGACAAACTATAATATTTAGACTCTCGTGTAATTAGAGTTCTTATCAACTGATTGTGTGCAATTTAGCCGTTTTCATGAAACACAAAAAGAGTCTAGACACCCAATCTAACCAGAAAAAAAATACATATCATGTTATAGACAGCACTAATAGATTGATAGAATTGTGTGGATTTTTTAATTTTGACTTCCGAAATACTTGTATAGCAAGTTTATAAGTTTATAATCTGGAACCAAAGGTCATAGGCTTTCTGTTTGTAGAGCTTGTTGCATCTTGTTCACCTTTAATTTTCTTAAAATTATAGATAACGCGTCAACTCACCACTGTTCTCTGCATCATATACCTCACATTCTACAAGTTTAAAGGATAAGGCCACTTTCTTCTTAGAACTCTCATACCATGATGTTTTTTTTTTTCTCTTCAAATGTATCATCGTACCCTCACCTCATCAACATTCTCAATTTTGCAACCCAACCAATGTGGAGGTATTCCAGTATGGGTATGTTCCGATACTGCACTCAAAAAGAATGCAAAAAGAGAATCGCTAAGACGGTAAAAAGGGGCAAATAGGAATGTTTTAGGATCGGTGTGTATGTGTAGGGTGAATTCCGTTGGTCAGACATTCTCAGCTTTTTCTAAACAACATTATCAGCTTTTATTTATCCTGCCATTTTATGGTCGAACTTTTGTCACAATCTCTCTTCTTATGTCACTATAAATGTCACTAAAAAAGACAACATCAAACGGAGTCACTAATAGCGCGACATCGCGACATCACGACACGATAATCTACCGGAGTCAACTCTTCCTCAATATAATATCTCATTGCTCCCCATATTTCACTTTTATCCATCACCAATTCATATAATATTCACACTATGGACTCCAAAACTATCGGTATCCTCGGAGGTGGCCAGCTTGGCCGTATGATTGTTGAAGCTGCCAACAGGCTCAATGTCAAGACCATCATTTTGGATGCTCCTAACAGTCCTGCCAAGCAGATCAACGCCAATGAACATGTGGACGGTTCCTTTACTGATTATGATTCTATTGTCAAGCTTGCGGAAAAGAGTGATGTTTTGACCGTTGAAATCGAACATATTGATGTCGATGCTTTGAAAAGAGTGGCCAAAAAGTTTCCTAACCTTCAAATCTATCCATTACCAGAAACCATCAAGCTCATCCAAGATAAGTACTTACAAAAGAAGCATTTGATAGAACACGAGATCGATGTTGTGGAATCATTAGATGTTGCTGAAAACACTCCAGCTGCTTTGTTGGAAATCGGTGACAAGTTTGGTTACCCATTCATGTTGAAGTCTCGTACCTTGGCTTATGATGGTAGAGGTAACTTTGTGGTTAAGACTAAGGAAAACGTTGAAGAAGCATTGGAATTTCTCAAAGATAGACCTCTTTACGCTGAAAAGTGGTGTCCATTCACTAAGGAACTTGCTGTTATGGTTGTCAGATCTATCGAAGGTGAAGTCTTTGCTTACCCTACGGTGGAAACTATCCATCAAAACAATATCTGTCATTTGGTTTATGCTCCAGCTAGAACTTCTGATACCATCGCTAAAAAAGCATCTATTCTTGCCAAAAACGCCGTCAAGACCTTCCCAGGTGGAGGAATTTTTGGTGTTGAAATGTTCTTATTACCAAATGGTGAATTATTGGTTAACGAAATTGCTCCAAGACCTCATAACTCCGGTCATTATACCATTGATGCATGTGTCACTTCACAATTCGAAGCTCATGTTAGAGCTGTTGCTGGATTATCAATGCCAAAGGATTTCACTCAATTATCTACCACTAATACTAACGCCATCATGTTGAACGTTTTAGGTGATAAGGTTCCTAATAAAGAACTTGAAGCTTGTAAGAGAGCTTTAGAAACTCCAAATGCCTCTGTTTATCTCTATGGTAAGTCTACCAGACCTGATAGAAAGATGGGTCATATTAATATTGTTTCTTCATCAATGGAAGATGCCCAAAATAGACTTGATTACATCATGGGAGAATCCTCTGAAATCCCACAACAATTAGAAGCCAAAGAAAATCCTTTGGTCGGAATAATTATGGGGTCTGATTCTGATTTACCTGTTATGTCTGTTGGAGCTGGAATCCTCAAGAAATTTGGTGTTCCATTTGAATTAACCATTGTTAGTGCTCACAGAACTCCACACAGAATGTCAGAATATGCCATTAATGCTGCTAAGAGGGGTATAAAATGTATCATCGCTGGTGCTGGTGGTGCTGCTCATTTGCCAGGTATGGTTGCAGCTATGACTCCATTACCAGTTGTTGGTGTCCCAGTTAAAGGTAGTACTTTAGATGGTGTTGATTCCTTACACTCCATTGTTCAAATGCCAAGAGGTATTCCAGTTGCCACTGTTGCTATCAACAACAGTACTAATGCTGCTTTATTGGCCATCAGAATTTTGGGTGCTTTCGACTACAAGTGGCTCGATAAAATGAGTCAATACTTAAACAGCATGGAAGAAGAAGTCTTGGGTAAGGCCGAGGTTTTGGAAGACATCGGGTATGAGAAATACTTAACTGATAAATTGAAGAAATAATTTAATCGACTCTATCAATTGTCTTTAATTGGTGGTGGTTAATCAGGATTACTGCTGTACTGGCATATTGATAGTATCATGCAGCACCACAATTCGTAAATAAGTTATGAGATCACGATTACTTTTGGAATTATGATCTAATGCGAGTAATGAAACTCCACTTATATCCAGATCTATTATCTAGCTACTATCACAATCCACTACGTTTGTTCGTACCCTACAATAGTAAAATTATATAATACTAATAATGCAAAATCATGATAAAAATATACGATATAGAACTAAAGTATGACCGATTAGTAGTAGTATGATCAGATCAGTAGAAGTGGTGGCATTTCAATTCATTGATATAATTGACAATCCATAAATTGAGAGCTTGTTCTTTTTTTGTTTCTGTGCTAATCGAATAAAGCTAAGGCACATTATATATTCTGTAGCAGTTTCCTTATAATGATCGTCTATCAATTGTAGTAAGGTGGTCTTGATGCTCTATGTGTCATTTATAATAAGCTGCCGTAAATCTCATGCTAACTGAATTGGAAATTATTCTTTCTATAATGCTTGATGAATTGATAAGTTCAAAAACAATGCTAGGGCTACTGTAAAGAAATGTATTGAGTAATCTGATCTTAAACCCCCGAGTAAAATAGTGATAATATTGTGGAAAAAAAATGTGATGATAGGTATGAGTCCAATTAATGGTATTGAATTGAATGATTAAACTTAATTTCAATAACTAATTTAATAGTTGGTACTCTTATTAGCCTTCTTCTTGATGTTTCTCTTCTTGTAGATTTGCTTTCTAGAATCTCTCCATCCAGAAGTACTGATCTTCTTTGGTGTCTTTTCAACTTCCATTTCTTCAGAAACTTCATTGGTTTCACCTTCAGCTTCCTTTTTAGCTAAAGCAGCTTCTTTTTGTTTCTTTAATTCTTGTTCCATCTTTTCAGAAATCCTCTTATTTCTGTTATCATTCAAGTTGGCGAACTCACCCTTTCTCTTGATAGTCTTGGCTCTCAACTTGGACTTGGATCTTAAAGACTTGGCCATTTTGTTTAATGCTAATCTATATTAATGATTCGATTCAACTATATTAGCGATTGATTTGATATATTACAATCCATCTCATCGCGAAAATCGATGTTGCGTCACGTGTGGTTAGTTAGGGCTCAGCCCTCGTCACGTGTGTCATTTTTCCCTCGCATCCCAGAGGTCGTCCACTTTCCGTCTTTACGTTCGCAGCCCGGTCCCTCCATCCTCTCCCTCCTCCTGCTCCGCACTCTCCCTGTTTCTCCTGCCACAACCCTCCCCCCAACCAGTCTCACCAAAGGCAGGAAAATTTTTCCCTAGAAAATTTTTACTTTTGAATCTTTTCTTTCGATATAGTGATAACTCATTAATCAAAAATGTAAGTGGATTCAAGAATGGGAAACGGGTCAACAATAAGCTCATATTCAAGCAGAACAGGAGATGAATTGAATGGAATCATCACGCTTTGAAATCAATCAAGTTTTCCAGTCGAACTTTGTCGATGTTGAAGATTGTTTTAGAAAGATCCTTTTTCCACCAGAAAAGGGACTTTGAAAAAAAAAAAGAAGGAAGAGCAGAAAAGTTTTCAAGTTTTCCAGTAATAATCGAAAGATGTTTGATGAATACAGTGTACTAACAAGAATAGGGCTAACTTAAGAACTCAAAAGAGACTCGCTGCCAGTGTTGTTGGTGTTGGTAAGAGAAAGATCTGGTTGGATCCTAATGAAACCACCGAGATCGCTAACGCTAACTCCCGTCAAGCCATCAGAAAATTATACAGAAATGGTACTATCGTCAAGAAGCCAGACACCGTCCACTCCAGATCTAGAGCTAGAGCCCTTTTGGAATCCAAGAGAGCTGGTAGACACATGGGTTACGGTAAGAGAAAGGGTACCAAGGACGCTCGTATGCCATCTCAAGTTTTATGGATGAGAAGATTGAGAGTCTTGAGAAGATTATTGGCTAAATACAGAGATGCTGGTAAGCTCGACAAGCACTTGTACCACACCTTGTACAAGTCTGCCAAGGGTAACACCTTCAAGCACAAGAGATCTTTAGTTGAACACATCATCCAAGCCAAGGCTGAAGCTTTACGTGAAAAGGCCCTTAAGGATGAAGCTGAAGCTAGAAGAGTTAAGAACAGAGCTGCTCGTGAAAGAAGAGCTCAAAGAGTCGCTGAAAAGAGAGAAGCTTTCCTTGCTGAAAACTAAACAGTTTCACTTGATTAGTTCCCCCTCATCATCACTGTATATTGAAGAAATCCAACCCTCAAACTCAAATCATATATATAAATTGTTATGCCATTTAGGTATTAATAATAATATACATATTTCTCTAAGTTTGTATATGGTTTCTGTACAATTCTATAATAATACTTCTGAAATAACAATTCATCGTAATTCAAACTGTTCGCTTTTACATCTTACAATTCCACTGAATTTACTTCGTATTTTAAAGTGTTGTACTGGATAGTTTTGTAGGCACCATCTCTGGTGGAGATTTGGTGTATCAATTTTTTTTTTTTTTACTGGTATGTTTTGTCCTAAAATGGTAGTGAGACCCAACACTAACAAGATGAGTAGTGCGTCACTCGATCTCACCTATAAATCATTAACTCCTTTACTCTCTTGTCAATTCTCTGTACCTGGTGACTCATAGTGTAAGATTTCTACTGGTACTTGTAGCATGATAAAGCGGGGAAAAATGGTAGTCATGTTTTAAAAAAATTTATTACCTTTACCAGGTCCGTTTTTAGTACAATTCAAAAAGATCTATAATTAACACTTTATGACTCATAACAGTAGAATAACTAGACCCAAGGGATTCGGTACTCTCGTCACACAATAATATGAAGAGTCTCTACTTATATTTTCTAGTTATCTTTCCATTGGTCATTCTCTTCCTTAACCTTGCTGTAAAATGTTATTAATCTTTTGATTACGTAATCACTATACATACATTGATTTGAAAATTACTACAGGTTATCTGGTATTCCAAATCTACGGTATTTATAATTTCATTATATTGAATAAAATGCCTTTGTAAGCGTAGATGGGAGGGATTTCTCAGGTTGAAGAACCCAAAATAAATAAAATAACACTGTTTAGAAGTAAAAGAGCAACAGCTCGAAAGTTAGAATGCATTATGAACGAATAAACTTATGTTTATACTTTTCAATTCGTTCGGGAAGTGTCAATTCAATGATTAATTAAGGTAAGATTGGTATAATGCTTATATTAGGTAAATGAGTTGTTCATTCTTGATGAGTTTATAATCGATGCCCTGGAACCAAACTGAAAAGGATGGTGAAGATTGCAGTTAAAACTAAAATCAAAAACAACACCCATAAACTTCTTTTCAACAACAACTTCCTTATGAAGGTTTCTCTCACTTTAATCAATGGACTCCTGCTGCTCTTTGAAAATGACTCGGAATATCCTAACCAGACTAGTATAGGATCTATCAAATAAACCGAAGAAACCAAACAATAAAATGCAATTAAGAATGGTACAATAATCACTGGTCTTAATCCTTTTCTATAATCTAAGAAAACAAAAATGTAACTGATCCAGAAAGCAACGAATAAGAAAAAGAATCCAATAACAATTCTGATTAAATTAGAATGGTTAATGTTTCTGATGGCCATGAAATTAAGGAACTTTGGTAAATGATCATTTTCAATCTTGCTGAAAACATAAGTTTTAACATTATTGAAAACATCTGGATCATCTCTACCATCATGTTCAATGGCTCTTATGATATAATTGTTTAAGTCTTGAGGTAAGTTCAAGTTCTTTTCCGAGTCTTCCACAAAGTACTTCAATAAAAGATTATGAGATGAGTCTTTCAAGTTATCTCTTGTAATGAAAGAGTTACTTACTGATCCTGGTGAATCTCTGATTAATCTTTCTAATAATGATGGATTAAGCACAGATTCCCTTCTGTGGTCATTTGGATTTGGGGTTGTGAAAGGGTTTGGTACTTGTTGAGGAGATGCTACTCTTGATTGAGAATCTAATGAGACATAGTTGGCAGGGTTAACAGCACGGCTAGCTTGACCAATTTCAAGTTGATTTTCAACAAATGAATTGGAACTATTGGCTTCTTCATCATCCAATAATCTTGAATTAGATGATACTCTTTTTTCACCAGAGGGTATTCTAGGAGATTCATACTGGTAAGCATCTGAATGTCTATTTGGATTTGGAGAATATCTAAGACTTGGACTCTTTGCGGACATTCTTTTACCTTCATTCTCTTGATTATATTGTTCAATTAAATCTTTAAGTTTAGGATCAATAGTATCCAAATTCAAATCACCTCTCAAGAATTGAGAAAGACGATTGGAGTCATTATCTTCCAAGATGTTGTCATTGATAATTAAATCCAATAAAATAGAAGAACTTAATGATTTATGTTTAGATTTGTCCAGGAGTGGGTTTGAATCACGATAGTTAGTTTTTTCGGAAGTTGGTGGATGATGTTCAGTGAATGTAGACTGCCTTATAATAGATTCTCTTAAACCTTTGATGTAATGTTTACATAAGTTCAAGTGGTTGATTAAGTCGAACCAGAAATCAACATAATCCACTTTATTTTCCACATCTCTCATAAACTGATAGAAAGTGAATAGATCAACTGGAGATTTGGTCTTATTGGCAAGAATCTCTCCTAAGGTAGGGAGTCTATTCAAGTTTATGGATTGGTTGGTTTTGTTGAGGTTGTTGAGGTTCGAAAGATAATGGGTATTCGGATAATCCGACTGGTATTTCTCAGCCATGATTAACCTATGAATAAAAGGAGGATGGGGATGATGGTTGGGTTATATCTTTAAAGCAATAAAGCTTCTGAAAAGGAAAATAATAATAGAAGCAATTGGAATAGAGGGTATTGAAAGTATAATATGCGTCTTGAATCCTCTTATTATTATTATATTATTATTATCTTATCAACAAAAGAATCGAATTTGGTATGAGGTTTTCTATTCAATCTAAAATGATGAAATGAATTCCTTATATTGGATCAACTCCTTGATGATTTGATTCGCGATGACAACAATAACTTGGATACGTCGCTGGCTGAAAGTTCTAGATCAAAACTTGACTCTTTGCCTTTCTTTTGGCTCTCTCTAGTACTTTTTTTTTTTGAAGAGTCTATGAATCTATTCAAAAAACTGTTGACCTTGGTTGGTTTTTTTTGTTTTTTTTTTGGATGGTTTAGCTCCTGGTACTTCACTAGCGCTAATACACGGTAACAGAAGAAGATTCACTAATAGGTGTCTTTCAAATCAGAGTTATGACTTCTCGATCTGATGATCTATCCTTTGACACTACCTCTTTTAGCCAGCCTTCTATGATTGATGGTTAAATTCGTGTCGTCAATCCCCGATTGTTGTGAGTATGATTTGGGCTCTGTGCAGGACTGTTCTCTATATTTAGTGAGATGTAAATACTGGAGGCTGGCTTAGTTAACCTGATCCAGCAAC
This sequence comes from Suhomyces maxii, assembly GCA_030574995.1. Classification (NCBI taxonomy): domain Eukaryota; kingdom Fungi; phylum Ascomycota; class Pichiomycetes; order Serinales; family Debaryomycetaceae; genus Suhomyces; species Suhomyces maxii. The sequence goes on from JAJMGC010000003.1 coordinate 481,616, forward strand.
GTTGACAACAGGTAAAAGAAGTTATAAAAGGTATTAAGGTGGTTAGAAAAGTATAAAGAGGAATTTGCTAGAGTATGTAAGCGCTACTCTTGTGGGCGTGTGTGCCAATGAACCCAGCTGGAGGTCAATTGGTAAATTGGTTTGGGAATGCGATGGTTTCAGAAACTAGACGAGAAAGCAAAAAAAAAAAAAAACCTTCAAACCAAACCAACCAAGATGCAAAACTACGAGAAAGTAAGACACTCAGAAAAGAAAAAAGGCAATCTGTAAATTGTGCACTGTTTCGTGTTTACACAACGAACTGTGATTTCAACTAGTTGGCTAAAGCCGTCGTTAACGTAGATACTTCGAGGTTAATGATGAACGAAGATCGGTGTGAGTAATTGATTCAGAGAGATCTCGCCCCATGTTTCAGAGTAACTAAAGTAAACAGTGAAACAGAGTATTCGCTAGTGAATCGAGATATGGTACTTAGGAACCTACGGGTTTCAGAAGACCAAGCTAGGCACCAAAAAAATCAATCTAGGATGTAGGGACGTGTGGTGCAAGATGCAGTTGATGGAGGTGTTTGGTAGCTGAAGGTGTAATGGTGCTTTGGGGTGGGTGGTTTGTGGTGCTAGGAAGCTGATCTTGCCAATATTCTTTTATGGTGGAATAATTTGTTTATTTCTCTCGATTACTTTCACATTAGGACACTTTTTGTTGAATTATCTTACTAGCTAATTTGGCTGAACTTATTTCCATAGGTTTTTGGTCTACAACAATCAAACCGTTGCCATACACTATCATCATCTTCAAAATTCGTTAATCTTGGTGAAGCGAGTTACTGGTGCCGTGTCGCGCTATACTTCTAAATCATACCATGGATTAGGGGAAAAAGGTTTGGGATTTAGGGCGTGTGGATGCAACGAGTGGAAACTAACCATAAGATGGTTGGGTTGAATCTAACGACAAACAAAGAGAATACCAAAATTGGATTACGAATAAATCCTCCAATTCATCGGTTATGTTCGATCAAACAATACCCAGTTCTGGATTGTTAATACTCGATATGAACAGACAAAGTTCCCCAGCAAAATATAAATTGAAGCTCTTTTTCGGGTTGTCCTACAATAGTGTTTAGTAAGACATTTCTTTTCACTTTACAAAATGGGAATGACAATGTCAGAACATATTCATTTTAGCATTGCCAGGCACTAGAATGGTTGGAATCAAATCTCATTCAAGTATTCCATTTGGAGATTATTATGGGGTAAATTATTTTGAGCTTCAAAAAAAACAAAAAAATTGCACCCTGATTGATGCAAGGCTAAGGCTAGTAGATAATTGCTGCGAAACTGTAGTTCAAACGTTACCAGAAAAATTCTCTGTTGAGGATAGATGTAATAGATATGAGCATGTAGCGAGTTTTATCAAGGCATGTTTGATCTTTCCCAACCCAGTTTCAAGGAAAGATCATCGTAGATTGGCTGTCTTATTCTTCTTCTTCTGGTGATGTGTGTTTAAAAAAAAAAAAAAATTCCACCTCACTGTTCCTACATAAAAATTGCAACCCGTAAATCGCTTCTGTTTGGAAGCAGTGGAACATGAATAAATCTGGCTCTTACTGCCACGGCTCTATGATTTGTGAAAGCCAAGAATACTTCTAAGGCAGAACTGTTTGCTGTCACTGGTTGATTTTAGTTTTGCTTACCAATTGACACTGGTTAGGCTGCTCTATTTTTGGAACCCGCTAAGAAATCGCTCATTTGGCCTTATATCTAGTGGCTTATAGTGGAGTTGTAAATCAATTAACTCATTCCGTTCTCACTCACCACTTCTCATCACCCACACACGTTTGATGACTCCGTCCTCCACCGTGTTCTTACTTACACTTCTGGGCCTACAACCGATTGGAAACGATCACAGATTATCCGGGTCCTATTGTTCTTCAGCTCTCCTGATGTTTACACATGCTTGTACGGTGACAGAACGTGGGCTCGTACTCCGAAGTAGGTTGTTCCATTCAACAGCTGGCAGTGTATTTTTGCTGCCGCACATACCTATTTCGTTAAATGGTGGTTACAAGTTTCAGATTGTCGCGGGATGAGCTTCCAGTCAATGTAAAGATCGACACCTTTAGAATCTGGGTTAAGGCTTAACGGTTTAACTTGTAGCAAAGTCAACTATTCTGTAAGGGAAACCAAAAGTATACAATACCGTCTATTACTTTACCGTATAATATCTTCTATTTCTATTCACTATTGGTGTAGTTCGTTTGTTTTTTTTCCCCGGTAGAGGGAAACCTCAGAGTTAAAAACTTCACCATCAAATGGTTCTGTGATCTAGTGCCGTGCGGCGCCAACATTTTAGTTATAATTCCTCGCTTGTCTTGGCTATTGTAGTTTATTTCCTCTATTATTCCTAGGGTGTCACCTGTCTAAATATGCACTTTACGGCATGATCCGTGTTCCTATGTTGCCTTTGGCTGCTAATTGGGAATTTCGGATAAATCAATGGGGCTTGGTGGGGGTACATTGAGCAATTTATGGTGTGGTTATAAAACCTTTATAGTTTTCCTCTGTAAATACTTTTTTATTCCTAGTTTATAAATTATATCAACTCCACCATGATATAATCCTCTATTAAAAGAAAAAATAAAAACCTAGCCATATTAAAACAAATGTCCATCAGCCCACCAGTACACTATTGGCCCTATTCAATTGGCCCCCACTCATTTAATTGAAATATTCATCCTTGCTATTAATGATGATGATTGCAAAAATGTTAATACCCAATTCTTCAATTCAAATTCATTTTTTCGTTCATTCCTAAATTAACTACCTTCACATGGGTTAAATTACATTTATTTTAATCTGATTTTATTCGTTGTCTATTTGTTAACTATAAACCAAATTTATACATACGAAGGAATTCAAAAGTAACCAATAACCCTCTAAATCATGGGTTTTCCCCTGGAAGAATTGAAACAAATATTGTCAAAAAGGCATAGAAGAACTGAAAAATTATGGAGTTAAAAAATATGAAATTCAAGGATACTGGTTAATGATCATTAATAAAAATTCAATCTATTATTTCTTGCTCATGAAAAATGAATCGTCAAATACTTCAGTTTTCACGTGTGAGGAAGATTCATTAGTGACATTACCCAGTTCTTCATCATTTTTTAATTTATGTTCAACTGAACCTTTACAAACACCACTTTCAATGTGCTTTTCTAACCAGACGAAATTGTTTTCAAAGTATTCAAAACATCCAGCACATCTACCACTAATACTATTTCTTTCAGAAGATTTAGTACCTGGAGGATATATGAAATGTAAAGCTTTTAAGTGGGTCTTGTAAGTATCACGACGAGAAAAGCCACCAGTTGGATGACATTTAGTACCGGTGGATCCTTCGGTTGGTTCTTGATAGAATGGACAAGAAAATGCGGCAGTGCTATGCTTTTTCAAGTGTCTAGTTAAGTAACCTTTAACCTTGAAACTAGCATCACAGAAACAACATTGGAAAGGATTCTTGTCATCAGTCTTAGCCTTCTTGTTGGTAGAGGATAAGTCGGTGATGATTTCTTCATTCTTTACCCTTTTCAACTTCTTGTCCTTCTTCTTAATATCTACTTTTTGTTTAGTTAAAGATGGAACTGCAGCTGGAACAGAAGCAGCAAAGTTATCAACAAACGAAAAATTGGCTGAACTAACAGAGGAAACAGAATCAAAAGTACGTTTTTTAGATTCGACTTGAGGAACGGTTTGGAATTGCTGATCCACTTGATTGTAACTATTAGTTAACTTTCTAAAGAATTCATCATCTAAAGGACTGATGTACGATTCGGTTGAAGAAACAGAAGAAGTTGAAGAGATTAAATCTTCAACTTTTTGTTGATCAACTTGAGGACGGGTCTTCAAGTTGAAATCATCAAAGTAAGGTTGTTGTTCAATCCCGTTGAACATGTAAGACAAGTCATCAGGGACTTTACGTTCCTTAACACCAAAAGATTCAGTTTGAGGTAAATGATGTTGAGGATAGAACAGATCACCATAAGTAGATTCAGATTTGATATATTGATGTTGCTTTTCTTCGTAGTAGTATGGTTGAAAATAAGTATTGTCCAAACTAGCAGTACCAGGAGCAGCAACTTCAGGTTGATGATGATTGTGGTGATGATGTTGATGATATTGAGGTTGAACCTGTTGTTGACTTTGATATTCACCAAGACCACCAGGATTATTGGTGATTACAAAGTTGTTAAAGAACTCGATTTGATCGCTTGGCCCAGCAAGACCCAACGATAAATCATCAGCAGCACAAGGTTTAGGAAAGAGAGCTTGGGAATTAGATAAGTTAAAAACATTAAAAGAAGAAGGGAAAAGTGAAGGTGCTGACTTGCGATACAACAAGTCAGTTAAAAACCTAAACACACCCACCTTCTTCTTGTTAAGTTTTAAACTGAAAGGTTGATAATCAGAGTTACCGGAGAAAAGACCAAGGGAAATCATGGTAGCATGGATATATGTTGTAGGTTAAAGTGGCTGGTATTGAAAAGGAGATATTTCAAAGATTAAACAAGTAACAGGAACTAATAATGGAATGTTGAACGATGAACAAAAAACTTATAGGATAAAAGTAGTAAATGGTTGACAGGGCTCTTCGACAACAACGATGATATTCACAATTCACGAAAGAAAAAGATCCACAGATGATATTTTGAAAAGGGGACCAAGGATCTACTTTTCTAAGTTTTTTCGTTCTAGTCACTAAGATTAATGATGGGGGACAACGGGGATTATAAGGGATTTACCGGATATTCCAATATGATCGGCGATGATGGGATCTGTCTGTCAGGTAATAATTTTGGAGGATCAAATTCACGTTAAAGAGAGAGGAAAAAAAATAATAATTCTAGTTCTTATGTCGAAAACAGGAAAAAGGACCAAAAAAAATTGAGAAATCGTACTACTAATAACGTTTATCCAAACGGGGATTGGCAGGTTAGATAACAACCTGAAACTTGACATCTGATCTTTTCACCATAAATCCGAACTTTACCCCCAACAAAAGCAAGGCATTTTGATTGACACTACGCACTAAAAAAAGGTTAATAGTTCCACAATTATAATAATATCCACAATTGCGCCAATCATAATGTAACCTGGTTACACAAGGAGCATCATCCACCAAAATAATTGAGTGGGGGACTGTGGAGAAGGGGACGGTGGGTTACATTTCGGAGCTAAAAGGAAATTTTTTTTAAAAAAAAAAAAAAAAAAAAATAGAGCATTCAATTTTGATGGAGGGGTCTTTTATGATTTACTGTGTTGACTCCTACGAGGGGAACTACTATGGTTTGTAGTTTGATACCCACCGGGGCTACAATAGGTTTTTAAAGTTGTGGTGGTGGACTACAACCCCCCGTAATGAATGCCTTTTGATTTACTCCCTTAGATTCTGTTATCATCATATCTATCATGCTAATTTCGCAATTTGAATATTTTTGGTGCCGTACGAACTAACCGAATATTTCCCGAGGAATGGTATCATGAATTGACTAATCAGGATCCGTCTTTTTATGCCACAAACAAAATCCGGATCACGAGACCACTTCAGACCCCGCTTGGTCTTGAGGTAAATCGGGTTGGTTGCGGATATTCCCGAATAGGCTTTCTTTCAATAGATACGGAGAACTGGAAGCCAAGCTTCTTTTAATGAGACTAAACCTCTCGGTTTCAGTTATTTAATACATCTAAATATTAAAGCTCATTACTGCATCGAATTACAAACTACCGTTAAATTAAAGGGGAAAAAAACACCCATACTTCTCTTCTATCAATAGATCTAGCACCTTGTAAAAATCAATGTCTTATCATCCAATTAAAATATGCAAGTACACGTGATGGTTCATTGGGGGTTCCTTGGATATTCCACTTCTTTTTTTAAGCCAAAGTCCACGCGCGTAAATTTCAGTATGGACCCCGTATATTTCATCTCGGCAAGCCACCTCCTCCATCCACACCCTTTCTCACGCGTAGTATAACCAGCCGCCTCTAGTTTTTTTTCAATATATACTAGTCACTTAATTATTACTTAGTTAAGAAACCAATCTATCTATCTATCAATATCAAAATGTCCGCTTTAGACAAATCTTTAGACGAAATCATCTCCTCCACCAAGAGAACCAGAAAGTTTGGCCCAAAGAGTGGTAAGCAAACTAAGGTCGGAAAGAAAGTTGGTGGTGTTGCCAAAAAGCCAATTGTTTCTTTCAAGAAATCTCCAGCTATTGTGGCTGCTGCTAAGAAAGCTGCTACTGTCGATTTATCGGCTGCTACTAAGGTTGTTGTTTACAACTTGCCTCGTGACTTGAAGCAAGACAACATCAAGGTATGTTCCATATGGAGCTAAATGGTATTAGAGCCAAAGTATCTTTTTCTTAAACGTCTGCTGGCCAGATGGAAATTTTTTTACTTTTTTGGACTCGCTACGTTTTGCAAGTTAATTGAGACAACAAGACACTATTTTTTTTTATTGTTTGCAAGAGTCACTTTTTGCATATAGATTTGGGTGTGTGTGTGTGTGTGTGTGTCTGTGTGTATGGGAACGTTTGAATTGGGTTCAAGCCAACTCAAGTTGACTTCGATTTTGACACATTAGCTTGTGTTTCAGTTTCCAGCGACCCCCTCCGCACGAGTCAAGTAAATTAAGCGCGAGAATACGCCTTGATATCTATTGTGAGTCTCGATTTAGGCTAATCTTATGTTGCACTGACAGCAGTACTGATAACCGCCAAAAGGACTCGGTCTGGAAAAATAGTCAATGTCACACATTGTTATCTTGACATCCTTATACAGTTTATATTTGATGTAACATGGTTATCTCCCCTGATTTCCAGTTACTTTCTAACCGAATTTTTTTTGAATTCGGTTTCTGCAACGTTAATGTGACTTATTAAATTAAGTTGCATTTGATAGTGGATATTTTGATAGATAGACCCCGAGTGATTTCGTCGTCTTGTTGCAGTCCATTTATAAACTAAGGTTGATTGTATTATCAATGATTGTTCCTGATTCCAATTCATACTGATTCATCACATTACCTTATCTAGTGATTTTTGTTCCCTCCAAATTAACTCGTATACGTGATACCAATTTTTTGCATCTTTTTTTTCAAAAATAATCTCTTATAACTAACATTTTTTTTCAGGATTTCTTCCAATCTCAAGTTGGTGCTGTTCAAAACATCTCTTTGAACTACAATGAAAAGGGTCAATTCAAGGGTATTGCTACCATCATCTTCAAGGCCAGTAAGTCTGCTGCTTTAGCTGTTGAAAAGTACAATGGTGCCCCAATTGACGGTGGTTCTTCTAAGTTAAAGTTGGAATTAATTGTTGATCCAACCAAGAAGTCTTTAGCTTCTAGAATTACTGCAAACCCAACCGTAGCTAACCCAAAGCTTGCTGCTGCTAAGAAGCAACTCAAGGCTGCTAAGGCCAAGCAAGTTGTTGCTACCGCCGGTGCCAAGCCAGCTAAAAAGAAGCAACAACCTAAGAAGAAGCCAGCCAAGAAGACTGTAGAACAATTGGATCAAGACATGGCTGACTACTTTGAAAGTTAAAAAAGCTAACTTAAACTAAACAAGATCAAGAAATTTGTAAATGGTTTAACATAATAATCTGAACAAGAAAGAACAAGATGAACTGTGTTTATCTGTTACTTAATGACTACTAATGGGGGTAATTTCCTCATCTTTTCTCTGTGTGTATTAAAAATGAAGGTTGAACCATCGTAAGATGGTGAGTGTATAAAATTATAGACCTAATTGTTGGTCAACTGTAGAGATTACAAACATTACGTAATTCAGGGAAATGCTGCTGGTGTATTTAAGAAAATTAGGCTAATTACGGGGAACCAAAAGACTACTTCCCAGGTGAATTACCAATAATTGATGGTTTCATACTTTGTTATACTGTTACTTATGGATAATTTAAAACTTATTATGGACCAATCATTCACTTGAACGTGAATTAATTTATCGAAATAGGAAATTCTGAAGGGTGCATTGTTGCAATCGATTCCTATTTTATGAAATTACTGCGAAAATGTATATTTATGAAATTATACCCAATTCGGGTAAGTGCCCATAACACCTATACTGAAAAATAATTTACCAGGTTTATTATTGGTATAGAGTAAATATTTCTTAGTCGGTTTCACCTTTAGGATGCATAGTACATAGTACTGTGGTGCATGGGGTTCGTGTAGGTGTAGTGAGTGGTGCCTCACATGCCTATGAAATTGCCCTTGACATCCGTCCATACAGGACGTAAACGGTCTGTCGCACCACTCGCCGCCCCACACAAACCACCATTAAACAATAGAACTCGATTGGTAGCATGACGACAAGGCCAAACCAACGGCTATACTTCAAACTTGGAACCTTATAACTGTAGTATTAATTTACCAGAGATCACTTAGTTGTCTAGATTTTTGCTTACTCACTACTCTACAACTACAATAGATAATTCTGTGGGTTTAAGTGAACTACAGTACAAATGTGTCGTGACAACACAAATTTCGATTTTAGTAAGAATTAACCAATTTTTAATTTTTTTTTTATAACCAATACTAGAAACGAAGGAGTCCCAGGCTCTAGACCATTGTTATAACCATTAGTCTCCACCCTATCCTGACCCCCTCTAACAACCTTCTCCGCCTCATCATCTCCTGCACCGTAGTGGATTCCCTTTTTCAGCCGTCTCGTCTAACACGTCTAGCAAAAAACGAGCGAGGCAGGCCAATTCTCCAAACACCTTTAGAATTACTACAGTTTGGTCAAGAACGTTGCAGGTTTGTTCACAGCTCAGACTTCCACTATTCGCCAAAATTTATCATTCTGACAATTACACTCATCAACCAATCTATCAACATCCACATCCAACCTTGAATCCTTCAACCAATTCAAAAATCCATCCGTTCTATATTTAATAATACCATTTATCCATAATATCCCGTTTATCATTAATCCAATCACCCTCAAAAAATCATGACCCGTAACATCGATTACATCATAACAGCCGAATTCCATATTGATAAGGGTCCGTCCCTTATTCATCAATATCCATCTTCATTACCTGGTCTTCATAATCTTGTATTTCTTCCAGAACTAATGCTTCCGGACCAAATTCATAAAAGACAAGAAGATTTTACTCTTTTCATGCTTTATCGAAATACATCAACTGGTGAATTCCAATATTTGTATAACCGAGCTACTTGTGAACAAGAACCTTACTTCTTGTATACTATAGTTAATAATGTCACCGATTCAAAGTATAAAAGAGGTTCCGTAATTAAATCATTATCAATTATAACAAAACTTCTTTACTTCAAAAATTTTAAACCATTACTTTTGATTTGTTTGGATAAATATTTTGAAGAAAATGATCTTTCAATAATTAAAGAACTTTATCTGTCGATTAATGTTAAGAATTTCAAATTTTCTAATAGTTCTGGTCAAATATCAATTATAAAAAAGTTACTTATAACTTCAATTTTAGACTTACCAATTAATGATAAAATTTATTATGATGAGACTTTTAGAAATAAATTGATGGGAATTAATAAAAATAGTATTATTAATCAAGATCTTTACATCAGAAAAGATTTAAGTTTTAATTCTATTATTAAATTTAATAACATGAATATTCCTATCAAAATTCCAATGATCGAACTTCCTGATACTACAGGTGATTATCTTAATCCAACCGATCTTAATTTTAAACCAAACTTGATTCATCTTCTTTCTGCCAAATTAGCAACTGATGTATTAAATAATGAATTGACTATTTATGGATTACAAACACCTCCAATTATCATTCTTATTAATGCAATTTTAACTGGGAAAAAGATAATCTTCTTAAGTTATGAAAATTCTTCGGGTTATATCATTGACCATGTATTATTAACTTTAAAAATTATTTCCGGAGGTGGTATTTTAAGTGGACTTTTAACTAATTATAATATTTTCCCAATCATAGATGTCAGTAAAATTGATTTATTAGAAGAATGTGATTCATTCATTGCAGGTACAATCAATCCATTTTTCAAAAATAATGATAAATTATGGGATTTGTTATATGATTTAGATTCGAATGAATTCCATATCACTTCTCAATACCCATCAGATATTGACTACAAATCTTCAATTATATCTGAAGATGCAAAATTCTTATCAAATCTTCAATTATCTTTATTCAATTATAATGATGATTTGACTACAATTCAATTAATTTTCAGAAGACATATCAATGAAATTATCAGAATTCTTTTGAGTCTGAAAAACTTTAATAACAATTTCCCATTAGATCCTTTAGATAGTACAACCAAAAAGGATTTGATTTTATTACTAGATGGTATTGGATATTTCTGGCAAAGTGATTCAAGCAAATTAGTGGAAATTTCTTGTTATCAATTGATATCTAAAAAGTTTCAAGATCTTTTATATGAAGGTAAATTTTTCTATAACTTGATGCTACCTAATTTATCAAATGAATTAAATTTAATGATTGATTTACAATATCATTTACAAAGTTTAAATAATATTTCCAATAATCCAAAAGTCAATGAAAGAGAAATTTGGTTTAATATCTTGAAGTATTTAATAAGTGGAAGATCATTGGAAATATTTTTACTTATAACTTACTTAATACCGCCAAATTCTGCAACTAGTTTACAATCATCATCAATTCATGGCGGAAACTTGACTATTTTTGATAAAAATAAGGGTATAGAATTATTGTTGATGAATTTATTTAATGCTGATGATCAAGTCAAGAGCAATATTGTCATGATTTTACAAGAATTACAAGATAACTTTTTGTGTGGATGGTGTTTGGACAAATTTATTAAATCGAACTCGATTTATGAGATAGCATTTGACGATTTAGTAAAGTGATTGAATTCACTTCTCGGGCTCTTTCAGCGATCATAGCGAATTCAGTTTGTCAGATTGGAGCTACCAGCATAAAAGTCCTTTCCTAATTAATTGCCTGTGATGGCTCTTTCTACAGCCAGAAAACATATCAAGACTTTTGCAGCTAGGGATAAGGTTGCGAACAAAGCCGATGCTCATGTTCTAACAAAAGGTGTCCGACTTTAGCATTGGTTTAATAAGTAATGAAGTTTTGCGTAGGCAAGTGGATAATGATACAAAACCACCACTTGTCACCAGTAGTATTTATAATGTATTCAATATATCATAGTCATTTATATGATCATACATGTATAATTGTAGACAAGAATATATACTATGACATTATTTGTTTACTTGTATAATTCAACATAATTGTTGTAGAGATAAAGAAGACTCAGGTATAATCCTATGATATGGATTTTCCGCACTGTTCATGAAATTTGATGGCCATTTTAATCAGACCACTGATTTGAGTTCGTCAACTTCGATAGTTACTATATAAAATCTAAGGTTACACGGGATATGTCTAGTTAAAAAAATCATCTGATTAATGATATTATTATGCTTTACTATATACAAGAACACGTTATAAATATGTAGATATGGTCACCAAGTGCAAAGACAATTTCCTGGTGGACTAATCCTACCCGAATATCATCACAGTAAGTTGTCAGTTTACAACAAGCTGAGTCATTAAATGCAAGAATTGGAAGAGTTTATGCCTCTTATGAGATGATCAAAGACCTAAATCATTTCTTCACCACCTTTACTTTTTTTTTTTTTTTGTTCTTTCAAGGACCATTTGGTAGTCCTCTAATCCTTCTTGCCAGTCCAATCCCTATCAAAAACCGCAAACATAGACAATCTGTCACCAGATTTTCTACTGGCATAAGCAGAACCACTACCTTGGTACTTGTTTTCTCTACCTTCATAGTTTAAAGTAGGATTATGAGTAGGGAAACCTGGTCTACGAGCAGTAATACCGAATTCATTATCTTCGGAATCTATTCTTGCATCGGTTTCTTTTCTGTGACGATCAACTTTATAGGCAGCAATATGTCTCTTTCCTACCACCATAAGACCAATAGCCACCACACCAAAAGCACCAAGCTTGACGAGTAACGAGTTTCTTGTTTCAACAGCCATTATGGATAAATGGAAGGCCAAACCCCGGCCTCATCAAGTGGTAAAATGGTGCACACACCCAAACGATACTCACGTGACTTCCCCACATAATGCCATGTGATTAAGCCAATGATCCACGGTCCAATACCCAGTGATATATAAACAACCAATATCGTCTTGATTTGGACGCGTTAGAAAGATTGATAAAAAAATGGGGGACGTTGAAGAAATAGCCCATGCCATTGCTGGTGCCGGTGGTGGTGCCTTGTCAATGATAGTCACTTATCCTTTAGTCACTTTATCAACGCTCGCTCAAACTACTCAAAAGAAGAAACAAACTGATGAGGAAAAGGCAACAGAGAAGGAAAAAGGTCCCACTGCTACCATTAGTGATACCACTCAGAAGAAACTTCTTGATGTGTTAAAAAACATTATCGCTGATAAAGGTGTTCTTGGATTATATTCAGGCTTAGAAAGTGCTCTTTATGGTATCACCTTATCTAATTTTATTTATTATTACTTTTATGAATTGACTTCAAATGTTTTTCTTAAAGCTAATGCTACTTCAAGTAGAAAGGGTAAAGGTTTAAGCACATTCCAATCCATTATTACTGGTGCCATTGCTGGTTCTATTACATGTGTTGGATCCAATCCATTTTGGGTGGCCAATACTCGTACGATGACTCGTAAAAAGCAAACTGAAGATGGTGTCCCTGTTAAAGGTACTACTTCTACATTTGGTGCTATATTTGAAATCATTGAAGAAGATGGAGTTGGCACTTTATTTGCAGGTGTTTTGCCAGCTTTAGTATTGGTTATTAATCCAATTATTCAATATACCATCTTTGAACAATTTAAAAATTTCATTGTGGCCAAGAAGGGTAAGAACTCTTTCACTTCAATGAATGCCTTTTTCATTGGTGCTTTTGGTAAATTAATTGCAACTTCTTTAACTTACCCATACATTACATTAAAATCAAGAATGCACATCAAGAAGAAAAAGATCGCTGGCGAAGACAAAGAAGTAAAATTATCAATGTACCAAGAAATCAAGAAGATTGTCCGTGAAGAAGGCCTTGATGGTTTATACGGAGGTTTGACTGTTAAATTGGTCCAATCGATTGCTACTGCTGCATTCTTATTTTACTTCAAGGAAGAATTATTATCTGGAAGTGTTAAGTTGGTTAACGTTTTCAAATTATTGAAGGTCAAGAAGCAAAGAATTGGAGCTTAGATTTTATTTATTAGAGACTAATCAGCCCGAAACAGAAAGAAAAAAAATAAATGAAAGAAACAAATTTCAACCACTCAATCAACGAGGGAATTGTATGACTTGGTCTGTTGTGTGAAGTTTGATAGGTATATTAGTATGGTTATGAATGTAAACGAACGAGACCACGTAATGAGAATTATTCAGTTGATTATACAAAGTAGACAATTCATTCAACTACAGCATTTTGTAGGGAAGAATGGGGTCAACAGAGATAAATAGTAGGGCCTTTCAATTTAGGAAATATCGTCGAGAAATTATGTAACGAACGTATGTTACCCCGTATTTGTTTGTAAACAGTTCGGTTTTATGTCTACAACTATAAAAAGAAAATGGGGTAGATCAAAATGTGACGTGCCGAGGCTTATGAAAATATGACATACTGTATTAGCCTGGCCAGATCTAAAATTAGCCACGATAGATAATATTAACATGTGGTTTTCATGATACATAGCAATAAGGCAAGAAATCACGGCAATAGAGTCTTTTTCTGTAAGTTTGCCGGACCATTTATTGGTCAATTTCCTCAATCACTTTTATATTTTTTACAACGTCTTGTATACTTATAGAGAAAAATAAATGTATGAGACCAAGAAGGCTGGAAGCGAACAATAGCAGAAAATTTGAAGTAATGAATTATAAAACAATATAAAATCTAGATCAAAACGATGGTTTAACCTTGTTTTCGATCCAAATGTGGATTTTCATTGGCAGTTCTGATAAAAGTTTCCATATAGAAAAACGGCATTTTCTATTTACAAAGAGTTCACTCAACTAGATAACTTGGAGGCTCAAAGTAGGTTTGCTAACAAGTGGGCCTTGTAAGTGCATAAAATTAAATGATATGGTCAAGAGAAAAATTATATAGGTGATGTCATTATTACAGGTTTTTATCATTACACACTATTGTGATGGAGATTGCTCGTATTTTTAGTGCTAACGACACCATCGAATGTTGGTGAAGTAAAGAGATTCCAACTTGGCGAAAAAAAAAAGAACAACCAAAAGGTGACTTAGAAAGTCTGGGCGGACTTTATCATTTTTCAGTGAAAATAAGGCTGGCAAGATGATTGATACAGTAAATAATATGGAAATATAATAATAATAAATTCCATGATTTGAAGTTATTTGATTAATCGCAAGGATTAGGTAGGCCCGAAATCCTGGCACAATTTTGGTAATTGGAAGAACAAAATGGACATCAGCGCCGTGCGAATTACTCGTAAAGGTGCATAGGTCTTGCACAGTTATTTCAACCGCACCGCCTTCATGGGTGATTATTTAACTATAATTAGGTAGTTGCATTAAAAAAATCCTTAGATGGAAGCAAATGCCGATCCACGAGTCATAATCTTGGACTCTGACACATATTGCATGGTATAACCAAAGAAAAAAAAAATGTAAAACAATTCATCAAAAATACACCAAACCCATACTTGTGGCTACACTGTTAGTACCAAAACATTTTTATTTAATTAAATTTATTAAATAAAATTTATGTTTCTAAAAATTGTCTCACTAAAACTATCGCGCTAAAAATAGTCTTATCTGACTACATTACCCTAAGGAAAAAAGCAGCTTAGATGTAAGGAACCCGCGTCCAATAGAAAAAAAAAAAATGGTTATTTGCACTTGTTCTCGGTGTGTGTCCCCTAATCCTACCAGAGTCCACTGCAGTATCACTGCTGTTACAGTGCATCATCCCCACCACCACCACCACCACCACCACCACACGCTTGCACCGGAACCGGGAGCACTCAGAAAATTAAACAAAATTAGAGGAACCCACTCTAACAAAAAGAACTATCTCCCTCTCCACCACTACCCAAATCCCAGTAAACTCTAGTAGCTAGATGGTGTGCTAAGGAGGAGCTAGCAAAGTCACCTTATCCCGCCGGCCCCTCCTCCCTCTTTAGCCCCCCTCGATAGCCCCCTCTCATTCGCACCAGCCTCTATAGGCCCAGACACTATTCCACTACTCCATTTTGATCAAGTAGTGGTGGTTCCTTTTCCCCACCACCCCCCGCTTCGCAGTTTCGCAGTTTCGCAGTTTCGCATCATCGCTAAAACTCTCCAAACTATATAATCACCCTTCTACCAACCCAACTAACACTTTTCTTTTTTCTTTTTTTTTCTTAACAAAAGAGAGATTAACAAAACCATTCTAGTATTGTTTCCATCTTTATAATTCCAAACCTGTTATGATCATTATCGTTATATGAGCGGATATATCCAAAGGCTTTTCCCAACCATTATATAAATATATCGGCATTTGCACCACAATAATTTGGTTACAAGAAAAATACCGATATTGTATTACAGTCAAATCACAGTTATAGTTCAAGCCAAACCAATATGACCAACCTGGCATCTCCTTCAATATCTCGCAGACCAGTGTCTCGAAGAGCTTGTCTATCATGTCGAGAAAAGAAGATTAAATGTGATGGTGAACCGATTAGCAAAATAGTATCCGTTGATGGTAGCAATAAAATCATTCCCCAAACAACCAGAACCTGTTCCAACTGTAAGTTTTTGGGGATTGATTGTGTGTTCGTTCAAAGTAATAGAGGTGGTCGCCGGAAGAAGAGATCCTCCACTGCATTTGATGACAACTTGATTCCTACTTCATCATCAACGATAAAATCCGAAGACGATCTTAATATTAATAATAATAATAGTACTACTACTACCACCACAAATCCTAATAGCAATAAATCAACAAAAGAACCTTCTCCCAATCAAAACCCAAATTCCTTTATTCTTGATAATAATGATCCAAAACACCAAGTGGCTTCCCCGACCTTATCTTATACTTCAAATACCGATTTCCCTTATTATACTCGTCATGGCCTGGAATCCTCTCATGCCCCAAAACCTCACCATTGGACAAAAGAATCTACATCTTCAAGAGAGTCCTCAAAAGCTTCTTCTACTCCATATCCTTATGATTATTCCAGACATTTCGGAGGATTTTCTCATGTTCCAAATGCTCATTTCCCAAGACACTGGGGAATGGGTCCTCCTCCTCCACATATGACAGGCTTCCCTCCTCCTCCACCAACTCCTCCATTACACAACCATAATCCAGCCCACTGGGGTAGAAAATACTATTGGACTCATTATGGTCATGGTCCTTGGAGATCTTTCCCACCTTCTCATGGTTCAGCTGCTTCTCATCAGACAGGTGATCCTCCAATCCCTCCACCTTCAAGTTCTTCAACTGACCCTTCATCTCCATTCCCATCACTTTCAACATCCCATGGTGGTCCTCAAGGTCCTCCAATGGATGACAGAATATCTCAGGGTCCTGCTCCAATGATCCCTCCAATCGGAAAGCCAGCTTCAAATACATCTCCATCGCCTCAGCCTCCATTTAATCCTCAATATCCTTACCCACCTGGCTACTTAGACCATAATAATGAATATTCTTCTGGATATCATGGTTATGAAAAATTTAGAGGAAGACATTCCCGTAAAAGAAGACACCAATATCATTATTCTGAAAATTATGTTGATCCTCAGGAACTTCCACCATTAGATAGTGCAAAAAGAACAAATTCTGGTAGTCTGAATACCAGTGTAAAGCTGGTGGTACTTCCAGAACTTGATAGAGAAAGCGTTCATTCATCATCTTCAGCATCTTCAAAGAGAAATACAGATTCTAGTAAAATTGTGGGTATGTTAGGAAATATCGAAATTAAAGATCACTCCACAAGTCCGTTTACAGAAGAAGATTTGCAAAAATATAATTTCCCTCCATGGGAAATTTTGGATAAGTTGATTGATATTTACTACATATACAACCAACCAAGTCATCAGCTTTTACCATCAAGAGATGCATTGTTGAAGCGGGTGATTCTTTGCAGAGAAGCATCAATTCTTCATGCAGTGATCGCAACTGTTGCCCCCTTATTGGGAAAAGAACTGATTGAAAGTTTTGAAGGTATAAGTACTGATGACACATTCTGGATCAACAATGCCTTCAAAAATTGGGACGATCTTAATGATATGGGGATTTTGGTTACTTATAGTTTGATTGGAAAAACTTGTTCAAGTAAGAGTAATATTTCTCAATTCAATGAATTGACCAGAAACCTTTGGCATTTAATAGAAGAAAACAATTTCATTAGAACTTATAGTGTTCGTCTGACTTTGAAGTTATCTCGTTTAACAACTTCTAGACAAGTTTTTGAAAGAGAATTAATTGTCAGATCCATTTGGAATTTTATTATTAATCATGATGCATTTGCAAGGTTTTATAGTGGATTTCCTTATCCAACTAAGTACATTTCTCAATCTGAAATTGGTTCAGGAATCGATGATTTGATCTTACCATTGGATAATATGGATCATTTGGATGTCAAAAAAACCAGTGATCGGATTACTTGGAAAGATGTTCATGTAACATCATCAGATTATAACTCAATAATTGTTGCTTCAAAAGATTTACTGAATTTATTGAGTAGTTTGACTGAAAAAGCATTTGATTATAAGGTCTATGTTAAGAAAGTTTCGGCAGTATTCAATCAAACCAAAGAAAAAGCCCTTCTTATCTATCGTCCTAAAAAATTGAGTATTATCAACCTTTCTTATCTTTTAAGTGTCATTATAATGAAGGCAGGATTATCTTTGAATTATGCACATTTATTAAGAGATATTTTGATATTTGGAAATCCTTCTCAACTGGAAATCAAGATCTGTTTGTTTCCAGAGGAATTATCAATTGTCAAAATCAACGAACTTCCAGCCAATCTTCTGAAACTTAGTGATGAAGATTGGCAATGTTTTATTGATTTATTCAAAAATGCTTTAGAATTAATCAGAATAATGGATTTAAATGATGCAGAAGTACCATATGGAACTCCAAACGAGGCATATACTGTTAATATTGGACCAACTTCGATTTCTAGATCAAAGGATGGACAAAACAAATGGATGTCCAATCCTAGATTAAACAGCAGTGTTCGTGAATCTTGGATAAAGTATCCAGATTTTTCCGTGAAAGCGTGTTGTGATTTGATTCTTTTATTGAACAACCTTATTATATTAAACCGGTTCATTCTGTTGAAATCAGATTTTAAGTCTTTGAATATCCAACTTTCAGATAAATCAATACAGCTCAATACAACTGAACCATCAATTGATATTGTTACAGAATTTGGAGTTCCTGGTTTAATTAAAAAGAGAGACTTTGTTGCTGAGTTTATCAGGGTCAAGGTTCAATCATGTAAACCGGAAGTTGCAACCATGATTTTGGGAGCCGTTTCTAGGTTTAATAATCTTCTTGATACGACAATGAGTCAGCTTGATGCTCCAGAAACAAAGGAACATACCATGACTGATGCAGATGAGCAAAATGAATGAATAAAATAACAAAACGAATTAACGATCATTAATCCATGAAACATATCCAAGTTAATTGTTTGACTTCTTCCTGGTTATTAATGAGGGGACATTTTCGTGTTTTTTGTATAATAATAACTGCCCTTGAGTGGTGTAATATAGAGTTTAGCGTGCAGTGCAAATAAATGTGTCACACGAATTAATCGTGATATAATTATTAGTTAATGGAAGACGTAAATTGATCCAACGAGTAGTATCAGGATTACAGTCACATATACATATACATATACATATCAATTATTAGTTAGTGTATCTGTCTAATTTTGTCTATCTATAATTTATTATCTAAATACAAGGCGAAGAAATGGCCAACATAAAATAGTTGGGTCTATTAGTTTTAAACTGATACCATAATTTTTTGGTATGCTTTGAATGGTAATGATAAGTTCTAAAAGTTCTTTTTCAACAGTTCATAGGTATAAAAAATCAATGCATTTGCAGGAATTGCTCTTACCAAAGTAATACCCAAACCACTGTAGAAATTTCGGATTCCACCAGGTTTTGACATTAACTTCTTGATGATAAACCAAGCATTAACATTGGTCTTTGGTTCATTGGCATGGAGTACCTCATAAGTTTGAATGTTGGACTTGATGGTGTCCACAGGAAACATGGACCAATTAAAGGTTATTCCTGCCACAGCACCACTAATAAGCAGTTGGAAATCAGAAGGAACATTGGTTGAGTTGGTCTTGAAATAGTCACTTATATACTCGTAAGTACCGAACCAAATAGCAGTTCCAATGACCTCTCTGACCAAAGTACTTGATAATCCACTCCAGAGACCTTGAACACCATTAGTGTCTATAATATGTCTAATATAATACAAGTAACTCCTATTATTTGCACCTGCCAAATTCGATACTTGAAGCTGGCATTTGATTAATTCAATAGGAGTAAGAATGAAAGAAGCCATGAACCCAGCAAAGCCTCCAGAAGCACATTTTGTCCAGAATGGTAAGGTATCTTCAGTATACTTTTTATGAGAGTTACTAAGTTTATGGATGAATTGAGCTGAACTCCAATTGTAAGTGGTGAACAAAATCGAGGTTTCAGCACATGCACCCAAGAGTGGAGCCCTAAACCCTTTATAGAAACCATTCATGAACCCTTCGTTAGCATAGGTTTTTTTGATCACTTCAAATGATGATAGTGGAACATTAGAGGACTGAAGTCTTACCTTTACTGTATCAAATGGAAATTCTACCACTTTACCTACCATTCCCGAAATGGCCCCGAAAGTGATTTCCTTAAGCGGGTTGATGGAATGGTCTATGGAATGGTCTATGGTAAGTGTGTCAGACATGAAATCTAATCGATGAGCTTGGTGTGAATGTGAGGTAAAAAATTATGCAAAAACCACTATGAAATAAGCCATATGTCTAGACTGGTAGATATAGTACTAGTTATATTGATTTCAGTATATGCTATAACTTTGAATATAGCCAATCTGAAAAAAATATCGTCGTTTTGTTTCGCTAACTGCTTGGATATCTTGATCTTTATCTTTTATATTATATATTTTAGTATTGGGGCTGGTGGGGCATGGCCTTATAGGAGTGTGCCCGTTATCTATGATGAAAACACCGCCAATAATAATCAATTCAATGGAACAGAAGAAATCCCTGGAAGTTAAGCCAAAAATGCCGCTTTTCAAAGAAATACCGCTAGTTAGTCAATTTGCAAAGTCGCTAAATCGCTAAATCGCTATATCAGTCATAGTTGCAGATGAAAAATCTCGCATCAGTGCAGGAACAAGACGAACCACAGTTAAACAATTAATATGCTATCACAGCAAAGAATAGAGGTAGCAGCTGTTACGCTGTTTACGAGAGACTGATATGCAATGTACTATATTGCATGGTTTGAAATCAGGGCATGGTGCACCAGTTCAAGTTGTCTATTCTCATCACTAATTGAGTGATTAAGTGATGATGTATACCTGGACCTGGAACAAAATGAGACAAATGAACCAATATTGAAATACAATAAAATATTACGCTCAAGATGATTATAACCTCACTGCAACAAACGATTGTTAATTAGTTTGGTCTACAGTATTTCGATAGGGAGTTTATTTATGTATAAGATAATACCATTAAATTACAAAGTTAAGAACCAAACGCAAGCTTATCTCAATGGAATGAATCTGGAAGAAGCGTTACCGGCTCTACCGTGTCTGACTGGGGTGTAAGAGATGGAGAATTCACCTAAGTAGTGACCAACCATTTCTGGTCTGATTTCAACGGTGTTGAAAACCTTACCGTTGTAAACACCGACAACAGAACCGATCATTTCTGGAACAACAATCATGTTTCTCAAGTGGGTCTTGACAACAGCTGGCTTTTCGTTTTCTGGAGCAGCTAATCTGGCAGCCTTCAACTTCTTGATCAAACCCATTGGTCTAGAGTCTAAACCTCTGGAGAATCTTCTTCTGACTCTGGCACCACATAACTTGGCGAAGTCTTCGGTGGACATTTCAACTAAGTCCTTTAAGTCAGCACCCTTGAAGGAGAAGGTCTTGAAGTTTCTCTTTTTTCTGTCAGCTAAAACAATAGTTAGTATACAATTATTCAAAATAAAAAAAAATGATTCAATCATTTGATATTCATAAAATGATTACCAGTATATGACGAATGATTGATGGTGATAAATTATTATGATGATGACAACTTCGATGGTTTCCAACTTCAATAAACATTTTACATATTAATCATCTCTTTCTTCATTCTTTGAATCCTTAGTCAACTTTCATTAGATAAATTTTCTTTAATTCGAGTGATAGTTATTGAAATTTTTTTGATAATGGAGCATCTATAAAAGCTTGGAAATTGAAACAACGTGGACGTATCTGGATATTGTGATATGATTGGACTTAACTGGTTGGAATCATCTAGTTGAAATCATCTATTTGGATGGACACTTACTAGTTTCAGACATGTTGATTACTCTGATTAGTGTTACTATCTGGAAAAGAAAATTTTTGTAAAGGCCA
Organism: Suhomyces maxii; assembly: GCA_030574995.1. Taxonomy (NCBI): domain Eukaryota; kingdom Fungi; phylum Ascomycota; class Pichiomycetes; order Serinales; family Debaryomycetaceae; genus Suhomyces; species Suhomyces maxii. The sequence continues at coordinate 503,371 of JAJMGC010000003.1, forward strand.
ACTTTTCAATATTGCCTATAGTGGGCTGTCGTGCCCAGGACCCGCACAGTTTTCGGGGGATTGGGTGCAGGATGGGGAGCCAAGGGAGTGCGACGACCAGCTTGTACCACTGATGTGACTGCTTTTTACACGTGAGCCATATTTTCAACTTCTCAACTGCCAAGGCTCATGCAGGACTCCAGGTACTTGCCTCACAAATTTTCAACTCATTCCATCTAATATTCTATTAGTATCAAAGGATAGTCTGCCCTACCGCTTAAAAGTGATTATTCTAAAATGAAATACTTAGCTGCTTACTTATTGTTAGTCCAAGGTGGTAACGATGCCCCATCTGCTGCCGATATCACCAGTTTGTTGGAATCTGTTGGTGTTGAAGCCGAAGAATCCAGAATCACCACTTTATTAGGTGAATTGGAAGGTAAGACCGTCGCTGAATTGATTCAAGCCGGTAACGCCAAGTTAGCTTCCGTTCCATCTGGTGGTGCTGCTGTTGCCTCTTCTGGTGGTGCTGCTGCCGGTGGTGCTGGTGAAGAAGCTGCTGAAGAAAAGGCCGAAGAAGAAAAGGAAGAATCCGATGACGACATGGGTTTCGGTTTGTTCGATTAGAGAATTTGCATTAGCTTTGTCTGTGTATATTAATTAACATCTTACCTACTTCAAAATATCTTATGAACTGTAGTCTTTTTTTTTAATTGTTCCACTTTGAAATATTTCATTTTCGGTGAAGTAAATCTTAAATGTAAATTAGACAACTATACAACAATTGATTTATTGGAAGTATATGTATCAAGTAATTTTTAATGAAACACCAGCTCTTAACTTCCCATATTCACCTCTACTAGTTGCAAACCTTAATATAAGCTCATTAACCTGTCGTACTTTTTTATAGTGGTAGTTCAGTATCTTTCGCAGTAATTTATTACATAAAAATTCCACCTAAGTCTCATATCCTCATTGATTATACTATAGACGGTTTAATCTAAACTGGTCTATCCCTTTAGTCGTTGTTGTTAATTTGATGTACTACCTCTCTAATATCGTTTCTTCCCTCTAATTTATATCCCAATTTTTCTACTAGAATACGAAACCGGTTAATTTCACTAACTAATCCAGATTGTCCATATACTAGATTACTTTGAATTCCTTGAACTTCTTCATTTTCATTAGGATCATCCAAAAATGATGCCAATTTTGTCTTTAGGTCAGCCAAGTACTCCTTTTTTTCCATCTTATATACCAATTCTTCATATAAGTCTAGCAATTTTAGCCTTACGCCTTCATACTTTTCCAATAACTCTTCAGTTCCATCGTTTTGAACTTGTTGATTTACATCATCTATGATCTTTTGTTTTCTTTCTTTTGAAGAAACTTCAAGAGCTACCCGCTCTTGTTCATCTTGGACCAATAGATTATCTTCATCATCTTGATTTTCATTGTCATAATCTTCATCTTGTTCCTCCTCCTGTAAATCAGGGGCATTTTCGTTAACTAATAAATACTTAGACTCTGGTAAATCTTGAATAACTTCCCCTAATTCTCTCAATCGTTCTGTTTCTCCTAAGTTACTTATCTGTTGAAACTCAGGTATCACTATAGGTCTCAATACTCTTCTGACACGTATTAATTGATCATTGACTTGTTTTAACTTTGTTTGCTCTAACTTGAGAACTTGTTGTATTATACGATGGGTGATTTGTCCTGTAAACATGTTATTATTATGTCTTTTCAACCTGACATTGAGCTTTCCTATTACTTTTGCCAATTGGGCTTCTGTGACTGATCCATCATTGAGATCACTGGCTAATATGTTCTTTAATGATGCGTCCAACTCAAGTGGTTGATTAAGTGTCTTTACTTGTGATTCTATGAATCGTTTTGTGTATAAATATGAATGTGACATCAATTGGTGATTTTCTTTGTTATCTATTTCTATTTCTATTTCGATTTCGGTTTCGATTTCCTTATGGTAATGCTAATCTTATCTAATTTTCGATAGTGAATGATCTGTAGAGTGAATCTCTAGTCTATAAGGATATCCAACTACTTCACTGGCCACGATCTATATGCTTGAATTGTCTTGTATTGATACGTGCACAAGCACTCTTTCTGTTCCTGATTGTTTATTATTGTGCTTTTTCCCCTTCCTATCGGTGTTTGTCTTTATACAGGCTTCTAATTCTTAAGGCGTGATTGTTGTTTATAAAGGCCTTAAGTGTAACAGAGTACGTTCGTAAGTCGTCTTCTTGATGATGTAGATTATAGTTCACCTATACTCTATCAGCTCTGATTATGGTTTACTAGTTACTGGAAACGTCTTAAAACAATGGTACTCACTTCTCTAACTGATGATATTATTCTTGTTTCTATTCGACAATACCTCGTACTATTGGGTCTTCCACTCTATGGTCCTTTCTCTTCGCTTATACTATTTCTATCCAATGTTCTCTCATCGTATCTGTACTGCATCGTTCAGCCAGACTTAGCCAAACGAATGTGGAGATTTGCTGCCAATGCATTGACCCAACTGGTGAACTTTGAATTGCCAATTGATGATTCCGCGATAAATACGATTGAGATTCTTGGCGTAAACCTTTAACATTTACCCCCACCTATAGACAGTTCACGTGTCACGCTCCTTGATTTGTGGTGATAGTGGTAGTCATTTATCTAAACATACCACCAATTACCCTTTCCTCCCCACTCCAATCACCACACAAACTGACCCCATCAAAAATTTGCTAAGTGGTCAATTGAAAATACCAAGGTACCTTATCCCAGTGAATGAGCAAGAAAGATGGCACACCAGTGCCTACTAAGTCCAAAAGAAACACATTTCTGTTTACCTATGATTCCGATAATGTATTACTAGAATTGATATACAAGTATAGAGATGAACTATTTACTCGTGGTAACACCCTCAAAACATGGGAACTTGTTCTCGGAGAATTCAATCAAAGGTTCGAATCTAGTATAGTCCAATCTAGAACAATCAATAATCGATTTAAATCGCTACGAAAGAATTTAGAAACAAAATTGATAAGTGATAGAAGCCCAATTCTGGAACTTAGCTTGAACGAAAATGAGAATTTACTAGTCAACTTGAATGAATACTTAAACCAAAAGAAATCATCAAATACTCCATCAACTGCTCCGACAACAACATCTACAGCAAACTCTACATTTGTCCCGTCAACAACTACCGATTCTAGACCCCCTCCCGATCCCAATGCTCTAGAAAGTCCTTCACTGTCAGATTCCAAGGGATCCATTTCATCAGATAAACTGAGAAACATTTCAATAAGTAGCATTGTATCTTCCAAAGATACTCACAGTGATCCTAAGAAGGTTCCACATCGACCAGAAATATCAATACCACATTTTAGGCCTGGTACATATGTTCCAGCACGAGAGTATCCACCCGAAATTATTCCATGGAACCGTCCAATGGCTCCTCAAGTCCCACCATTTGAGAGGAAAAGAGAAGAGGCTCCTGAAGGAGAACCAGAAAGGAAACGGCAAAAAAACGATACAGTAGCAGAGATTTTGGACCGATTGCTAGATTTACAGAATAAATGTAATGAGAACTTGGAGAAGTTAACCCAGGATTTTTACCATTTCAAGCAGAATGTTGAACATAAATTAAAAGGCTTGGATGAGGCAGTACGACAACAATCTGAAAGAACTGATTTTAATATGGATAGGGTATATAGGGCGTTAGATAAGAAGTGATTTATTAATAATTAATAGTTAATAATTGGTGATTGATGTGAGGTGTTGATGCGATTATTACATGTAGATATAGATATAGATCTTATGTTTATTGTAAGAGGTTCGATGTGAGTTGTAGCGTTTTTCAAATCGAAATTTCTTAATTAGTTCTAAGAAAGTGAATACTTGAGAAAACTGCAAATTACCATAACAACCAAACATAACCGACAACTAACTTAGTTAAAGTGTAAAGTTGAAGAAAAAATAGTCAAGGTTTTACAACAACTAAATACGAAATTTATAAAATCAAAAATGAATCCTTCGCTCATTTAATTCCTGTACCTGTCAAGTGCCTCTCTACCATTGATATGTTTCGCTGTTGGTGATTGGTGTCGCGAATTTGCACCCAAATCACATGACCTTATCAGCCGCAACCGAACATCACTAACACAACCCAAACTATTATATGATCATCCAGAATCCCCAATTATAACCACCAACAACCTCCATGACAGATGAACTAGGTACCAATACAACATTCAGCTTCATTAATAAACACGATGATAACGTGTACCGTCCTTCCACCGGCCGAATTGCTCGATATCAGGTGATTGTATCACTTATCTTAGGACTTTCAGCCTTTCTCACATTTTCAGTATTAAGAGTACGGTATCCTAAGATTTATGTGGCGAACTTCAACAGCTTCAATAGGAACTACTTGCATTCATCATCGCGAAGAAAATTACCGAAGATCCCTTCGAAATCATTATTTGGGTGGATTCCAATAGTGTATAGTATAAGTGAACAACAGATCTTAGAACACGCAGGTTTAGATGCTGTGGTGTTCTTAGGTTTCTTTAAAATGGGTATTAAGATAATAGCTACCTGTCTTGTACTAGCACTTACCATAATATCTCCTATTCGATACAAATTCACCGGTAATATAGATCAAGACTACCCTAGTGATAGTGAAGACGAAGACGATGGTAAGACAACCAGGCTTTCGAGCTTCTGGTTGATTGAAGATGATGGAGAAGGATATCAGCGTTTTTTGTGGATGTATACTGTCTTCACATACGTATTCACCTTTATCATTTGTTACTTCCTTTTCAAACAAACAACCAAAATCATTAATATGAGACAGAAATATTTAGGCAGACAAAATTCCGTTACAGATAGAACAATCAAGCTTTCAGGAATTCCACCAATTTTAAGAGATGAAGAAGATTTGAAAAGACACATTGAAAGCTTAGGAATAGGTGAGGTAGACTCTGTGGTTATTGTCAGAGAATGGACAGGTCTTAATAACTTATTTGAGCTTAGAAAGAAGATTCTTCGGAAATTGGAAATCCAATGGGTATCATATTTCGAGAATAATGGTGTAATTGATAAAAGTGACTTATTATCAGCCAATATACATACTAACCTTGGGGACTCAATTAATATGAATCAAAGATATTCCGACTTAGAGCAAGACCAACATCAACATCAACATCAACATCATCCAAATCAATCAACATCCCCTTCGGCGTCTCCTAATGGTTCAGATACCCCAAGGTCATCTATAATTGAGCAGATTTCTGAAATATTTCAAGCCGATCAAGATCCAGATTTATCATTAATGGACGAAATGAATAACCGGCCTAAAATAAAGAAAGGATTTTTGGGGTTATTCGGATCAAAAGTTGATTCCATTAGCTATTATACCGAGCAATTGGCTGTCATAGATAAAGAAATATTAAAAGCAAGAAAGAAGGAGTATCCTGCCACTTCCACATCCTTTATTACTATGAAAACAGTTGCACAAGCCCAAATGGTGGCACAAGCTGTTTTGGATCCAAAAATCAATCACTTAATCACCAACTTGGCACCAGCTCCTCATGATATTAGATGGCAGAATTTATGTTTATCAAGAAAAGAAAGAAATATGAGAATCTTTATAACTACAGTATTCATCGGAATTTTGAGTGTGCTTTTGGTGTATCCTGTGAGTTACTTGGCCAACTTCTTGAATGTTAAATCTATATCAAAAGTTTGGCCTCAACTTGGAGAATTTTTAAAGGCTAATAAATGGGCAGAAACTTTAATAACTGGTTTGTTACCTACCTATATTTTTACCATTTTGAATTTGATTATTCCATATTTTTATATATGGATATCCAAAAAGCAAGGTTTTACTTCTCATAGTGATGAAGAATTATCTTCAGTGTCCAAAAACTTTTTCTATATCTTTGTTAATTTATTTTTGATCTTTACAGTCTTTGGTACTGCATCATTGAGTGATACATCAAAGATTGCCAATCAGTTAGCACGTTCATTACGTGATCTTTCTTTATTCTACGTGGATTTAATAATTTTACAAGGTTTGGGTATATTTCCTTATAAATTATTATTGTTGGGAAACCTAATTAAATTTCCTTTGGGTAGGATCTTTTGGTGCAAAACCCCAAGAGATCACCTTAAGTTATACAAACCTCCAGTGTTCAATTTTGGATTACAGTTGCCACAACCAATGTTAATTTTTATTATCACTATTATCTATTCAGTGATGTCTAGTAAGATTTTAACAGCAGGTTTAATTTACTTCATCATTGGTTTCTTTGTGTGTAAGTATCAATTGTTATATGCATGTGTCCATCCTCCACATTCTACAGGAAAAGTATGGCCATTAGTATTCAGGAGAATTATCTTGGGAACTTTAATCTTTCAATTGACTATGGTGGGTACTTTGGCTTTACAAAAAGCATATATTTGTGCCACTTTCCTTGCTCCATTACCGGTATTAACCTTATCATTGTTGTGGAATTTTCAGAAAAACTACATTCCTTTATCGATTTTTATTGCATTAAGATCTATTGAAAATGAGCAGACTATAAGCAATGATGACGAGGAAATCAATTGGAGAGTAAATGATAGAACATTAGACGAAAGAAGAGAGTTGAATAAGACATACGAATTCCCTTACTTGATTAATGAACTAGACGGTCCTTTAATTGCTGTTGATGGTAATGAGGTATTGTTAATGAATGATGGCTTGACTGTGAGACAAGTGAATGATTTTGAAGAATGGGATTAAAAAAAAATATTTAGTGAGCCATGATTATTGGCAGTCGTCAATGGTAATTAGTAATTAGTAAATAATAATCAATAATATGAAAAGCTGGCACTTCGGCTTATGGGTTAATAATCAATGTAGTGTTATAACTGATGAACAGAAGTATATGCAAAGCTAGAAGAAAGTTTAAACTAAAATTCCATTTAATTGGTAAAGCTCTCGTAGATACTCATGTACACATTCTGGTACTCATAAACCAGACTTCCCAAATCTAAGATCTCTTCATTAAGGATTTCTTTGAAGTTGAATCCAGCAAAATGACACACCAATGAACTGATCATACACTTTGTTCCCACCACTTGGGCCAAAGTAGCTATCAGAAGCACAGATGCTGCGGTGAAATATGAAGATCTCGTCACGATAGTCAAAGCTTCCACCATATTAATAAATGCTATCATATTGATAATAGGACCTGAAATTGACGTCTTATCATATGGCCAGATCAACATCAATATAGGAAACAACTTAATGGAACACGAAACCAACAAAGCAAGAAGCAAAACAGAGGTATAGAATCCACTTTGAAGGTTCTTGGGAAGGTTCTTATTGATAGTCGAGCCCCATCCAAATCCCCATCGATATATCACTTGAATAGTAGTATTAAGTATTACAAGCTCACTAATCAGCTTGAGAAGGAAGAACATATACTGGTAATAGATTTCAAGACCCAAGATATAGCTTATGGCGGACGTATGATGTGATTGCTTCTCTTCATAGGCCCATGTCAAGTATACTTCAAAAAGCACAATCAATGTGATAAGTCTGAGCAACTTCTTGTAGCAAACAAAGAAGTTCTTAGGATCCAGTTGAGACAATTCAGTTTCGGTGACATTATATGCCAAATGTCTATATGCTGGAGCCTTAAGAAGGAGTATGTCAAGGAACAAAATCACGTTGTCATATTCAATGTATTTGTCTGCAATCTTCTCACATTTAGGACAAATGGTAAGTTTGATATACTCGCTCTTGTATCTGAAATAGAGCTTGTCTATGTCGTTATAGGCACACTCTATACAAATCATAAATGGATGGAATTGCTTCAGTTGTGTTAGTTTTGTTAGTTTGGTGTGGGTAATGAGAGTAAACAGGGTTTATATGAATTAGGCGTGTATAATGAAGTTATCTACTAGGTGAGTGAACTGTTATTGTAGTCTTGTTAGATATTCGGTCGTGCGGTGCACACACTATATTACAGGTATATACCAATTAGCTAGATAACTTTGGTGTAAATGTACATGATTTTAGCGGGGATTGGGTGTTTGGGTTAGATTTAATGGTGAAGATCTTGCATGTGAATTTTAGTGAACCAATTTTATAGGAAATACCTGCTGCAGTGATTTTCTATCATGAGTTCTATTTCGGTTTTGCATCCAACTTTTACCCTCCATAATTTTTTTAGTGAAATTATATTGGCTTCACGAGAGACATTGGAGGTGGAACATCGGGAATTCTGCCCAAATCAAATTGTTGTGCTTGAAATGCTGCAAGTGCTCCAGGTTCAAGATTTTTTGCATCTTCAGGCACTTGTCCTCCAGACGAAATTGCTGCTTGAGCAGCTGGTTGGGCACCACCAAATGGTTGACTGGCTTGGGACCCAAAACCAGTGCTTGTATTAGGGGCCCCACCGAAACCGGTGTTTCCAAAAGTAGTGTTTGTATTGGAGGCACCACCAAATGGAGAGGCGGTGTTACTTGAAGCACCAAATCCAGAATTGCTGTTCTGGCCAAAGGAGGACCCGAATACTGAAGAGTTATTATTATTATTCTTTTGACCTGAACCAAATGGAGAATTATTATTGGTAGCAGGCGCTCCGAATGCAGAGGTAGCATTTGTATTTGAGTTTGTACCAGAAGCACCAAAAGGATTGGCAATATTAGTATTAGTAGCAGCAACAGTACCAAATGGACTGGCTTTATTGGTGGTGTTTGTGGTAGCAGCACCAAATGGGCCAGTGTTATTAGTACCAGTAGCACCAGTAGTACCAAATGGACTGAGATTTGTTGTATTATTGGCGGTAGCACCAAATGGACCGGAATTACTACTATTATTTGTAGAAGCAGTACCAAATGGATTTGAGTTGCTTGTATTAGCGGATGCAAATGGATTAGAAGCATTTGATCCACTAGTAGCAACACCAAATACACTAGAGCCATTAGAAGCACCATTGAACGGACTGTTTGTATTTGGATTTCCAAATGCTGAAGTACCTGCTGTTTGTTGACCGAATGCAGATTTAACTTGTTGATTACCAAAGGCTGGTGACTGAGAGTTCGTTTGGGAGCCAAATACAGATTGATTAGTTTGTTGGGATCCAAATGCAGAACCAGTTCCTTGTTGTCCAAAAGCACTTTGGCCAGTTTGACTTCCAAAAACTGATGATGATGCTGATGATGAGGGATTGTTATTATTATTATTATTATTATTATTATTATTATTATTATTGTTTGAATTGAAAGGATTAGAAGCTGTAGAGCCACTGAACTTTCCAAATTGACTTCCAGCAGATATACTTGCATTGTTTGCTTGTCCAAAAGACAGGTTTCCGAATCCTGAGCTTGTTGAGCCAGAGTTTTGGGAGCCTCCAAAAGCACCAAAAGCACCAGATTGAGCAGGTTTACCAAGACCAGCTTGACCAAAACCAGCCTGTCCGAAACCTGTTTGACCAAATCCAGACAGTCCGCCTTGTGGTTTATTGAGTCCCGCATTGCCAAAACCGGTTTGTCCAAAACCGGTAGATGTGTTGGATGTATTGGTTCCTCCTAACAGTCCATAAGTACTGGCGCCAGAACCGGCACCGAAACCTGTTTTACCGTAGCCACCAGAGCTATTTTGACCAAACATCTAGGAAATTGAGTAGACTGACGATGTGAGCTTGAGTGTTGTTTGGCTGTCTTAGTACCTAGATGAGGTGGTGATCTGTTGATCAAGATATTTGGCTTAGTCAGAAATTACGTAACAAAGCAAGAATTCAAATCATCAATTTCTCCTGTTTGAAGGTATTGTATTTACAACTAGAATGGGATAAGTTTAATGTTATTCACCAATACATTGATATTATTGGTGATATGTATTATATGTATTATACTGCATTTGCAAGAATTTCTTTACAGGATCTTGCCAATGCTGGCATATTCCGCGATGTGACAGCATATGCCTGTCTATATATATGTTTAACGTCACCCAAGACTTCAGGCTTTGTTTTCGTTCCTTCGACTATTTCTTGAAGAAGGGTCTCCAATTGTTTTCTCATAAAAGGTTTTGAAAGTGAAATATTGTCAAAACCCATACCATCCAATCCCTCTATTAAACCCATACCAAGATCAGATGGTATAAGATATTCCACAGAAGCTTGTTTCCGTTTTACTATATAGCCTCTAGATAATACCTTTTCAATATGATCTGCAATGGTTGCATCGGTACCAATACCATTGACATCCATTAATGCAATAAGTTCAGGTTCTGTCATATGTTTTGGAGGAGCTGTTTTACCATCCTTCATTCTACCACTTCCGATTCGAACAGATTGACCTTCAGACAATTTAGGTAATTGTTTAGTACTTTCCCATTTTTTATATGTGTAGATATCCAAATAATTCTTTTCTAACACTACAAGCCCGCTGGCAGTGAAGAATTGATCTCCCCATTTCAAAGTAGCTGAAGTTTGTTGACCCACCGCATCTTTAGAGCAACAGGCTAAAAATCTTCGAACCACATATTCATATACTTTCTTTTCATCAGGAGAACTTAAACTATTGATATCCACATAATTAACAGGATGAATAGCAGGATGCGCTTTATCATCATGCTTACCATTTCTAGGAGTTTCAAACCCATTTTGGGCTAAATTTGATGCATACAGTCCCCATCTTGAATCCTGAGCTTGTTTCTGCAATGTTCCGCTGAAATCCATACTAGCAGGAAAAGAGTCAGTTTCTGTTCTTGGATAAGAAAGGAAACCCTTGTTGTATAATTTTTCTGCTGCTGCAAGTGAGTTTTTAGCACTCATTTTAAATAGACGAGAACAATCCTTTTGTAATTCCACAGTTGTAAGAGGTAAAGGTCTCCAATTTGTAGTCCTTTTCAGTTCTAGTTTGGTGATCATACCTTCTTCATATTCAAGACATTGCTGGTATAAAATCATTACATATAAACGATCAAATAAATGTCCTGTAACCCAGTTGAAAGTAGATGTAACTCCTTCATTGGTAATATCCACAGATAAGTACCAAAACTTTTCAGGAACAAAACTCTTGACTCTTCTATATCTATCAACAATGAACCCAAGCGTAGGAAACTGACAAGTTCCATAAGATGCTACTTCTTTTTGTTCAATAATTTTATGCTGTCTTAAACCATCAGTGAGCAATCTGGTAAAACTAGTTCCTACCCTGAAATCCACTTCCTGTCTGCACGCCACTGCTTCTACAGACTTCATGTCTAAACCTATAGGATTATTGGCAGCAGCTATGACGTGATTTCTTTCTAAATGGGAGAACTTGCTTCTCCATATGTTCTGTACTTGTAAGGAATTGTTGCCCTTCTTGGCAGCAGTAAAGATTTCATATCCGATATATTCACCTTCTCGATCACAATCAGTCCAGATCATCAATACCTGAGCCTGAGATGCTTCTTTTGCGATATTATCATAAACATCTTGCTTGAGAATCTTTTCTACCACGTCGGCGTCAAATAAACGACCTGGAATGCATTTACCCCATTGGAATGGTGGAGGGAAATCAATACCTGTAAGATGACCCAAGACTGAGGTCATGGTAACTTCACATTGACCGTAATTTGAGAAGCGATATGAGAAGTCATAGTTCATGATATACTTGTTCTTACTCTTTCTGGATCTAAATGATCTACCAGAGAGGATACCCGCCACTTCTTTCGCTATAGAGGGCTTTTCTGCAACACATAGCACTTTCATGATGTATAAAGCAAATGAGCCAAATTGATAGTGAAGGACAGATGAATGATGTTATTTGAATGGTTGGTGATATTCTGTTTTTGATGATTGAAAAGTTTCAAATAGATAACCTAAGATCAGTGGATTTATACAGTGCAGTGATGATGTTATTATTGTAGTGGCAATACGCGTTTGGGACGTGATGGTAATTAGGGTGATGCGATGAGGTGCAATGTTCAGGCCAATGGTTACAGTGAGACAATGGAGGAAAATGGTCGAGGACTCTAGTCAGAATCTTGATGAGTGGCGTCAGTGTTAGTTTTTAACCTGTTGCACAATGTAGCTCAATTGTTATTGACAGTGTGAGCGCGTAGTGATCTGGGTGGATGAGTTCTATCTCTAAATGGAGTCTCACTAAGAAATAGAGAGGCTACTAGACCAGTTCTCGCACTCATAAAGAACCTGTAGTGAGTATACTGAACCACTAGAGACACTAACAATTCTTAGTAGCTAGTCAAAGTAGCTAGCCATAAGAGTCTGAGGCCAGCTACATCATTTAGGTTAATAGAGCCATTTTTTAGTATCGGAGTCTTGGTATTTGTGCTAATTTCCTCTCTCTATCTTCTACCATCTATCTCCCTATCTCACCATCTCGCTGGCTCGCTGGCTCGCTAGCTCGCTCGTAGGCACAGTTGTTCCACTCCATTATCATCCTTACTTCTCATAACATATTCATACCAGGCAGTACTAAGGTGACAAACAGATTTATACCTGATTCTCAATAACACCTACTTGTCATTTTCAACTGTTGCTAATTAGTGAATCGCCTTATCTTTTGATCCTAGCTTCTCTGCTCGCTAGTTCTAGCGATCCTTATCATCACGCATTTATCATCACTTCAGATAACATACAGTGGCTCAAACTCACAACCAATAGCTTCATCCTTTCACAGTATTACCGTTTCATAGATCAACTACACGTCATGGCGGACGTTTTCGAATCTATAAACCTAAAGGGGTCCGAGTATCAATCCATCAGACATCCACAAATACACTCTACCATCAATTCAGATTCTGAAGATGAGATCAACCCCGCTGTCCTAGTACTATCAGAGTCACTGAATGTTGAAACTGATCAAGAATTCTTCACTAATCCATCAAGAATATTGTCACCAGACTTTTTGAGCCTGCTGATTCAATTGCCGCTGGACTCCACCGAAACTCCACTACAATTCGTCACCAATAAGAACCAAATCCTTCTTAAAGAATTAAACCATAATATTTCCCTTCACAAACATAGTTTAGAAACAGGGGACGGGAACCTTAATCGGGTCAGATCCATGATTAGTCAAAATTTTGAACAATTATCAGAGGGCTACTATACAGTGAATGAACTTTACACCAAGGAAATATCTCAAGCAGAATCATTATTTGCAAACTTTGAAAGATGGGATAAGAAAAGAAACCATATTTTAGAAAAAATAAAGACAATAAAAAGCCCAGAGAAAAAGCATGGTACTAAATTAGCAGGATTGGTGGACAGATCAAAAGAAATAGATACAGAAATATTGCAATTAGAATCCAAGTTAAATTCTTTAAGAAACCAAAAAACTGTTATTAATTCTGAAATCGAAATCACCAGTTCTGTGCTTGAAAGTAAAACTTCTAGATATGTGGAAATGTTTAAACGTCTTGAAAATCAAGGAAAACAAGCAGTACTTAATTTCCTTCGTAACAGTGGTATTCCCGAATCAGAAACTCATAATACAATCAAGTCTGTACCTATCGATGTTACATTTCTAAATGAGTATAATGTGATGAAAGAATCGATAATGAAGGAGTCCGCTTTAGTAGATCCAGTGCTCGAAGCTAAACCTGAATCTAAGCCTAATACCGAGGCCACCAAAGCGACAACTACTCCACAATCTTCTATTGGTATGCAACCGTTTATAATACCTGAATCGAGTTCATCATCAACACCACCTCCTCAAAAAGATCTTAAAGATAAGGAATTATGGAACCATGGCTATGGACCTACAGCTTACGAAAGAGGATACCAAAAAGGTGCCCATTTGTCGTCTGACTTTAAACAAAGAATCAGTGAATTCTTGCATAATATATTACAATCTAAAGAGGAGCAAAAACAACTGCGTCCACTGCCACTTAAAGTAGATGATGATAATAACACAATTAAAGAGAAGCTTGATCTTGAACCAATTATTGAATTGCTAGAACATAAGGTTAGTGCATTGAGTGCAATGAGTCTGCAATCATCCGTTGATGCTACGATGTACCATGAATACAGTTTAGCATGGCGTAGTATAGTACAAAAATTAAGAGTTCAAGAAGATAAATTATCTGATTATGTTGCACAATCAATTCCTTCACTTGAGGTCCAAGACGCTACTATTTCAGATATATTGAACGACTCATTATCATACATCAAATCACAGCTCACTTCACCAGTTCTCAAAGAGAAAGACAATACATTTTTACGGTCCATCAGAAATGAAGTAACAGCGTTAATTTTAGCATTGAAAATGATCTCCCAGGATAATAAATATCAGGATTTGGTTACTGGATTCCAAAATCTTGGTTTGAGTTTAGGGGATATCAATCGTATTACTTCAAATCGATCTACAAATAATCATTCTGATATTCTGAATTATACTAAAAATAAATAGAACAACGACTGCTGAAACAGCTGATCGTAAATGATTAATAGTTCTTAATATACAGTAAATCACCAAACACAAATTGGGTATAAAAATGTTATTTAATATTAACCATAATGAATATGAATTAGTAAAGTAGATTCTGGGATGATTTTACTAATGTTTCTTCATTGGAGGTCTCTTTCTATTTATAAATATACTTGATGCTGGCTTCTTAACAGGAATCGTACCTGATGAAGTAGGTTTAATATGTGGACGGGCCAGATTAGAACGATCTGGTGGAGAAGGTGGCTTTCCAACTACACCACTATTTGCAGGTTTTGGAGGAATAACTCCACTTGATGTAGGCATGTTTGCGATTGGAATATTCTTCTTAACATGATGATGCTTTGGTGGGGGTGGTGGTGTCAGGTTGAACACCAGACTTTTTATGGATTGGATAGGTTTAGAAGGAATACTATGTGGATTTACCTTTTTTTCTTTCTTTGGCTTTTCAGCTCTATCTACTTCTATGGTCTCTGGTTTAACCGGTTTCATTTCAGGAAGCTCATTCTTCACAGGATACATATCTTGAACTTCTGTCTTGACAGGTCTAGGATCCATTTCTGACTTGAAGTCCATTTCAATATTTGGTTCAGGTTTAAATCTCTTCTTTTCTGGTCCTTCATTTTCTTCATACGCTCTCTTGATTGGCTCTATTTGCTTATACAGAATAGAGCTTAGGAAACCTGGTGATGCTTTAGAAACACAATCACGGTTTGCAGCATCAGTAAGAAGACGGTTCCATACCTTATTTCTCATCAAAGATTCCATATTACCAAGGATCCAAAGCGAAGTTCTAGCCCGAGTAAGTGCCACATTCATACGTCTAATATCACTTAAGAAACCAACATTACCATTTTCACTGGCACGTACACACGACATGATGATGATTTCTTTTTCTTGACCTTGGAAACCATCAACAGTATTGAAATCAATTTCTGATAAAATACCTCTACCATATCTTCTTATAAAAGTATCTTTAAGTGTCTGAATTTGGGCTTTATATGGAGAGATAATACCAACTCTACCACCAAACTGTCCTTCTGGAAAGATCTTCATTAATTTTTCAACTATTTCTAATGCAACCTTAGCTTCTCCCACATTGTACAAGGATCTAGAAAGTTCATTTCTTTGATGCTTACTGACAATGTCAAAGAATCTATAAGGAGAGAGTGGGAACAATTGATGCCATGGACGTTGATTTTTCTCAAGCATACCTGCACCATCAGTTAATCTGGAATTATAGAATTGCAAACTCGGGAATCGAGAGATGTCTGGATGCATACGGTATTGAACATCTAATAAGTATACCGAATTTGGATAATTGTTTTGCATTCTAACGAACAAACTCTGTTCATAATTAAGAGATGCTGCTTTTTGAGACAAAACAGTTGGTGGTAATTGATTAGGATCACCAACCATAATACATCTCTTACAACCATATCTCAATGGAATAATAGCTGATAATTCAACCGATTGACATGCTTCATCAATAATGACTTGATCGAATTTAAGAGACAACTTTGCTAATAAATCATGAGCCGAACCAGATAATGTAGAACAAATCACTTGAGCATTAGTCAAGATTTTAGCTTGAAGGTTTCTCTTCTCAATTTCACGAGTACGGTATGCAATAGATACTCTTTCTCTTTGTTCATCCAATCTCTTTGCCAATTCATTTCTCTTTTTATTGACTTCTCTAAGTTGAGTTTCCATGGCTGTTTGCTCATCAGCACTCAAATTACCACTTTGAATTTCTCTAGTGATCTTATTACGTTCTTCAATACAAGCAGTATGGTTTGCTCTAATATTAGGATCAGTAGAAGTTTCCACTCTTTTAGCCAGCAATTCCTTTTCAACCAATTCTTCTAATGCCAAATCTCTAACTGCAGCATTCACAGCATCACTTCTACCCAATCTGACAACTTTAAGAGGCATCATTTCACCTCTAGAATTGCGAACACCTTCTCTCAAACGAACTACCAATTCATCAACGGCAGCATTACTCGGTGCACAGATAAGAATCTTTGGTTTGTTTTCAGAACCGGTGGGTTTATCTGGAATATCAATACATGCTTCATTAATTTGTTGTGATAATGAATAACCCACAATACCAAGAATAGTCTTGGTTTTACCAGTACCTGGAGGACCCTGAATTAATGAGAAACCTTCACTCTTGTATGAGCCCATAATTGCCTTTGCTTGAGATTTATTGACATCATATAATTTCAACATAGCAGCAGCGTCTTCATCATTGATTTCAACTGGCACATTAGGAGTAGCCAGAATAATTTCTTTACTAAGGTTATAGTATTGTAAACCTTTAAGAGACGAAAATTCTCTTTCAACAGTAATCATTTGCAAAACACGCATACCCACAATCACCGATTTAGGAGTTAATACTCCCATCATTGATCCCCCAGGATAAACTCTTAACGTAATATCTGAAAAATCAGCATTGGCGGATTTAATTTCTCTAACCTTCGCAAGACATGTCCTGGTATTAGATGCTTTCAAATGAGAAGCCACTTCTTTTGGAGATTCATAATCAGCAGAACTGACAAATCCAAGAACCAATAAATCAGAATCACCGATTTTACGGTCTGCCAATACGGATTTTTTACAAGATGCATAAACATCAAAGAATCCATCCACACTAGTTCTACTACCAATTAAAAGATCAAATGGTTGTTCTTGACCAGTTTCTTTGGCTTGTTGAATACCTTGCCAACATTCCAACATTAACAATGGTTCTGTAGTTTTAACATAGTCCTTCACATCAGTGTAAGTATTCTTGGTAGCTTGATACATTTCGCTATCACCAAATGGGAATTCATCACTAGAGTTATAGTTCCATTTTAAGATAGTATTGTACAATGGTTTCAAATTGACGTTAAGACGGTTTCTCATATTTTCTTCTTCCTTTCTGGCTTGGTCAATCTTGTTACGTCTCATAGCAACAGCAGAAGCATTTATAGGCTTACCGTTAATATCAACTTCAGTAACCTTGGCCCTCTTTTTCTTATCCACAAATAAATCACCAAAATCAACATCATCTTCACCTTCAGAACTGTCAGAATCCACCTTCTTCTTCAATCCATTCAATGAACGGCCAACAACTGGTTTTCTATTGAAACCAGCAGGTCTGGAAGCTGCTGGTGCAACCACTGGACCAACAGGTCTTATTGGAGTGGCTCTGGAACTCTTTAATTCCTTTCTTATAGCATCAATACCCAGTGATTTGATTTCCTTTGGTGGTGCTGGTGCGACTGGAGCAGATGCACTTACAACACCATAACGACTCAAAGTTTGTTGCTTTGGAGGCTTGACATGTGTTTGGTACTTGTAAGTAGCAGGTTCTGGAGTAGTATCGTCAGACAAATCAATGACTTCAACTGGCTTACCCTTATTTCTTTGGAGTTGAGTTTCATAAACTACTCTGGTTACCAAATCATCATCAAACTCTCTTGCCTTGGCCAAAATTAATTGACGTTGATTATCAGTTAATTTGTTATTGAATTTCTTAGCTTT
Organism: Suhomyces maxii; assembly: GCA_030574995.1. Lineage (NCBI taxonomy): Eukaryota > Fungi > Ascomycota > Pichiomycetes > Serinales > Debaryomycetaceae > Suhomyces > Suhomyces maxii. Next base: position 521,350 of record JAJMGC010000003.1, read on the forward strand.
GGCACCATATTTAACGAACATTTCAAGGAACGAGGAGTCAACTGGGAAATTCATATCTTTAGCCAAGTCAAAACCATTGAAGACTAATTCCACACATGAGTTTAATAATGACAGATCCCCTAATCTTAACCACACAATGACCGATTTGAAAGCATCCATGAAGTTGGTGAAAAGAGAACTTGCTTCTTCTGGAGATGGAGAAATGTTATCCACAATTAATCTGAAAGAATTAAGTATCGTATGACTCAAATCAAGGGTATCTCTAGTAAATTCAATAAGATCATCGAGGTGATAAAAGTTGGCCCAGATAAGAGTTTTTTGGTAAACCATGACTAAGAAACTCCAACAATTACTCCATAAATTTTCAATTTCTTTGACACACTCTTTAACTTGAGTGGATGAAGATAAAACACCTGTTAATGGATCACATAAACCATTGACCACATCCATCATCAATCTGATGGCTTTAGGACATGGTTCAAATGCTTCCATAAGGGTCAAATTTGCCAATTCCCGGTTTACTGCCATAAGAGTAGGTTTTAAGTGACTTGAAAGTAAATCTTGAATAGCTTCAAAACGACCACCAATACCAGTATCAAAAGATTGATAAATAATATCCAAAGCTGCTTGGTTAACCATTGGAGAAAAGACACATGACCAAATGGCAATCAGACCTTCTGGACTAATGAAGATATCTTTTAATTTTAAAGGATCACCCAAACTTATCTTTTCAAGTAATTCACCTAAAAGTTTGAAAATAAGTGAAACATTATTATTGTGCTGTTTACGAGCTTCATTTAACTTTTTATTTCCATCATCTTTCTTTTTAGGAATGAACTCAATGGAACTGGACGCGTTTCTCAATACTTTTAATACTTCTGTTATAAGGGTATGATGAGAATAAATTGGCTTTTTGGCAAGTGATTGCCATAATGCAGGGTAAGTATCATAAGAATTTGGCTCAGTATCTTGCAATAAGATATGAGAATTATGAGCCAACAATGCAAGATCATATTCTAAAGATTCGGAAATCAATTGAATACATGGACTAATGTCGGAATTAACTGCCAATTCAACCACAGTATCGGCATTATATTCCACAATAGCTCTGATTTCTCTTCTTCTTAGATGATTCACGGAGAAATTTCTATTTCTAAAGTCATTGGATTGGTTACCTATTCTAAAGGAGTTCAACAAGATTTCAAATGAAATGGTATCTAATTTTTCAAAGCGGAAAGTTTCAGCTGAACTTTGTTTGTGAGCCTTTGAATGTTTTAATAAAAACGTTGCTAATCTGACACTTGTAGTTTGTCTTTGAGGTTCAGTAATAGAGTCCATAAGTCCATAAATCCAATCAGTGACATCCTTTAAAGCCCAATCTTGTTCATGATTAGGTTCTTGTGGAAGTACAAGTAAAAGTCTTCCGAATTCTGGGTTAGCAATGACACTATCAAGAATATTCACATATGCAAATGGAGCAGCATAGGTCCAAAAATCTGCTTTAAATCGAATGAAAAATTTATGTAATAATTTTAATAATATTGGTAATGGATCTTTTAAAAATGACATGATGTTGTTGAAAAAAACACGAATAATATGATAATATCTAATATTGGCAAATTCAGACATGGCTTGAATATCTTTTGGAGAATTCAAATTATCCACAAATGCTTCGTTATCTATTAAATCAAGTAACTGGTATAAAACAGACCAGAACTTAATAGATGCATGATCAGTAAAATATTTAGCATCTTGGATTTTATATAAATGAACACTAAATTCTTCCACTATAGGTTGATTTAAACTAGTTTTATTATAAATCACCAGTTTATCTTTTAAATCTTGAATTTTATTTTCAGCCCATATTTTTTGTTCTGCAGTCCCATCAAAGAGTAAATAAATAAGACCTTGAAGAACTTGATCATATGAAATTGTCAGGGAAGCACCAATATATTTGGTATTAAATAATTCTCTAATTTTTTTATTTGATCTAAGAAGTACAGGACCTGCCAAACATTGATGAACAGCCACTTGAATTCTAGTAGCATCAGAATCGCTTAAACCTGATTCCACAATTTCCGATTCCCAATCTAAAATAAGTTGAAGAAAATGATTGACATTGGCTATTGGGATCTTTTTAGTAAGGGCAAAATTCTCTCTTAGTTTAGATTTGGAGATATTGAAGGCATTAATACATTTGGTACATTCACTCAAACTCTTGGCCATAAAAGGCTTTAACTCCAGGAGAAAGTTTTGATTAGGAAATGAGAATAAAATAAGAACATGGGTTGTAATAGGGAACATATACGGATCACAGAACCAATGTCTTCCCTGATGATTGGTTCTAAGATATTGAATGCACTGTTTTAATATGGTTTCATGAACACTGCTGGTACCAGGTTCTTTGTAAGAGTTCTCGATCGCTGTTACGAGATCGCTGAACCCTTCAGGCTCGACACTTGTAAGATTACAAGACATGGTGTAAAGCCATTGATCGCGTTTGTGAAGATGTGAAAAGTAAAGAAATAAAGTAGTGAGAGAAATGAGACATCACAAATGTGAAAAGACATAAATTATCACCCACACAAAATGCGACTTGTGTCCAAAGGAGCCAGATCATTCTATGGACGCAAAATTGGGGACCAGAGTATAGAGGGCTACATAGAGAGTACGTAAATGATACGAGTAGCGAGTTTAACACAGAGAGTGTAGGGAAAAATTGGTTATGTGCTCTAGTGGGAAATAGGTAACAGTTGCGTGGTCCTTAATGTCTCACTCACTATATTATAACTGAGGTATCTGGTAAAATTAGCATATATCACCGCAGATCGAAATAAAATAGCACGGAAAGGCGCGTAATAGATGATTCAGTACATTAAACATCATCAACTGGTTATTAGTGAGAAAGTCACGGAATTCAGTACACTAAAGACGCGACTTGGTCTCACTATATAGTGCCGAGAAGAGTCGTCACCATGAACTTCTACACATAAAAAAGGCAATATTATATCAAAGTCTCTACAGTTGTATTAGCACACTATATTATATATATACAAGTTCATCAAAAGTTTGTTTTTTTTTTAACTTATAAACTTTCAACTTTCACTATACAAGGTAAATATCTTTTTTTTTTTTAATGTAGTTATGGCCCAGTACCAGTCGACTGACCATATGACAAGACTAACTCTCCTTAGATGCTATAGGAGATTAAAAATAACAATCGTTAAGCTATACTGTTGACTGGTTGTACTTTCGCAAAGGGCATCAGCTACTAAATGGCTGCGAAAAATATAACCTCACCAACAATTTCCACTGTAAATAAACTAATAGGATGAAAAGGCACACGATCATAGAATATCTCTATGTTTTAATTTTCCTATTGTAACCTTAAAGCAAAGTCACATCAATATCCAATATTCTCGAAGCATCGATCCAGTCTTCGCCAGTTTTCCAACATCTCTTCATTATATGTAAACCTTTTAATGCATTGATGTTTCCCATTTCAATCAATTTTCTGAACCTCTCTAAATAATAAGTTCTCTTTTCAGCATCCAAAGTTTCACAGCCTGCTGTGAATGAGCAAAATATAGTGCAAATATCCGCTGGTGATTGAGGCTCTATATTTTCACGACTAATTTCACAGATAGAGTTGACTAAATCTTGGACCAATGGAGAGTTTCTTGGAATTCTAAGAGCTCTTCTGTATAAATTGATAATCCCCATATAACAGAACATTTTATTAGTAGATCTTAAAATGTTATCTTGTTGAATGAGATTATTTAAATTAGGTGGAGATGTACTATCGCTTTCCCTTTTCTTCTTTTGAATCCTATAATCAATAATTTCATCCAATTGTTGCTGTCTTCTTCTTTCCCCTGCTTCATATGCCAGTAATAAATTATCTTTGATCTCTAATGCCGAGGTAATAATGTCAATAGGAATAGTTTGAGATTCGGGAGCAGTAATCAAATAAGCATCAGTCTTGTTAATAAGAAGAGCGATTTGAGAGAAATAAGGAAGAAATTTGACATCAAATCCAAGGAGATGATCAATATCTCTTTTAGGATCCATTCCTTGTTCAACTTGCTGGTTGACAATCTCCACTGATTTCGCTGGTTGGTAGTCATTTGTTTCATAAGATGATGCAAGATAATTATGAGAGTTTTTGGTGGCAGAAAGAGCTCCAATGACATCAATATATACGAACCATCTCATCAAGAAAAATGTAATATCACTTTCACTACCTGAATTAACATTTCCATCTTCATCGCCATCTGACGAGATAACACCTTTTGATGTTCTTGCCAAAATGATTTGTCTTGCACCATGAGTATGTACCCTGTGTCTATCGAAATCTCTCGACGTGAATGATTCATAACAAGATAAAAGAAGAACGGTTGCAAGCGCTCGATCCGAAGTTGCCTTTTTCTTGTCCTTCAACAAAAGTAGAAGTTCAGCACATGATCTAGATAGTAATTGATTAATCACTTGTTCTTGCTCCTTACGACTGGAGAAAAGAGTAGATCTGACAGCTGCTGAGAAAGCCAACAAAGTAGTTAATACCGATGGAACGCCCATTGCCATTCTTGGAAGAAGGACTTTGAATGGATTCTCTTGATAAATATGAGCTGGAGCAGGAACCAAGTGTTCTGCGGCTACTTCTACCCAGAAATGCATTAAATTACGGTAGAATGGAACCTGAAGAAGGATTTCAGGCAATGGTAACAACTGGGCTGGTACTGATGCAAATACTTCATCTGGAGTGATGACATCATCTCTCTTTCTGAACCCAGGAGTTATAATTTCGTCTTCTTCGTCTTCATCTTCATCAACCACATCTATCAATTTATGAGATCTTTGGAACAAATAGAACGGATTGGAGTACTCTTCCATCACAAAATTAGACTGTCTTTCAGGCATTGCCATGTTAATTCTTTCTAAATCTTCAGAGTAATTATCGAGTGAAGAATCTTCTTGTTGTGGACTTTCGATCTGGTTAGAAAGGACAAAGTTGTTAAAGATCTCTGAATTGTGCAATTGGAAAAGGTCACCGTTCATTTTCAGTAAAGCATTAGATAATGATTCCATACCATTAGTAATATCTTTGTCCTTAAGTATAGAAGGAGAATGGGGGAAGGAAGTGGCATTGGCAAAATTACTCTCTTCAGGCTTTGATGATGGATTCGTGTGTTCTATGTTATAATTAGGTGGATTTTGATCTTTAGAGAAATCTGGGCCGTTAGAATAGTTAAATTGATACTGGGGATATTCCATTTTAGGATATTCGTCTCTTTGGTGGTCTATTGTGGAGTCATGAGTGCTAGGAGTGGAAACCACCGTGGAAGGCGGTAATGATTCCAAAATGCCATTAGGTGTATGATATATTGGGGCTGTTCCAAAAGTTGGATCCATCCCACTAAGATAATGTACATTCTGGGAGTTACTGTTATCCATTTTAGTTTGACTGTTATAGCTATTGGTAAGGTTCATTTTGGTATTCTCTTTGGTTTTGATATTATTAGGACGCTTTCTCGAAGTGTCTAGTGAATCGCCATTGGCCCTTTTGGATAATTTTACTGGTTTTGTTGGCTCATGGGCCATAAATGAGAAAGAGCCTGTTCCATCAAACACATTGTTGAAGTCTTTTTTGACTTTTCCCCTGTCTTCACCTGCTCTTTTTTGAGGATCTTTAAATGGTCTTCCTCCCCAGGTTAATCTGATGGAATAATCACAAGTTGATCCCGATTTCAAACAATAGGAACATGACGGTTTAGCTTCATCACACTTGATCTTCAAGCTCTTACACTTATGACACCCGTTTCTACTTCTTTTGATCTTCTTTTTGACATCCATTGGTTTGATGAAGTAAAAGATCACTAGTGATTAGATACTAGAGTGTGCGTCAACCAGGATGACCTATATACTTAATAATAAATTGGTGCAAAATTTATCCAGTATGCAAAATTAAATACTGGAGGCTTATAAGTTAGGATTTCTTGGTACTCGGATCTGATGGATAAAATTTCGGAAGTTGTGTTTTAATCTTAAATTATTTTTTCAGTTAGTTCCGTGTCTACTCCGTAACTTAAACGACTCAGTCGTCTTATTCCAAGATGACTCAAGCGTGCAATGACTCAATATTTCTCACTAATAAAAGCCACGGTTATCTTCGCATTTAATACTATAATTAGATATGACCAATCAATTTATTCAAACCAGACTGGTTATTAATAGCCACGTCTTTTTAGTAGCTTCGTATTAGATGGAGCGGGGGTTTCTTGTTCGGATCTACAATTTCTTTTTTAATTCTTATTCTGTATCAGCTCGTAATTTCTATATGAGTGAGAGTGAGAGTTATCACCACTTTTAGACAAAGAAAACTCTATACACAATTTCTTTTCATTTCTTTTCAATAATTTTTTTCTTTCTTTCTTGGAAGCGTTTGTTCTGCTTCTCCTGCTTTGTCTGTGATGTCCAAACTGCAAATCTACTCGTCAAGAATACCTCCCTTTCTTTCTCTATCTTTATCCACATATCTTCTACCGAAAAACAATGTCAATAATTTTTCATACAATCGGTATAAGTAACCTGCAAAGACAATCAAACCACCTAATATGGTAGCCAATTTAGCTACGAATTGTAAGAAAGGAATCCGTTTTTCAGCAATGGTTAATTTGATTGGTTCAAAATCATACTTGAAAAAGATCCCTGGAACACCTTCAGGTTTTCCAAAGGGATCAACTTTAAGAACACGATGTTGTTCAGTTAAAGAATATTGATTAGTATCGATTTCTAATCCAAGACGAGAGTATAATGTAGGAACAACTTTAGAATAATAATCATAGACTTGTAAGTTTTCTTCAGTGATTTTACCAGTAGCATCAAGAGGATTATCAATAAATGGATAGAAATCACCGTAAGAAAATTCTTGAATCATATGAGAAAAATTTAATGCTTCTGGTGGAACAAACAGATTATGATCTCTATAACCGTAACCTTTACCAGTAATATGGAATTCACCCTTAACTTGATTAACTGGGATAGAACCAAAAATATGACAAGCTGGGGCACCTTCATTAGCACGAGCACCTTCAACTCTATATTCAGCACGCATGGATTCTTGCATAACTTCTTCCAATTCAGGTGTATCATGTTCATCATTTTCATTATTAATATTAAATCCACTTGGTATGAAAAAGTCTCTACCTTCAAAATTCAATGTATGGCCTGCCAAATATCGATCACCTGTGATATCACGAACATTGGTGTGAAGGAATTGACATGGCATATCCACCAACATATCAATATTCAATGTTAAATCGGTCTTGATCATGGTATCAACTGCAAATTGTCTATCAACATATCCTCCCATATATCCACCAACTTGAACCCATAAAATGAATAATCCACAGAAGATGGTTAAAAGAGTGGAAAGTCCTCCTCTTTGTGATTGGGTGGTGTGTTGTTCGCCAACTTTGGGGAACGCATCGAACGTTCGTACTTTGCTTGCAAAAGAATCCATCTTATAAGTGTCTTCTCTGTGTTGGCTATTGATGGAGAAAGTGTTCACACACCTGTATACGATGATATTTCAAAAAACCATAACCTTAACAGATCACCGTACTTGTATACAGTATAGATCTCCATTGGCCTATTTTGTACCACAGTTTGTACCATGTATATACACTCCCAGATGCTTAGCCAGTTTCTTTTGCCTTTATATAAACCCTCCACAATTAACCCCTAACCATTGATCTGGTGCCCCACTAAGCTGATCATGATAGCCAAAGAAGATGATGACGAAGATATCGTCTTCTCTGATGATCCAAGAATTCAAGAATTACAATCTGTGCAACTAATTTATCCTGATTTTCAAGTAGAGTATTCTAAATTATCAGGCTCTATCAATATTCCTTTTCATCTTGAGAGTGGTATCAAAGTCACTTTATTAGGAGAAGATTCGGCCATATTGGCATCCGAAACTGTCGAAAACCTTCCTCCTATAGCCCTTAGCTTTTCATTACCCGAGAAATATCCTTATAAAGAACCTCCTCAGTCTAGTATCAAGTCCTTGGTGCTTGACTCTGATGTCGCAACCGAACTATACGATGAGATGGTGCAAATATGGAAAAATTATAAGGATCAAGTTTTATTCTCTATGATTGACTTTTTGATGGAAAAGGCCCAAAATGAGTCTCTTATCACTGTGAATGAATTATCAGTTACTGATCCAGTACAATATTATGAGATTCTTGAACATGATAAACAAGCTAAACAAGATCAATTTGATATCCAAACTTATGAGTGCGAAATCTGTCAAAACTATCATAAAGGTCTGGCATGTCTGCAATTTGAGTGCAACCATGTTTTTTGTAACCAATGTCTCTATGACTTTTTCCACTCAATTATAGAAACAGGTGAAATTGAAAAAGTACATTGTCCTGATTTTGAATGTACCAAAGAATTTGTAAAGTCAAAGTTAGAATATTCCAGATTAGAATCATGGATCGAAAAGAAAGTGGAAGCTGAAGAAATTGTTAAAACCTTATTGGTGCCAAGTGTAAAATTATCACTTTTAACCAAAATATTAAAGACCAAAGGTTCACCTTCTGAGGTCGAAGCAATGGTTAAGAGATATCATGAATTATTCAGAAAACAAAGGTATGAATTCCTTGGTAAACTTCTTCCTGAAAGATTGGTTGCATGTCCTAGAATAGGTTGTGAAGAAGTCATCTTTAGAAAAGATGTCAATGATAACCTTGTGGTATGTCCTAGATGTGCGTATGCATTCTGTATTGAGTGTCAGAATTCATGGCATGCCAGATTCGTGGTTTGTAAGAAATTATCAGAGAAAGGAGACTTATATTTGGGAATTCCAGAAGATGATATCAAATTATATTTATCATTGGATCTAGATTCTTATGAAAGAAAAGAACTAAACTATAAACATGGTCACAAGAAGTTGAAAAGGGCTTCTGAAGACTATGAAATGCAACAATATTTCAACCGGATGATAGAAGAGAGTGATACCTTCGTTCCATGTCCATATTGTAAAGTTCCAATTGAAAAAACTGATGGCTGTAATAAAGTAAGATGCACGCAATGTAATACCAACTTTTGTTTCCTTTGTCGTAAAACGATTTATGGACATTACGAACATTTTTCAGATCGGGAATCCACATGTTATAATAAGTTGTTCTTTGGTATGCCTGGAAATGAAGATGCACCACCAATTTTTCAAGAAAGGGAAATCTTAGTAGAATTACAATATTTAGCTGTCCAAGATTAATCATTAGTTGATTATGATCGACCATATGGGATACTGGTATCACTAATTAACATTTTATTCAATTCTTCATTTTTGTTCCCAGCATTTGTATCAATAAGGAACATTATTCAGCATAATTTTTTAGAATATAGAACAATAGAATATGTTGAAAATCATCAACTTGATAATTCACGCATTATGATTCAAATATATTATAAAAAAGTCATTTCATTTCTAAAAAGTTCTAGTACTCTACATTGTGGTTGATCATAATGCATTAAATAAATAAATAAATAGGTTAATCATAAATTCTAGACCCCTCTTCACTTATTGTTGTATATTTTGTATGGTTTACAACAATCTTGATGTTCTCACTGGTCTTGCATACCTATAGCATTCTCTATGCAATCTTCTTCTTCTAAATTCAATTGCATAATCTTTATCTAGCAGTTGAACAATATCATAAATCCAACCTTCATCTGCATCTTCACGAACTTCCAAAACTTTAGAATTATCTAGAGATCTCATTTTAATAAATTCAAGAGGGTTTTTATCGATTTCCCATTTATTAGCAAGCCCTAAATCGAATTTCCAATCCTTTACAGGATTAACTTTGGATAATTTATCAACCCCTTTGGGAATTTGATTGGCAAGTCTTGTTTCATTTTTTAAATCAAAAATATTACTAGAATACAGATAAAATGACCAATGAGGTTCCAAAACACTCTTCATTTGTAACTCGAAAACTTCAACCGATCTGACCTCAGGTGATTCATCAACAATAATATCGTCTCTCATGAACTTTTTCTCCTCTTTATCTTTATGTTCTTCTTTCTTCTTCTCTTCTGGTGGTGGTTTTGGAGCATTCTTTTTCCTTTCTTTTAATTGAAGTATGAATTTTTTACTTCCTGGATGACAAAGAATAAAAATAACCCAACCTGATTGAATAAAAATTAATCTCCAAGGAATAAATTGTCCTAAAAATAAAATTGCATAAGTTGCACCGATTACTCCATAAAAAATAAACGTTGATAATCTTTCATCTTTGAATCCCGCAGTTTCGTAAACAAATTTATCTGCTTGTTCAAACCCTTTTAAAATATCAGTAGTTAAATTTTGTAAATCTCTCATATTGATTAAAAGAGCCACTTGAGATTTAGCTCTTTTGGATTTATTACTGGAATCTTCTTCCGTAACATCTTGATTAGCAAGATCCAGATCACTGATCACTGATGAATCACTAGATGAAACTTGAGGTCTCAAATCGGTTCCCGTATGTTCTTCTAATAAATCTTCAACTATACTCAGTTCATATTCAGCAATACCCGAGCCTCCTAAGAAACTCATAAAAGATTGACCCCGCTTTTTAACTTTGATTAATTCTGGAGTTCTCATTGGATGTCTATGAAGGTAGCCTGGGATGATGATTCCAAAAAGTAAGTACATCATAGGGTATGCTAATACAAGATGAGGCCAAAGACAAGTGGCAGTATAGAATACCAAAGTAGTTAATGTTTTGGAAGGTTTTCTCCAAGTAATAATGTGAATTATACCATATTGAATTTCAAAAAATGATCCCATACGACTGGCTAATTTCTTGAAGTTAGATGAGATGATTCTAATAGAAAGTCCAGGTTTGGATTTCTTAGATGGATCATTCATTCTTTGTTCCAAGACTCTTTTTTCATGATCTTCAGGAATTGTATGAGTAAGTAATTTATCCATAAATCTATCCATAAAATGAGTTTTTGTTTCATCCAATAGTCCTGGAGATTCTAAATCTTCTTCTCCCTTTGATTTTGATCTATACCGATCTAGAAGAGATCCTCTTAATGATTTTGACTCTGATCCATTGGACTTCTCATAGAGTTGGCTCAATGCCTCCGTGGCTCGATCTCTGTACCTAGACATTGGGGTTTTCAATGGCTTAGGGTAAAGAAAAAGTGGTCTTAATTTGATTGTAAATTAAGTTAGCGAGGATCTAGCCAAAGGTGGGGATGTGCACATGAAATTTTGTTCTAATAGTGGTGAGGCTTGACAGGTAGATAAGAAGGAACAATAAGATGAAAGTGTAAGAGAGTAAAGGGGGGGAAGGGGTGATGAGGTAGAGAATTGAAGCGTTTATGGACGTGTTCTGAGCGTGCTCTATGGTTAATACTTTGAAAATGGTTCTTAGAGGATCTGGTATTCGTGGTATATCACTATCTTTGTATGGGGCAATTTTAGCACTAGCAAATTACTATATTAAGGAATTATGGGGTAATATAAGCCAATATGGAGAAACCAATAAATTATTAACGGGGCTGGGGAAACAGGAAATAGGTGTGGTTGACATTACATGGTCGTCAGGGATTGACCCTGGACATATTGAGCTCCGGTAGTATCTTTTTCCTAGCACTGACTTCTGCCTCCTAGTACTAACAGTGTACTATTGTCAGCTGGGGTTGTGAGATAGCGACTTAATAAGGAACCAGATCCAGGGCAGGTCTAAGGTTCATCACCGGATGGTATTTGATACATACAACCCAGAATTTTCAACACCTGTAATCGAGTACAGTGGCTGCTTTATACATTCCCATTTGAATCCATGCTGGTCATTGGTGACGGCTGTGTAGTGTACATTTCTCATTAATGTCCATAACCATAAATTGCTATAATTTGCAGCAATTATTTGACACGTCGAAGAACAGTGTTTTCCAGGTACTGGGAACCCATTGAGTGAAATTGAGGCAATTTTCGGCAAATCCAATTTCCCCTTGAAAACGTGTAACTGGTCACTATAGAGTCACTTCCTGTTAGTCATATCCTGGTGGTGTTTCTTGCTGGCAATGAGTCACTTACAAATGAGTCGCGTTTTAAGGTCAGCCTATCGTTATTTGCGACAAAAACCTCGGTATTGGTGGGGAAGTTAAAACAAAGTAGCCTACAATTTTTATTACTCACCGTTATTGGTCATCCAATTGGTGATTGATTGATTGAGTGGTCAATTGGCCCAGTTCGTTCATTTAATCGTTATTGATAGAGTAAAACTAAACATAGTTAGGCAGATTCCATGTCTGCATCAACGATAAACAGCCTATTTCAAAGATGGGAAGTTCTTTTCGTTGATTTCTGGCTTTGGAGAGGCCTTCTTGGCACCACCTCTAGCACCACCTCTGGCACCACCTCTTCCACCTCTGGAACCACCTCTGGCACCACCTCTGGCACCACCTCTGGAGGATTCTCTTGGGGCTTGTTGTTGATCGGCGAAAACGGCATCAATTTCTAAAAACTTCTTTTCCTTGGAAGCTCTGGTTCTAGTCTTCTTAGAAGTAGTAGATTCAATATAAGCTTCTTGTTGCTTTTCGATCTTTTCGGAGTTGGACCACTTGGATTCAACACCTTCATTGGCCTTTCTCAAGGTTTGTTGACCTTGGAATTCGTTTTGCTTCAACTTCAATTCTTCAAAGTATTCTTGCAAAGACTTCTTTGGAGTGGCCGATTCGGTGACAACTGGTTCTCCTTCTAATTCAGCAGAAGCATCTTCTAAAGCTTCAGCTTCAGCTTCAACTTCTCTGTCAGTGGCATCACCCCAACCTTGCTTGGTCTTCTTCTTGGAGTCGGTTCTGTCAGATCTGGAGTGACGGTCGAATGGCTTCTTGTAGTGCTTGGATGGAGTAGAAGATGGACCGCTAACGTTCTTGTTGTCGTTCTTGGTCTTTAAAGCACCTTCGTTACCAGAGGCCTTGGACTTCTTCTTGGCCTTAGCTGGGTCAGCAGATGGTGGTGGAACATCAGACTTTCTAGAAGAAGTTCCCTTCTTGACAACTTCTCTAATTGGCAATTGTGGGGCACTGTCGTCTTCGACATCGTTACCCAATAAGTGGTACAAGTTCTGAAAGTTAGTATATTGGGTATTTTTATTGAATATTTAACTCAATTGCAATCATATCAATACCGATTAATTGACGTGTCAGCCTCCCGCACCTTCAATTGCAATTATTCCATTCACTTCTCACTTACCTTGTTTTCAAAAGACATCTTTGGATCACTCTAACTATGGTATACTATCAAAAGAGATTTCAAAATTGAATTCCATATTGAAAATTTTGCTGACCGTCGACGTCCGAAAAAAACTGTGGACTTTGTGTCACCGAGGAAACATGCGTAAGTGTGAGTATGCATCGTATATTTCAGTCTATTTCTCGCTGCTCGTATGACCCTAGAGCAATTGCCTACACAATAGGCTAGTGGTCTGATGGTATTAAGTGTGTTTCTTTATTTAATTGGAGGGACAGAGTGATGTATAGAGAGAGATAGGTGTGTGGAGGAAATAGCGGATTGATGATTATTATCATTTATATCCTTTTTGTGGAATTTATAGGGATTGTCCTCAACCCTCTTTACCAGGTTTTGCAACCATTCACTTGATACCTATTGACTTTAGCCTTAAAAAGTGTTCCTGGTGGAGAGATAAGTGGATGTGGCAGCATGACACCCCACAATTGCCTCACAGAATTGCTTCCCGCACTAATCCCTAACGACGCACCAAAAACCGATTTTGGCCGCGTAACACAGGAACACAGGAACAACTCTTGCCTCGCGTGCGTGAGGGGGTGAGAATGGTGAAACCACGATTTTGCACCCATACCAACAATAGTTGACACCAACTATTAAGCAGTATATGGGTATTTACAGTGGATTCAAAGGGTCTTTATTACTAAGCTTTTAACAGTTTTTACTTTAAAAAAGTACTATATAAAATTTAACCTTTCTGAGGCAATTCTCTTTGTTATTTATACTGCCTCGTAAATCCATCTTTTATTGCTATATATATATATATATATATATATATATATATCACCTTTCGTAAAAATCCTTGTTGAAAATTATGCCAAAATGGTCGTTTATATTCGGAAGCTTTTTAAAAACAGAATCAATGAATTGATATTTTTAAGAATTTGGACCGATACGGTTATTTCCTTCGGTAATATTGTTCACCACAACATATACGTAAAGATCTTAAACACGAGAATCTCAAAAATATTTGATAAATTTGATGAAGAGATTTGCGAGTTAAACTAAACATATTGGAAAAATACTACCATCAATTGGCAACCAACTACTTTGTAAGATGTTGTACCTTGCAAGGATTAAGGTGTAATCCATATCTGATGCATTTTAGAAATTTGTGGGATTCAATACATAAAAATCCACCTATTAGCAGATCTTACCCCGGATTCTCTCCCATGCTGATCCTTCCAATACTTTCTACATCTTGCTCCAACTCAATTTTTTAAGAGTTGGATCGCCCAATTCGTTCTAATTATATCATTAACAGTCGACTATTTAGTCAGTTTTATAAAATCCTCACCAACTCTGGTCAAGAATGTTTGAAGAGCTTGCCTGAGGTCAAGAGACATACTTCTAGCAAACAACTTTAAGGTGAGATCGTACATTTTTGGAGTAAATTTGAGGAAATCCTTATCATCAAGTTCAACATAACCTTGATAAATTTCAATAATCACTGGCTTCCAAGTAGAAATGTTTCTTTGTTGTCCTGCTTCATCAAAATCAGCATATCTTTCAGTAATAATGTTACAAACAGGAATGATCTGATTCATAATGGTGTTTTTAGCTTCGTCACTAGTCTTTTCATCATCACAGTACATTCTAAACATAATATTGATAAGAACAGCTGAAGAAGAAGATTCTTGTTTCAATAAGTTTGGTAATCTTTCAATGACACCTGCATTCCATAATCTGACCCTTAAATCATAATCATCATTAAATTTCTTAGCGAATGAGTAACTCTTATTCAATAATTCGGCCATAGACATCAAATAATCATACGGTACAGCTTCATAGAAAGTATCATTTTCAAATAATTCAGATAAAGTTTGAATCAAAAGAAGTTGTAACACACTCTTGACCACAATTGAAGACTTTTCCTTGGATTTACGTAATCTGGCTTCGGTATCATCAATAATGGCATTCTTTGGGGATTGTGGATCATTCAAATCAACATTAGAAGCAAAGTCTCCAACTTCATCATCTTCAACACCATTTTGGTTTTTCAAAGGATCAGAAGTGAACAATTCCTTGGCGGTAGTCAATTCGAATAATACAGAAAGTGCACCATGAATCTTCTTCCAATGATCTGAAGTGAATTTTGGACCATTGTCAATCAATAGGGTAGACAAACATTCTCTACCGATTCTGGCAATAGTATCATTTTCTTGACAAATACAGGAAATAATCAAGTCCAAGTAATCATCAAGCATGGTACTTAAAGAATCAAAGTAATGAGTAAATAATGTAATCATACTCTTCAATGCCTGGATTAAGGTAGTAGATAACCAAACGGATAACTTATCATTAGTATCATCAACATTCAATTCCCAGTGGTTACTCAAGACACTAAAGATCGGGAAAAGTAATTGATGACAGATCATGTCCCAGAAATCAATTTCGAAGTATTCACCATAATCAAGTAAAATGTTGAATAATGTATTCAAAGCTCTGGATCTAACTTCAAGTTCTTCACCTGTCATAATAATATCATGGAATGCAAACAACACAGGAAACCATAACTTGACAAGATTATCATTCTTTTCAACTCCCAAAGAAGCCTCATTACCAAAACTCAATTGAGCAACTTGGTTAATCAACTTCAGTAAAACATCTAATGAAAGTAAACTGATTCTTTGGAATCTTTCATTCTTGGCTAATTCGGTGAAACAAATAACCAAATCAGAGAACAGATCTTGTGCACGAACTTCATCAATATATTCACGGTTAATCCAAGTAGCCATCTTGTAAGCCTTCATCACCATGGATTCTTTCTTTTCTTTAGCAGCAGCTGTCAATACACCAAAAATAGTCTTCCAACCAGATTTTATCTTTTCGGCTCTTCCAAGAATCATATTGTTGAGACATTCTAAAACCATATCTTTAACTTCTAAAGAATCATTATGAATGAAAACGTATTCGAAGGGTTTCAAAAATTCCTTCTGAAATTTGAATTGGGCCAATTCATCAATTTCTAAGAATCTCATGGATAATTGTCTCAATGAATCTAAAGCAAAGAACAGAATTGCCAGGTTACTGTGACCACCAACTGAATTGAACGTTTCACCAATGGTTGCCCATAATTGAGACCATTCAAGACGAATACGGTTCATATTATAGTAACAAATATCAACAACCTTTTGCAATGAGAACGTTCTTGGATTACTGCTAGTACCTGAAGATTCAATTTCTTCGGCTGCAACATCAGAAAGTGCTCTGACAAATGCAAGAATACTTTCACCATTTAAATTTGCACTGTTGGTGAAAACCTTATCAATAGCAACATCCAATTCAGTCTTGGTGAGTAATTGAGCAACATATTGTGACAAGTGTTGATTATGGAACTTGTTAGAGGCAGTTTGAGATGCGCTTGGAGTTGAAGTGAAAGAACTGAAGAAGCTAGTACTGACTCTAGAACTTTCAACTGATCCTCTATTAACTAATTTAGCAACAGAAACATCAGGAATAGAATCTTGGTCAACACCTTGAGCTATCAATTGTAATCTTTCTAATTGAGAGATTGAAATCAATACTTGTTCCCAGGATTGATGTAAGTTATTACCTTCAGAAACTGCAATATCAAGCATAATGTAAATAGCATCCACATTTTTTGATTTCATTTCTTCGTAATTATTCAAATTTTCAAATTGAATCAAAGCA
This sequence comes from Suhomyces maxii, assembly GCA_030574995.1. Taxonomy (NCBI): domain Eukaryota; kingdom Fungi; phylum Ascomycota; class Pichiomycetes; order Serinales; family Debaryomycetaceae; genus Suhomyces; species Suhomyces maxii. The sequence goes on from JAJMGC010000003.1 coordinate 538,328, forward strand.
CCAATGAATGAAGTTCTGGCATAAGTTAAATCGAACATACAAGCGATCTTAATTGACAACTTAATACCTTCCAAACAAGTTCTGGTAACTTCTTCCTCGTCATATTCCTTAAAAGGTGGAGTTAAGCCAGCTAAAATTGACATCCACATAGTATCAAATATTGATTTAACATGATGAACATTTGATGCAACATAGAAAACGCCTGAATCATCAGATTTTAATTTCTTACCCAAGTTTCTCATCATTTTTTCGGCTTTTGTAGACATTTCTTTAGAAGCATGATTATAGGCTTCCCTGTTCAAGTCACGACTTCCAAAGAATCCAGTGGATGCTTGAACAGTGGTAATATCTCCAGCTAATAAGGCAGCATGTTGTTCGGATTGCAACTTGATTTCATTGTTAGCAATTTCATCATAAATTTTCTGCAAAAATTCTCTTGGTAAATCTTTACCATCATCAATGCCAGCATTATTTATAACAAAATTTTCGAAAGTCATTTTGTTCTTAATTTGTGATGAGTGTTGATCAGTATTCAACATAATAACAGAATATGCCAAAACATAAGCAGCATCTGCATTAGAAAATACTGATGGGTTACCTAAAACATATCTTTCAGCAAACTTCAACATAAATCTATCAATTTTTTGAGCTTCTCCTGGTAATCTAAAAGATTGTAAGAACTTTCTTAACGAGTCCACAAATTCAGTATTATTGAATTCCATTTGATCAACAAATGCGTGCATAATGGCGATATTATATTCATCACCGTCACCCAAATATTCTCCAATAACTGCTTTATCTAATCCATCAGTTTCCAAAAGGAATTTAGCAATAGATCCTGGATCATCTGATTCTATAAAATTGTGATCCAAGAAGAATTTAATACCCTTCTTGGCCTTTTGATTAAATTGTCTTATACCATTAAGGAAAGTCTTCTTACGAAGTTTCAAGTTTTCAAATTGTTCCGGATTATCAGATTCAATAAATTGTTCAGCATTAATAAAGGATGGATTTCTGGTAGTATTACCAGTGGAAGAGTTTGAGTCAACGGTACCGGATCTAGCTCTATGAATTGTGGAAGTTTGTTGTTGTTTATTGACTCCTTTGTGAACCCATGAATATAATGATCTTAAAAATGCAACGGAACATCCAATAGATGTCATCTTTAATGCATATTCTAATGGAAAATAATTATAAACATCTGGTTCTGGTGGTTTGGAAGACATTGTACTACTGGTCAAATTAGCAATTTTACTGATATCATAGACAGAAATTCCATTTCTTTTGTTTTCTTGGTATGCCAACTTTTGTTGAGAAGTAACTTCAACTCTTATTAAGGCAAGTTTAGTTAAATAATCAACAATTTTTTCACAAATGTTGGACATAGTACTATCACAATCATAATTCAAGTAGAATTCAATAATGATTCTAGAGTCATTACACAATTTTTCAATAATTGTTAACAAATATCTCTTTTGATGAGGAGTTGAAGTTTTCATTTCTGCAACGGGGAAATAGATTTCATCCCAAAAAACAGGAATTTCTCTTTTAAATTCAGCTCTTAAATTAGAGATGATCAACCAGAAGATTTCTAAAGAAAGTTCGAAAACTGGTGCCAAAGGAGATGCTGCATTTCTGGATAGAGCAAGGGCAACATATTGTCTAACTGCAGTGATTAATCTTGTACGTTCTGAAGAATTTGAAGATAAGATGACCACATCATCACTCAAGAAAACATCAATATGTTCTCGTAAAATGGTGTGAATAATGTGCAAAGAAAGTAACTTTGATCTGACCGAGTGAGATTTCATGTCAATAGTCTCTGATTCCAATGGCTTCACTGACAATTTACACATAGCCCTGAAAATCAAAAATGCATCTTTAACTGCCAAATCTTCATCGTTTTCAGAAGCATGATTTGCTTCATCAACTCTTTGATCGTCATAAGCATCAGTATTAAGTCTTTCTAAGTTTTTCAAGGTTAATTTTTCTCTAGACTGAGTCTTTTCTGGTGCGAGATCGAGTTCCTCTTTACTGTTCACATCAGATCTGAAATTCAAATTACTGCCTGATTTATTAGACTTGTTTTTGAAATTAGGTGAATCGGAAATTCTTTGGAAAATTGCACTAATAACTTGGGCCAAAATACCTTGAGCAACTGCTTGGTTTCTAGCAGATAATGAAAAAATGAATACATTGTAAATCTGTCTAACGGCTTTCAATAAAGATGCACCATGACAAGACATCAATAAAACACTATGCATCAAAGCACGTACAACTTGTAATTCCAATTCTGGATCAGTTCCTTCGCCATCAAAACATGCAGCAATCACATCAACTGATGCATCAGTTAATTGGACCTTATCTGCATGATCTTCGAATTGAGCATAATCAAATAATTTGGCGAAAAGATCAATTGCAAGAATCTTTAAATCACTACTGGAAGAAATTTCACAGGTAGCTTTCAAGGCAGTAAAGATAACATGAGGATCTCTTGAATCAGGAACATTCAATGAATTGATGGCATCTTGTATGGTTCTATGGAAAGCTTCATCTTTTTTGGCTTCCTTACTTGCAAGAATAATTTCGAATGTCTTTTTGAAAATATGGGTATTATTCACAGTGGCAGTGGAAGAAGATATGGAAACAGTGGATTGTTGACGGGTATGACCGATTTTTGGAGAGTCAACTGATGGTGTTGGTAGTGCTGGTAATGGAGATTTATCTGAATCAGTTGGACTTAATGAATTTTCTTCTGTGTATGGAGTACTACCATTCACTTGAACAGTTGGAAGAGAGGCATTGGCTTCGGAATTTTCATTCTTTTCACCAACACCATTGTCTTGTTCCCCATTCTTTACCTTGTCTTCTTCTTCGTCCTTCTTATCATCGCCACCCTTAACATCTTCGGTGTTGATTTCAGTCTCGACGTTGTCACCATTTACTTCACCATTGGTATTATCAACGTTTGGTGTGGTTTCGACTTCTCCATTCAAATCTACTTCTGGCATCGAATTGCCGTTTTCTTCGGCCCGAGTAGATTCGGAGATCGATTCAATCTTTGATTCCTGTTCATTATCCACTTCTTGGGTAGCCAAATCGGCCATGGATTCTTCATTGGGTTTTAAATCGGGATCATCAGATCGCCTGTCATCGGTAATATTCCCATTCTCAGACATAGCGGCTACTACTTAAATATGACCTGAAATCACCTGCAATTATGTCTGGTATTAATGGGGTGGTGATCGAAATCAACAACTGTTCAGTAAATTTATTTGTCGGCTATCACGTGCTTATTGTTTGGTAAGCTCTTACATAATATTATCTATTTTAAATTACTCTTTTTTTTATGTGGAAGACGCGATTTTACCATGAAATAAAATATACAAACTACTAAAGTTATTAGATAATAAAATTATATTATATCAAAGGTTTAATTAAAAAAAAAAAAAAGTCGCTATACGTAAATAAACTTAGAATTGACTTAAAGCAACAGCAGTAGCTTGGTAATCATCATGAGAAATAGAAACATTCACATCCTTGACACCAGCAGTAGAAGCAGCAGAAGCAGCAGCACCAGTCAACTTGACCTTTGGTGCACCATTGGAATCACGAATAATTTCAATGTCAATCAAAGCAGCACCGGCACCTTGAGACTTAACACCTAAAGCCTTGAAAACAGCTTCCTTTGCAGACCAGGTACCAGTGTAAGAGGCTTGTGGGTGAGCAGACTTAGAACAGTATTCTTGTTCAGCAGTGGTGAAGTTTCTTTCAATGAAAGTATCGTTCTCTAAGTTGATGGCAGTGAGTAATTCAACATCGACACCAACACCCTTAGAAGACTTATTCAAGCCAGACAAAGCCTTGGCAGTGGCATCAGCAGCCTTACTAACAAAAGATTCCTTGGATTGAATGTTCTTTTTGGTGAAGATTTTACTGGAGTTTGGAATACGAGCCAATGGATCCAAGTAAACACCTTCTTCAAGGTCATCAGAATAAGGAGCCTTATCCTTAGCAACAAACATAGTGTTACGGGTAATAGCATTATGCATGTAACGGTAAGTCTTCTTGTTTCTAGCAGTAACCTTAGTAGCATAAGTTTCGTAAGTACTTTGGTTCAAAGAAGCAAACAAGTAGTCTGGATGGACAACAATAGCTTGAGCACCCTTTTGACCAAAACCGAAGGAAGTAACGGAAACAGCCTTAATACCATCAGTTTGGATAGATCTAGATGGGAACAAGACGTATTCGTAGTTTTCTAACAACTTATCAACGTTATCAGCGTTTCTATTTCCTGGAACAAGACCAGAGTTTAAGATTTGGATAGCACCATTCAACATCCAAGCACCAGCAGCACCCTTTGGATGACCGGTCAAGTACTTTTGGAAAACACCAAAGACTGGGTTACCTTCACTTCTACCTAAGTGTTTCATCATAGAGTTGATAGTAGCAGATTCATTCTTATCGTTGGCAACAGTGGAAGTACCGTGGAAAGAAGCAACACCAATGTCATCAATGGTCAAATCGAAGACGGACAAGGCACCTCTGAGTGGTGCAATTCTTGGATCCTTCTTGTAGAAATCGTTACCCCATTGAACTCTAGCTTGAGAGACTTGACGCTTGGCTTCACGACCAACTTCTTCAGTTCTTTCACGTAAGAAATCACTGGTAGAGAATTCTGGACCGTATTCTTCCTTGGCAAATTCAGCTTCATCATTCAAGTAGTTAATTTCAGATTCTTCCCAAACCTTAATTTGAGCTAATCTTTGCTTCAATTGTCTAGATCTGTACTTGACATCCAACATTGGAGTTGGGTACTTCAAGTTACCGTGATGTTCTCTGGCAGTTGTCAAAATACCCTTACCTGGAGCTGGAACAGATCTACCAATCTTATCAGTAGCAGTAGCAGTCATAGCCAAAACAGCATGAATTGGAACACCCATCTTAAGAGCCAAATCAGCAGTCATAATAACTTGAATACCAGAACCTTGAGCTTCCATGAAACCATTTCTGGTAGTAGTAGTTGGTCTAGACATTTCTTGTGGAGTTCTACCGTGAGCAAATTCGGTTTCAGAGTTAGAAGTAGCATTCATGTTACCGAATTCGTAAGAGCCTTCTTCTTGGAAGTCATCATAACCACCAACTAAACAGATCTTAGCCTTACCACTTAAGATGGTTTCAATACCAACATCAACAGATTCAACAGAAGTGGCACAAGCACCGACTGGGGTCTTGATAGGACCAGAGGAAGAAAGAAGCAACATATTAACCCAAGCAGACATGGTGTTGATGAAAGATTCTTGTAAGATATCGTTTTGGACTGGCTTGTCGGCATATCTGTCCTTGAACATACCTCTCAAGGAAGAAACACCACCCATACCAGAACCAGAACAGTTACCAACTTCAGAAACGTGGACATATTGGTAGAATTCATATGGATCAGTGACACCGGCAGATAACAAAGCTTCAACAGTTGCAACCAAGACGTATAAAGTGATTGGATCAACTTGAGAAATAGTATCTTCAGGAATACCATAAGTACGAGCATCCCAACCAGTTGGAATTTGACCAGCAACCAATCTGTCAAATCTCAAAGCCTTTGGAATGAACAAAGTAGCACCCTTCAAGATTCTGACAGTGTATTCACCACTTTCTTCAATTTCGAAGATTTCACACTTTTCACCGTGTTCATGCTTGTATTGTAAAGCAGTTTCCTTAGAAGTTTCAAATGGTTCCATGTCTTGTTGAATAACAACTTCTTGGATCATGTGCTTGTTCTTTGGATCATATCCGTGGAACAATTCTGGTTCAATTAATCTAATACCAGCATGGTTTAAGATGTCTTCTTCGTATTTAGCCTTAATGTCCTTGTCATCAACAGGAGCTTGGGTCTTAGCATCGATCCAACCAGAGTATGGCTTACCCTTTAAGTTACCATTGTGGTACTTGATCAAACCCATAATCCAGGCCATTTCAATAGCACCTTCCAAAGAAAATTCACCATTGGCTTCCATTTCCCATCTGGTTCTGGAGTTACCCCATGGACCAACTTCAGCGAAACCAGTAACAACGATAACGTTTTCTAAGTCCAACATACCTTCTAAGTGAGGGGAAACCTTCTTGACATCCTTGTAAGACTTCAAGGTTGGGAATTCGAATTTCATGTTGGATCTTGGTTGAACAGTAACTTGGTTGTAATTAGCATCAACATTGTCACCTTCAATTACCTTTTGTTCAATAGAAGCTTCAATAGAAACAGCTCTTCTAATATCAGATGATTCAAGTAAGTCAGTTCTCAACTTGTTGGTGAAGTCTTTCAAGTTTTCAATGAATTGTAAACCACCATTCAAGTCAGCCATAACTGGTTCTTCTTGACATAATTGAGTAATTTCAGGAGTGAACAAACCCAAAATGTTGAAAGCCATTTCCTTTTGAGAGAAAGTTCTGACACCTAATTTTTCAATACCTTCAGCAATGATGTTATTACCACTCATTAAACCAGTACCTCTGGTCCAACCAATGATAGCACCACAAATGGTCAACTTGGAACCCCAGTCTTCAGAGTACCATCTGTTGGTTAAGGTTTCTAAAGAAATCTTGGATTCGGAGTATAAACCATCAAAACCGAAAGTACCATGGTTTGGAGATAATGGTAAGATAACTTGAGCTGGTCTGGTATCAGTAGTCTTCTTAGAAGCAACACTACCCAAAATTCTTAACAAGTTAGTCAACATGACTCTGTGAGAGAATTCAGATCTAGAGTCAATATTATCTAAACCATTACCGTTTTCTGGAACAGCAGCGAATGGAATGATGGCATCCAAATCCCATCCTAAACCACCCTTCTTTGGTTCATCGTAGATGTATTGAACCAAAGCGTCAACATCTTGCTTAGAACCTTGGTTGAATGGAACAACAATTAAAGTAGAGCCAGTAGCACCATATCTGGCGTACATGTTTTGGTAGTATTCAGTTACCTTCTTGGAGAATCTAGAAGTGGTAACAATAACCTTAGCACCACCACTAATCAAACCTTGTAAGATTTCAGCACCAATAGAACCAGCACCAGCACCAGTAACCAAAACATGTTTGTCCTTGAAGGATAAACCGTTGATGGCAGCACTTTCTAAACCATCCAAGTAAACAGCGGAATACTTACGATCGTAAGACCAGTTGTCCTTGTTTCTCTTTTGAAGGTGTAAGAAAGGAATAGTTTCTGGAGGAACAGAAGAAGAAACTGGAAGTAAGATAGAAGTCTTATCTGGTAATGAAGCAATTTCATCATCAGAAGCAGTAGATAATTCATCTTCATCAGTTGGAGTGTTAGCACCAGTTGGAGCTTGTAAGATAGACTTGGTGAATTCTTCAGTTTCAATTTCTTTAGAAGATTCAACAAAGTTAACCAATTGATCGTACAACTTTTGGAATTCAACCTTGTTGGTCTTAGAAGCTTGCTTGGTAATGGCCTTGTAGACTCTGTTTAAGTCTTCCTTGATGGTTGGTTGAGGTTCAGTCTTGGTCAACTTGCCACCTTGAGCCATTTCATAAACATATTGTTCGAATTTTCTAACATGATCCTTGTTAGCTTCTTCGAAAACAATCTTACCCTTAGCATCGACAGTAGTCTTTGGACCAGTGATTTTACTGACATCCTTATAAACTGGATCAACATTCATAACTTGGTTACAGTTATCAATCAATTGTTGACCCAACTTCTTGGCCAATTGGTAAGTTTCACCCTTATATTCTGGGGTGTGATCAATGTGGTATTGCATAAACTTGATCAAGGTTGGATTTGATCTGTTCATAATTTGAATACATTGTCTAATGGTTTCTCTATCAACAGAAGTCAATTTACCAAAAATGATATCGTAGTACATGGACAAAACATCTTGTCTGGCCCAGTTCCAATAAGAGTCATAAGTTCTAGACTTAAGACGAGAAAAGACTGGTTTAATACCATTGGAATAGAATTCACCATGTTCAGCTTCCCATAAGTCTAATTCCTTTTGTAAGACAGCAGAAGCTTCCTTTTCCTTGATAAAAGACTTAGCACCCTTGTTTAAGTCAACTTGTAAGTATCTGGCAAGGACTTCTAATTGTTGTTTAGCCAATTTCTTGTTTTCAGCAGTCAATGCATCTAAAGCAGCACTGTCAACAACAGCACCACCAGCACCACCAGCAGATCCGGCACCAGCGGATTCGGAGGCTAAGGAGATACCAGCAATACTGGCATACTTGGTAGCAACAGTGTCTAAGAACAGCTTAGCTTCAGCTTCGGAACCTAATCTAGCAGCTGGTTCATTAGTCAAAGCAATTAATAAAACACCATCTTGTCTTCCTGCACCCAAACCAAATCTAGTTTCTAAGTACTTTCTAGCAGTAGTATTAGAGAAACCACCAGGCATTTTGGAAGAAATTAATCTACCAATTAAAGAGGTAGAGGTCTTACCTAATTGACCATTGAAGGAGTCTTGAAATTGTTCAGCCAATTCATCTAATGGAGTATCTTCTGGTTTTTCTGGAGTAGAACCAAATTCTTTACCCAAATCACCCAAAATTTCATTTTGAATAGTAGATTTACCGTTAACCAAGTCTTTAATGGCTTTACCCATTGGAATACCTTCCAAAGGTTTCTTCAATTTTTGAGCAACAAGAACTTGTAATACCAAAGAAGCAGTGACTGGAGAATCAGCAACAGAAGCAGCAGGACCAGCTGATGGAGGAGGAGGAGCTGGAGCAGCTGGAGCAGCAGCTGGAGCAACTGGAGTGGCAGGTGGTTGAGAAGTTGGAACAGCAGCTGGGGTAGCTGGTTCAGAGCCGGCAGCTGGGGTTGGAGGAGCCAAATCAGCTGGATCAGGATTATAGTAGATATCCTTGGCGTCTTTAGAGTAGCACAATACTTGACGTTGCAAAGAAAGAGCAGCATCATAAGATTCGTACTTGGCCTTGATGGTACGGGAAGCCATACCAGCTAAAGTTGGAGATGGACCAACTTCGACTACTCTTTCAGTATTATGATCTTTCAAGAACACATCTTGGGTTTCAATCCATCTAACTGGAGATGCGAATTGATAAGCTAACAATTCAGTTAACAAAGTGTGAGACAACTGTTGTTGAATTTCTGGTCTCATTATTAGATATGGTGAGGATTACACTAATTAATGAAAAATCTGTAAAGGGTGATCTGGTATTCTATATATATTCTGTATGTTCTGTATAATTGACAGCCGATGGGGCGTAACACCAACAAATTGATAACCTGCAGATTTTTGGCTGCAACAGTGGGACCCAACAATATCAAATGCATGTTTGGGGTGTGTGCAGGAGCCACCCGTGATGTTGACTAACTAACACGAACAAATAAAAATGTTTCTTAGCGAGACTAAATGGTGTTCAACATAAACTGTGTAAAATACAACAAAAGCAAATACTACATTGTACGAAGACGAAGGCGTATTCACGATACAGAATGGTGTTTTGTAGTATTGGTACCGACATGTGCCAGCAGTAGTAGCCATAGTTAGTGTCAAGGCCAGCTTCGATTCTACACTTAATAAAGGCTAAACTATTACCGACACATGGGACACTGTACTTCAAATGGTAGCATGAGGTGTAGCGAGAAACCGACTCGTAGTAACGGGAAAAAAGTGTGTCTATTAGTAGACCTGGGAGTGTGTTTGGCGTGTGTGTGCCTGCACCGCCGGGGCCGCCTGGTCCTGTGCCCAGTATTTGTTGGAAGTTGCAAATACCCAAAGTCGCATGGTTAGATTGTAGGGTTGTGAGCCAAGCCAAGGCAGCCCATGTTGAACTGGCACACCAAATTCTTTTGATCTGTGGTTGTGCAGGTAATTATAGGGTAGTTGGGGATAGACCATGGAGTACAAAGAGAAGTGGTTAGACGGACAGACGGAAGTCTTTAGACCTACCTTGTAATTTTTGTATCTTTAGTTGGATGGTTAGCTTAGAATGTAGGCTTTTTTTCGCTGGACGTTTTATTTATATGTAGTTATATTTGCCTTGTTGTAGTAATTAATTACCAGATACCAAAGAAAAGTACAGGGCACCTAAGAGAGGTTTTAAAAAAAATACATTCTTAGTTTAGCTCACAAATGTTGTTGTAGTACTTAATTTTCAGTGACTTTTCTTCACTCTTTATCCCCAAACTTCCCACACATTGATGTAGCTTGATCTTTTTTTTCCAGTTCGTTTCTTTCAAGTGATAGCACGATTTTGCAACTTCACCAATTTTTTAGAATCTTTTCAAATTATAGAAAGTATACACCATATCAAAAATTTATCTATAGAAAACCACCGTATTCTCTCTCCAGCCACTTGAACTACCCACAACCCGTTCTACCTTATATAAATATATGTATATATATATTTTTTTCTGTAGTTAAACACCCCTTACTCTGATTTGGTACAACCCATTCTGCCCTAATAAAGTTACCCGGCGCGGTCCATCTACAAAACCGCATCAAATTTTCACCAAAAGTTACCAAGCTATTCATCTCAACTACTCCATTATTCAACTACATAGGTTCAATAAACGTCATATCAATTATCAAATGTAGCCCAAAGCTTAATGCCTCTCGTCTACCCTGATTATATTCGGTTATTTTCAGTTTAAACTGGTCTATGAGAATACTTTTGCTTTGGAAAATTAATACGGTCATCTCCACCCTGTAATGACAGAAACTCTTAGGTTTCATTGATGTTATTCTAGGACTATTTGAATGATCTACATATTCTACCTCTAAATTACTTTATTATTTGATGTAGTTTTCGAATAATCAACACCCCGGAGTTTGTAACACAACATAAGTATCTCCAAATATACCCAGAACAACATCCGTCTACTTTTTAAGCACCGAATTAACAAACGCAAGGTTTCTCTAGCATAAGGAGAAGGTATCACTAGATGCTTATAGTGGTCCAACGAATTCTGATTATACAAAAATACCCATTTACTTTTACTACTAGTTAGTTTTCTTTTATAGACTCTTTCCTCTGTCTATTCGTTTGTTCTAAATTAGTCTATATAATCTCCTATTAAATTTTGAACTTCAACCTCTGCCTTCGGATTCACCATCCCAACCATTCCGTTGAACACATATCTATCGGTGCAGGTATCAAATATGGTACATTTTAACCCAGGAATATGATTTCTAAAATCGTGGGTATAATTTTCATATTGGTAAGTATCCATTGAAGCTCCATGATTAATGGCATAGAAATCAAGGTACTCAGGATTAATTAAAGTCAGAACATTTTTGGTAGCCACTGTGCTGCTTCCACCATATTTTGTCATGTTCAAGTTGAGAACTCGAAGACTTGAAAGTGATTTAAGTAATGGTAAAATATTAGATATTCTGTATCTAGCAATAGGAATTTGAAGATACCTCAATTTTTTATACAGAGCCAATGCTTGAAGCCGATCTATAGAATAATGATCACAACATTTGATCCAGGTTTGGACTGCTGCTTGTCTAGGTGCAACACTGTAATCAAAGTTGAGGAATTCAAGATTGGTTCCATCTATTGATGCAAATAATTCTTCTATTTTGCAATCTAAATTTTCAAAATGGTTAAAATCAACCATTATGTTTAATGATTTCAACTTTAAGCCCTTTAGAAATTTAAATGTCTTATTGTGATAATTTAAGGCATTGCTGAGACTGATATCAAGATGTTGCAAATTTCTTATATATGGTGCGACTATTTCCAAAAATGACTGCGAAATCCCATAAGGACCCATTCTACCATTTGAAGAAGGAAGGATTTCTGTGCAATCAAGGATGGAAAGGTGAGTCACATTACTTAAGTTCACACATTCACATAATCTCATAGCTTCTTTAGGTGAGATTATAAGACTTTTAAGGGTTAACTTAGTAAGTTGAAGTGGAGGGGTGTTAATGGAAAAGTCCAGAAACAAGTCAGTTATAAAAGTATCATTTTCGTTAAGCATAGGTGAGCTATCACTGGTATAAAATCTGAAACTGTTACTCTTAGTTTTGGATTTGGAAATCACCAACTCTTGAAGATTAGTACAACCAGAGATATTTATATTGGTGAGCCATTTTGAGTCTGCAAAATTGGAAATATTCAAGGTTGTCAAATCAGTATTCTGGGACCAGCTTCCAGAGTCACTGTGGTTAAAATTTCCATTTAGTCTTATCAAATCAAGACTCGAAACAAGCGATGATGGTAAATCAAATGCATGACAATACCAATGGAAAACGCGTAATCCCACACAATAAGGAAGAATTTTGGTAAGGTGGTCAATCAAAACCAAATCCGAGATGTCTGGAATAGCCTCATTAAATGAGATATAATTTATATGGGATGCTAGGTGTGGAGATTTTGCAACAAGCTTAAAAAACGAGTTAAGCGAATAGAGCGATGAGATGACTGTTGGGATGATGGATTTGCCTTTTCTATTATAGGATGGAACATGTACACTTCTAGTGCTACTGTTGAGATTATAGACCTTTTTCGAGGAATCCACAATTATAGCGTGGAAAAGACGTGGTTGGACAATATTGTGAAGTCGAAGACATGTATATGATAAATGAAGGGTATCATTTTGGTTTAAGAATGTCAGAACAGTCAGTATAATTTCATCTGGAAGATCACAGATCATTTTGAGAATATAAAACGATTGTTTATTCAGGATTTTAATCCAAGTTTTTCACCACTCCACATTATACCCCGGGATTTAATTATTTATATATACACGGTTATGTGATTTCATCGATGCCAATAAAAAATTCTATAAGCTCCGGAGATCGGTAAAGTTATCTGATCGGATCTATTACACGTGAGATGTGAGAATAGTATAGACACCGTTGGGAAACGAGGGCCGGAATAAGGCGGACCAAATACCCCAACGGTGCAAACCAAGGATATCCAATCATCTACCATTCCCGAGACTTTCTTTGTGGGGGCCGAGAAGTGGCTCTATTCAACGCAAATATAGTTTTTCTTACCTTTGACTGAACGAAATGAAGGTTTAATCAACATTTTTCAAAAAAAAGTATTTCCTTTCAAAAGGTTTAATACTGACACTTTATGAGATTCATGAAATTCCACACAAAGGTGCCAATTCTGAAAGCCGATTCTTCGGGTTAATTTAGGTAATTCACATGAGTTTTGTATATAATACTGGGACAATAACTTACTACCTTCACTCGTGTGCTTGGCAAACTTGAAGAGCTAAAAAAAAGATATGAACCATCATTTTCTATTGAAGCAACAAGTACCATGTTAAATTATGTAGCCAGATAGAATACGGGATAATTTAGACAGGGTTCTCAAATATAGTTGATTCAAAAAAGAAAAACAAAAGAAGTAGCCATATAATAATAGATTATGGCAAAAAAATGCGATTTCTGTGGATCGAACACAGGACCTTCAGATTAACTGTGACTGAATCTCTTCAGTCTGACGCTCTCCCAACTGAGCTAAAACCGCAAAGGAAGAACCCACGGCGGGAGTCGAACCCGCAATCTTTTGATTAGAAGTCAAACGCGTTAACCATTACGCTACGCAGGCGCTTTCATACCTTCCAACTGGAAGGGTTTAGCACAATGGACCCGTACATTCTCTTTTTAATTCATTACATCAATATCGTCTATTTTGATGATAAAAAGACGTATTTATGGGTATCACATGCATACAAGCAACGCCATGATTGTAGGCGTAGTAGATACAGGTATCCGTGTGGCTTTTGTTTTGGAAATAGAAATATGATTGTGCCTTGATGATATTGTTGCGAAGAGATGTCTGGGAATTCATAATAACCCAATAGAATAATAACATTAAAGCACGGCCAGGGGTAACCACTAAAGCAATAGAAGCCACATGTGTCTGGTCGCTAGGGAGAAGATCTAAGAATATTGTTAATATTATATTAGGAGACCAGCGACCATTCCTCATTATTTAATTAGAAGTATCGGTCGGTAGGGTCGGCTAAAAGACATCCTCACTAATTCTGAAACATAATTGGAAACATAATTAATACTCTTTTGAGAAAGATGCATGGATACTTTGTACCAAAAAATACTACACCGTAAAAGACAAATGTAGGTATCATACCACATCTTTAATGCAATCAGTAAGTATCAGCTCATAATATATACTTGACTAAAGGTAAGTTCCAAAAAAAAAAAAAAAAACTGAATTAAAATAGAATAAAATAAAATAAAATAAAATTTAAGAAAGCAAAACTTACTAGGTAATGTAATGTTAATTCGGGTACGCTTATATGGGATGTAACATTTAGGCTGGACAGTAATGGAAAATGTTGAGGTAAAATTCCAGAACATCATATTTACGGGTATGAAGGTTTATTTTATTGTAAATCTGATGCAATATAGGTTAAAAATGCCAAAAACATACCAAACGGCTCGAACCAGTTGGTTCACTTGCTGGTTAATTTGTCTCCGCTCCCACCGCCACCACTCAAAATCCAGCATCGGAATTAATTGGTTTGTGTCGATTTGAGCATCCGCTCATATTCGCATCGTATCCCCATCGGAACTTCCTGTGGTTCGTTACCAACAAACCAGTAAGCCGCATGAATTCCAGTTGACAGGAAAATGCGCCTTTGTTGTATGGATGGGCTTAAGCCTACATGATAATCTCAAAAGTTTCCCACCCGTTTCACCTTATTCTACTTCATTTGGGATATCAAACCCCCCAAGCCAAAGGGTTGATACGGTTCAAATTTTTTTTTTTTTTTTACATTGTATTGAAATTGAAGAATTGTCGATAAAACCTGAGTCAAAACAGATTGAAGCTTAAACGGTTTATTTGGCACCAGATTTAATGCACATGAGAGTTATGTACCATCGTATTGGTCGGAGCTAATTGCGAAAATTTCTTTTTTCTATTTTCTTTTTCTTTCTTTTAGATGGTCCAGCTACAGACTTGGCTGCGACATACCCCCCCTCAACCAACGGAACGTTGAAGCCGCTTTATGTCTAGTTGGTGACTATCTATAGATACACCACGACCAATTCGGGTACGGTACGGTAGGGTATCGGCATTTTAGTTATTCTGTAGAAATTTCAAACCGGTCTGCTTTAAAGAATAATGCAGATCTAGCGCAAGCAATAATATTTCAGTTTTCTGATTTAACGGATTATCTAATTGGTAAACAAGCTAGTTGGGAGAATTTTGACATGAACTTATTGATAATTACAATAAAAAGCACCAAGATCTAGTAGGAAGCAGAGTTCCACTTATCTCTGAACGTAAACTCCCAAAATTCTTAACTAGTTTGTTGGTTGAATTGTTTGGTTAGTTCACTGGACAGGTCCCCCTCCTTTAGTGTGGTGTGCCCGTACCAAAGTCGTGCCCCGGCTTTGTGTGACGTCCTCTGAGACCGAATCTGACTGCCTGACGCTGACAATTACAAGGGGATTTCCAAACTTATTCTGGTTATCCTTCCAACTACATCAGTTATCACCTGGCGCTAACTAGAGTACCTCTAGCGTCTTTGAGTAGCCTTGCACCATTATTCCATAACTCTTGAATCTGCTACCATTTCGCAAAGCGCTCCCTACCTTTCATCCCCTCCCCTGAAATATTTCCCCTGGGCTTTTTGTTACTCGCTGGTGAAATACTCATACTCATACAATTAAAATATAGTTCATTTGATAGTACTGGAATTTATCCAACTTTAAAATACCTTCAAAGTCCTATATCCCATTAACCTTTATCTTATATTCTTTCCCCTCCCCAAACAGTATAATACCTGTTTTAGATTCGTAAGCTCCTTATTGGATTTACCCGGATCGTTATTGCCTCCCTTATATTTTTACTTCCCCCCCCCTTTGTGTCTGTGTCGCAGATTTGATAAATTGCCACAGAGTGGTAACTGATATCTTTTGTCATAGTTACTGGTGATTTCCAACTAGTTTTGTTACTTACATTCAAGCCATTCCTATATTTCCTTTTCGATACATTTATCGATTGGTGGCAATTTTTCACAATATAAACTAGATCTCATTATAGATAAGGATAAAGATAAAGATGTTTAACACCAAGATTTTTGAAAATAGCAATCCTTCGCCGTCCAATACTCCAGCCATAAATATACCCTCTGGTGGATCTGATGGCTCAGGTAGTCTTGGGGTAAATCCAACTACTAATGTTAATGGTGGCGGCGGTAGTAATCCTCAACCAATAGATATCACATATCAAAGACACCAATCGATATTTAATAATGGAAGATTCAGAAGAGAATCCATAGCTCATTCTCATGGTATGGGAGGAGTTTCTTGGGGTTCTGTAACCATTGGTTCTTGGTTAAAAGATGAAGTTATGATGTCCAGTAATTACAACAGTTATAATCATTCCAATCATCAATCAAATAATAATACTAATACTAACATTAATAATAATAATAATAATAATAATAATTTAAGTGTTTATAATGGGAATCTTATAAATCCAAGAAGAGGTTCATTCCGTCATAATAATCCTCCAAGTATTTCAATGTCACCCCCTCAAACATCTTATTTACCAAATTTGGAAGCTGATTATTGTAAAGATTATAGTTGTTGTGGTGAA
Organism: Suhomyces maxii; assembly: GCA_030574995.1. Taxonomy (NCBI): domain Eukaryota; kingdom Fungi; phylum Ascomycota; class Pichiomycetes; order Serinales; family Debaryomycetaceae; genus Suhomyces; species Suhomyces maxii. The sequence continues at coordinate 554,909 of JAJMGC010000003.1, forward strand.
TTATTACCAACATTACATGATTTATTACGTCATTATGAAGAAGCCCATATTAGTCCATCACCTCCAACTGATAATTCTCATATGTTGAGTAATAGAAATAATAATTTCAATAATATGCATAATATCATGGAAACGGTATCTACAACAGATGTGTTTTTGAATAATGGTCATACTAATAGTAATTATCATCATAATAATCAACCACCTCAACAAATTTTAAATAATCATCATCAACCAAATCAGCATCAAAATAATCAACCACATTCTACTCAACCAAATAACCTTAATTTGCATAACTCTCATTATAATATTCAACAGCAAACTATAAATCAATCATCACCAATTCCATCAAATGTACCAATACCGAACAACCAAACCCAATTCAATACAAATCAAATGCATGCACCAAGCCAAGCTCCTTCTCAACTTCAACAAAACTCTCAAGTTACTTCTTCAAGATCAAATACTCCTATGCAAACAGATGAAGAAGATGCCATGTATATTGATGATCCAGCACGTCATCTTTATGTTATGGAAAATGATGAACATAAACCATTCAAGTGTCCAGTTATTGGGTGTGAAAAGACTTATAAGAATCAAAATGGTTTGAAATATCACCGTTTACATGGTCATCAAGGTCAAACCTTAAAGGAAAATCCTGATGGTACTATTTCAATAATAGATCCAGAATCTAATACTCCATACTTGGATGGTGCAGGTATGGAAAAGGATAAACCTTACCGTTGTGAAGTATGTGGTAAGAGATATAAGAATCTTAATGGTTTGAAATATCATAGAGGTCACACTACTCATTGAAAAGTGATAGTGATCAAAAATTATATTTATATGTTACTGGTTCTTTTTTGTTTTTGATTTTTTGATTTTTTGTATTTGGCTAAATTGGTACAATACAATAACCAATCAATTCAATAAGACGGTACATTATGGGTCGGAAACGGTTTGATCTACGCATTTATGTATTTTTCTTCATCTTGTTATTAATATTTCGAGGGCTTCATGTCTTATTAAAAAAAATGTTTATTTAATCTTTCAGTCTATATAGTATAACTAGTAAATGATTGTTAGAATATACTATTCCGTAATAGAAACCAAAAAGCAAAAGAACTTAAACCTAAGGAAGTTTCGTTTAATATCGCTTATAATATGGTTGATTAACTTGCCAAGATCATAAATCAAGTCATAAAATTTAAGACAATTTTTGCGACACAAGTCGATCTTGGCATTGTTTCATGCAAAGCTTTTTCCTCTTGCTTCCCTTTCACGATATAACTTTGTGGTAAATTGCGATCAGGCAATTTGCTAGATGGTAGAATTGATCGTCAGGGTCCTCTGGTATTGTTGAGGAAGTGTTAGGATCCCGTACCATTCACACATTCACATCCAAATACAACCTACATTCCTTAGTGCTGTACGCACACTATTTGGAGATAATAAACTCTTTTTGGGTTAGAATCATTTGACATCATCGGAGAGAGAATATTGGTGATATATGATCAAATTTTTTTAATTAAATTATATTTAATTCGGTTCTTGTTTCTCAACAGCAATTAGCCCAAAGGACCTCTGATCAGCTACTAGTTATTGGTTATGTGGGGGGGGGGGTACCAGAACCTGATCCTGGCACCTGGTACGAAGATCAACGCTACAAAAAGTTGCTTGATAATTATGGCATGGTGGTTGTGTTGCCTATCAATTTACCCGAATGTACTGGTACACTAAAAATTGTAAATGAGGTAATAAATTGAGTGATGAAACGAGAAGCAGAGAAAAGAGAAGAGTAAAAAAAAAAAGACTAAGACTGTCCTCTCTATAATATGAATTGTTGCAAAGCAGGGTTCCGTTTCAATCCCTTCATTTGACCTTTTTTTTCCTTTCGTTTTCCCTTTCGTTTTCCCCTTGGCTTTTACACTCCACAGTTAACTGTTACGAGTTTCGCACATGATAAAATGAAACACATAACACACAACACACAAATCAGGAACTTTTGTGTACTTGCTAATTTCCCTTCTCATATATATCCCCATACAAAGGGTAGGCCAATGAGATGAGAATCAACCTAGCACTTCCCTTGGTCATCACTAAGAACTGGGCTTATATAGTGTCATCATCAGTGACGCTCTTTTTGATTCTTTTACCGTTATCATTTCTTACCTATCTCAAGTTTTATACCACATTAATTCCTAAAGCTTCATCAAGTGTACCACTTCAATTCGTTAGAAACTTGAATAGTAACGTGATAGATGTCCAAGACCTTATTCATAATAAATTCTACAATTTTGACCCTCTTCTTGAGTATCAATTGGATATAAACTTGGCAATTGCTTGTAAGGGAACTGCCAAGAATCAATACTATAAGGTTCCATACAATATCTATTTGGAAACCCGCCAGAATGATCTTGGATCCCTGAAAGCTGAAGTGATCCATGACTCATTTATCATTGATTGTGATACCAGATACCTCCATCAAAGCAATAACCATTTCATTCCCTTCAATTTCAGGTTTTGGATCCCTCCAGTCTTGGTGGATATGAATCGTTTTATCCTGATTCGTCTAGATAATTTGATCTTGAAAGGTAGTCATCTTTATGATAACATAAACAGGCTACAATTGGGTTTAAGTAGTACTCATTCATTACTTGTCAATGACCAACAAAGTTTCCTTCAGTTCAATATCAAATTTGTCGGTTTCAGATACTATTTGGTAAAATACTACTATTCTTGTATGTTTATGGGAGTGCTACTTTTCTGGGGAGTAAGTTCAGTGATTTCTTTAGTTGTCAGTTATTCAATGCTATTAAAAAGTCAAGAAGATGAAGAGGAAGAAGAAAGAAAAAGAAACAGAAAAGAAAGAAAAAGAAAAGTCAGGGGCAGGCCCCCAGGAATTGTTAATCAAACAAACGAATTGACTAGAGCAACTGGCCGAAACCGTATTGTAAGGTGAGATTTCTTTACAAAAAAATAAAAATCAACGTATAGTGCCGATTGATCGTTGCCATTATTGGACTCTTATCCAAAATATTTATACTATTCTATTAATACTTGATTTCTATGGTCCATCTTTTGTCATCTACACAGGAATGAAAATCACCATAAGCAACGGTTGTTTGAGTTTGGTGGTTGATTTTACTAATGCAAGAAATTTATTCAATATATAGAACTGATTGAAAAAATGAAAATAAAATGGAAATGGGAAATGAAATGACGGAAATGAATCTAATGATAAAATTTTGTATTAAAAACGTACGTCCGTAAAGTTCCAATCTCTAATTTGAATGATCATAAGTAATGCTCTCTTGAAAATTTCACTTGTTTGTGCTAATTGGCATTCAATAACTTGACTTCATTTGATCCATCTGATGATAAGAATGGAATGATCTTCTTGAAATAATCGAATTCATTGAGTTCGTTCATCAAATTCAAATCTTGATTGAATTGATCAATTTCAATTCTCTTGTTCAAGAACGTCTTATATTCATCAATTATTATGTTAATCTCATTCAAACTTCTCCCTAAATTGATCATATTAATAATATTTCTAGAATCAATTTGATCGAATCTCAAGCCAGAAAACAATTCATCTATGTCATCAGATTTAATAGTATGAATATCATCATCTTCTTCCTTGTTCAAGTTTTCAATAAACAATCCATCTTCATCATTAATGAAAAACTTATTATATGGATCATTATTAATAAAGATGGAGATATGAGGAATTTGAGGCCTTGAAGGAAAGTTAACAACTTTTCCTCTTGAAACCAGTGATGAAAAACTGAAAAATTCTTCTGATTCACAATCACGACCCACTCTAAGATTCTTTTGATGAATCATCATATATTTTTGATTCATTGAATCGTGATCCATTACTATATCGAATTTATAGATTGGCCGGGATATTTCTGGTGGAAGTTTGAAGATTTCCGGTGGTTGATTATAATGCCTAGAAGATTTTTCAATCATGAGGGAGTCATCATCAGAAACAGATGAAGAAGTAGATTCACTAATGGATGTAGGAGTAGACTTGAAAGACATCAAACTTGGACTGGAAGATCTAGACTTAATTGAAGAATATGTAGTTGATAGGGAACTGAGTGAGACAGAGTTTCTCTTGTATGGGGTCACATTTTTCTCACCTTCAGCTTCATTATCTTCAGTAGACAAGTATTTAAATAATTTTCCAATTGAGCTAACCAAGGATTTGCTAGATTTAGCTTCAGCATTATCTTCAGTACTGGCAGGTAATGAAGAACATGTGTAGATAGCTTCATCAAAGATTTCAAAAGAATGGGTCTTTCTTAATTCACTTAATTTCATCGATGTAGTTGGAATGAAGTCAGCATTATTGTCATCATGAACATTAAGTCCGCTATCTTCTTTCAGGTTGATTGGAAGAATACCAAACTTGCGGTTCACAAGAGGATTATCAGGAGTGAAGTCCAAAAGTGAAGAGCCCTTTTGATTGTTAAGTACAGAGAAAGAATGTAAAACATCAAAGGCCTTATCGAGCTTTTGTTGGACTCTCTTGGTGACATTGATCATGGTAGATGATTGATAATTGTTGATACCGATGATTCTCCAAACCAATAATCTAACATAATAAGACCTAACAATTGGATGCCAATGAATGATAAATCTTTGGAACATTTCATTTGAAGTAAGCCAGTTAATGAAGTTCACCTTGAAACTTTTATCTAAATTAGTCACCCATGCAAGATATGGGGGTGCCTCTTTAGAAGAAAGTCTTAAATATGATAAGGACTCAGGAATAATATCCCAAATGTTAAATAAAAATGAAAGATTTTTTAATACCACTTGAATATGATCAGTATGGGTAATCATCATATAGTTACAACTTAACCAGAACTCCCAGTTAATTGATGATGATGAAGTATTCATATTGTTATAAATATGATTAATAAATTCATAGACAATATTTAAAATCAAACCATTTCTATTGGTGTCATAGACACTAGTTTCTCTGGAAATTGAAATAAATAATCTATCAACAAATTTTATGAGGGATGAACTAATATAATCATCACTTGAAAGACATGTAGCAGCTGAGGATTCACACGATCCTGCTGGTAAAGTTGCAGAATGCAGAATATCTCTTAAAGTCTTGAAGATTTTGATAATTGAATTATAGTAAACATCCGATTGTTTCCCATTGAGTCCTGGAATAAATGAATTGGAAGGAGCTGAAATATTTGGTCCTATTGTTGGAGGTGGATTGGCAGGCTTCATTGGTTTGGCAACAGGAGCAGTTGAAATTCTGGTAATCGAGATTTGAAAAATTTGTGAGACATGAGTGAAAAGGACATTGAAACCAGGAGCATTGATTAATAACCAATCACTTGCATCCGAGCTAGTGATATCATTAGTAGGAGCTTGTCTCTGAACGATATCAATGTAATGTCTGAAAAAGGAATTAAAGACATTACTGTCACAATTACACCATCTTCTAACCCAATTCCCGTTTGGTTCTTTAATCCCGGTGACAGGGTGGGTTGGAGCAGGTACACAGTTCAAGAAATAACCTTGTTTTTTGGAATGAACTTTAATACCATGGAAATTGATCAAGTAATGTAAATGCAGAGGGAATATCTCTTTCCACAAATCACCAATTTGAGAAGATTGGAAAGATTCATTTGGAGATATTATTTTTGAAGTGGATTCAAATAATGATTGTTTAACGTTGAGTAAAAATAGTAAAGCATTACTAACATTTGGAATAATGAAAAAACTATAGGCAAAAATTTTACCAATAAATGCAGATATTGAAAGGGATAAAGTTTTTAAATTTGACATTTTATCAATACAATATTCTAAAGTTGAAGTCAATAATAAAGAATATTGTTTGAAAAAATCGTCATCCACTTTATTCCAATCATCAAGGGAGACAATACGGGAAATGCATTCCAAATAAGCATTTCTATCGCTAGTTGGAACCACCGTATAACATTCAGGAGAAATTGCAAGGGTTGATATGGTGGAACTTGTAGTATTAAGATTAGCAAGAAGAGCATTCCACCATTTTAATAAAATAGCAGTGATAACACTTGTGAGACTTTTATAAACCTTTGACTTTTTTGGAAAATAACGATCTAATTTATGACCATTTCTAAGGAATGGTAAAAGGGAAGTACGAAGAATATTACTTTTTAAAACTCCACTATTTTTGTTATGATTATATTTTTTTGAATTGAATTTATTGAGTTCCATCTCCAAATGTTTGTATTGTTTAAGTAATGATTTGATGAGTCTATCATTTTCTGTATTATGAACTGGAGATTCACTTAGATTTGAAGCATGACAACTTTCTGGAGATATTCTTTCAGGAGCTGGGATTATAGGTGTGGGACTAACAGGAAGTGAACTTACTCTATTGGAGGAAAGGAACTCATCATCCTTTTTCTTTCGGGAGATTGTGGCAGCTCGAAGGACTTTGGACATGACGAACTTATTTTAAACGAAAACCAACAAATTATTAATATGATTTTTTATTTAAAGATGTTTGTATTATGGCGATATTGGTAGGTGATTTCTTCAGGGTTTGTTCTTTAAGAATATGAATATTAAATCGAATATGAAATGGACTGGCGGGAATTTGTACCAACGAGCGTAGTAAGTTGGGGAATTACTTTTGGATAGTAGCGAATGGAATGAGTAGAATCGAGGGGTTTACCACATAAGCGTAATATTCGAGGGGACACCACCAATAAGTAAGTGGTGGTAAGACCAAAGATGGTTATAAGGGAATTAGAAAAAAAAAGAAAATAATAAATAAGACGCAGTAAGTGTGGATAGTAGTTACACTATGGTGTTTTTGCTATCACTTCTGGTGATGATAATAAGAATGGAAGGATGTGATGGTGGTGGTTGCTATGACTCTTCGATATAGTGACAATAAGTTGCTGTTATGATCTGCTGTTTGTATGGTACAAGGAAATACAAAAGGCTAGAGACACAAGGAAAAGCAGGCCGTCACTAAATGGTAATGATATGATTACTCTGTGTCTGTGTGAGGGGAGGAGTGATGTGGGGGATATATGAATGTGATGATATGTTTGAACGACGAAAGGTATAATTTATTATAAGGTATAGGCAAGAATTTTTTTTTCTATTATTCTTCTTTCTATCAACGTGGTATTTGTATTGTTGGTGGGAATTTGTCCGGATGTGGCTATATATTAGCGTGGTGGTGATTAGCCTACAGTTGAATGAAATTAAGCAAGTTTCAATGCTGCTAACCAGACTAAATCAATTACTGGGATACCAATTTGAAGTAGAAAAGGGTGCGACTTATTTTATTAATATACAATATACGGAGTTCACTTCGTCTATATAAATACAACAAGAAAAATAAGGCTAGCAATAATAAAAATAAAAAATTAAACAATAAGATTAACCATGAGAGAGAGAGAGAAAGAGAGAGAAGAGGGCCTAAAGTGAAAAAAAGCAATGGAAGAGGTAAGAGGGACAATCCGGCTGATCCATTTGAATTTTTAATTAATGGAAGGGATAAAAAGATTTGTGTTAAGAAAAATTGTACCTGAACAGAAAATAAGGCATCAAAGCACTGGTGTAGTAGCACTGGCATCGAATTCACCGAGGAATGTTTGAAATTATTATGAAGAGCATCCCAGCAATCTATCGCATTCAAAGGGTAAAAAATCAGCCCAAAAAAAAAAAAAATAGATAAAACAACAACATTTATTACGTCATCTTTGCTCACTCCTGGCCTAAACTAGTATGGGCATTGTACGTTTATAGACTTGAAAAATGTGTATGAGCAAATTAAAAAGGGTTATGCTAAGAGTTTTGCTATGGATGGAAGGGGGCATGCAGGATTGGGGGTTCAGTGGGAGCAGGAGGAAGTCAATTTCAATTCATGTAGATTTGTTGGTACATAGTCTCTCTTACTTTTACCTTTGTTCTCTCTCCTTGGTGAAGAAATTAATGGAGGGAGTGATTTTTTTTTTTTTTTGCATGTTTTGCATGTTTTTGTGTGGTACCTCACATAAAAATAGGCGAATTTTCTATTTTAGGTGATGGTTTCCTCTAAGCTATACTTGGCGACTACAGTGCAGAGTAGTTTCACTCAATTTCACCCAAATTGCCACCATACAATACTTTTATTCTATACTGTACCCTACCAATTTACCCTTTGGAAGTAAGTTTTATTGTTTTCGGCTTTTATACTTTTAGAGTATTCATGGTTTCCGATTTAGCTAGTCTCACTCCTGACACAATTTGTCTAAAATTAGCGGTGTTTTTATTTTATTTTGATCGGACTTTATCCATGGATCACTTGAACCTATGCAACCTCCCTCTCTTCTTAATGGATTATCAGAATCATAACTTGAAACCCACCATTCCCAAATCACCTCCATATTGAAGATAGAATCCTTTACCATAATCTACTTGTATATCTTTGATTTGTAATGGATTTTCCCCACATCTTTCAATTTTTTTAAATCTTGCTTTTTATTGTCGGGCTCATAAAGTGAAATTTTAGCTTTTTCACCAGTGCTTTTGGTTTATCAAATGTGTAGGAGAAAAAACAACCCTTTTTGGTCAATATTAGTAGGCACTCCAGAACAAACAGGTGTTGAGTGTACGACGCTTGTTGAAAGGATTCTAACATTAAGTGAGTATACATACAGTTGAAATTTTTCATCTTTCTATGTACATAGAATATGGAATAACTGGAATGTAGCGTATTGTGGGAGTTCATGTTTTATTCTATGCATTGCAAACCGAATCCCAAGCTCAATTAAACCGGTGACTGGCCTTGATTAACACATTCTTTATACGATAGTCTCAATAAATTTTTCATACACTAAAAATATTCTGACGATGTGCCCCGATTTGTCACAAAATGTTGTCAAGTGACACAATGACCGATAAACGATATTGATGTTGACCAAATAGCTTCAATAGTTACAAGACAGACCTAGTATTAAACAGCACTTTAGTAGGCTGATCGTCTCAGTATGTCCTCTTTGAACCACAGATTTTTTTTTTTTTTTTAAGTACTGAATCGCCCAATTCTTTTCTATAGCTACCTCCCTTTTAGACAGCGGCTCGGATGTTTCAGAAATGGATCCATTCTTTCACTATCTGATATGCCTTCGTCTAAAAATTGGGTAATTTCTAAAACTCGTATTAGGTAATATTATCAATCTCAAGAGACGAGATCCATTTACTTACATTTGATGTTTTAGTAATGATGATGCGACGAAGAATAGTAGCAGGTGGCCTTATAATGTTTCGAGATTTACACTTGGTTTGTTAACATGGTTGAATGGTATTATATGTAATCCTACCCTCAATAATACATATTCTCTATGTTTCTTATATAATTGGATGCAAAATCGTAAGGTGCAATCTACTAAAGGTCGCTGTTCTGGCTATATACACTATTCAGATTCGCTGGGACTTTGGGATTCGTACTTCTTTAGTTTCTCGAGTAGCTCATCCTTGGTTTTTTGATGCTTAGTAGATACAAGGTGGGATAATTGTGCCTTTTTGTTGGCATCTTCAAGGTCCTTAGTAAGCTTTTCGACCTTTTCATTGATTTCCTTGATTTGGGCGTTCTTTGATTCTAATTCTTGTTCAAACTTAGCTTGGCCATCAGCCTTAGCATCTCCTTGTTCAAGTTTCTTGTTCAATTCTTCCACCTTCTTGTTTAATGTAGCAATTTCATCTTCTTTCTTAGAAGATTCTTCTCTCAATTGAGAAATTCTGGTTTCATTTTCCTTACCAAATTTTTCTTCGGATTCCTTGATGGTGTTAGTCAATTCTTCGACTTCTTGGTTTAACTTAGTGATTTCTTCAGAAGCTTCACTTTCGTTATCCTTAATGCTTTTATTTAAATCTTCAACCTTGGAGTTCAATTTCTTGATTTCTTGGTCTTTGTTGAATGCAGATTCAGTGGCCTTCTTTAATTCATCATTCAACTTGGTGATCTTTTCTTTTTCACCTTCATTTTCCTTGACAGTCTTGTTTAATAGTTCAACCTGTTCATTCAATCTCTTGATTTGCTCATCCTTCTTTCCAGAAACTTCTAATTTAGTTTCATTTTCTTTGATGGTTACTTCTAAAGCATCTATCTTTCCGTTTAATTTGATAATTTCTTCTTCATTCTTAGAAGAGCCTTCTAACTTGGCTTCGTTTTCTTTGTTAACCTTGTCTAAGGCTTCTAATTTGGAAGTTAATTCCTTGATTTCCTTATCCTTCTCGGCACTTTCAACTTCTCTGATTTCATGTTCGTTAACAAGCTTTTCCAAAGCTTCGACCTTGACATTGAATTCTTCATCCTTCATCTTCAATTGCTGTTGTAAATCAGCAATTTGTTCTTCAGTAGAAGTTAAAGAAGCCTTTGTCTTTTCAAGATCTTCCTTGTTGGATTCTGATACAGATAATGATTCTTTTAACTTTTCTTGAGTTTCTTGTAATTCCTTTTGGGCCATTTCTAATGCTTCATTAATTTCAGATGCCTTAGTTTCTTGATCAGTTAATTTTTTTAAAGATTCAGCCAAGCTCTTTTCTTTGGCATCAACATCAGCGGTAGCATGGGTTAAAGATTCAATTTTTTTACTTAATTCCTTTTCGGACTTTTCTAATGCTTCTTTGGTGGACTGCAAATCAGAAGAAGTCTCGGCTAATTCATGGACCTTATCACCCAAAGATTTCTTGGTGTCTTCTAAATCAGCAGTAACTTCTTCCAAAATGGTCAATCTACTGGCAGATTCCTCCTTGGACTTTTCTAAGTCGTCTTGAGTGATTTCGAGTGATTTATGAGTCTTATCCAACTTTTCAGAAGTTTCAGCTAATTCACTCTTGGTTAAAGAATGCTCATTTTGAGTTTCTTGTAATTTGGTCAAAGTTTGATTCAATTCAGCCACAATTTGAGCAAGCTTCTCTTTGGTAGAGTGTAACTTATCCTTGGTTTCATCCAACTCTTGATTGAGACCATCGGCTCTCTTTTCAGATTGAATGATATCAGCAGCAGATTTGCTTTCTAATTCTCTGTACATGTCATTAATTGATTCGGTATGTTCTTTCAATTTATTCATTTGGGCATTAATTTGGTCGATTTCACCACCTTTTTGAGCCAATAATTTTTCAACTTCACCATTTAATTTCAATTCTAAATCACGTTGGACTCTGATCTTTTCTTCATTACTCTTAGATAAATCGGAGTTTAACGAGTCAATCTGGCTCTTGTGGGAATCTAATTCAGCTTGTAATTGAGTTAATTGTTGTTCTAATTGAGTCTTGGAAGTAGTCAATTCAGCACGGATCTTTTGCAAATCGGAGATCTCGGACTTCAAGACCTTAAGTTGGGATGCGTAGGCCTTCTCATTGGTATCCTTGTAGAGCTTTGATTCGTCATTGAGCTTTTCTAAAGCAGTTGATTTGGCATTTAATGCTTTGGTTAATTCGGTGATCTTTTCGTTCAATTCCTTGGATAAGGTTTCATACTCGGAATTTTTAGTGTTATATAACTGGAAAGTAAGAGCTGAGGAAAGACATCCCGCAGCGGCAATATAGTTAGCAATAGCCATGATGATGTTCAATTGAGTTTATAAGAGACTCTTTAAATAAATATTAATTATTAGCGAGACGAATCAAGTTTATATTTTTTGAAAAAAATAAAATCACGTGATCTCCATCATCTAATTTTTTTTTTTTTGGTATGTTTTCAGGTCTAACAAAAATTATTACACTAAATCGGGTAATTTACGACAGTCCCACGATTCTCCTGTACAGTATCCCCCCCTCCTTGGATTTCCAACCTCACTATTCGCACCGTTTCCACTAAGTGACCTGTTTTTTCCCCCACTCTTTTTGATTAATTCTGTTCCAGTGCGCCCCAAGCGTCACGAGACATTAATGTGATCATATGGCGAGGAAAGGGGTCCTGCCCATTATAATCGTCGCTATCGCAAAACGGTTTTTTTTTTTTTTTACAACAAAGCATAGAATACGATTTAGGGTTATTCAAAGCCATTTCATAGCAGTCTCATTCACGTATAGTAGAAGAAGATTAACGCAGTATGGAGTTTACACCACTTCCTGATCGTCATGGTTCTACTAGTGGTCCATCTGGTAGTACCCGTTCAAGATCTCGTTCTCGGTCAACTACTCGTAAGTCAAATGCAAGTTCTAGATCTAATAGTTCGAGTCGAAGACCTTCTTTCAATGGGAAAAGATCTCTTTCAGCCGCATCCTTGACCAAGCTTATCATTACTCCTACCACTATTGATGCTGAGAAGTCTATTCCCACGGTGGCAGCAACTTTAGATAATTCATTACCATTAGACTTCTTTAAACAAGAACTTATTGCATTGATTAAAGCATTAAAGATTAGTAAATGGCATAAACGTCAACTTACCATCTCCAACTTGAACGTGTCTCGTATATCTGGTGCTTTGACTAATTCTATCTATCAACTTGAGTATATTGACCCTCAACAACATATCAAATTACCTGCCCTTCTTTTAAGAGTTTATGGTAAAAATGTTGATTCTATTATTGATAGAGAACTGGAATTAGAAATCTTAATTAAATTATCTCAGAAAAGAATTGGTCCAAGATTACTTGGTATCTTTTCTAATGGTAGATTTGAACAATTTTTAGAAGGTTTTATAACTTTATCAAAAGATCAAATTAGAGATGAAGTTCTTTCTCAGATCTTAGGTAGAAGAATGAAAGATTTACACTACAAAATCCAACTTGATGAAAAAGATACTTCCTTCAAATATCCTATGGTATGGAAACTTATCTATAAATGGATGGATATTTTTGAAAAACAAATTTATCCAAGTTATGTGGCTAAAGATTTTGATTCTAAAGAAGTATTTATTGTGGAATTCGATAAGTTCAGGCAACTTGTTGAAAAGTATAAGACTTGGTTGTTTGGTAAGTATGATCCTGATTTCTTCAAGTCAAACTATAAGTTCTGTCATAATGATACTCAATATGGTAACTTATTGTTAAATGCATCCTTTAATGCTGAAGATGTCATTATTGATAGCAGAAAACCTGTTGATGAAAAAACTGCTATCAAATCAACTTCAAACAAAAAGGATAACAGTTTGGTGGTTATTGATTTTGAATATTCAGGTCCTAATTTCCCAGCTTATGATTTAGCAAACCATTTCTCTGAATGGATGTCTGATTATCATGATACTGAAAAACCTTACTATATTCATGAAGAAAATTTCCCTAACCAAGTTCAACAATTGAATTTAATCAAATCTTATGTTGAATATGAATTTCAATTTCCTTCTTCTACTCTTAAAGGTGATAAATCTCCTGAAAAACACATCAATGATACTAGAGATGTCACTGAATTGATCCAATATGAAATTAGAAAGTTGTATAATGAATGTATCTTCTGGAGATCTTCTGTTCAAATCTATTGGTGTCTTTGGGGATTGATTCAAAGTGGTCCATTGAAATCTAACCCAGCTTCTCCTCCTCATATTGTTCCACCTAATGAATCCGTTGGTGTGGACAGTACTTTCAATATAATTACGGCCATGGAATCAGCTACTATCGAAGATGGCATTATTGAAGAAACCATCACTTCTACCGATGATGATTTTGATTACTTGAAGTACTCTCAGCAAAAATCAGCTCTTATCATTGGTGATATGATTGGTTTAGGTTTATTGGAGAAGAAAGATGTCGATGAAAAGTATTGGGATACTATAAAGTACTTGGATACCCAACTTTTCGATCTCTGAATAACCAATAACCTGTTCATACCCAGTTTAAGGTAACTGATTAAGTTTCCATCCATTTTTTTTGTCATACTTGCCTATTTTTGGCTTAATTATTATTTACATTTGTCTGCACTGAGGATTTAAATGAACTGATAACATGCAGCCTCAACCACCACGGAATTGTTTTCTTATTCATTTAGACCTACATTGTAAAAGCATTCTTTTGATCACTGTTTCAGTTCATCACAATCATAGGTTTCAATTATTTAAACTGCCGTTGATTCCCAAAAAAAAAAAAAAAGAAAAAAAGAAAAATAATTTCGATTCATTATCCCCACTTCCTATTTTATTCTCTCTATCATTGTACTATAAAATTCTGGCATCAGTATAGAGTATAATTGTTAATATATTAGTAAAAAAGAGACTGTAGATCAACAGATTGAAGAAAATAAGGGTAAGAACACCATGAAAAAAAGGCAAAAAAAAATTATAAAAAATAGGAAAAAGAGGAATTAAAAATTGATTCCATTGTAGAACTAGATGGCTTGCATCAAATTGAATTAGTTCCGTGAGCTGGTGAATTTTGGTTCGTCTTTTCGTTTGGTGTATGAAGTTCTCGCTTCCCCACCATTACTCCACTTCTCATGTGTCTCGCTAATTTAGAGTGAGCCTCGCTTGGTGGTGCACTACCCAGCATTAACCCCATGCTTCAAATCGAATCAACCAGATAATATAAACTACCTCGGTGTAACAGTCAATTGGTTGGATTGTTGGCAATGCTTTCTTTCAGAACAAGAGGCTACAACGGTTACGGAGTCCAGTACTCTCCTTTCTTTGACAACAAGCTTGCAGTGGCCACAGCAGCCAACTATGGGTTGGTTGGAAATGGACGACTTTTTATCTTAAATATTGAACCCGATGGAACGATAATTGATCAAATATCATGGGAAACTCAAGATGGTCTCTTTGATGTTGCCTGGAGTGAAATCCATGAGAATCAAGTGACGGTAGCCAGTGGTGATGGCTCGATCAAGTTATTTGATTTAACTGTGGGTGAGTTCCCGGTGATGAACTGGAGAGAACACATGAAAGAAGTGTTTTCTGTGAATTGGAATTTGGTAGATAAATCCAACTTCGTTAGTTCCAGTTGGGATGGTACCATTAAAATATGGTCACCACAACGCCCACAATCGCTTCAAACTTTGAATCCAGGAACCACTGATTATACCACTAGAACTTCACCAGTAGCTCAAACAGCCAAACCTCCAATGTCGCATCAACCACAACATCAAACTACTCAAGGCAACACCGCTCAATGTATTTATAATGCTTCATTTTCTCCACATTCTCCGTCTACTTTAATTTCATGTAATGGATTATCTCGTGTTCAAATATGGGATATCAGAGAACCTCACCCATTACAAATAGATTTCGTTGCTCATGGAGGTATGGAAACTTTAAGTTGTGATTGGAACAAATATAAATCCAACATTGTGGTTTCTGGTGGTACTGATAAATCGGTCAGAATATGGGATCTAAGAATGATCACTAGAATTGATCAGCCTAATGCTCATGCACCAATGCCTGCTTACCATACCAGAGGACCTACACCATTAAACCAACTTTTGGGTCATGAATTTGCAGTCAGAAAAGTTCAATGGTCACCACATGATTCCCAAGAACTTATCAGTACTTCTTACGATATGACCTCCCGCGTGTGGCGTGATGAAAGTAATGATAGAGCCAGATTCTTAAATATGAAGAATGGTGGATGCAAGGGAATAATGGGTGCACATAAGGAGTTTGTGATCGGTTGTGACTACAGTTTATGGGGAGAGCCAGGTTGGGCTGCAACCACCGGTTGGGATGAGATGGTTTACGTTTGGGATACGAAGAGAATATGACTTACCAAAATCAATACTAGAAGAAATTGGTTAAATTAAAACTAAGTGCACATGGATATTCAGTTTCCAGTTGCTTATAACTGATACTATATCAAAAAGTACCATTGTAAGGCGTTCGAACATTTTATACACCAGTCTGTAAGCCTCATTCAACTGGCTGGTCCATAAATTACTCTTAGCTAGCACTATTTATTATAATAAACTAAAGTATGATCCAGCATTGGATGGTATATTTAATCACAGGAAACACTCAATTGGGTAACACCAATAATACAGATTAAATAATAAAAATAATGTATGTGGGGTCCCGTAAATCGTGTATTTATATACGTTTGGGGGGGTAAATTGATACTGGGGTGGCTGTAGTTCTCTGTTCATCTTTACCTTTACCTTACTATTTGGGCTTAAAAAATTCCTATGATTAGGCGAGTTGCTTTTTTGGGTAGCAACGTCATAAATAAAAAAACCAAAAAACCAAAAAAAACCAAAAACAGAATACCAACAGATCTACAATTAATTTCTCTTAGATAGTGCAAATTTATTTCTGTAAAAGTACAGATTATCGATGGTCAAGAATTGTGTTTGTTCATGTTGTCTTGTCTAGTTGTCAATTCACCAAGTTAGTGTATATTCCTTCTTTCTTCTATAGTCGCCAATTGTTGCAACCATACTTTTATTGGTGATTTAAACTGCACCTATCCCCGGATTCACAATGTATTGCTTTTACTAAAAAGGTCTAATTGTGATGAATACTTCATGATTCTTAGGTCCGAGGTTGTGCTCTACAACACAGGTGCAAAATATGTATAGGTAAAGACATCACGTGGCTTAGATTAACTACCTTTAAAAAATTGACTCATTTCAACTGGGCAGAGATTTTTGTTGAGATCAAGGGAAAATACCCCTGTTATAGTATATGTAGAGGGGGCTGTACCAAGCTATTATTATTAGTGTCGAGTGGCTCTGATTGAGGTTGACGTAGTTGAACAGTCTAATAATTTCTTGGTTTGGGTGGATTTGGTCACGTGTATCCCGATCGGGTAATGTAATCACATATACATATGATTACCCTTTTAGGCGGTGCTGCAAAATCACTTACCTATTACACTCTTACAGTAAACAAACAGAACATTGCAATCTGCAGATCATCAATTACATTTACCATTTAGGAAATAGTGGTTTCTGAGTCCTAGCGTCTACTTATAAACGCCAATGCTTCCCCCTTATTCTTCAGCATTCCTCATCTTAACATGTCCTCAGCCATTCTCAACTTAGAGTATAGCTTCGTTAATGAGCCATTAGTACTTCCTTTTTATCAATCAAATAATGGTTTATGGCTGGAATATATTAGTGAACAATGCACTTATAGAGTGATGGATAATTTTGCTACTATCCATGAATTGGCTATGAACATCAATTCTCAACAGGATGATATTAACAATTTTGTTACTGTTAGTAAACCACAATTGAATAACCAGTTGATTAGTATTTCTTTACATGGTAAAGAAGTTTTTATTAATGCTGCTAGATCCCAGCTTCTCCAATCCTATACCCAAATTCATTTCAAAAGCATTCAAATCACCGAAAAGGAATACTTGGCCATCAATCAAAAATTTACTCACCATTTAATCGACGTTTGCAGGCAATATCGTGTTGAAATGGTGATTAATAACCAAAGCATTGAATCTTCTAGTCCAGGTTATTTTATTCATATTTTTGGTGATCAAGATAGTATCACCATAGCTGAACCTTCTATTAGAATTCTTATTGGTAATATTTTAAATGAAGAATTTTTAGATTCCATTGATATCGATTTGTCTTTAGTTCCATTATTAGGAGGTATTGATTTATTCAATTTTAATCAAATCGCTAAACAAACCAATTCCAACATTTATATCCCAGATTTGATGCCTAATTTATTTAATTCAAATGTTTTAAAATCTAATTCAAACTTAAAAATTTGGATTACTTCTAAAACTATTCCTCAATTATTATTAACTAAACATATTATTAACAAATTAATTGCTGATCAAAAGAATCAAGCTATTATTACCAAAGAAATTGATATTTGCAAAAATAAAATCGATTCTATGGTTCTTTACAATCAAGCAGAAATTTTAAATATCATGTTTAAACATGGTGTATTCATTCAATTACCAAGTTTGGGTGAGCCAAACTTATATAAGCTTATGATTCAAGGTAATTCTTCTGAATGTGTTAATGATGCTATTGAAGAACTTAATTTGCTCGCTTCTACCTATTATACCCTAAAAATTTCCAACACTGAGATTAATGATTCATTCCTTTACAGATTGATCCAATTAAAGAAAACTTGTACTATCACTGCTAATAAATTCGGTTTTGAAATTCATGGTCAAAGTCAAGAAATTAAACAGATTTTGTCACAATTGGCTTCTTCGAGCTCTATTTTCTTCTCTCAAACTGTTTTAAGATTAGAATTGGGAATCAACCAAAGAGATTTCATTAGTGGTAAAAAGAATGGAAAATTAATTAAGATTTTGAATCAATTAAACCAATTGCCAATGATTAAATTCAGACCTTATAATGAGTACAACTTCTACATTGATATTGAAATTAACCACGGTGTGGAATTAAATGTACTTAATAAAGCCATTGATTTGATTGAATTAGAATTGCCTTCTGAGTTGCAATTCAACATTCCTGAAGTTTTCCATAAATCAATCATTGGTAATGGTGGATCCATTATTCAATCTATAATGAAGAAATATAATGTCTTTATCAAATTCTCAAGTATTGGTGAAAGTATTGGCAATGGTTTTTCTTTCAAAAGATATAACAATGTCTTGATTAGATGTCCAAGAAAAAATAGCAAGAACATCAACTTGGTTAAGTATGAAATTGATCAGCTTGTTTACCAATGTTGGAACAATGGTGCTGCTACTGGAAATCTCTTCCCAACTAATTCTACTATTTATCATACTGTTAAATTTCAATTATTAAAGAGCCACTACCTTTTACTTGTTAACAACAATAAATTGAATCAAATTACTTTCTTAGAAAATGCATTTAATTCATTTATTAACTTCCCTAATTCAATTGAAACTTTTATCGATAACGACCAAACTGTTGAAATTAAGGGATCTGAATTAAAATCTAAGCAATGTTTCAAACAATTGGCTACTATTTTACCACAAAACTATGAATTCAAGATTACTTTCATGCCAGGTAAATTCGAAGAAAACTTTGGTAACTTACAAGAAGGTGAATTTTTCAATAGAATTGTGATTCCATTCAAGATTTTATTAGGAATTGAGTTAATTGTTAATGAATTTCCAATTGTTAATGGTACTGGAAATTATCATCAAATTATTCTTAGTTACTATGATGAATCTAAATTGAATTCTGGTATTCAAGATTTAACCTTATACTTAAGAGAAAAGGGTTTTATGATTCTTGAAAAGAAATCATTTGAATTTGATCCATTGGTTGAATATGTTGCAGCAGAATTACCGGTTCTGCCAGTTAAGCAAAACTTCCCCTTATTACCAATCACTAATCAAGTCATCAATACTGCTATCAATGGTAAGACTTCACCAAAGAAGAACATCAAGAAATCAAATCGCCGTGACTCACCTAAGAAATCTCCAACCAAACCTCAACGGTTGTTTAAGGGTAATGTCTTATTTGAGGATGCATTGGCTGCAGGACCAGTTCCTATCTTGCATAACTAGATCTAAATAAAATTACACCATATACATTGAGTTTTATTAAGATATGGCTACCAATCTGAACCCGCTTAAGGAATATGTCAAATTATTAACTTAATTTGAATTCTACTTTACGAAAATTTAAATAACGAAAGTGATCATATAACGAAATAATAAAATATAACGAAAATATTAAGATTATCGGATTTGTAAAATGAAGGGGCTGTTGATGTTGTTCATGATGAAGTTCATGATAGTTTTCTTGGTTTAACCATCTAGACTCTAATTCCTTTATGAAACGGTAATCGCGATCATTGGTCAGATCATTTGCAAGGGGACAAAAAAATATTAGATACATTCCTTGAAAAATGTAGGAACATGAAAATATGTTACATTCAGATTGTTAATGTATAAATTGTTCGTAAGCTAACTATGGATAAACAAGTCATTCGATTGGAAAGATATCAATGAAGTACTTCTTTTTCTATGTAATTAATCACTGAATTTATAGAATGAATCATCTTATGTATGATTCAAAAAAAAAAAAAAAAAAATTAAAGTCCGCGTTATTGTACCAAAAACATTTCATGAATAAATGATCTATCACAGATCAATAGTAATCGTTAAATACCCATAGTGAGATAATATCAAACATGATAACATGATAATATACTGTCTCACGTTCAAAAAAGACAAAATCAAATAATCCCTGTAGAAATGAAAAATAGTGGCTATGAATTAATTTTGATCAAAAAATTAAAAGTGGTGTTGTCCCCTATAAGAGTTGGAGGTTTTTTCATTGAATGGATTTTCGTCATTGTAGTAGGAATCGTTTTCGAGTCTATTGTGAACAGGCTCGTATCCTTGGTTGGATGAAAGGTATGCTTGTTGAGGTGGCTCATTAGTAATTGGAGGAACACCTCTGTGATGGTACATTGGAGCAGGTGTTGGACCATACATATTTGGATTATTGTAAGGATGTTGAGCCAGATTATCGTATTTGTGACTGTTGGCAGATCTGCAACAACAGCAGCAAAGAGCTTCCAAACAAGTAAAACCCATACAACAACATCTTACGAGAGTACTTATGATCCAGAAACACACCAATACTGCTAATACTATACCCACAATAGCCACCACTTTACAAGTGGTATTCTTCATACAGGTATCCCAATGTTTAAATGATTGGGCAGTGGATGTGACATCATTAGTAAAATCTCTTTCAAATAGTCTCTTAACAAACATGATAAAGGAAGATGAATATTCAAATATGGCGAAGGATGGCCAGTATATATATATTATAAAAATAGAGGAGCGGAAATGTTTCAAATCTCCCTTTTAGTGACCGCGTTGCATTTTGGGGTGCAGCTATGAGCGTGAGATGAGTCTAGAGCCCTTCCAAAAAAGGGGAAACAATTTAACGGTATGCTGTGCCAATGACATGGTGATCTCCTCGTGTATGGTATTTGCAGGTATCAAGGCTTCGATGATCCGAAGCTCTACATTATTATTGGTAATCTGCTACTTACGTGGAACTATTACTGTACCTTTTTGAAGGCTTTTAGTTTGACCAGTTTTGTCGCGAGCGCGAATAGACGCCAAATGAGACAGATGGTCTACAGAAACTGACTGGGGTAACATGATGTATAATTAGACCCACCTTATGCCTAAGGTTTATATATAGGTCAGGCTGTGCTTGGAATAAATCCGGGGCCAATTAAGCATGACGATCTGGGGAGATGTAAGTACTTTGACCAACTTTGGCCAAGGCCAATTGAGAATACACAGCCGCTTCTTCTAAAGTCTGGAATCTAAATATATCTACACTATTTATAAATATCGCAGTCTGGTCATGTGAGTGAGTATAGACGAGACAGGAACAAGCTCAATCTATTACATTAAAAGAAGCATCAGGTTCAAGTTAGAGGTGAGTGAAATATGCAGGTGTCACTGTAACAGGCCAATCGAACAAAGTTCAGTTGCTTCTTATTATTGTGCTAATATAAATCGTTTACAGTTTTACCCGCATGAACAATTTCAAGTGATACACCAACAAGTAATGAAAAATTCCCAACTTTAACTTAAATATCTTACATATGTATATAATAGTTATCAAGAACAGGCAACTAAGAAAAGTTGCAATTTCAGTAGTATGCGTTAATAACCATCATATTGAACATTAAATGGCCACTATTCGTTTAGACTGTCGAGAGTCAAGTGTACCCTGTTGTTTTCGGTGTCTCATCGTATCGAATATCATATATCACCTATAATTTTTATCAGATTATATAAATCATGGATTGCAAAATCATAGACCAATCCTGACTTCACTTCACTTCACTTCACTTAAAGTAGAAACTTTTTTATCGGTTTTACCAGACTTCAACCTTTATACATTTAAATTTTTTTTAAGTCAATATTGTACTAGACTTCGAAGTTATAAGATATTTGCTTGTTTTCTTTCGCCAACTTCGCAAATACATGCATAATCAGAGATCGAGGGTGATTTTTTGTAAATATTGTTTGGTAATTACTTATTTTCTTCAATCTTACAAACGTTCCAATGATAATTTAATTAGTTGAAAGAGAGAAATAGTACTGCGAGTGTATATTCACCGAAAAACATTATTCAAGTTACAGGTTGTATAGTGTAGTGGTTATCACTTTTGGTTTTGATCCAAACAACCCCGGTTCGAATCCGGGTACGACCTAATTTTTTTCATAAACGTTCCTTCCTTATCTTCCGTAAATAATATTTATTTTTGCCAATTGATTACCATCAGTTTAAACTATAATGAGTGTCCATGAGCTAGTAGCTCATTTCTTACAAGAGAATGGATATACCGAAACTCTCGATCAATTCCGTAGAGAACATGGAAGACACCTTACATTGGAAAAACCAGAAGAATCATTACAAGAGATCATAGAAGATAGAGCCAACTTCAAAACCATTCAACAACAAGCAAGTGAAATAAACCTCGGAGATGGGTTGGATCATCCATTATCAAAGAGTTTGGTTGAATGGAATGGAGAACTTGTCCGTGGGTTTAAATCAGTAGAAGGAATCGATGAATTGGTCATTTCAGGAGGTAATGACGGAAAGTTTTTGTTTCTTAGTAGCAATAAATTAACCGTTGAAATAGTTGATCTTGAAACTGCAACTTTGAAAAAGACATTAAAACTGATCATTGGTAACATTATTGTTAAAAATGTGGTTCCATTACCGGAAATGAAGGTGATTTTCATTGGTATGGACGGTAAATTCAATTTATTTGAATATGATCTTGAAGGTAATTTTGAACTGGTTGATTCAATTCAAGGTCATAAGAGATTAGTGGTGGATGCTAAATGTATTACTATCGGTGAACATACATATGTTGTCTCAGTAGGATGGGATTATACGGTAAAGGTATTTGAAGTTACTACTAAAATCGAACCTTTAAGTCAATTGACTTTTACAGGTAGAGCTACTGCCTTTGATGTTACTGAATACAAAGATGATTTGGTGGTTGTGTTAGGAAAACATGAGAGCACAATTTTAGATGTCATTAAATTTGACACTAAAACTAAAGAAGTTTCTTTGAAATATAAGATTTCTTTAAATGATGCTGAATACAGTCAACATTCATTTTCTCCAATGGCAATTGCTATTGATAATAAGCTCTTGGAAGTTCCATTAATTGCAGTAAGTACGTCCCAAGAACCGTTCATGAGACTTATATTGGTGTCACTTATTGAATATGACACTGCAGAAACAGGAATTGCCAGAAGTCAAATTCTTAAAAATTTTAACACCTTGTCTCCTCAAGATAAATACAGTCAAGCTATGATTGTGTTCCGTGATTCAGGTGTATGGATAGCCGGAGATGATGGAATGCTTAGAGCCTTCGATATTAAACAAGGAAAAATCGTGGCGGAATTGACTAGTCATGAAGGAAAGACTAAATTATTACAATCATTCGGATCAATTGGGCTTGTGAGTTGTGGAACAGATAGAAAGGTTCTAGTATGGAACTAAGTTAAAGGTAAATTATGGAAAAGTATCGACGTATATGGGGATTAAATTACCAACAAAAAAAAATAAAGAAAAAAAGTAAAAAAATAGTTGCAATAGTAATTTAGTCTTGTCATACTTTCTCTACTATTTTGCCGCAAATTGTATCATTTCCCAATTTCTTATCTACTGGGATCATCTGTTCTTCTATCTATTATATAGGATTGTTTAAATCATCTGCATTTTTGAGGATTATCACGTGCCATCACAAACGGTTATCTTTATCTAGTAGATTCGTTAACAGTCTTCAAAACTTCAACCAATTGCCACTAAACCTTATTCATCTTTAAGCCGTATAACGTGGATATTGAAGATATGAACTTTTTTTTTTCTTTTGCGCTTATCAGCCTGTATTTGTATATTTTGTGTGGCAACCGCTTAATTTACCCTTTATAATCAACCATAGTAAGACCAAATCATCACCGGCTCACTCTAAAACCTGCCGAAAAAAATATATACATTATGGCACCCAACCAGAATACTTTTTTTTTGGATCAAAAGAATACATAATGATAAGAAAAGACGTCGCTACACTCCTAAACACTAACCGCGACTATTTGACATTTTAATTGTTGGAAAGTTGTTGGTTTTCCCTATACCCGTCGCAAACGCATCGGATGTAAATGTGGGGAACATTAGCATGTGTCTATCCGCACCACAAAAGCCTCTCCGTGATGAACCTCGGTAACACATGAGCCCGAAACTGTATAATTTGAACTTTGTTTATATATCTAGATCTGAATCCACATGGATTAACTGCACATTACTTTCTTTTAAGCATCAATGTCATTAACTCCTTTTGAAAAGGCTGCCAGTGGGGCTTTAGCCTCTGTGATTGCCAATACTTTGGTCTATCCATTAGATTTATCGAAGACAGTGATTCAAACTCAAGTTCACAAGATTCCACCATCGGATAGATCAGCTAGTCCAGATGGTTCTTCTTCGTCTTCGTCTTCTTCTTCAGAAGAAGAACTCGTCAAACCTCAACTCAAATATAAGAATACCATCGATGTTTTACAAAAAATCTATGAAAAGAAAGGTATATTAGGTTGGTATCATGGTCTCTTTTCATCCATACTAGGTACTGCTAGTCAAAATTTTTCTTACTTTTATTGGTATACTATTGTTAAGAGAGTTTATGCAAGAATGTACCGTCATGTTAAACCAAGTACTTTAACCGAATTATTCCTTGGAGCTCTTGCTGCTGCCATATCTCAAATGTTCACCATGCCAATTGGTGTCATTACTACTCAACAACAAACTGATAAAACTCATAAAGGTTTGGTTCAATTAACCAAAGATATTATTGAACATGAAGGAATCACCGGTTTATGGAAGGGTTTAAGAGTTTCTTTGGTTTTATGTATTAACCCATCTATCACTTATGGTTCTTATGAAAGATTAAAGCAAATTTTATATGGTACTAAAGAATTCTTAGGTCCTTTAGAATCCTTCTCTATTGGTGTTTTAGCCAAATCTATGGCTACCATTGCCACTCAACCATTAATTGTCTCTAAGGCCATGTTACAAAAGAAATCAAAGCGTAAGGGTGAAAAGTCACATGATGAAGAAGATGAAGAAGATGAAGAAGATGTCGATTTCGAGCATTTTACACAAGCATTGGCCCATTTATGGAAGACAGAGAAATTCCGAGGTTTATACAAGGGTATTGCTCCTCAGCTCTTAAAGGGTGTCTTCGTTCAAGGTTTATTATTCATGTTTAAGGATCAAATCGATATGCTCTTTTTACTTCTTTTAAAGGCTTTCAAGAATAGAAAAGCATTAAAAGTCATTTAAATCAACTAAAAATTACTTGAAAAAAGTGAATTGTTGTTTTTGAGAAACTTTACTCATTTGGTTGATATGTAAAATCATCAATAGCCAAACATATAGATTCGGGAATCATAATATTTATTTGTTTTAAAATTGGAGCCAATTATTATAAATAAGTATAATTTAGTATTAAATTTATTGTAATTCAATGTAGCACAACCATAACCTAAAAAAATGGTTCTGAATCTTGATCACTACAGATAACGAACGAAATTTCCTGGTATAAAGTTTGACTTTAAGACAAGATCTCGGATAAGCAATAGAAATTAGTCCCTTAATTGTTGAGCTGGGAAACTAGCCAAGCCGAGAGTGTCTCCAGGGCTCTTTAATTTTTTGGCATTTGTAATCAAACCTCCATATTGTACATACATAGTTGCAATTGTTTGCAACCTAATGTCGGCTATTCGGTTAAAACCCACCCACATTTCGGCCGTATTCCCATTTCGGAATCATAGGACTTTAGTACTTGAGGGTTGGTGCCCTTGTTTGCACGTGACTTCTACTATTCTCACGTGCCGTTCCTGCTCGCTTTGTACACACCACAGAAAATTTTTCATTCAGGAATCTCACCCAATTCGGAAAATGCGGCGGTGGACTGCTCTCAGCTCCTCCAGTACTGAGAAAATTATCCACCAATTTTCATCGTACTTCTTTTTCGAATCATCTTCTTTCACTCAATAAGAATCAAACAAAATGGGTAAAGGTAAACCAAGAGGGCTTAACTCTGCTAGAAAATTGAGAGTTCACCGTCGTAACAACAGATGGGCTGATCAATCTTATAAGGCTAGATTATTAGGAACTGCCTTCAAGTCATCTCCATTTGGTGGTTCTTCCCACGCCAAGGGTATTGTCTTGGAAAAGATTGGTATTGAATCCAAGCAACCAAACTCCGCTATTAGAAAGTGTGTCAGAGTTCAATTAATCAAGAACGGTAAGAAGGTCACTGCTTTCGTTCCAAACGATGGTTGTCTTAACTTCGTCGATGAAAACGATGAAGTTTTGTTAGCTGGTTTCGGTAGAAGAGGTAAGGCTAAGGGTGATATTCCAGGTGTCAGATTCAAGGTTGTCAAGGTTTCCGGTGTCTCCTTGTTAGCCTTGTGGAAGGAAAAGAAGGAAAAGCCAAGATCATAGATTACTTATACAAAACAACCAGCAATGTTATATTATCTTCATCATAATCATCTAATGTCTTGCTGGATTTGTTTTTATAACTTTATCGTTGTTTATGGTTAATATGATGTGTATATTGAAACATACCCTCACGTGGAGGTTAAATGCATACATTTATAAATGTGTCTGTAGCAACAAAAAGAACACTGGATTCAAAGATAGCGATAGTCATAGCAAAAGGACGACTTGAAGAAACCAGAACTAACAGTATCTACACAAGAAATACTAGTTAAGTTAGTTTATCATTTCACTATGGGGCAATAAGAAGTCGGGCATCAAAGTTTTTCAGCGTGTATCAAAACTTTTCGAATTATTTTTTTTTTTACGTCAAGACTTTTGGATATTACAATCAAGCAAGTACATCTTACTAATGAATTCAATTTTTCTTTTTTTCATTTATTACTGAAAAACCTTTTATTACAGTTACAACCTAACAAATATACATGGTGAATTTGTTGGAAACTAGATACCTAAGTTTCTACCTTCAATTGAGGGACCACCTTTCTTAACAGTCTTCTTCTTAAAAGACATGGAAGTCAACTTTTGATTAATTCTCTTGAATCTTTCATCACTCATATTATTTCTGGCTTGCTGTCTTCTTAATAAACTAGCATCAACTCTTGGAGCAATCTTATAAGCAGCAGTTCTGGCACTTGGAATAGCAGCTCTGTTTCTTCTAGCAGCATTTTCTTCGTATAATGTCTTAGCTTCCTTAGGTTTAGAAGCTTTAGATGATGCCAATTGATTTGTAAATGTGTTCTTATTATATTCATTAAATTGAATACTACGATCCTTATAAGAATCGGATTTGTTTAAGATTGGTCGGGTCCAATCACCAATTAATCTATCAACAATCTTCTTTAAAGCTGGCTCAGTTCTCTTGGAACGTTGATAGAAAACTAGTACTTTTCCAATACCTGAAGCAACCAAATGATCAGTTTTAATTGGTAAACTATCTAACCTGTATATCAATTCTTTTTGAATCTGATAAGCTGGCATAGATGCATCAGGTAATGGTTCTAACCATAAACGAACTGCTTCCAATAAATTATTATCTAAAATTGAAATTGCTAAATCAGCTCTTGATAAAATGGCAATTACTGCTGGTAATAACTTTAATTTTTCAGTTGCAATTAATCCTTGGGAATTCTTTTCAACATCCAAATTAGCAGCTTTAATCATTTGATCCTTTAACATATCAATTTTATCATCTTGCATTCTTTCCAAATCGTCTTCATCAGCCTTTCTACGTCTGCTAGTCTTTGCTTTGATGGCACTATCCATTTTTTCTTCCAATAATCTTCTCCTTCTTGTTTGAGGATCTTCATTGCTGTAATCTGGTTGGGCATTTTCTTCTTCTTCATCACCACCATCATTGTGATAGTTATTGCTCTTTTCAACAATTGGAGCATCACGTCCAAAGATATCAGCCACATCATTGTCTCTTCTGCTTTTACGGACGTTCTTCTTTTGAGTGACTTCTTTTCCATCATCAGCGTGTTTATGTGCTTTTATGGAGTATACATTATCATCTTCATTGTCGTCTTCATCTTCACCTTGCTCTTGCTCTCTTTCTTGTTCGTCAACTATATCGGCAGTATTTCTTGGAACCACTTCATCCTCAGCATTCGCTTCGTCTTCATCGGCAACCACATCCACTTTATCCACTGGATCAGCAGCTGGGTTTGGCATATCTATTGGTTCTTCTGCTTGTTCTTCGTTGACATCTGGTGGGGGACCTACTGAAATTTCTGATGAATCTCCTTTTTGTTCCTCAAACCCCAAAGCTTCTGTCTTTGAAATATCCTTATCGAATTCAAAGGACTCTTCGATTCCTTCCTCTTTGGTTTCAATGTCTGACATGCTTGTTGTTGAATGATGAGTTTTGGATTCTCAATTATTAGTGGTGATGTCGCACGACATCTAGCCAGCGAACATGGGTACTTGGTGCGACATGCTGTCCTACTTACCTATACCTATATCAGTAAAACCACCTAATAAATCCCTTGGACAAGTGGACGGTTTAAGGTAAAAAAAAATGTATTGGTTGATTTGGTAGTTTGTTTAACCGATTCTGGATTTTTTGCTCTCCATTTTTTTCTACTCTTCTATACTCTGTTAAATTTGCTATTAACTATGTAAGTCGTACTTAATTTATGCTGTCTATATTACCCAGCTTTACATTTTATTGTAGAAATTACATTACGTGTTCACATTTGAAGTTTGTTGGAAGTGACCTAATGGAATTTTTAAATCTGCTTTGGGTTTTATATTTTGTTTTAATTGACAGGGTGGACAATTGAGGTACCTGTCATTCTGGCCCTAGTTGAATGTGGCCAATTGGTAGTAACTGAGGATAAAAAAACATAGGTAGACTCTGTGACCTAGAAATACGTGTATGTGATTTAATGTAGTATCGTCTACAACATAGGTACTTTGGCCAAAGAAAAGGTTCATTCCTTTGGTCGTCCTATCACTCTTTACAATTCTCATAAATTTGAAATTACTGCAAAAAATTATATATACAAAAAATACAGCTGATCGCCAAATCACCAGAGCCGCCACCAAAAGAGCCATAAATACCAAATGAACCAATTGCCTAACATCATTTACCCAATATAATTCAATCGACTCCCTTCTATTAAATAGGCTTTCTTATCTTGTAGTCGTGTCCCTCACGACAATTTTTTTCATGTCCATGAGTACAACCCTCTACTACAAACTAGTGACTTAGTGGGTGGATCATGTCACAATATATTGGGAAAACTATTTCATTGATCTCCAACAAGGGCCTCCGTTATGTGGGTCTTTTGGACAATATCAATGCCGATGATGCCACTGTGGCCTTGAAATCGGTCAGATTACTTGGAACTGAAGGACGTATGGCTCAAAATGGTAATCCAAACTTGGAAGTAATGCCTGGTAATGATGTTTTTGATTACGTTGTATTCAGGGGTTCTGATGTTAAGGACTTGTCTGTTTTGGATATTCCAATTGATCAAGTTAAGCCTCAAGCTTATACTGCACCACCTCAATCTGGTTACTATCAACCACAACAACAACCACAAACTACACAACCAACACAATCTCAAAACCCTAGTGCTAGTACCACTACTACTCAACAACAACCTGCTCCTACCGGTCAACAATCTGGTCAAGCTGCTCCAGGTCCGGCTCCAGGATCGGCTCCAGGATCGGCTCCAGCAGCTCCAACTCAAACCCAAGCTCCAGCACAAAGACCAGCTCCAACCAAAACTACAGATGAACCATCAACTACTGGAGATGTTCCCCAACCAGCTCCAGGCTCTAGACCAGAACCTTCTGCTACCAATCAACCACCAAGATCTCACGAACCAGCTCAACCGAAGCCTCAATCAAGACCAACGGCTGCTCTTATTCCAGATACTGCATTTGATTTTGAATCTGCAAATGCTAGATTCACCAAAGAAATAGAAGCTGAAAGAGAACACGAAAAAACGGGTTACAACAAGCAATCTTCCTTCTTTGACACCATTTCTTCTTCTACCGAAGAAAGAAATACCATGAGATGGTCTGAAGAAAAAAATCTTAACATGGATACTTTTGGTGAAGCTTCCGTTCAAAGAGGTAGAGGTCGTGGTAGAGGCAGAGGTGGCAGAGGCGGCAGAGGTGGCAGAGGTGGTAGAGGTGGAAGAGGAAGAGGTGGAAGAGGGAACAGAGGGAACCGAAACGATGATTACAACAACAAGCCAGAATGGGCTTAAATAAATCTTACCCCACTACCACAACTTGAAAAAAGAGCCTAACCAGAGAGTTCCAGGTGAAAACTACATCCCAAATTTATGGGCACAGTATAGACCAAAATATCTTACACAGAATCCTGGAATTAGAAGTGTCTATTACGAGTGACCCCCCAATTAGAGGCTAATACTTTGAAAGTAGCTCTATAGCCGAACAAAAATAAATATAAATAAAAATATATTATACTGTAACCTTCTAACCTAAAAAAATTTACCCAAAAGCTTTAAACCCTTTTATTTTGATCATATTCTAGAGATACCTCCAACGAACATTTTTTGATTAATTTCCTCCTTTTCATTGTCCATTTTCAAGAATTGACCTCTCAGTCTAGTGAGAGAGTTTAGAGGAGAGTAAAATTGATTGATGACAAATTTTCTTACCGTTCTTTGTATGATAACCAATGGATTGTTGGTCTTATATTCTTCACCAGAATATTCATGAGAACGAATGATATTGTTTTCAAAAATGTGTAAAATTGGAAGATCATTGGCATTCATTATTTGCTCGTTGGTATTATCATTGTAACGATTGACCAAATCATTAACTTCGGGTACAGAATGTAAAATATGACGGTTTAATTCTTGATCATTCTAATATCTTCCATGAAACCGAATCTAATGATACATTTATAATGGCCAGGAATTTTAGTACTTCCGATCAAAACTCTTTCATCATCTGGAACATAAGGAATCGATAAAGTTCTTGTGGAGCAGAATATGAAAATGGATGGAATAGAAACAAATGATTCGAGAATGTTCACATAGACTTGTGGTAAAGTATTTGGTGATGTGAAATTACTAATAGAAGAATCATTGTATAAAATTGCAATACCATCATGAGATTGTAATGAAGAAATACCATACTTTGAATTGACCAAAACTTTTTTAGACAGTTCTTCTTCATTGTTTTGAAGAAATACCATACTTTGAATTGACCAAAACTTTTTTAGACAGTTCTTCTTCATTGTTTTGAATTTCGTGTTCAGTTGTGACTCCTCCAAGAGCAACAGTAACAGTAACTGGGGCCTTTCTGAACTTTGGGAAAACATCGCCAAGTCTTACTCTTTGCTTGTTTTCATAGTCGACTTTTCTTGAGGTAGCCCACCTCCACATACTTAAGAAAATCACCATTATACCAGCCATAACAATTGGAAACCAAGCACCGTGTACGATCTTTTTCAAATTCGAAACAACCATAATTATTTCCAACGGAATAAAAATCAAAATGAAAGAAACTGCAATCATGATATTCCAATTGTAGACATAAATCATACAGAGGACAATTAATAAGGAAGTAACCAAAAAGTCAAGGGTGATACCTAAACCATAGGCTGCAGTGACATTATTGGAATTTTTGAAACCAGCAGTTGTACCACAAACACCAATCATTAATAGCCAATTGACAACTGGAATGTAGACTTTACCAGCGTATTTCTTTGATGTATGAATAATCTTGATATTTGGAAAGCAGTCCAAGTTGATCAATTGTGAAACAATACTGAAAACTGCAAGGATCAAAGCTTGACTTGCAATGATAGTAGCAAGGGTAGCTAAAATGAACATAACCCAGTATGGACCACTTCCAGTTCCACCAGGAAGGGAAAGAAAGAATGGAGAAGTGTAAGCTTCAGGATGTTCGATAAGGTAAGCACCTTGACCTAGATAACAAATTATAAGAGCAGGGTAAACCAAACAAGTCAAAGTAAGTTGGATAGGTAATCTTCCAAAATGACCAACATCAGCGAACATACTTTCGGTACCCGTAATAGCCAACATTGCACCAGAGAAAACATCAATACCACCATTCTTCAAAATTCTAATAGCATGATGTGGAGATAATGCAGAAAAAATTGCTGGATGATATTTGGCAATGTTGTAAATACCACAAATAACCAAACCAATCATCCAAATAAAAATGATAGGAGCAAATGTGAAGGAAATCTTATGAGAACCAAATTGTTGAATTACAAAAAGTAATACAAGAATAACTTCAGAAACGGCGAGAACACTGTTGAACAGGGGTTTAGCGATTTGAATACCAGCAACAGCACTGAGAACGGATGTGGTAGGAGTTAATAAACCATCAGAGAGAACCAAAGAACAGCCAATGAAGCAAGCAGCCAAAATAACTTTTTGAACACATTTAATGATGGTAGGGTTGTTTTTCAAATCTTGTACGAAAGATTTATTGGTACGAGAAGATTTGAAAGATGCTGTTGTATCTTGTCTTTGAATTAATTCAAGGTCTGAAACTTCGGGAGAACCAGGAATAATAACACCTTTAGGTCCAATTTTCAAATGTCTAGCAATTTTGGCATAGATAGCAACTTGGCCACCTTCACCATTGTTTGGACCGATAACTAAAACAATAAGGACATATTTGAAGACAACAATAATAGTGAAAACGTAGAAAATGACAGAAATACCACCATAGATGTCGTCCTTATTTGGTGGGTATTCGGAATATTTGATGGAGTTCAAGGTATACAAGGGAGAAGTACCAATATCACCATAAATTGCAACCAACGAAGTAAAAGATAACATTAAGACTTCTCTCCAAGGTTGTTTTTTTTTAGCGGCAGGAGTTTGTTCTTCTGAGCTAATAGATACCTCTTCATCATCTTCACCGGCATGTCTATAAGCTTCAGAACCAATACTATCGTTATTTGTTTTGATGGATGGGAAGACTTCTTCGTCTACTCTTAAATCAGAAACAGCAGAACTGGCACATATCTTCGACATTGAGGTCGTCTTTGACAGTAGTCATGGAAATTATTAGAGTGGGAAAAGGGGTTTTTGAGTTAGCTAGAGAACAACAACAGGAAAAATGGGATTCCACGATCAACTATTTATACTAGATCACCCATAGATGAATCTAGACGACATCCATGAGTACTGAGATATAGTTTCCACGAATGCACCATAAGATCAAGCAAAAAAAAAAAAAATTCTATTGTAAGTGCTTAGTCGTATTTGGATTCAAGCAAGTGAAACAATATATTGGATAGGCTACCGTTAGATTGCATTGCCCTAGTATTAAAAAAGTCAGTCCAATCATTTGGTGACAAAGATAATCCCTCAATAGCTGCAAAAAAATTATCTTTGACGTGTACCTACCACTATGTGTCAAGGTGTGATAGTTAACTTTGGTGAAAAAAGTGATAGGAAGACAGGGAAAATTGCTGGAGGGATAATTTCCAAAATCTTGGTTGCAAAGTACCGTTGGATACCGTTGGTTTTATAATGGTCTGATTTTTGAATTTTTGTTAAATTGTTTACTGTGGTTAATTCATCGAAATCCCTCACTAACTTGATTGTTTGGTGATTAATATTCCCTCAAACCACCAAAATCCCTCACTATTTTACGCACAGATACGACTTAGTGAGGCACCAGAACAGAAAGAATACCTAGGAAACGAAGGGCATTGGATGGAAGGAAGTACCGGTTTCAGAGGAATTTTGGATGAAAAAAAATTCTTTAATAGCATCTTCCATGATTCTGGTCATATTAATAAGTGTTGTAGTCATTACACTTACCGGTTGTTGACATCTGTAAGAAGGAAAAATATGCTGAAAAAAAAAAATTGCGAGGCTGAAGCAAATTGGTGAGGAAATTTTCGCATTATACGAGACTTTAAGGGGATTGATTGATTATGATGTCATAACAACTCCTAGGCACTATAATAGAGGGCTGTGCCGTTCAGTGTATAAAATCCAAGGGTGCGGCTTCAGCGGGCTGACTATGTGGATTTTTGTTGTTAAAAATGTCTATCAGAAACGTGTTGTCTTTTCATATGAAAAATTATCAGTATCTGTAAAATTCCAGAATTAAATGAATTATCTATTAAACCAATATTATAGGAGAAATCGTATAGAGCTAAGAAGCAATTAGAAAAAGAAGGACAATTTTAGTTAAAAGCTAGACATAGTCTTACGTCATGAGAAATTTTTACAGTGGTACCATGACATTTTCTTTGTCTCTACCTTTATACTAGTAGTATTTCTGATAAACCTGATAACAATAAGTATTGATACTAGTAAAATATATATTACAAAATTTTTTTAGGGCCCATCTAATTACGAAACCTAAGTGGGCAATACATTAGTAAGAATTACTATATCATGTCAAATGTTAGCTTTCAGATTTATTGGAGTTTCAACATATTTTCTGATTTCATACCCAGTCATGTGAACAAACTCGCACATTCAGATTCATTGGGGATCCACGGCCTGTACATAAACCATCATCATCATCACCACCATCACCATAATACTGAAATATTTACGCGTCGCGTACCACCAGCACTTTATCGTCATACAACCATCATCATGAGTAACGACAAGATCAGCGCGTTTCTCGACGGAAACTCCTTGGTTTGGTATCACGAGGATTCTAAAAACTTAATTATCGGAAACAGTGAAGGGTTAGTGAAAATTTTTAATATAAATGAACCCGATCTCGAACCAGTATCAATCGATGTTAATGAAAATTTAACCGCATTGGCGGCACATGGAGACAAACTTGTTTTAACAAGTACAAGTGGTAACCTTGAACAGATATCCTTGCAAAACAACGAGTCCAAGGGATCAATTTACCGTTCAGAACTTCCATTAAGAGATGTTATCTTTATCAATGAAGGTAAGAGAATCTTAAGTGGTGGTGATGATAATAAATTAGTTATTGTGGATGTGGAGAACGGAAATACTGCAAATGTGATATCATTACCTGACCAAGTTTTAAACATCTCTTATAATTATACTGGTGAATTATTAGCCTTGAGTCTTGCTAACGGTAATGTCCAAATCTATTCTGTAATCAATGAAGAACCTAATTTGATCCATAATATTCCAAACGCATTACCTACTAAAATCCATACTTCTTTAGAAAAAGTTGACTACAATGGAGAACATAAAGATGAACTCTTATCCACCAAAACTCAATGGTCAAATAATGGAAGCAATTTAATCTTCCCAACTTCCACCAATACGATCAGAGTATATGATCGTTCAGATTGGTCTCAGCATAAAGAATTCGATGTTGAAGGTACCGTGATAGATTTCATTGTGTCTGAACCATACCTCGTAGTTCTTAAGGAGAATAAAGTCCAAGTTTTTGATTTTGATTCTAAGAAATTGGTGCTGGAAACATCGTTCAATTTAGAAGAAAATTTAGCATTAAATTTAGCATTAAATAATGGTAATGTTTATGTTGGAACCTCAGGAGGTGAAATTCTTGTTTTTGAATCACTTCTTCAAAAACCAAAAGAAACTACCAAGGCCACTTCTAAGGAAATATCAAGTCTCTTCTTGGATGAAGCTGAAGAATCTGATGATGAAGGAAACGATACCGATGCTTTGTTAAGAGATTCTGAGGATGAAAAAGAAGTAAAGCGTAATGGATACAGATTGGACCATGAAGATTCTTTGGTCATAGATGAAGACGATGAAGACGATTATGATAGAAGAAAGCGTCGTAAACCAAATGGATTTGTGCCACCAAGAAGAAGTCCAGCTCCACCAATTGTTTCAGAATCTGCCATTC
Organism: Suhomyces maxii; assembly: GCA_030574995.1. NCBI lineage: Eukaryota > Fungi > Ascomycota > Pichiomycetes > Serinales > Debaryomycetaceae > Suhomyces > Suhomyces maxii. Next base: position 590,637 of record JAJMGC010000003.1, read on the forward strand.
TTAAACCATACTCTCCAGGATCCACTCCTTGGAGTCTGGAACATGATCAAAATTCATCTGCTGATAGAAGATACTTATTTATGAATTCTATTGGTTATGTCTGGGCTGTCAAGAATATCGTTGTTGATGATGCCAACCAACAAAGTATTACTGTTTCTTTCTTTGACAGATCAGTTCATAAAGATTACCATTTTGTTGATTATTTCTCCTATGATCTTTGTTCTATTAACGATAAAGGTACTTTGTTAGGATTCTCCGGCTACAAGGATAAAAAGAACGTGGATAATGGTAAAATATATTATCGAAACCACGATTCAGAACAAGAATCCTGGGAAAAGAAAATCCCATTACTCAGAGATGAATTTATCACCTCCATTTCAGTCACCAGTTCTATGGAAGGAAGCAATGATGCAATTATTGTGGTAGGAACCAACTTTGGGTACCTTAGATTCTTTAATCTTCATGGTGTCTATATTAATATCATGAAGACCATACCAGTAGTTGCTTTAATTTCATCATCAGCTTCTGTTTTATTCCTGATTAACCAACTTTCTAATGATGTTTACACCTACAGTATGATTGATGTTAATCAAGATTATAAATATGTCCAACAGAATATTTTGTTATCATTGAAAAGACCACAAAATCCAGAGATTCCATTAATTAAAGGTATTTTCTTCAATGAGTATAATGATCCATGTTTGGTTGGAGGAGCAGATGATACATTAATTATTCTTCAATCTTGGAGAGATACCGGAAACTCCAAGTGGATTCCAATTTTAAATTGTCATTCTATTGTCACCGAATATGGACAAAATAGTAATAAAAAGAACTGGAAATGTTGGCCATTAGGATTATATAAGGATCAACTTAGTTGTTTGATATTGAAGAATAATAAACAATATCCAGCTTTTCCATTACCATTACCAATTGAGTTGGAAATCAAATTACCAATTCATATTCCAGAAAAGAAAAATAGAGATAATGAAGATGATTTAGATGATGAAGAAAAAGCTCCAGAACCAGAAGTTCCCGAAGAAACATTTTTAAGATCATTAACTATGGGTAAATTAGTAAGTGAAGCCTTAAATGATGAAAATAATAATGACGATCAAGATGAAATAATGGAAAGATTGACCCAATACAGTATTATGTTTGATAGATCATTACTTAAAATGTTTGGTGAAGCTTGTAAGGAAACAAGATTAAACAAGGCCTTAAGCATTGCTAAAATGATCAAGACTGATAAAGCCTTAGCTGCAGCAGCCAAGATTTCGGAAAGAATGGAGTTTATTACTTTGGCCACAAAGATCGGTAAATTAAGAGAGGATATGGTTAATTTGAGTGATGAAGAGTAAATTTAGAACACGAGCCAAATACCAAAAAAAAATTGAATGAATTTAGATCAAGTCAAAATGAATTGTGACAGGTTAAATTGATTGCGATTTGACCTCGAGTAAGTACTTTGAATAGACTGGTATATTTCCTGTAATGATACACCCACAACATAATAAGAAAAAGATAAGACATCTGTAAGGCACTTTCTCTTCAATTTCTCGATGATTTTGGTTCTCCTTCGATACACTTTGATGATTATAGGATCTCACGTTTCTCAGATTGCAATCTTAGGTTCACACTGGCTCTTTCTGTCAACTCGTTCGTTCATGGAAATTGATTGGGGTCTACAGTCAACTCAGGGTGTTGGTTGATACGAGGGCTTTGGTTTGGTTATAATGAAACATTCATTGATTTATGTACAAATGGTGGCAACTTTTTTTTATTCACTAATCACAGACTAGAGTTGCTTCTTGATGAAATGGTAAATGATTGGAGTAACCCACAAGGCACCGGCAATAAGACCGGAGTACTTGATGGTGTTGTAAGCGTATTGCTCTTGGAGCTTCTTGGTTTCAGGACTGGCTGGACCTCCGTACATGGTTATAATAAGATAATAGTAAGATAAAGGTTTAAGCTATTTGAAAATTTTAACTCGACGCATCAAGAGTGCATAAACGAACCAGTCAAATCTCAGTGGAAATTTGAAGATTTAGGAGGATCGAAAACTATTGAGAATTCTGATCAAAGTGCGATTAGTTTCATCAACCAGTTGAATATAGAAGATCTGAGGTAATATGACTTCTATCAAACCGTTTCAAATAGAGGATCTCTTTGAGGCCAATGCTGTTAATTTGGATCCATTAACTGAGAACTTCAATGTCTCATTTTATCTTCAATACTTGGCTGATTGGCCTGATTTATTTTTCAAATCTAGTGAAATTCATAGTGAAGCCCCTGAAATCAGTGGATATATGATGGGAAAGACCGAAGGGTCACTTGCAAAGAAAGAATGGCATACTCATATAACGGCAGTAACAGTTCAAGACTCTTACCGTAGATTGGGATTAGCATCTGAATTATGTTTACAGCTTGAAAGACTTACTAGTGTGGAGCCATATAATACTTTATTTGTTGATTTATTTGTAAAGGTCACCAATAAGCTAGGACGTCAATTATATGAGAAATTGGGGTATAGTGTGTATAGACGGGTGGTAGGTTACTATGGACCCGATATGCCTACGGACCGAAATGCTATAAGTGATGAGGTAGATGCATTTGATATGCGGAAATCATTACCGAGGGATGTTAATAATGAGACGGTCAGAGACAACGGTGATAAGGAATATGTGTTACCAATGGAAGTGGTATTTTAAAGACTTGGTGGACTTGATTGAAAGGACAATAATCGCAACTTGAGGTGAGTCTAGAGCATAAATATTCCCAAATTCTTCAACATAAATTATAGAATTGCAAAACTCAAAATATATGGCCAATTAATGGGTAAAAAGTGATAAAATTGATGCAAATAGTGTCATAGGTTGCAATATTCATCGAGAGTAAAATTGGTCCACCGATGAGTATTATTAGGAGAAATGAACTGATTTAGCACGTAAATATTCTGTGACGATTCACTCCCAATTCTAGCAATCACATTATAAACCAACCCATCATGATACCGATACCATATTATTACTAGACTGGTACTTTTTCATATTTTGTAGGTTGGTTGTTACACAGGTGGTAGCCTTATCTTATAACGACAATAGCATAAATAAATATTTAAGGACACAAAAACGAGTAGACGGAGCTTAGCTAAAAACCCGGACCTGACGTATTTCCGGGGACCATTGAATCCATATGAGGTCCAAGCAGCCCTCAATCCCAATTGTGGTGGTATGACTATTCGAGTGGTATAGCTGCTTACGTAATACGACAGGGTAAAGTACTGGTTTTTCCATTAAAACCTCATTTCTTGTATAGTAAACGGGGTCTAAAGTTCACGAGTAAAAGTTTAGCATAAAATAAGTCCATTACTTTCAATACCCCCTCATAGTGTAGTTTCGGCCCTTCTACAAAGTGCTGGAAATTAAAGTTCTCCTCAGCAAAAGAAGATCACCTGACTATCACTACCTGCAGTCGCGTTGGTCATCACATTTAATGAAGGAACCAAAGAATTGAAAATTAACTATTACACCAATTACTCATCATGGCGTACAAGAATATGCTCTTAAAGAGAATGACTCGGGGAGATGCTACTCCGAGTGCCTCAAGCTCGCGTGCTGAATCCAGAACCCCAATGGCTGAAGATGATAGTGATTATGAAAATGATGAAGAGAATGACTTCCAAAAAATCCAAGAACTTTTGAGCCGTAAATTAGAACAATTGCAAACTGAAAATGAACAACCACTTGGAAAAACCCATACCGCTGGTGACAAGAGACAGCATGTCGCAATTGCTGCAAATAAGAATTTTATTGAATCTGAAACCAATATCAACGATATAATTCTTTCTCTTTCATTACCCCGCACAGAGGTTTCTACCCTGTCAAGAGAATTACTTTTAGCTCAATTGTATAAAGTAACTGTCTCCAAACCATTGGTGGTATATAATGAAGAAAATTTAGGTACTCCTAACTTTGTGGATGAAGATAAGGTCCAAAAATTGGTTAATATATTCACTGGAGCCAACTATAGATCCGATGTTGAATTCTTATATCTATACAGATCATTGGTAACTCTTCTTGTGAGTAACGTGGATGATTTTGGAGAATTTCTTTCTTCTGATTTTTTTGATTATATCCAAAAATTGATTACTGAACCAACTACTAGTGTCATTACCAATGATAATAAAGCAAACCTTATCTCTGGTTATGTTACCATGATGCTCACTTTACACCATGGCTCATCTAGTTTTGGTGTCGATGAAAAAATCAACTGGTTGATTGAAATCGCTGAAGGTTATAGTGTTAGTGCACTTGCCTTAAGAAGAAGTGTTGAATCTGGTGATAGAGAACATTCTACATTATTTGATGCCAATGAAGATAAGACCTTGATTAATGAAGCATGGATGAAAGTCAATGCCGAAATTTCTATATGTGTGGCTGCATTACACGGTGTTGCATGTTTATTGACCTTGTTGGAACGTGGTCCATATCTTAATGAGATTAGTGAAGATTTAATGTTTAAACTTGTTGAAATAGTTGATAATGATGAAATTAGAGAAATTGCAAAGGCTGCTGGTAGAGTTATTGCTGTTATTTATGAATCTTATGTTTATGGAGAGGAAGAAGACGATAATGATGATGATGAATATAATTCTAACGCTCCATATTACGAACAAGAAGCATTATTTGCTATTTTCACGAGAATGACCAATCTCTCATCCAAGAAGGTCTCTAAAAAGGATAAAAAAGAATTCAATTCTGTTTTCAGAAACATTCTTCATACTTTGGAAGCGTATACTGACCCTGAAAAGAGATCTTCTATTTACAGAAGAACACCAGAAGGTGTTGAATTACTTAACAGCATCATGGATTACACTTATATCAAGATTTCTAAATTTAAGTCATTATCAATTAACAGTTGGTTCCTTTTTGCAAGATTAAAGCACTTGAAATGGGCATTCAGTTTTGGTCTTCACAACCAGCTCGTGGCCAATGAAAGTGTTCGTGATATTTTGAAACAGCCAGAATCTCAATTCAAGTACTCTGATCAATATGATTTCGATGACTCTAAATTGGAAAATGAACAAGGATATGCAGAATATGCCAGCGAAATGATTGATTATAAGCATTTGGCTGACGATAAAGCTAGAACTAGAAAGATTAACAAGGAAAGAGTGAATAAATTGACTGAACAGCTTGATGAATTAGAGGTGGAACATGATTAGTGATTCAGAATTTAAAGGAAGGTTAAAAAAGAAAATAGGAAACAGAAAATTAAATTGAAACGCTAATTAAACGTTCAAGGTACTGAGAAAATAAGGCGGTACTTTTATTTATAAGAATCAAGGAAATTTTATAGTCATGAATATCAATGTATTATACCGACGACAAGAACACGAAAATATTAAATACAATTGTGGTAGTAGAAGTACAATTTTTTTTCTATTAATCTATGGCGTACAATTTTGATTAGTGGAAGAGCAAGAAAAGATGACTTCAGCATTCAACCTCAGATGGGATTTATTTTGTTTGGTGAAGAGTTAAAATTCCCTTTTCGGTATCCAAGTCTACACTCTTATAATCATCGATAACATAAGTAGCACCTGCATCCAATAAGACTTGTTTTGAGATATGAGAAGCAATACCAACTACCAAGAAGCCCGCATTAACCCCGGCCTTGATTCCGGTAGGAGCATCTTCGAAAACCACCACTTGCTCACCATCTTCATTTTTTTGCAATCGATCATAAGCTGCCAAATAACCTTCTGGATTAGGCTTTCCTGCACTAACATCATTAGCACTAATGAAAACCAGAGGCTTTTCGATTTGAGGAAAAAGAGTATCAAACCAACCATTGGCTAAACCCTCAGTACCTGAAGTTACTACAGCCCAGCTATTCTTTAGTTTTCCATGATTTAAGTGGTTTAAAATGTCACTTGCACCACCAATTTCAGAACTCAAGTGTCCATGATCCACAACCATTTTTTTTTCAAAAGCAGAAATAGTCTCCTTGGTATTTTCTTTGTAAGGGAAGAAACGTTTGAATACCTCGGTGGTTCTTGTACCATGACTCACATGAAGAAATTCTTTAAGATCCAATTTATTATCAGGATATTCTTGGTTATGTCTCTCTACTTCCTTGGCCCAAGTGAGAGTACCAACTTCGCCAGAACTGACGAGGGTACCGTCCAAATCAAACAAGATGCACTTTAACGAGATTGAAGTTGTTGAAGTCATGACTAAACACTAACTATTGGACTTTTAATTTCAGTTTCGGAGATGTCAAACGGTTATGGAAAATACTCCAGTAGTGCCCAGCACAACAAGTGGGGCATCTCAGTGGGCGAAGATTAACCATTAAGATAATTGTAGTCACCAATCAGTTAAAGTCAGAAAGTACAATATCATTGCCAACATTCCTCTTATTTCTTATTAATCATCACCAATAACTCTCTTTTTAAGTAACGGTCAGTTGGATCACCAGAATGCAATTAAGTTGAATCTACCAAATATGAGATTAAATTGGCAAAAAGTATGCGATTTCTGTGGATCGAACACAGGACCTTCAGATTAACTGTGACTGAATCTCTTCAGTCTGACGCTCTCCCAACTGAGCTAAAACCGCAAAGAAGAACCCACGGCGGGAGTCGAACCCGCAATCTTTTGATTAGAAGTCAAACGCGTTAACCATTACGCTACGCAGGCTTTGATGAGGACAATTACAGAGGTATGTATCACGTGAGAATATTAATCAACTGTTACTTCTTTATTGGATCAGTATAACCAACAGATTATCAGGGCAATACCCATTTGCTTAAACCATTGATTCCAGCTGGTACAGCTACTACTTTTCTGGAAATTAATTGATAACAAAAAGGGAAAAAATAAGCTTAAAATGTGCCTAATATGATTTAATCGTGTGATTGTGTGATATGGATAACTTCTACTTGGTTAATTAGGCTTTTGGTTTTTGTAATTTCCAATTAAGAAAAGTGGGTCTATCTCGTGCAATTCCCAATTTCAAATGTTTTCACTGTTATCTTAATGTGATATATTGAGAAGTAGCCGAAAATGTGGTGGTGGTGGTTTTGACAGAACAATCCTGCACATACTTCCAATTTGCAACCACGTCAAGATATTTCAAATTCCAGCCACACTTTCTACAAAATGGCCATAGAAGAAAACCAGACAATTCAGAAAAGCATTCACCCCCGGTATATATCGAGAGAGCCCAGGACAGCTATAGATGTACTTTCTCAAGTTGACCATTAGGTCGTTTGTGCTAACCTCCGTCTGGCTTGAGCTATAGCTGTTTCAATATTATCCATGATAATGCTTTAGGTTTCAATTAATTCGGATCTAAATATGATGGATTTCAGCAACAAGAAAAACATTTGATTAAAGTGGTAACTTTTAGCGCCGTGAAAATCCACAATACCACGAGATTAATATATAAAGGCTTCTACGCAATGAAATAGTACACCACAAGATGACTGCTGACTTCAACATTAGGTCAATTGCAATAATTGGAGGTGGACCAGGGGGTTTAGCTTCTCTCAATGAATTTTTGCATACAAACAAAGATGGTTCTTCCACCATTCATTCTTCTCATCAAGCAGATGAACAAGCATTTCCCGAGATAGTGCTTTTTGAGCAAAAAAATAAAGTTGGTGGGATCTGGTCCCCTTTTGATGCAAACAAGAATCATTATGATATTCCTCCCCAAAATATCTTGGATAATGACAAGTATAATTTACCTACCGAAATCCAACCAAAGATCAAGGAAGAAATTCCTGTCAACTTGAAAGATGAGAATACCATTGAAAAGCCAATTATTATGAACATTCATAATAAAGAGGAACAAAAATACTTTGATTGGATTGCAAAAAGTGGTGTATATGATGATTTATTCACTAACATCCCATCCAAATTTACTAGATTCTCTTACCTCCCAGATGAAGATCAATATAAGGATAGTTCTCGTGTTATATACCCATTTATGACACGTAGAGAACTTTCAAAACGTATTTCAGACTTTGTTAAAACAGAAAAGTTAGATAGGTTTATCAGATATAACACATCTGTTGTTAATGTTAGAAAGGTCAAAGACAAATGGGAATTGACTTTGAGAAACGTTGATTTAGCAAATAATCAAATCAAATGGTATAAGCAATCATTTGACTCAGTAGTAGTTGCCAATGGTCATTATACATTACCAAATATTCCCCGAATTAAAGGATTGGCGGAATTCAACAAAGTTAACCCGGGATCATTCATTCATGTTAAGTCATACTCAAACAGTGAAATTTTCCGTGACAAGAAAGTCTTATTTGTTGGAGGAAGTATTAGTAGTTTGAATATTATTCAATATGCCGTCCCAAAGGCAAAACAAGTCTTTGTTTCTAAACGTGCCCCACATTTGGTCTTTCCATGGATTGAGAAGGCTTCTGAATCTGAAGGGATTATTTCAAAGACCACTATAAAAGAATTCTTACCTCAAGAAAGGGGGGTTATTTTTGATGATGGATCCAAAGAAATAGGATTTGATCTTGTCATTTTCGCTACAGGATACCATTACCATTACCCATTTCTTGAAGATGACAGTTATGTTCAAGTTAAAAATCCATCCAATTTGAGTCGTGTTAGTGGATTGTTCTTGGATAATTTCTCGATCGAAGACCCTACAATAGCAGTAATTGGTGTAACAATTACTCACTTAAACTTTCATTCTATTGAAGCTTCGGCTGCTGCAATTGCTGGTGTGTGGTCAAATGCAAAGAAGTTACCAACTAAGGAAAAACAACTTGAATGGGTTCAAGAAAGATTAAACTCCTCATTTGATAATGTTTTTTTCCACATGTATTTCCCTAACGACTTGAAGAATTTGATTGTGGATAAATTATACGAATTTTCAGCAAATGACAGGAAAAATCCGTTGGAAGAAGACTTTAAGGAAATTCAAGTTTTGGAAGACAGTTATGCTAGTCTCGAAGCATTATTTTACAAATTGAAAGAAGGTAAGCTCACAATCAAAGAGACTACAACTATATAGATACATAATATAGCCTGTGAAAGATTAAATTAAATTAAATTAAATTAAATTGTATCAAGCTTTATATATAATCTTGATCTGTAGATTCAAATAATATATTATTGGGCTTGGCCAAAACAAAGACATCGAATAAGAAGTCAATCAAAATGAACTAGTTTTTTTAAAAGCTTTATGAAGACACTCGTCCATCTGATCAGTTCCACTTTTCGAATGTAATGTTCACTATATTTCCCATTCAGTTGGGTCCACTTGTGAGATAATCTCAAGTGTGGTTTTCGGCCCATAATTTGTGACCATAATACCAAGACTCAGAAATAGTGTTTCTCTCATACATATCCTGAAAATATTAGTGATTTCATATCAACGCTATAGATAAATATATTATTCAGAAAAACCAATGACCTGGGGCCTGCAAGCCCACGGTAATGGCAATGGCCGTGGATTTTTGTTTATCAGACCCAAGCCAATTACATCAAGAACACTTGGGCTTTTTGCATCACTAATTACGAAGAGTCTCCAGTGTGTTATACAGAACATATCTTATTAATGACACGAAACATTATCATATGTAATAAAACACCTCTTAAAATTAATTACCATATACGGGAGATCCCGACATGTATATTTACGTCTTAATTTAAATTAGATTAAGAGCCATAGTATATATTTGTGTGGCTGAAATAGAAGATTGAACAACAATCTACAATCTAAGACTGCACTAAGTTGCGTGTAAAACAAAGAATTTTAGATATAAAGTGGCTTTTAGTTATGGAGATTTTTCGCAACACATTACCAGTTTGAGAACAGATCCATGATTTAGATCTGATTGTAGTCTTTCACGTGTATAATTGATATATAGATTAGATAGTTTATCATGGAAGTATATATATGTATATATCTACCTATGGAAGCAATTCTAATGTGTTGAAGACTTATACTTATTCTTTATTATTTCAAATATGGGTGACATAGAAACTGTCCATATGTTGGGACATGCAGCTGGTTATGGTGTTTTAATTGGAGTTGGTGGATTGTTTGCAATCGGTATGATTTTGACAACAATCTTATTAAAAAAGTATCTTCATGAAAATGCCAATTCTACTGAGAATTTTATGGTTGCCGATAGAAGTGTTAAAGCCCCATTGGTAGCCAGTTCTGTGTATCTGAGTTGGACTTGGGCAGATGAACTTTTATGGTCAAGTGCCATGGTATATAATTATGGTGTTATGGCTTCATATTGGTATTCGGCTGGTTTGGCTGTTCAAATTATGCTTATGACTGTTATTGGAATTGAAGCTAAAAAGAAAATTCCTACATCTCATACTTCTTTAGAAATAGTGGATATTAGGTACGGTAAAGCTTGTCATTTGCTTTATATGTTCTTGTGTTTGGTAACTAATTTATTGGCATGTGCATCAATGATTTTGGGAGCTTCAGCTGCCATTTCTGCCATTACTGATGAGCTTCACATAGTTGCATGTACTTTACTTATTCCATTTGGCGTATTGTTATACACTGCTTTTGGAGGTTTAAAGGCCACTTTTTTGACTGATTTTGTCCACTCTTTGATTTTACTTATTGTTTTATGTTATATTGATACTTCTGTTCTCACTTCCAAAGCAATAGGTGGTATTGATGGTTTGTACAATTTAGTGAAAGAACATGAAAAGGATAGATATGTTGAAGGAAACTATGAGGGATCTTTTATGACAGGAAAGTCACAAGGTGCAATCTTTTTCGGTATTATTTTGACTATTGGTAATTTTGGTTTGACAGTTATGGACTCTTCTTTTTGGCAAAAAAGTTTTAGTGCTGATGTTAAAGCAACACTTCCAGGTTATCTTACTGCTGGTTTCTTAATTTTTGCTAATTCATGGGGAACTGGTTCCATTGTTGGTCTTGCAAGTATTGTTTTAGAAAAAACTCCAATTTTTCCAACCTATCCTCGTGAAATGTCTAGTTATGAGATTGACAGTGGATTGATGTTACCTTATACTGTAAAGGCATTATTGGGGAAAGGTGGACTTGGTGCTCTTCTTTTGATTTTATATTTGGCTGTCACTTCTACTGTCAGTGCTCAAATGATTTCGGTTAGTAGTATTGTTTCCTTTGATATTTATAGAAAGTATTTCAAACCTGATGCTCACAATAAGGAAATGATTAGAGTATCTCACATAAGTGTTGTTTTCTTTGGTTTATTTTCCGCTGGCTTCTCTCTTATGTTACACTATGTGGGTGTTAATATGACATGGCTTGGATATTTTCTTTCCATGATCATCTGTCCAGGTATGTAAACAAGAAGAGCCCAACTTTACTAGAATTGGTATATTCATAGAGTTTTAATATCTATGAAATTCAATCCGAATATCTGTATTGATTGGGCCCTTTTTTTTCAGTTCTTTTACTAACTTTTAGGTGTTATCCCTTTGACTTTTTCAATTACTTGGAGCAGACAAACAAGACTTGCAGCATTTGTTTCTCCTATTATAGGTATGGCTACAAGTATTGCAGTATGGTTGAGTACAGCTAATCGTTACTATGGAAAAATTACCATAGATACTTTGGGAATGCAATTACCATGTATGTTTGCAGCTATCACTGCACTCTTTTTACCAGGATTATTGAGTGTTATAATAAGTTTTACTATAAAACCATACACCTTTGACTGGAGTGTTTTCAAGGAAAATAACCTTATTGTTCTTGCCGACTCCGACTCCACCATAGATTCTGAGCTCAATAAGGTGACAGATTCAAAATTGATTAATAAATCTCCTAATGATACTTCAAGTACTGAAAAAGTCAAAAATGATTCAAATGTTAAAACTGTTGAGGGTGAAGGTTATGAAAGTGATCAGTCTCTAGAACTGAAGTCAAGACTATTACAAAAATACGGAAAGATAGCTTACGGGGCTTTCTTCTTTGTACTTTTGATAACTTGGGTACTTTGGCCATTACCACTTTACCGTAACTACGTATGGAGTAAGGCTTATTTTAGAGGTTATATTGCCATGTCACTTGTTTGGGTTTTCACTGCTATGTTGGTAATTGGCGTTTATCCTCTTTGGAGTGGAAGACATTCACAAGCAAAAATATTCATGGGTATATACAGAGACTACATCAAAAAAGAAAAAAAATAGAGTGATTATTTTCTTCAAAATTCCAGTAAATATGTTATCCTTGCATTAATTTGTTGATATTTTAATATCATTCTAAAATTCAAGAGAAACACATCGTATCCGTTAATCGTATTAATTTCTTCCATAATCTAAGCAAACAATGCTTCTATTTAAATGAATGGCTTATTAAACTGTAATGAAGCCTATGTATATTCAAATACAGGTGTAACCACCGTCAACAACAAAATCCGACCCAGTTACAAAAGATGCTGCATCAGAGGCCAAATATAAGTAAGCACTGGCAATTTCATGAGGTAAAGCTTCTCTTCCAAGAGGAACCATTTCCCACATTTTGCGACGAGTCTCCTTAGGTAAATGATCATTAAGTCCAGTATCACAATATCCTGGAGAGACCGAATTTACTCTTGCAAATCCAGCCCATTCCACAGCCAAAGACTTTGCCAAATGCCTGACAGCAGCTTTACTGACGTTATATGGAGTTAAGTTCATTGGAAAGTTTACAATGGATCCAGACATGGACGAGGTGATAATAAATGAACCTTTTTCTTTTCTTTTGAATATTCTTCCGACCGCTTGTGCACAGTAGTAAACTCCATTCAAGTTAACATCCATAATGTCTTGAAATGTTTTACCCCCTCTATTGATCTCATCACAAATATTTCCAGTCTTCCAAACTATACCTGCATTAGCAACAAATACATCAATAGTACCAAATTCGTCTTCTATTTCACTGACAGTTTCTTCTACTTTCATAAAATCTGATACATCACACAAGAAAGCCTTCGTAACCACTTTATGGATAGCACTAAGAACCAATGCTTGTTTGGAACAATCAGAATGGTCAACAAGAATCACCGATCCACCTGCTTCAGCAAACGTCTCTGCAATAGAATATCCTATACCTCTTGCAGCACCAGTTACAACAGCCACCTTTCCCTTTAATGATAACATGTCCATTATATGTCTTTTAGGTGGAGATGCTCTTGGAAGCTCATCAGTGAATTCATTGGATATGTAGGAAGTTACAGCTTCCTCTTCAGGAAGGGTCATAATCATTATGGCTGTATGATGTATATGAGTGTTTGGAGATATTATAATCTACTTATATTGGAGATGTAGTGGACGCCTTAGGGCGGGATAATAGTATCTGCCCCACCAACCATAATTGATGTTTCGTTATTTGTGTGGGGTACATAATTTTTTTTTGGCACATACAGATTATGCAGGGACTGGTGGAGTCGGTGGAGGGTGGAGGGTGGAGGGTTGAGGCAATTCTCATACTATTATACCGATGGTACAAAACAAAATGGTATAGAAAACCTAAGTAGATGTCACAATCTCTGATCTACATGCACTACATAGAGCTGAAGTGGTTCCGTCGAGGCGGGTCTGGGATACATTCCCGTGGTGGAGATGACATCTTTAGATCACCTATATATCTATCGAAGCAAGTACTGTAACAAACATCATCTATTCCATTAAATTCATAAAAATTCATTAAGATGTCTACTAAACACTTCTTACCAAATGATACTGGTAAACTTGTTACTAACTGCTTGAAAGCAATCACTTATGAATATGAGTTTCTCTCCTTATTGGAAAAAGAGAAGGTAATATACCACAATCAATATGATAGTTCCAAAGTCTGTTTGATAAGTGGAGGTGGATCTGGCCATGAACCTGGTTTTTATGGATTGGTTGGTTCTGGTATGATCTCTGCAGTTGCTCATGGAGATGTTTTTGCTTCTCCTAACTATAAGAACGTTAAAGCTGCAGAAAAAGTATGTCATGAACTTCCAAGTTCAGATGGTTCATGGGGTGGTTGTATTTTTATCTTGACAAACTATACTGGTGATAATCTATACTTTGGAATGGCTGCACAAGATTTAATTGCAAGATATGGAAGTGAGAAAATCAGGATTCTTAGAGTTACTGATGATGTTGCAGTAAAGAAAGATTCCACTTCTCTTGTTGGAAGACGTACATTGGCTGGTATAACTATTGTCTCTAAACTTACTGGTGCAGCTTCTGGAAGAGGATACAATATTGATGAAGTTTTCGAGTTCGGCCAATCAGTAATTAATTCAACTGCATCTGTAAATGCTGGTTTAGATCATGTTCATGTTTCAGGTCATAACAAAGAAGCAGATTTTGGAAAATTGGGAGAAAACCAATTAGAAATTGGACTTGGTGTTCACAATGAGCCTGGTGTTCAGAAGTTGGACTATATTCCAAGAAATGAAGAATTGGTTCCAGTTCTTTTGAGCATGATTTTGAACAAACAGGATGAAGGAAGAGGATTTTTCAACTATTCCAAAGGTGACAAGTTGGTTGTTATGATCAATAACCTTGGTGGCGTGCCTGTCATTGAAGAAAAGAATATTTTGTATACCACTTTGGAAGTCTTAAAAGAACACTATGGAATTGTTCCTGTCAGAGCATATACTGGAACTTATCTTACTTCTTTCAATGCACAAATATTCACCATCACTCTTTTCAATGCCACTACAGCATCTACAACTACATTTACTACTGAAAAGATCTTCGAAATGTTAGATGAAAAAACTAATGCTGTTTGTTGGCCAAATACCTCATACTCTTCAGATGATTTTATTAGAAATGATAGAATCATTTCCAATTTTGTTGGATACGATGATGATGTTAATACTAGCGCTATGATCATGGCCAATGATTTGAGAATTGATCCAAAGATCTTGCAAAATATCGTTTACACTGCTGCTAAAAGGGTAATCGATAAAGAACCTGAATTAACCGATTGGGACACCAAAATGGGTGATGGTGATTGTGGTTATGGTTTGAGAACAGGTGCTGAATTTGTGTTGAAGAAGCTTACTGAAGAGAATATTGCTTCCTCTGGTTCTATTTTGCAAGTGTTGCATGTTGTATTAAACATTATCAGGGATGATATGGGTGGAACCTTGGGTGCTATTATCTTCATTTTCATGAAATCAGTCATCAACAAAGTAGAAGAAATTTTGAAAGGAAACCCTCCCCAAGATATTAACCTGATCTTTGCTGTTGCTTTGACTGTAGGTCTTGAAAATTTATATGACTACACGAAGGCAAGAATAGGTCATAGAACCGTCATGGATGTTTTAATTCCGTTCGTTCAATCTTTTTCTGAAACGAAGGATATTCATATTGCTATTGATGCTGCTCATAAGGCTGCTGAAGGTACCAGAAAATTAAAGCCAAAGCTTGGTAGAGCAACTTATGTGGGAGGTTTGGAAAACCAGGTAGATTTCCCTCCTGATCCAGGTGCTTATGGTATATACGAGGTTATTTCTGCTCTCAGTTCTAGTTGATTGAAAGTGATAGTTTTTTAACTGACTTTATAGTGATTACCAATAATATTAATTTGTTTCTTTATCTTGTAAAATTAAATTTTAATGATAATTGGCAGGTAATGTGTATAAAAGGTAAATTACTCTTAGATTTCTATATAAAATCACTGAGATTATAGAACAACTATGATCAATTCATAAATATTGTAAGTATGGAAATAGTACAGTTATAGATTTGACATTAGACGTAAATTAACTAAGGAAGAAGTGAATATATATATATACTCTTGATCGTTGATTAAGAAGATTCTTTAACAATTGAATAGAAAAGAATTGAATTGAAGTTTGGTAAAGTACCAAACAGTTCTTTGAACGAACTTGATACACTTGCCAACAGTCTTGTTCCAAATACTTGTGAATTTAACGATCCAACAATTATTCAAGGTGTTGAACATGGACCTTTTCAATATCAGCTTGACGGAATTGACTTTCGAAAGGCATTTCCTTTGCGATTTTGACAACATCCCATGGAGTTCTTGGATTTGATTGTTGGAAAATCTTGTCCATTTCTTCCAACGATCTTCCTGCAGTTTCTGGGTAGAAAAAGTATACAGTTGGAACCATTAAGAAATTAATGACTGCAAAAATAGTGTAAGTATAATTATCAATGTTTTCGAAAGCAATAGGGGTAATCATGACAACCATGAAGTTGAAAGACCAATTTGCAGCAGTACTTAAAGCATTTGAAGAAGCTCTAATATTCAATGGAGTAATTTCAGCTGGATATAACCAAGTCATACCCAACCATCCAACAGCGAAGAAACTGTTGAAGACGAATAAGAAAACAGCTGCAGCAACACCAGCTTGACTATTGTTTTTATTGTCAGGATTAGCAGCCCAGGTAGTACCAGTTAAAACAGCCATAGAAATAGTTTGACCAACTGCACCAAAGATCATCAACTTTCTTCTACCAAGTCTTTCAATGGTGTAGAAGGCAATCCAGGATGCAATGAAATATTCAGTACCATTACAAGCAGCCAAAATTCTAGAGTTCAAAGGACTCATATGAATATATTGTTCGAAAATAGTACCAGCATAGTATGTGATAAGGTTAATACCAGTAATTTGTTGCATAATTTGAGACCAAACCGCCAAACAAGTTCTGTGGAAATTTTTATTTTCACCTTGAGTCAAAACGAGACCCAATCTAGACTTTGAACTGCTTCCGTCTTGTTTTTCCTTTTCTAAGGAAGTTTCAACCGCGTTGACTTCATAGACAATGGTGGCATCATTAACTGGAACTTCATCAAGTGCAGAAAAGACTTTCGCAGCTTCTTGAATGTGACCTGCCTTCAATAACCATCTTGGAGATTCAGGTAATTTCATAACAAATGGTAAAATAAAAACAGGGAAGATGATTTGGAAAGCAATTGGAAATCTCCAAGAGACAGAACTATTTTTAATGAAGAAAAATCCAAAATCGATCCAATATGAGATACAAATACCACCAGTGATCAAAGCACCTTGGATCATGACTAATTTACCTCTTTTTTCCGGCTTTGCACATTCAGATTGCCACATAGGAACGGTAGAAGTGTTCATACCATTACCCAAACCAGTGACAATTCTACCAACAATTAATTGGGCAACAGAGAAAGAAGAACATTGAATAATAGCACCAATGATCATAATGACACATCCCACAAAGATGGTCTTTCTTCTACCGAAAATATCACCAATCCAAATAGTGGAGAGAGCACCAGCCAAACAACCAATCTCATAAACAGCAATGACGAAACCTTGGAAAGTAGCATTGTCAGGATGTTTAACAGTGTTAATAGAATCAAAAGTATCTCTGAAGGTTGGTAAGGTCAATAAAGAACCCATAACACCTTGATCATAACCGAAAAGCAAGAAACCCATACCAGCAAGAAAGGAGATAGCGTTGTGTAACTTTTGACCTTTCATACCCATATAGGTATAGATGGTACTATCATTATGGTCAATATGTTTACTGACATCAGCCAAGTCGTGGACTTCGCTTCCGGAATCGAAAAGACCCTTTTCACCTTCGTGGTTTCTTTCTGTAGATGATGCACTAGACATTCTTGATGTTGATGAACTTGAAATTAGCAAGGAATTAAACCATGATATATATAGTGTTTGAAACACCTGAACAGCCCAAAAATAAAAAGAATAAGAATCAAAAATTGTGCATTAGTTTGGGAAGAAGTTTACCCCACAATATTTAATAAGGTATTGAGAAATTCCGAGGCAATTTAAGACTCAATCCAACAGAAAAAGGATTTGCGTGCGTGAAAACCTTCCTTTTACGTACGTTTTCGAGACCCTTGACATTAATACCAATATCCCAATCCTTCATTCATCATGATGATTTGCTGTTGAAGTTGCTGGTTTGGGTGGAATTGAATGTCCAAAGTGACTGTCCTTAAAAAATACCTCCACTTATGATGCTGTCACCCGCGCAGAAAAATAAAAAAATTCTCCACCCTGCTTTAATTACTGCAGGGTGTTCTTGTTTTCACTCGATGTCACCAAGAAACAATAGATGCAACCTGTGCTACTGGAAGTGGAGAGACATCAACATACTACATCCCCCACAATTTACTAAAATTGATTAGACACGGAAAGTGGCAACTTAACATTCTTAGAAATTCTCGGGCGAACAATTAGAATCCGCATCTTGCCCCACAGACCTCCACCCAAATCTGATGTGTCTACCTCCACCCAAAATCTGATGGGTCGACCTCCACCAAACCAAAGATTATTAATTAACTAGTTTTTATTATTTTTTTTTGAATGTTATGACCTCAGGTTGCTTCGATACAAAGTATATATCTTCGTCCATCATCTCTCTTAATATCAAAGTTATAAGAAATTCAATTATCTTAATTATATATCATGACGACTACCAAAAAACTCAGAGTTATTGTTGGATGTGATCAGGCTGGTTATGAGTATAAAGAAAAAATTAAACAGGACCTCCAAACCGATGAACACGTCAAATTCGTGGAGGACATTGGAGTCGACTCCAATGGAAATGCCACAGCATATCCTTTAGTGGCCATAGCAGCCGCAGAGAAGATTGCAAAAGGGGAATTTGATCGCGCTATATTGATTTGTGGCACTGGGTTGGGTGTTGCTATTTCAGCCAACAAAGTAAAGGGTATAAGAGCTGTCACTGCTCACGACTCTTTCAGTGCTGAAAGAAGTGTTTTAAGTAATAATTGTCAGATCTTATGTATGGGTCAAAGAGTGGTCGGAATTGAATTGGCTCGAAAATTAGCCAAAGAATGGCTTTCTTACCAATTTGACGAATCAAGTGCTTCTGCGGCCAAGGTTGCTGAAATTGGAAAGTATGAGCTTGCCAATCAGGTTGTAGTCTAAGAAGACTCTAGGAATTATGAAATGCTAACCAACAAACTCCTCGGTACAAGTATATAGATAACTGTTTAATGAATAGGATTGATTGCAAAATTTACGATGCAAAATTATGTACATTCCATGTAACTTATGTAATTATTTAATTATGATTTACAGATTTACAGATCTACATCTTAAAAGACGTCACCGCTTAAATTGGAAATGTAGGCATTGTCTTCAAACCATTGATTACCGGTCTCAATAATAGTCTGATGTAAAATAAAGTGGAAAAAATTCAAAAAAAAAAAAAAAAAATAGAAGAATACTAAACTACCCCGTATAAAAGTACAATTGTTGCTATATCATTTTGCATTCATTAAATTTGTATTAAGACCATTTAAATTATTATCTATTATTAGTCTTGGTCTTGAAATTATGTGGTTTTCATATTATTTTGTTGAGTATTGATTCAAACAAGCCAGAACTTTGTAGGCAAGTGATAAAAATAAACAATCATGTTAACTAAGCCAACACCCAAAGAAAAGAAAGAGCGAACAAAAACGAAAGGAAATAATGATTTAAATAATTCAACAAAGTTGATAAGCCCGACAAAAATTCCCTCGTTTGAATTCTGTATTTTTACGAAGACAGAATCTACAATTTTTTTTAATGTTCTTCCACGTTTGTTCACTACTACTACTGATGTCAATAGGGAAATCAATACTTGAATAATTTTTCAGTAAATAATTTTTAGTGAAACAGCCTGGCCTTTATAAAAATACATGAGCCCCAACCAAGAAAATTATTTTTTTCAATAATTTAATAATGATAAATTGGTTGATGGATATCTGGTTTGTTCCATCATTCAATGATGCCTTTGAAGTCTTTGTTGTAAACCAGATGACCAAGAATTGACTTTTCAAACGAATTTTTTCTCTTTTAATTCATTCTTCTAGATTTCGTACCTGGTGAGTTTCTTGATTGATACATTCTGACTGGATCCAATTCACCGACTGATTTATAATTGGAATTTGGAAATAACCAAATATCTGCGCGACATAACCAATAAAATGCTTCATCAAGATCATACTTCCAATTGCCTTCTCCGAATAATTCAAAAGTATATTCTTTATACCAATTAGTATAATCAAGCCACATATTTTCCGTACTATCAATTTCCAATTTTAGAAGAATTGAGTAGCATGCAAAAATATAAAGTAATCGTAATGCAAAAAAGTTCTTTTCATAAAGCAATTCTCTATATTCATCCAGAAGCATTAAAATCCATCTAAAAACCGGAACTGGATAATTAGCATACGAAGCTCTTGCTAATGCTTCATTAAATCCAGAAATTGAATGTTTGATAGCTTCATGAGCACTAAGGATCTTAGAATCTAATTCCACACAATCATCCAACATTTGTTTTAAGTCACCCCACAATGATTTAATGATAGGATACTTGGCATGTTCAATTGAAGGAAA
This sequence comes from Suhomyces maxii, assembly GCA_030574995.1. Classification (NCBI taxonomy): domain Eukaryota; kingdom Fungi; phylum Ascomycota; class Pichiomycetes; order Serinales; family Debaryomycetaceae; genus Suhomyces; species Suhomyces maxii. The sequence continues at coordinate 610,999 of JAJMGC010000003.1, forward strand.
ATCCCATTCTTCTTCTCTAGTGGAAGTAAGACCACGATAAGGAGTTGTATAAATAAAAGGTCCACATGCTTGAAGAGTAGCTTTAAGACCTTTCGAAACTGAAATTAAATCGGAACTTTCACGATCCCAACTAATTAAAGGAACCACTCTTTTGGGATGAAGACATAAATAGGTGAAAGTAAGAATTGAAGAAACACTTAAACCAGCAGCCACTTTAGGACTTGGACGTTTGCCTTGAGCAAGTGGAGTTTTCAATTGCAATTCAATGACAATATTTGTTTTTTGGATAACATTCTCGAAATAATCACTTGTTTTATTATAAAATTTGACCAGATTTTCTTCGGAACTAACTGTTTTATCTATTAAATCATCAATGTCATTCTTTTTTCTTCCTTTATTAAAAGTACCAGAAAACCCATCGATTATAGTTGCCAAACCAACCAAAGGAAATAAATTCAATGCCGCAAATGAATATACACTATCACGGATTAGACCACTTTCCAAAAAGAGAGCTGGAACATGTTGTTTCCAAGCATTATGAACCGTTTTATTAACACCATAAGAGAATAATGGTATACAAAATTGATCAAAAAAATGAAGTAATCGAAGTTCAAATCTGGAGATTTTTAAATGAACGGTTGGACTTGCAAGATCAAAATCGGCAATCAATTGATCAAAAGTAAAATATTGAGCATTAGCTTCCAATAAAAGACCTGATCGATATGCAAGGACTTTGATATCATTGTGTCTTTGAGATGAAGCTCTAACTCTGGTTTCCAATTGGGTTGTATTGTCTGGATAAACGCATACTCTACTGGTATGCAAACAGTACTCACATTCAGGTTGTTGTTCACCACACTATTAAAAAGGGTATGTATTAGTATTTTTAACCTTCTCACATGCTGGGTTCATAACAATGCACACATACTTTAATTTTGAGCTTTTTGCAGCTCATACATCCGTTCCTTGATCTCTTTCGGCTCATGGTTGATGGCTGCAATTGTAAACGTCACTCGCCACTTAATGGTTACTAGGTGACTAAAAAAAGGCCAAGGGTTCTTTGGGTCATGTGTTCACCCTCTAGAGACTTACAAGGGGTGGGTGGAGAGAGAGAGAGAGTGAGAGAGGGAGAGCGTAGGGATGTGGGGCGGAGAGATACGGGACCAGAGAAAAAATGACTTTAAATCTAAGACTACAATAGTTGATCCGAGAGAGTAAGATGAAATAAACCACAAAAAGAAGTGGAGCAAGAAGGGTTTAAAAAATGGGGCAGATAAAGAACAAGTTTTTTTTAAACCACATTTAGAAACACTATTCTTTTCTTTGTGGTTTTTGTTCTTTGTGGTTTTTGTTCTTTGTGGTTTTTGTTCTTTCATGGTTTAGTGTTTCTATGTCATACAGTGTGGGTTATGTTGGCAACATTTGGCGAACTATATAGGCTCGGACCAGTGGGGGAGCTAGTTACGGTGGGGCGGCAAATACAATGCGGCCCTGGCGTCTTTCCGCAAACGTCAAATGGGTGTAGGTATGGTTTGTAGTCGGAGGTTTCAGGTCTTTTGAGTAGATCAAAAGTGAAAAACTTCACATGAATATGGCTCCGCCTGCAGGCAATGACATCATACCACCCATGGTGACAATTGTAACCATAAAAAAACCATACAACAAAACAACACAGATACAAAAAGCAGCTTTAGTAGTAGGAAACTAATTTTTCATGGTTGATACAAACCAGATTCACAACCGGAAACTCCACTCCTTTTGTCTTACATATGTAGCTTTCCTGTAGGTAGTGGCAACGTCACTTTGGACGTCTATTATATTATTGGCAACCTTTCCTGGTGGTGTCAAGTATATGTCTGACCTCTAAAAAGCAGTAGTAGTAGTTGCTGTTATTGTTGTTGTCGTCGATGGTACTGGGTGTGTCTGTCTGTATATGTCTATTTTTGCAAGCACCTTTTTATAATTCATTTAGTGTCTCTGTTTTATCTCATTTAGGTGAGATTTTCCTGTACCGAGCATTTCCATCACCAGTTTCGTCATACTTTGTCTCAGTCACCACTACCAACCATTTCCACTAACCACAGACCGAAAGAACCAGGTAATTTTTTTTTACCACCAACCTTTCTATTGTGAGTGTCACTTGTTCATCCTACTTCCCATTCAACCTTTGCATCCATTCCCACCATCACAACTATACCCTTGTGAATCATTTGACTTTATCTTTTTGACTATCGTCTACACTTCAAAGTTACGTAAGCAATCATCCACCCAACCCAAAACCCAAAACCCAAACCAAACTAAAAGTCCAAAATCAGTTTCAAACTCTAGTTATATCTAGTTTCAATCAGTCATATAGAAGGGGAACCCCACGCCAATGTCGGAACTTTACTTTTTAAGGCACGGCCAACGAATAGACCATGCGTTGGCTGAAGATCCCTCCGTTACTCCTTTAACATCTGATTATCAACCTTATGATCCCTCATTAGCTTCAACCGCAATTGATCAGATCAAGCAAGTGGCCAATGATATAGCAGGTTGCACCACTGCATTTTCATCTGATCCCGATTCTGGCCCGGCTAGAAAGAATGTGTTTATTCATTTCAGTCCCTATCTTAGATGTACTCAAACTGCTGATTTACTTATAACTGATTTAAAACCAATATTTACCCAAAAGTTTCCCAATTATAAAGTACGGTTCCAATTATTAGGTGATTTCGCCCTTAGTGAATGGATTCATGATCGTATGAAAGATAAACCTCCATTTATTGATTCAAATGATGCTTATAATATGTATACACCTAATATTAAAGTGATGCAGAATAAATCATCATGTTCCAACTTCAGACCAACCACAAGCTTAGGCCCTTTTAATGGTCCAGACTTAAGTTATAAAGATTATCAAGCAAGATGCAAAAATTATTTCCAGAAACTTCTTGCTACTTATGAAAAACCAGCTTATATTAGAAACCAAGATATAATTATTGTGATTTCTCATGGTTATGTTATTAATAACTTCATAACTTATTTTATAAATCATCCTTTGTTTGATGAAATACCCGAAGCAAAGATCAATTTTGCTAAAAGAATTGAAAAAGTCGATCCTGAACATGAAGAATTCAATCCTGAAAATTATAATTGGAAATTATTAAAAGATTCTCTTGATATGTTTGTGGGTGAAGATATGGATACTACTCTAAATCTTGAGAGTGATATTGTTTATTATAAAACTAATTTTATTAAACGAGAAGAACTTAATTCTTATGATCCTCCTCAACTTAAACTTCCATCATTTGAAAAACCAAGACCTTCATTCAAAGTTGAACCCTCAAATTCTAGTACTCAAAAACCTCAACTCTTCAAAAGTAATCATCTTTGTGCTGCTGCTGAAAATTGGTCGGCTGAAAAGCCAAAACTTTTCAAGATCAAAACTGATTTTAGACTTAAAATTATGAATGATGAAGCATTTAAAAAGGCTTTTGATATTACCAATAAACCAATAAAACCAATTAGCCCTGAAGTCTCTCCAAATTCTGAACCTACTAGAAATAATTCGGTTATTGATTTAACTAAATTGGCTGATAATGATGATATTTATAAACCAATGAAATTAAAATATTCTTCTGCTTCAGAAGTTCCAATTCATAGATTAAATTCTAAGGTCAATTCTCAAGTCAATTTATCTCAATATTTAAGATCTGGGGGTTCTTCTAATGATAATTCGTCAGTTGATTTACCTAAATATATTGCCACTCTTGGTAATAGAAAGAGATCATTATCAAATCCTGGTGTGGTTGCAGTTCAAAATGCAAAAGATTCTTACTTCCCACAAGTTAGTAAGGTTAAATCTTTGGGCTCAGACCTATCATTAGATTCTTCTAATTCAATAGGTGAAAATGATGATTTACATATAATTAAAGAACATCATAATGAACCGTTACAGTTAAATACTCCCGATACAGAACAACCAAAATTAAAACCTCAAACTGTTTCTACTCAACCATCTGTTCCACCACCCCCAGTACCAGCACCATTAGTTGGTGATTTGAATAGATCAAGATCTTTGAATTATCATAGAACTGGAAGTAAATCGTTGTTGGCCAAATATCAAAAAGCTCATCAACAAAATGACAGTGATGAAAGTGATGATAATATTCAAAACAGAATGTTTTCCTTCTCACTTAATAACAAACCAGGTGATGAACCAAAGAAGCCAAATGGTGCAACATCACCACCTCCAGTGACAAGAAACAGATCCAGAAAGAATTCTTTCAGATTTGTCCCATCTATGTCACAAGATAAGACTCCTCTAGTAACCGAAGAAAAGAAACCTACTAAAAAGAGTATTTTCTATCATCTTAATTCTGATGATTCTAATTCAGATTCAGATTCTGAAGACGAGGATGAGGTAGTGCCAAAGAAGAAAGAGGAATATACTTGGTTTGGTCAAAACAGGAACTAAAATAATCAATAAAATACTAAAGGCAATTGCAACAAATGATTTTATTTATTTAACCTAATTGGAGTGAGATGAAAGTTTCATTTGCATAAAAAAAAAACATTAAATGCTTATATTGGTGTTAAATAACCTTTAAAAGCTACGAAGAAGGTAGTTGGTCCTCAATAGGCAGCAGGTATTAAGCTGGCTATAAAAACCAATCGTCTGATGATTAGCGTAGGTAATTACAGATGTTATGATAGATAGTAATATATTTAAACCGAAAGGGCCTAAGCCAATAATAGATACTCAACGATAGATAAGGTATAAATGCAGTAGTCAACTTTGCTAAGGTGCCAATATAATGAGGTGAAGAGCATGTTCCACATATATAGTTGATGAACGTGTTACGATTCCTCCATATTCCCAACCTAGCACCTATGAACAATTTAAGCCACGGCAGTTCATCCCCCTTACTGCTTGTTTGGCAAGAATACTCGTCTTTCTGAGGTTAGCTTCAATTTTCTGGTGGTTTTAGTGGATAAACTATTTCGCACCCAATCTTCCTGTATATACCTGTCGATAAGAATAAATACTGCTACACACTAATAGACACATTAAGAGAAGAGTGGCCACTTCATAGTCACAGATTCAAGCCCATTCATCCAAAGATCACCAGTCAACCCAATCAATTCGATCTGCAGCTCCTCGGTGTATCTGAGCTACCAATTCTACATTCCACGGGACTAATTATACACTTCGATCATCAATTGTCGTTTTCAGCCAACACTGGATAAACCAATACCAATACCAATACTAGTTCCCATCATATCGTGATAATTACAACCGTAGCTATTGCTCTAGTGAAATGTCCGAGGAATCGTTCTCCAAGACAAATACGGCCACATTCGGTCTTTCCAAGGACTTAACACAGCCTATTCTGGTTAAGATAGGATACCTTCAATCGACTCATGAGATACAATCACAATTAGCATCGTTATCGCAGAAATTTGAAGACCCGCTGGTGTTTAAGACTCTTTCCAAAATACACAAGAACTCCGATCTTTACGTGATAGTAGGAATTTATGATGGTACCAACAACAACTTGATATCCATACCTACTCAAACACCATACAAATCATTAATAGGCAATAAAAGAACATGGAACACTCACCTTAAACTAAGTCATTCATATAACCAAATATCCATTGACTCATACTTGAAGCTTACTGTATATGAGGTGGTAGATACAAAGCCTGTTGTGTTTGGTCAAGGTTATTTATCACTATTCAATAAGAAAACATCTTCGTTACGGAAAGGTGCTCAAAAAGTACCAATATTCCAAGACGATCCCATAGAGCATGTGGAGTACGGAAATATTCCTGGATTATCAAAACTAGAAGAATTGCTTATAGACTACGAAAATGGTGCCCATCCCCATGTGCTGTGGTTAGATAAATTATCCTTAACCAGAATAAAGCGAGAAAATGAAGTCAATACTGACCATGATTATTACTTGTATGTGGAAATGCCTAATTTCGAATTACCCGTGGTGTATTCTGATGTTATCTATAAGGGACCAGAAATTGTTCTTAACTCAGAAGAGAATCCTTCAGATCCATTTGCATCCAGTGTAGTGATAAATTCTATTGATATACCCATCAAAAAAGTAAGTAATGGTAGCTCTACCATAAGCAGATCAGAAGATTTATTTAATACAGAAAACAAGAAATCCCAAGATCTAAAAGTATACGATCCAGACTTTAATGTGGCATTTATGAGCAACCCTCAGAACAATACCGCTATGTTTGATCCTATCGAACTCAAGTACCACAAACTCGAAAGAAACATCAACAATAATTCCATTCTTGATAAAGAACTCAAGCCATCGCCTCAATTACGTGACGAGCTTCTCAAGATCTTGACCAAACCTTCCAATGTAGAATTGAATGATGTGGAAAAGAACTTAATTTGGAAGTTCAGATACTTTTTCAGTAAAAATAATTCTGTCGGAGGAACTACAGGAGAAACTGCCAAGGGAAATATCACCACTACCAAATCATTTTTTCCTAAGTTTTTAAAATCCATTAACTGGAACAATGACTATGAATTGAGACATGTATTTGAAGAAATCATTCCTAACTACTGGTCCGTTGATAAACTTCAAATAGGTGACGCTTTGGAATTGTTGAGCAGTTATTTCAATCCATATACTTTATGTCCAATACCTATAGAAAACCAAGCTGCTCCAGAAAGAGGACGTAGAATCGAAGAAACAAAAGCATATAAAGTATTCAAGTACGTTATTTATTTGAGAAAAATGGCCGTTGACAGACTCAAGCTTGCAAATAATGAAGAACTTTTACTTTATTTCTTACAATTGGTACAAGCTTTGAAATACGAAGCATTGATTTATGACCAGAAATTCCCAACGATGGATACTACCGAAAACTTTCAAATTGTTAATGAGCTTAATGATTTCGATGTCTTAAAGTCTCCATTAACAAAATTTTTAATTGAAAAATCAGTTCAGAATGAAAAATTGGGTAACTTTTTCTACTGGTACGTTAAAGTAGAAAATGAAGATCAATTAAGCCAAGCTACCCAAGGGACAACCCATTCATCTACTAAATCAATTTATACTGCCATCCTCAACAAATATATTGAGAGTTTGAAGAAGTACTCTGGCTCTAAAAAGTTACCTCATTATAAGAATTTGAAGAGACAAATTTGGTTTATCAAGAAATTGACTAATTTGGTAGAATTAATAAGAACTTCATTTAGAAAGAATGAATCTACAGCGAAAAAGAGAGAATTTTTGAAGGAATATCTAGCAAATGCATCAAACGAATTATTGAAATTCCCAGAACCTTTTCCATTGCCTTTGGATCCATCAGTTATAATATGCGGGTGTTATCCAGAAGAGTCATCAGTTTTCAAGTCCAGTTTGTCACCATTAAAGATAACACTTAAAACTGTTGTTAGCAAACACTCATCTTCATCTCAATTATTTGGTAAAAAATATCCAAAGTATGGAAAGTATCCATTAATGTTCAAGATTGGTGATGATTTGAGACAAGATCAACTTGTTATCCAAATTATTAATTTGATGGACCAATTGCTTAAGAATGAAAATATGGACTTGAGATTAACTCCTTATAAGATTTTAGCAACCAGTCCAGTAGCAGGATTAATTCAATTCGTCCCTAACGAAACGCTAGACTCAATTCTTGGACGCAATTATCCAGAATTAGGAGATACTGCAAATCAATCGAATGGTATATTAAATTTTATGAAGATGCATGAGGCAGATGCTATTCAAGAGAATGAAACCATTGAAAGCCTGTCAAGTGTAATAAAATCAATTGGTAGTGAAAATCAAAGTGTGAACCAAAGTCAACCGATTTCTTCTGATCTTGGAGTATCAAATATTTTAATGGATAATTATGTAAAGTCATGTGCTGGATACTGTGTCATTACCTATATTCTAGGAGTTGGAGATCGTCATCTTGATAACTTATTGTTATCACCAAACGGTAAATTTTGGCATGCTGATTTTGGATATATTTTGGGTAGAGACCCTAAACCATTCCCTCCATTGATGAAGTTACCAATACAAGTTATTGATGGTATGGGAGGTTTGAATCATGAAAACTTCAACATTTTTAAGAGTTATTGTTTTATTACTTATACTACATTAAGAAAGAATAGTAACTTGATATTAAATTTATTTCAATTGATGTTAGATGCTAATATCCCTGATATTAAAATCGACCCTAATAGAGCAGTTGAAAAGGTACAAGAAAAGTTTTGTTTGGATATGACTGAAGAAGAAGCAATCTTGCACTTCCAAACTTTGATCAATGATAGTGTAAATGCATTCTTACCGGTGGTTATAGATAGGTTACACAGTTTGGCCCAATACTGGAGGGCATAAACATAATTTAAAGAACATATCAAGAAATAAGCAAATAGACAAAACCCTTTGAAGTAAAACCCAATTGGTCTTGTAAAAAAGGATAATTGTAGGGGAGATTTATTGTGTAGTACTTTTTCAATCTCTCTTTGGTGGTTCTGTACCCTTGAAATGGTCTCTGATAGACCTCACAGAAAAAGTGAAGATAGCAGATAAGATACCGAATGGAGGGAACAAATCTAAGGCTGTAAAAATAATAGAAGGACGGATTTGTTCAACTACCAGAGTCACTGTTTCTTCCAAATGATTAAAATCTTTACTGTTATCAATAACTAAATCCGCACGATAGATTCTGGTTTTGTTTGACATTTGACTACTTATTCTCTTTTGTACATCTTCATCACTGAGAGTTGGATCTCTCAGCTTCAATCTTTCTCTTTGAAGCAGATCAGTAGTGGTTATGGTGACAGTTATTCCACAGATCTTATCCAAACCACTTTCAAAGAGCAATGGAACATCTAAAATCACCATACTTTGACAAGTAACATAAGCATGGAAAATCTGCCATATTATCTCCTTTTTCACAGCAGGGTGAACAATTGAGTTCAAGATATTTAACCTCTCTCTATTACCAAAGACTGCAGCACCTAAAGCCGGTCTGTTAAGAGTGAAGTCGTTAGGATTGACCAACTCTTCGACTATATCTTTAAAAGCCTTGACGATTTGGTCATAAGCCTTCTTTCCGGGGTATACCACTTGTTTAGCGATCAAATCTGCATCAATGATGGTGATTTCGTGTTTGTCGTGGAGGAGCTTAGAAACAGTAGATTTTCCACTAGCAATTCCACCAGTAAGACCGACAATAAGCATGGTGTTTTGTGTTGTTGGCGGTGGTTGTGTTGCTTCAGGGAAGATACGGAGTTATGTAATTGGAATCGCTGATAAACTTAAGAATTAACGGCTTCTACTCGGTGCCGTAATGTGATGTTCGAGGGTTCGAGGGTGGTGTATCAAACTGTAATCAATTGGACACAACTAGTAAATTTTCTGCAAATGTTCAAGTTGGAGATGGTAAAACTGTAAGTACTGAACGTTCTGTTCCCTTGGTTGAAACTTAGAGAGATTGTAATGGTATTCGCACTGCACAAATATAAGTCAAATGGAGCTAAAGGTACATCAAAATCAAAAATCAAAAACCTAAAACCAAAAACCAAAAAAACCCATACACCAATAGTTTCCACCATCATCACACAGGCGTTTTTCACCGAACACTATAATGAGTATCAAGGCGTATGTTCTAGGCGCAGGGTCGATGGGAAACCTTGTGGCCCATGAGCTTCACCAGGCATTCTCTAAACAGATTCTGCCTGTACTTCTTTTCCGTAACCAGTCCAGATATGAAGACTTTACTAAGGCTGGATCAGAGATCACAGTGGTCAAACAACAAGGAATGAATGTGAGCGCCTCCACGTCCAAATTAGAAGGAGGGTTCAGACCCGCAATGGAACCATCAGAAACCATCGATAACTTAATCATCTCCACTAAGACATACCAGACCTACCGAGCCGTCACCCCATACGTGCCTCATCTCACCCCTAAGTCCAATATCTTAATACTTCAAAACGGAATGGGAATGTCCAGCTACTTGAGTGAAAAGTTTTGGCCCGTGGAATTCGATAGACCTAATATTTTCCAAGCTATAAGTACTCATGGTGCTTATAAGACTTCTCCATATAATGTTCATCATGCTGGTATGGGAAAACTTTCTGTATCATATATACCCAAAAAAACCGAACCTCCAAATCACGAACTTGAAGCATTACCAGAATTTATACGATTGATGATAGCTACCGAAGCGTTGAACGCTTCTTACTTGAAACCACTGGAATTCACTTTGATTCAAATGGAAAAATTGGTGGTGAATAGTTGTATTAACCCATTATCGGCTATAATGGACTGTTACAATGGAGATTTACTTTACGGGACTAAGGTGATTCCAATAATGAAGAAAATCATTCTGGAAGCTGTCCAGGTTTTCTTTGCGGAGTATAAAATATTACAAACTATATCTGAAGCCAAAAGTTTCCTTCAAGAAGAACGATTACTTGACCTGGTTTTACAAGTATGTAAAGCCACTGCTTCCAATAGCTCTTCTATGAGAGAAGATGTCCGTGCTTTGAACCAGACTGAGATCGATTGGATGAATGGATACATTGGAAACTTGGGCTACAAACATGATATTCCATGTCCTACCAACAAGATGCTCTTTGGAATGGTTAAAAACAAATTGAGTATCAATAGAGGAGTGGAAAGAGACGCTGCACAAGCGATCTTAGAGTAGAGAACGAGCCAGATCAGGAACATATTCCAATGTACCATAGTATAACCCTAATAACCAAGAACAATCTTAGACCACCATCAGAAAGAGCAGCATAAAAGTGATATCTTCATATTGATCTCTTTCGCATTGTATATAAACCAAACATTGGTCAAAGACTGGACTGGTCGTTTCCCTGTGCTTTTCGCTCATCATCACGTCATTACTACATTTATAGATAATTTAATGCCTATTCTTCTATAACACATTTCTGTAGAAATACTATTATACGGTTTTATTTAATTGTGAATTATTAACATTCATTTTCCATATTGCTTAGATACAAATTGAATGTGGTACCAAGGATATTATCTAAACTTCGTTATTCAGATATCCTTGATGATTTGTTCAGCTATCACCTTCATGTCTTTGTACAAAAGACCAATAACCTTCTTTCTATCTCTGACGAATTGATTTGGATCATCATTGTATTCTAAAACCATTTTTCCATCACTGTCATTGATGATCTTTTCCAAGATCTTTTTCACCAAAGTGTTGGAATTCTTTTGGTATATAGAGCCGTCCATATTTCCATTAATAAGACCATTCAAACGTCTTGATTCTTGGGGTGTTTGTTCCTGCAATACCGCCAAAGCAACCTCAGTTCTGAAAGAAATACCGGAATTAACGTTGATTGTATATTCTCCATAATAATTATTATCTTTTAGGTATTCAACTTGTTTTGGCTTTAACAAAGACATGATTATAGAGCTAATATCTAAATCATTCCAATAATTACCCGATGGAATTATGAAACCATATTCACATAATAAAAATGTATTTGAATGGGGACCATAACTCAAGAATAATTGATCATCAGTATTATATTTTGTAGTGGTAAGTACATGGAATCCAAGGCTGTTGATTTTTAGAGTGCATTGATCATCACTAGAGTGATTGAGGAAATCCACGTATGGAGCCATGGTGAAATTATCATGATTATTTTTGCTTTGAGGAAGGTCCATGTATAAACAACGAGAGTTTATACACATCCAGGACCATAAGAATTGGTCCTTAGGTAAGAATTCCAGGATTTCTTGGGAAGATAATCCTTGGGTTTGAAGCAATTGAACCACAACTTCATAATCTTTAATGAACCGGCCATACACTTTTTCAGCATGATCATGGGTAGATTTTGGCAATAATTTGTATAATATTTCCCATTGAGGCACTTCGAGTACCTTCCAGATCAAAGGGGTTAACTTGAAGTCATCTATATGAGGTAGCATATTCCAGAAAGGTCTCCAGAAAGATTGGTTTCCTCTTTGCGTTTCGAAGGTGATATATAGGGAAAGCAATTGGAAAGAGGTGAGTTCTAGGAGCTGTTCTAAAGAAAGGTTAGAATAGATATCAGTATACTTATCTTCGAAAGATTTGAAGGGAATATAGATGCTTAAGTAATGTGGTTGGGTGAGCTTTATAGAAGGATTATGTCTGGTGATATGGCGAATGACAGTGGTGGAGTTTAATAAGAATGATGGAGGAATTCTGAACAAGAGTTCTGATCTGCTGATGGATCTTGTGGCGTAGATGGATCTACCAAAGGGTTCCACATCCTTAACCGTGATCTTGGGCGAGATATATGAATGAGAAGAAGGGTTGGAAGATTCGTCCTGGGTGTCTTTAATCCAGTCTAAAAGCGTTTGAAGATTATCCATGGTTCAACTGGTTGTGCTAGTCTGGTTCTCAAATGGAGATGGTTTTTTCTGATAGGTATGCTTGGATCTATGATGGTTTCAATTCTGAGCAGCCGTCCTGGTACTGTATCTATAAGTGCAGTGGTGTGATTATTGATCTATCAACTACTGTTGGGTGGTTCGTCTATGGTGTCTATTATGTCTATTCCTTGGAGGAGTGTGGAGATGAGTCAAATCAGTCAGGTCGCATCGATACTGTTTGTCATATTTGCAGCTTTTGGGCTAATGCGACGATTTAAGAACGGAACGGAACCAAGCAAGCAGTTTGAGTCTTGGAATGGGACATTTTGGTTGCACTATGGAGCTTTCAAAGACAATAATTATCAGTAAACTTTTAGTTTATGCTTCATTATTCAAACTTGCTTAGATTATAAAGTGATTACATTTCAGTACCAAAACAGAGACCCAAAAATGCCAAAAATAGAGTGAAAACATGACAATAAAATCAATGGTATTTTAACCAATTGATAGTTTGGTCAAAAACAATCATCTTTATTGTTTTACCATAAAAGTACCATTTACTAAATTATATAGAGAACTAAAGTGACTAGCCACTGGTATGCTTTACACCCATTAAATAATGGATACAACGAAATAAATATATAAAAAAGATTCGCACGACAAAAGCTGGACCAGTAAAATAAGGTGAAACAAGCCTTGGTACGAATAGATAACATTGCCGCCTAAATGACAATTTTGAGGATCCATTTACTGTTTGGCTCCAAAAATCATTGAGAAAGAGCCGGAGATGTTTACGCCGACGTATCATTTTGAATTGAAGGATATGTTAATACCATCTTTCCTTTTATCTTTTTGTACCCTTGCAAGGCTCTTTAAATTTGGGTTGCTAACTAGGCTAAGACCCCACAATCATCACCACTATGGAGAATTTGTAAATTTGAAATTCTATTAAAAGATGTTTAAAGTTAAGGCGCTCGCCACACTCTTGGAGTCAACTGCATTCTTGAATTCTTCAAAATTCAATCTACCATCACCATCCTTGTCGGCTTCCATAATGGTCTTATCCACAATTTGTTGTAATTCTTCATCTTGTAAGTTCTTACCCACCATCATCTTCATAACTATGAAAAGTTCACCATTTCCAATATATCCATCTCTATCAATATCATAAACTTTGAATGCGAACTTCATCTTTTCCACCTTGGATGTCTTACCACTGAATGCTGATAATCCAGTTATAAATTCTTGGAAATCAATAGTACTACTTCCATCTTCATCAAATACATCCATTAAACGTGTAGCCAAAGGATTCGATGAAATTCCTGGAATAGCTAAAAATTCTTGCTTATCAATAGTACCAGAACCGTCTTTATCCAATTTCATGAACCTCTTTCTTAAACGATCGATTTCTTCACGGTCGAAGTTGGTTCCTTCCATAAGACTATCAAGAAGCTGTGAAGACGCGTGACCCATTGTGATGTATGATAAATGATGTTAATCAATGATTATGGTACTAGTAATTCTAGTAGCTTTAAGTGATAGATATCAGTTTAGTCTACACTTACTAAAAATGGCTTGCGGGAACAGGACGGCGGCACACGTGACCGTGGCTCTCACCCGCGACCAACTCTTCATTTCATCAATCCCAACATCCCCAGATACACGGCTTGAACTACTAGTGTGAATGGAATCGGGTTTATCACGACCAAACCACGTTGACCATTCAGCATGAACATCAATCTAGAAACAGCCAAAGATACGCTTTGCAAGAATATATTGATTTACGGGTTTTGCAAGTATGAGAATAAGGGATGTGTTTTCGGTCATAATACAAAGGGCAGTCAGTCAGGAAATGCTGCTGGGTCGCCTGCTGGAACCACCGGAGGTAACAACACCACCGGTGCTATAAACGGAGCTGGTGGTGCTCAGCAACAACATCAACATCCGCAGCAACAACATCCGCAGCAACAACATCCGCAGCAACAACATCCGCAGCAACAACAGCAGCAGCAACAACAACAACAACAACCAAACAATGGACTTTCTCGTGGTATCAATGGACCAGGTAATTCTCGTGGTGACCAATCACAATCTCAATCACAATCTCCGCAAGGACCTCAATCATCACAGTCTGGTCCAGGACAAAAACAAATATCCAATTCTGGTGCTCCATCTAGTTTTACTCCAACCGATGCAAAGAGAAAGTTCAATTTCAATACTCCTTCGTTCCAACCATCCAATATCCAAAATGTAACCAATAAATTTGCCAATTTGTCTCCTAGAGTTAATGATATACCTGTTTTTGTACCAGGAGGTGGTCCACCACCATCATCAGTGCCATCAAGTGCATCTTCCAACTCCATGGGTTCAAGACCTCCTGATTCTTCTGATACGAACACAGATGCTCCTACCAAAAAGTTCAACACGTCTACTCCAATTTTCATGCCTTCCAATGTTTACGCGTCCGACTTCCCAGCTGGTTCTGATCCAAATTCACCAATACCTACTGCTTCAAGTAATGGTGGTTCTAATAATCCTTATCTTGCAGGAAACTCGATTGTCCCTGGTTCGGCCATGACTCCTGGTCCTTCCGACGTGTTTTATCAACAACAACAACCTTCATATCCTTTACAATATCATTTATATGCTCCAGTACCTCCTCCAAGATTGACTATTCCTTTACCACCTCATGAGACCAATGCTAATTTAATGTTTATTCCTAATGATTTAAGAGAATCTTTACAAAAAAAGAATGAAGCTACCCTTCAAACCATTCCAAGATCTAATTTACCTGACCATATAAATACCTATCATTCTTTGGTCCCTATAGATAAGACTTATCAACCTAATTCGGAAGTTTGGGGTATTCCAAGTGCTCTTTATAAATCTTTTTCTAATGTTGATGGTAATGCATATGCTTTAAGAAAAATTGATCTTAATTTCTCAATTATAAACGAATTACCTTTCAGAACGATCAAAAAGTGGAGATCTCTCAAAAATGCAAATGTAACCCATGTACTGGAAGCATTTACAACCATGGCATTTGGAAAATCTAATTTAATTGTGGTTTATGATTATTATCCAAATTCTAATACATTATTCGAACATCATAAGAAAATAGGAACAAGAACTGAACCAATCACTGAAGATTTATTATGGAGTTATTGTATTCAATTAGTTAATGCATTAGTTGCAATTCATGAAAAGGGATTGGCAGCAAGATCTTCATTAAATTTAACCAAAATTATTGTTACTAATAAATCAAGAATTAGACTTTCTAGTTGTGGTATAAGTGATATTATTCAATTTGAAAAAGACGAAGAACAAATTGCAGCCATTGGAGGACAAAATCATCTTGATAAATTACAAAGAGAAGATATTCATAATTTAGGAAAAGTATTATTAGACGTGGCATCAATGACTTTATCTCATAATCTTAGAAATTCGGATAAACTGAACTTAATTGGACTTTTGAGAACTTCATCTACTTGTAATTTCACTCCCCAATTCATTGAAATGTTGACGAAATTGAACGAAGACTCTGAACAATTTGATTTGGTTAAATTCAGACAAATATATTTAAGTGCTAAGGTATTTAAGGTATTGAATGATTTAGAAGATTCAAATGATTATATGGAATCGCAATTAACCAGTGAATTGGAAAATGCAAGATTATTCAGATTGTTAGCCAAATTGAACTTTGTTATTGATAGACCAGAAGCTAAAGAATGGAATCAAAATGGTAATTTGTACGTGCTTAAATTGTTCCGTGATTATGTGTTTTTCCAATATGATGATTATGGAAAACCAGTAACCGATTTATCAAGAGTCTTGGTTAATTTGAACAAGTTGGATGCAGGTATCGAAGAAAAGATTTTGTTGGTCAGTAGAGACGAAAAGAGTTGTATTATAGTGAGTTATAAGGAAGTCAGAGACATGGTTGATTCTGTGTTCCGTCCTATTACTAGGGATAGGTGATAAGCATCCATCAATGAAAGTATTATTGAATATCGAGAACAAAAAACAAAAACGGGGTTTGCAATTCAAGTACTCGACCCCTGTCTCTCTATGAGCTGGTTATAGGCTGGTTATGAGGTGTATAGTAACTTAGTATGAAGTATATTAGTGTACTCAATAGACTATTGTATTAAAAAAAGGAAAAAAAAAGAAAGAAAGTAGGTGCACGAAGTAGATCGGTTGTCGTAAATGTTGATCATTCCACCCAAGTAAACAGGTTATCGTAAATGTTGATTAATTTTTGAATCTCTTGACTATTGCGTCGTCTATGCAAAGTGAAGGTGCAAACCAAACATAGCCTGGAAGGGAGAGGACTGGAGAGATACGATAGTTTATCTCCAAGGCTATTAATAGTTTCCTTGGCCATTTGAGAGTTTTTGGTTGTGGTTGACTAATTCTTGTCTTATCGAGATGGCCTTACTGTTTCAAGTTGTGCATGATGCGGTATTGGGGCAGTGGCAGATCTTCGGCAATAATGTGTCAAATATGACAAGGAAAAACGAATGGTGACCTGTAACCTGTAAAGGAAAGAGGTGTGACGAGCGAAACAGAGGAATCACCAGACAACCATGTCGCCTCCAGGACGTCACCAAGGTACTACGGGTGACACTTAGCCTCTGGTAGGCTATATGGAGAAGTGGTGAACGGTACTTGATAACTAATTTTTGGCCCATATACGATGGATGCGAAAAGTGACTCCACCTAATTGAACAAGCGAGATACTAGAGAAGTTTAAATGCTCGGAACCCCTATCAGGGCAAAGTAGGCCGCTGGTATGGCATAGTTGAGTTGGTAATTAATTGGTGATTTTCTTCTGGCAGTAGTATTAGTGTACTTTCGCCTGGCCCACATGACCTGGTACCAAGACACCAAGAAACCAAGATACTTGGAGAGTTTCAACAAAACACCAAGGCCACACCAAGGTCGATCTCATGGCTGTTACTCATTATCTGAAGCCGAAATTCTCATAGATACGGAATTCCTTCAGCTGGATGGGTCATTTTCGATTCCTCACCTCCGCCCATTATTACTAAATTGGTCATAAAGTTGGCCCTAACTTCAGTGGCACCAGTACCACAAAAAAAAAAAAAAGTTATTAGTCACAAACCAACCAAAATAATCAGAAACGTTCAAATATAATCAAATTACAATTATATGACTCGTAGAGGCGCGGGCCGTTCAAGCCACTGAACATCCCAACTACTTGCCATCACCTTAACATACAAAATGTAGATGACCGTAGTTTCTGGGTTTGCGGTTGGTTTTGATTGACAGAATTCTTTTCTTTTGATAGTTTTGCCTCACTGTCTTCCGCCTTAAGCGACAGTAAGAGTGGGTGAGTAACCAATGGTGGTGTGGTGGAGCCAAACCGATTGCTCATCGACCGAACAATTGCACGTGATGAGCCTTCACCCGCCTTCACCCGACCGATCTCGCACTGGTGTGACAAGTCTCTGACCAGTCTGACTCATAAATAGCTTTTTGTTTCAGAGATAACACCGGCCACTTCCTGCACTCAGGCGGTGAGTAATCGCTTTTTCCCCAACTTGGACTTCTCCACCCGAGTGTACGGGTCATATATAAATAAAATTCATCTTCCACCCTGTACTCAAGTCATTACTGACATTTGGCCAACCATTTCCAAATTACCCCTTTCTTCCTTGTTCACTCAATCACCTTCATATTTTATCATATCTCACTCATATTTAACGATCCTGCCTCCCCTCAAGTTTATTCATCTTATTTAACCCCAACTTCCCCCTTTTTTTTTTTTACCACCACTAAAGCTCACGTTTTGTTATATCTATCGGTATAAATATTTCATCTACGTGACCCATCTACAGATATATTTTTCAACCTCCTATTGACTGTTTAAATAAAAGAATTTTATTTCAACTCAGTCATCTCAGATCTATTTACTTCATTCACGATTTCCGTCCTGACGTTATTTACTGTCAGTTTCTAGGTTCCTTTTAGGCGTTTTTCCCAAGTTTTTTTTTTCAATCTTTAGTTCCGGTCTTCTGGTTTTCCTGGTGTTTTAGGTCCTGTTTCTGGTTCATTTCATTAAGTATTAACTGTTTCGTTTGTATTATACTTATCCCTTAACTTCAATATCAAAAAGGATTATTATTTGCAATCATCCATCTCCCTCACAATTTTGATTTCCTTTTTTGACTTCTAGCCGGTTTTAGAAGCTTGAAGTTTTATTATAATTATATTTAAGTGTGAAGAACTAAGTTCATCTTTTCACCTCTTTTAACTTTTTTTTTTATCTTTTTATTGTGTGTTTAATTTGTGGCTGTATCCAAAATGAACTTTCAATACTAGCTCACTAGATTTGTTGTGTGTGTTTATTTGTTTGAAAAGAAAAATTATAAGGTCAAGTTTTATGAATTTCTAAAGAAAGAAATTTGTTATCCCTATTTTTTTTTCATTTTATTGTTATTTTGCTACCGGTTATTCCTGTCCCCCTCCCTATAAACTTATTTTGTCATATTAATTTATTATAAAATGGCTTTACATTCTCCAGTATCCCCAAGCAGAATTGATACTTATGCTGGTAAGGCAATTTTGAATAATACCAAGGTTGAGTCCAAGGTTGACGCTAAATTGAATTCTTCCAATCCAAAATTTACCGATTTATTGACTCCTCCTCCAACCAATTCTTCATCTCCTTTAAATAATAAAGAAATTTTATTACCAAACAATTTCAAATACTATACCAAACATTTGAACAAGAATCAATTCAATTCAATTTTACTTAATTGTACAATTAATTTAATGAAGATTTTATATCAAGATGTCAATGAAAATGATGAATCTTGTCTTGATGAAAAAGATTTAAAGTTCTTTATTGTTGAAATTTTAAGAAGATCTAAAACTTCTATTCAATCTTTACAATTAACCTGTTTTTACTTGGTTAAATTAATTAAATTAAACATTAAGGATTTGGTTAATGATTCTTTATTCAAAGATCCAAAGAAGTTATTTCTCGGCTTAATTATCATCGCTTCCAAGTTCAATCAAGATTACAACTACTCTTTCAAATCTTGGTTGAAAATATGTGGTGTCAAAGAAGACGATAACTCTTCTGGCAATTTCAACTTAAAAATCTTGAAAAGTATTGAGTTCAAATGTTTAACCTTATTGGATTACGAAATTTACTTGAATGATTTGAAGTATGAAAATTGGTGTAACATTTTAATTATCTTTGGTTATGATTTCATTAAATGTCAACTAGTCGATAACGATGATGACAATGAAATTTTCTGGGAATCTAACCAATCTAAAGTTTGTAAAAAGTTGGTCAAATGGGCCAACTTTTTCAGTCACAACTTCAAATTGACCAACTTGAACTTAATCAAAATCAACTTTAATAATTACTACTTGAATCAATTAGGTACGAAGATTTTGATTAAAGAAAAGAAGGTTCCATCCCTTTTCTCAGTTACCGAATCTAAGAAGAGATGTTGTGACGACGATTGCTCTTTTGAGATGACCCAATCATCCAAGAGAGTTAAGGCTTAGCTAGCCGTGTCACATACTTTAGCCTCAGCCCCCGAATATTTAAAGTCTCTTAACCCCCTTTATTTGTTCATCATAGTTAGTATTATTATATAGTATAATCTTAACATCCTTAGAAAAACAAAACATCAAAATTCTTGAGCATTATTAAAATTAGTTGTGTTGATCTGTTGTTCATATATTACATCATACCTATATACATTTCACGTGTTACACTACATACAAACATCCATCATTACCCCAAATTGCATTAGAATCAGGCAATCCCATAAAACCATTGTTCAGGTTCATAAATGATTTATTTTCATCATGTCTTGTCAATGATTCACCGGCAACATTAAATTCGTCACTATCTTGGGAGTTGCCAATCATCCAAGAAGTAGTTTTGCCAATATTATACCCTCTTACCATAATATTACCAACATTTTGAAGGTTCATATTGGTTAATTTGATTTCCATCGCTTGGCATATACATCCAAAAGATTTCAAATTAGAAACATTATTTAATCGATAATCATAGAAATCAGTTAAAATAACTGGTCCAATAATATTATAGAAACCAGATTCAACTATTACTCTTGTGGAGAATAAACATCTTAAGCTATTATATTTGGCCATTGGTATTTTTGGTGATGCTCTTAAAGATTTATTGACATAAACCAATCTTAATTTTTTCTTATTCTTTTGATTATAACTGAAATTGGAAAATTTACCTCTTGATAAGAATTTTAATTTTTGATTAAATAAGAATCTAGTTATAAAATTCAAACTTTCAAGATATGGATCAATTGGTATTTCAGATAAACGAGATTCACTTATTGATAAAATGGATGGATCTATTTGGAAGATTTTTTCCCAAGAAACAGTGGTTTCAGTGTTAAGGACATTGACTTGGCTTACACTTATGAAACCAGTCATTATTTTTACCATGCTATTGAGGAAATGTTCATTGGAACTTCCAACATCGTTGATAATTAAAATTTTGTCATTAGGATTGATCAGTTTAGTTAAAGGAAGATGTTTCAAAGTGGATGCCACTGAACTGATAAGATTCAATTGAGTATACTCAATGGTAGACAAGATTTTATTATTCATCTTTCTTGTTAATTTGATTGCAATTCCTTTATCCTTGACAAAATTATATTCATTTTCAAAACTGTCTTTGGATTCGGTTGATTCGGGATCATAAACAGAAACGTTTTCAAAATTAAAGAATCTAAATGAGGAAATACCAAGGTTTTGGAGCAAGAATTGTTCTTCGTTATCTACCACTACCAAAGCATGGTCCAAATTGTCTTCAGATTTAAGTATATTTTTGAAATCATCATAGAACTCGACAGTGATTTGATTGACAAATCCACTAAAGATAGCTACGAGGACGTGTTGATTTTGTAAGAAGAAACGAAGATTGATCTTGATGCTGGAGATGGAATTGGACTTAAGATATTCGGAAAATTGGTCGATTTTGTAATTAAGTTGACCGAAATTGTATGGATTATCATCAATGATGATATGACTATTGTTCTTGGCATTATCCATAACAATTTGCCATATATCACAAAGGTTACCATGTCTTATTTTGTAGTGATCGTATCTTATATCAAGACCAATTCTTAACCCATGAGAATGGTCCAATTTGTTACTCTTGTAGATGGCCGATTCTTTTGGTAATCTTGTGGCATCAATAATGGACTGTTCATTGAGATATAAATCATTAACATCTTTGGTAGATTCAATGTATTGATCGTAAATATAGTCAATTGCTATGATGGCAACAATAGTGATTACCACCACATAAAGGTCAACGCCATAACTGGTAGGTAAAATGGGTGTCCCCATTGTTGATTTGGTTAGTCAAAAGGGAAAGTAAGACTTAATATTAAATAGAGAGGGGCCAAGGAAAAAAAAAGGACTTGTCGTAAAAAAAAAGATTAACCAAACCAAGACAATGTTGAGACAGTTATACCTTGGCGACCGATACACCGACAGATGCCACAGGCTGAGAAGAGCTAGAAAACTTTGGGAGCAAGCGAGCGGAACAACAGGGCAACAAAAAGAGTCAACCAAAGTCACTTGAATAAGGCAACTTTCACACCACCACCAATTAAAGAGTTAAATATAAAAAAGAAGGACAGAAGAAGGAAACAAAAAACGTATACGGGGATCGAACAATTAAATAGTTTTAAGCGTGTTGTGTGATGGGTGATGGTGGTTGAGTAGGAAATAGTAAAAATGGGTGTACATTAGAAGCAGCCCAACAGTAAATACAATAAGAACCCCGCTAGATAAGGTTTGAGGGGTGGGGAATGGATTGTAGTCTGGGGAAGGTCAATAGATAGACAGCAAAAAAGTATGTCTTATACTGGTGGGGAACCAGAACAACAGGTACAATTAAGACGACAATAAGAAGTGGTTTTGAGGCCCAAGTTAGACGAGTAGGGTGCCAAAATGGACGCGTGTTATAAGAATAATAGAAGTGATTAAACACCAGAGACAAAGAGGAATAAATCTGGCTGACAGGTTTTAGCGCGAATCTCCCTAGTGACTAGTGAGAGACTCGTGGTATAACGCTGGTTAAATTAGAACATTAGAACCCACCAGCCCACAGTAGCGTCGCCGTAAACAGAAGACCTTAACCAGTGAACGAAGCCAATACTCGGTAGTCTCAGAACTCGTAACTGCTGATGGTCCTATTTGTGTTGTAGTGATACGTAGACTTCCAATGGAGCTGGCAACTGGTGGATCGTACTCGTATAGGTTTCGTTTACTGGTTCTTGTTACGTTACTGCGAGTCGCTTGGTCCAGCCTGTTCGACTAGATAATTATAGGACCACTTTTAGAGCCCTTCCAACGCCATTTCCAACCTCTTTGAGCTAGAAGTTCGTTCATCCCCATTATGTTTCTTTTCTTGCCTTTTTCTCTGCTTATTTTCCAATACTTTATTCCTTGTTTATGGGTCCATCTAATACTCTTTGTGACGCTTACATAATTCTCACCAGATAAATTGAATCATGTCAGGCATTAACCAACGTTTCTACAATTTGCTTCTTTGCTTATTGAACTATTACACTATTGCCTACAGGCACCATGGGGATCATTATACCTAAGTTTAGGAGTATTCACCATCTTCTGGTCATTCTTCTTACAGTGTGGTTTTTCACCTTTGCTTATCATGAAAGAATCGCTCCCAGACTAGTAGCGGGTCATTGTCAATGGCCGTCCTCTTCTTCTTTGAATGATCCTACAAACGTGTTATTCGTGGCCGACCCTCAACTCATTGATAACCACACTTACCCCGGTCGCTTCGGTCCTTTGTTGAAGTTATCCCAACATACTGTCGATACTTATTTGAAGAGAAATTACTATTCATTGATTAAATCTTTAAAACCTGATTATATCATATTTCTAGGTGATTATTTGGACAATGGAAGAGATTCGACCGATGATTACTTTGCTGGTCAACTTAAGAGATTCCGGGCCATTTTTCAAGACCCTTATCAACAACAATATATTCAAGGTAAAAACTTATTCTTTAATACTCCTGGTAATCACGATTTAGGTTTTGGTGATGGAGTCAACACTCATGCTAGAGATAGATATACCGAAACTTTTGGTCCTTTAAACACCATAACCACCATTGAAAACGTGGATTTTTACTCGCTTGATGCGTTATCTTACTCTGCTGATATTCAAAATATTAAGGTGGATGCAAGACTGTTTGTGGATCATATTACACCAAAAGAAAAGAAACCAAGGATCTTATTATCTCATGTTCCATTATACAGAGACAAAGAACTTAATTGTGGTCCTTATAGAGAAAGTGCTTATATGGATGTTGACGGTTTCGGTTACCAATACAAAAATAATTTGGATCCAATATTATCGGAACATTTAATTCAAAAAGTTCATCCTGATCTTATCTTTTCAGGTGATGATCATGACTATTGTGATATAAAACATGAATGGGTAGATGGATCGGAACCAAGAGAAATCACTGTCAAATCAATCAGTATGGCAATGGGGATCAACTATCCTGCAGTGCAACTTCTTTCCTTTCAATCTACTTCTAAATTCAATTATGGTACTGATATTTGTTATTTACAAACTCCTTATTACAACGTTATCAATTATATATTTTTGGCAATTATCACTGCAGTTGTGGTTCTCTTATGGAATATCAAACAGAAGTCTCCAAGATATACTTATTCATCAATTCTTCCAATGACTGAAGATAAACCATCTTCCAATGCCAGAAAAATTTCAAATTTCCTCAAAGAACAAGACCAGCTTGATGTACCAGCTGGATCATCAGAAACAAACAGCACTTCTTCTTACTATTTATACTCGTCCAGCTTCCAATCAAAAGACAAGACATCTGGTGGTTTACGTAAACTCTTTTCAAATCGTAAGAAAAACATGGTTGTCTTTGTGAGAAAGTACAACCTTTTGCCATTTGTTAAGCACTGTTTGTTATTGGGGCTTTTGGTTATTTGTATTTATTACTTTGGGTTTTGCGTGTTATTATAGAGTAGTATCATTCAGGAACCAACTAAACAATATAATAAAGGAGAACAACAAAAAAAAAAGAATAAAAAAATATAATCATAATAATGATGGACATTCTATATACAATAGAATTAAAAAACAATCGATTTTAAAATCTTAGAAAAGGTTAGCGACTATTGGCACCAGTAATTTTGAGTCAGTACCTAGCGAACCCCTTACTATATCATTAGTGTACTTTAACCCCAATTTATTAGCAATTTTAAAAAAAAAGGACACATCTAAAATAAGGTACAAGCAAGCACCATAAGAAAAGCAATAAAAAAAACAAGCAGGAAGACAAAAAACCCCTATGACCAGTAAATGTGGGAAATTCCTCTGATTTAACCGTTCAAACGGTGGATGGCCCTTAAATGGTGGTGAAAAATATGAAACTATGGGTTTTAGGATAAGTATGTGTTGGAGCACGTGACCAATTTCTGGTGTGTCAATTCTTCTGCGGCTTGAGGCTACCCCATTGGGAAGCGACTATGGTTTCAGATTTATGTGGATTTATTTCTAACACACACTGAATTATGATTTATACACCCTTTCAATTACATTCGAAAGATTGTTACCATCAGAATGGGGTGTACTGCGAGTGTACCAGAAACTGGAGAAGACGATCCATTTCTTCAGGATAAACGAATTAATGATCAAATTGAACAGAGCTTACAGATGAGTAAAACATCTGATAAAAATCTATTTAAATTACTTTTACTTGGAGCAGGAGAAAGTGGAAAATCCACGGTTCTCAAGCAGATGAAATTACTTCATAAAGGTGGATTTAGTAAATCAGAAAGAGTTCAATATGCTCAAGTAATTTGGTGTGATATTATTCAATCTATGAAAATATTAATTGTACAAGCACAACGATTAGGAATTTCTTTGGTTTCGGATGATGATTCAAGTCCATTAAATGTTTATAAACGTGCTGTTATGGAAGCAAATGCTTTAAAATTAATTAATACTGGTGCTGCTGGTGGTGCTAATTTTCTTAATGATTATGTATTAAAATATGGAGAACGGAATAAAGCACAAAGGAGATTAAATAGTACCGGGGCTGCTGATTCATCGTTTTTAAAAGATGATGCTGTTGATAATGCTGCTGGTATTGCTGATGATGATGGTAGTGCTAATTCATCTGATACTGCGGTTGAAAGTGAATTGATGAATATTTATGGTAAATCACAAGAGTCGGAAACATATACTAGGATTGAAATTGCAGAAGCCATTTCTAAATTATGGACTCAAGATAAAGGAATTCAAGCATGTTTTGAGCGATCACATGAGTTCCAATTGGAATCATCTGCTAGTTATTATTTTGATAATTGTATTAAATTTGCCGATCCAAGTTATTTATGTACAGATTTGGATATTTTAAAGGGAAGAATTAAGACCACAGGAATCACAGAGACTGATTTCTTAATTAATTCGTTTAGATTCAAAATACTTGATGCTGGAGGTCAAAGATCCGAACGGAAAAAATGGATTCATTGTTTTGAGAATATCACTGCTATATTATTTGTATTGGCAGTATCAGAATATGATCAAATGTTATTTGAAGATGAACGGGTCAACAGAATGCACGAGTCAATTGTATTATTTGATGCATTGTGTAATTCTAAATGGTTCATGAACACTCCATTTATTTTATTCTTGAACAAAATAGATTTATTTGAACAAAAATTAGCTAAATCTCCATTAAAGAAATATTTTTCAGAATACAATGGAAACCCAACTGATGTTGATGAAGCACTTCGGTTTTTTGAAAAGAATTTCTTAAAATTGAATCGAACTTCTAAACCAATTTATGTTCATAGAACATGTGCTACTGATACCCAATCCATGAAATTTGTGTTGTCAGCGGTGACTGACTTGATAGTTCAAAAGAATTTGAAGAATAGTGGAATTATTTGAGCGATGGGAGTATTCGTTCAAAATTACGGTGCTAAATTTTAGGGTGTGTTGCTGTTGTTGATAATTTAAAGATTTTATATTTGTTCATGTTAACCACTTATATATCGTCGATCTGTTATTCGTGTGTAATATTCAATATTGATTTATAGTTGATATAAATGATAACCACAAGCCATAACTTTTAATCGATTGTCATTGTAGATTGATTTTTTTCTATCAATAATCAGACCATTATATTAAGAGCTCTTTCTGTTAAAAGTTATCACAATTCAAAATAATTTGGTTGGTGATTTGTGATTTCTTTCTCTACGTTCAACAAATACCTTTAATCATCATACTCACTGGAGATGATTAGAGAAAATTCGGCGGTTACATTTTCATTTTTTTTTTTTAACGGAATTAACTATTTATAATACTATAAATATATGTATAGCAATCACAAAGATAAATCTTCATGGGGGAAGGAATTGAGTCTTTTATCATAATGCAAATGGGGATGATCCGATTACCATCTCAACATGGCCATTTCATTTCTGTTTCTGTTGTAGTCGAGTAAACCTTCGATTTGACCAGTACCAGAAATAACAATATCCTTATCCCATAAAGCGGCTTGAGCCCAGTCCTTGACGTTTTGGGTGGTGATGGCATCGATCTTTTCCAAGTCATGAGTGATGGAGTTTCTGTAACCATTCAATAAGACCTTGTTGGCAATGTCAGAAACAATGGCGTTAGAGGAGTTCAAGTTAGCTAATAAAGCAGTCTTGGCAGCAGCCTTACCACGAGCAACTTCAGCGTTGGAGATAGAAACAGATAATCTGTTCCATTCCTTCAAGATGAAGTGAGTCAAATCATCAAGACCAAAGACGTTGGAAGATTCGGAGTGGAAACCCCACAAACCAGTGTCAGAGTATGAAGTGGAGAAGTGAGAGTATTTGTCAACCAAGTGGTATTCAGAAAGAATAGAAGCCAACTTGGCACTGGTGGTACCAGCAATGGCAGAATGGTGATCAAAGTTACCAAAGATTTGAGAAGCAACCTTGGCGACGTGATAAGCTGGAGAGTTAAGACCTTCACCTTGAACAGCAATAGAAATG
The DNA here is from genome assembly GCA_030574995.1 of Suhomyces maxii. Lineage (NCBI taxonomy): Eukaryota > Fungi > Ascomycota > Pichiomycetes > Serinales > Debaryomycetaceae > Suhomyces > Suhomyces maxii. Next base: position 638,483 of record JAJMGC010000003.1, read on the forward strand.
TAAGCCTTTGGCATGGTATCATCTCTCATTCTGACTTCAGAACCCAAGAAAGTAGCTGGCTTAACAGCTGGCTTTAAACCTTGAGCAATGGTTAAAGAAGATTCAATGGCATCAACTAAAGCATCATGGTCAAAGTTACCAGAAGCAGCAATGACGGTGTTGGAGTTGACTAAGTGCTTTTCTAATAAACGAAGGGAATCTTGAAGTTCTAAATCCTTAATAGAATCAGTAGTACCTAAGGTTGGCATAGCTAAAGAATAACCTTGGAAAGCAGTAGAGTTTAAGTGAGATAAAACTTTAGAAGTTGGATCAGCTTCAATAGCTTCAGCCTTGGCGAGTAAAGAAGCCTTAGCAACAGCGAAATCAGCCTTTTCTAAAATAGCAGCTGGTTCAGATGCAATCTTGGCAATAACCTTAGCTGCTTCTTTAACATTTTCATTGGTAGATTGAGCGAGAACACCATTGGTTTCTCTGGTGTTTTCAGCACTTAATAAGACACCGTTAGATAAACCAGAACCTAAGATGTTGGTGGTTAAGGCAGAGATACCATTGCTAAAGTTGTGTTCAGATCTAGAACCGGCACCAAAGTATAAACCCACGGTAGAAGAAGTAGCGTTTGGGTTGATTTCACTGGCCACAGTGACACCGTTGGATAAGGTGGTGTATTTGGTAGTGGCGTTTGCGGTGGAAACGAAACGACGAGAGGAGATTTGCTTGATAGCAGCACGAACACCGGATCCACGAATCATTCTAGTTGAAGTTGGGTTGTAGTTTGGTATCGAGATTTGAAAATTTATGGCTATATTTTTCCTGCGAAATTGGGCCAATGAGGGTTTGGGGAATTACGGGCCTGTGTGCAGGACGCCAACATAGGGTGATAAGATTAATATGAGAAATGGCAAGTTTTGAGGTCAATTGAGTGTTGAGACTGGGATGGTTGCAGGCTGTTTGATATTAGGAGTGTTTCGGGCTGGGTTTTACCGGGTAAATAGCTACATAGTGTATTTAGTGGTGTGGTAAGTATCGGGGAATTGGTGTTTTGCGGCATATTCGTACTACACACGAATGTTTGCAGTAATTGAGACTAAACAGTGAGACTTTTTAGTGTGTAAAGTTTTTAGTGGTACTTGAGAGTGAGGTGAACCTCTTTAAAATGGTGGAGAAAATTGCCACCATTTGTCATATATAAGGGGCTGATTTGTAATTGAGTTTATTAAGCAAGGTTTCTATGAAGATGTGGCGAAGAGCGTCTGACCCAAGGCCAGCAAGGTGAAGAATTATAGGGTTTGGTGAGGATTTTGTAGGTGCTTTTTTTTTATGGGTCTTGTGTTAACTATGAAGCTCATTCTCTGAGGTATTATACAAACTAAGCAAGTCTCCATCGGCGAAATATCCGTCCAGACGAGGAGGTTCGAGTTCTGGTGAGGACGCCTTTTCACTTAAAGACTCTTTTCTTTTATCTTCCAAATAAATGGCTTTGGCTTGTTGGAGGTTGATTGCAAATAAATCCTCATTTTCGTTGTTCTTAGCACTAACAAAGTCAGACGTAAGTTTGGTAAGGTCTGGCACCAGCAGTCCCGTAGAAATACGAGCAGCGTATAGAGAAACACCGTTATATATTGATTTCCATGGTTCTGGTGTGGTAGGAGTGGTGGTAGAGTTCCGTAAATGTGGCACTATTGAGTGGACCCGCGATGATGGTTTAGGAAGCTTTGGAGCATCTAGTTTCTCAACAGGAGCTGACAGTGACTTGTGAACCTGTGTCTTTGGCAGTGCGAGCTTGGGATGTAGAGGTGACAAAAGAATGGGATCTGGAGATTCCAGTGAATTCATTAATGAAGGGTCTGTGGGATCTGGCTGCTCTTCTGGCTCCCCTTCTGGCTCATCTTCTGGCTCATCTTCGGTATCTTGAGTGGGCTCTTGTACGCGCCATTTACCTATTCCTAGTTTCATTACCTTCCTCAAATGTTTACCCAAAGACTGGACTTCGTGACACTGACAATTGCAGCAGCCGGTGGACTTTTCTGAAATCAGCTGTGCTGGCTCTGCCAACTCTATTCCCTCCTCAAGCTTCATTTTTTCCTTCTCCTTTGGCTGTAGAGTCAAAAACTCACCTGGTTGTAGATTGTACTGGTCGTTAGGACATGTTCTCAAAGAAAGAAGTGGATGCTCTTTTAATTTGGTCTGAATGATCCGAGGATTTCTGGAATTGCTGTAGTAGCGCTGTCGCCAGTCAACAAGGGTTATCTCTGCCTTCGTCCTTATTCTTCGTAGGGCTTCTTCTGGAGTCATTGCAATTGTGATTGCCGCAAAAAAGACAATAAAATGGTTAATTATTGCGAAAAAAATAGAAATTGACACTTTGATGAATATACGAGTATAGGACAAGTACATAAAAAACAAAAGAAAGTAGCAGCAGCTAATCGGAAAGGCGATAAGGGTTAGCACCAAGGGTTCCATCAAGCTGAATTTTCTAGCTCCTCAAAGTGAACTCTTTATATGTATAGATTTCCTCTGAACTAGTATGAGTTATGGTACTAATCTTGCGAACCAAAGGGTCAAAAAACATAAAAAAGACCCAGAAGTTGTAAGGGAAAGCCAGTGATAATTTTACAGATTGAAGAATTCTAGTGTGTAGATTTTCTTGATGAAGTAAAACCTATTAGTCTCTTCCCCTATTTTCACAGATGTTTGGGAACTAGTACCTTCATAAACACGATGAAGTATTGGCTGTTATTTGTTAACGATTTTAACACTCAATGTTTTAAATAATTCAATTATCTCCTTCTCTATTCGACTCTACTAGTTATTAATTACCGATCGTTGATTTATTTACAAACTAGCATCACTTGCTCGTTCACTATTTACACTAAAGTTGAATATTAGCTCTACTAGACATGGCAGTCTTGTGCATTTGTGCCTTTTTGTCATACCCAGCAGACTTTCCTTCATAAGCAGCTATGATTTCTTCTGCTAATCTGACTGAGAAATCAGGAGATTTCTTCTTAGAACTACTATCCAAGATCCAGGTAATAGCATATCTGTATCTTTGCTTTTTGGTTAATGGGACAGGAACGAGCTTGTTCTTGGCAGTACCAGTAAGTTGAGTTCTAGTAGTAATCAAAGGACCTAATTTATCTAAGGTTTCATATAATATTTGTACAGGATCCTTTCTGGTCTTAAGGTAAATGATATAAAATGCTTTGGAAATGATCTTTTGGGCTTTGGATTTCTTACCATGTTTCATGATCATATTGGTTAAACTGTCCACAATAGGATCAGACTTTAATGGTATACCTTTATTGGAAAATTCTTCAACTTCTGCTAATTGTTGTTCAGTCGGTTCGAATTTTTGTTCCAAAAATGGTTCTGGATTGGCTAGAGTTTGAAGATAAACCTCAGATTCAGTCTCCACGTTGGTCTTACCACCTTTCAATGCTTTGACTGCACTTAACCATTCATCAAGATCAGTTTCGGTTATGGTGTCTTTGTCGAGTGGATATACTTCGGCAGTTAATGCTGGTTTAGTGGTGGAATTAAATCTGGTGAAAACAGCTGGTCTCACGGTACCAGTCAATATTCTTGGAGCTGGCATGAACACCCTTCTGGTGCATGCTCTAAGTAATGACATTGGTTGGGGTTAGTTCAGTCTTGAGGTCTGGTGATAACTAGTGAAAATTGAGGTGTATGAAAAATTATTTTGTGTCATCTCGCACGGTATTGAAATTACTTAAGAGGAGGCCTTAACTATGTGTGAGTATAGAGTGTTTTTGAGTGTGTTTGAGAGTGGACACTCCTTAGTCGTTAACAGAGGTGAACTGTTGGGAATTAGGTTGTGGAGCTGGCAAGTGGCTTGAAGAAGTTGCGGTACGGGTTTAGGTATTTTTCTTAGATCTTTTTGAAGACTCTATGGATTTTGCGCTTTGGGTCGAGTTCTGTTAATTAAGTGCGGATATTTACCATCTGTTGAATAGGAAGTAGTAGATACGGCAAACAATCGGCAATCTGATGCTTGGAATGTGAATATCACTTAGGCGGTGTTTTGGCCTTTTTTAATCCTTTTCTTTCCAATTTTGCTTCTGGCAAATTACGATAATTTTCACTCTAGAATTCTCCTAGATTTTATTTGCAGCTACTGGAAATAAATTCATCCAAGAACCAAAAAGTAAGGAGCAAATTGAGTAGTTGTTGATGATTCATAATCTTAATCTTGGAAGAAGATCAAGTTTAAAGCAGAATTTTGTTGGTATTTATACTTGAGAAATACAACAAAATGAAATATACGCCTATAATATACTGAAAAATTGAAACACTTCACATCAACACCAAACAGAGGTAGAATATTCATGTTTTCTCGTTATATTATTTGGTCAATTTATCTAATTTTCTTACAATTCTTTTTGTCTAATTATGTCTCTTTCATGGCATTTCTTCTACCATTTGATACAGTTTGAGACGCGCACTTTTTGATATTGATGCACTGAGTTTCATCTTATCAAAACAAATACACCAACAAGTCAAACAGTACATTGCAACACTTGATGACGTTATCAATTCCACCGTTGGAAGACGAGCTCAAAAGTCTTCTAGGGGCTGCCGCAAATAACCGAACATTCGAAGAATTCTCTTCTTCTAAATGGGAAGAAAACCTCCTACCTAAAATCAAAGCTCGCTTATCATCAATAGTAGAAGTTGCCATTAAGAAAGGTGAACAGTTCAGCGTACGACCGGAGGGTGTTGATCTCCCACAAACCATCCAAGAAGTCTATAAACGGATCAATGGGCATTTAAATGACAATTTCACCGAACAACCGCCATTCACATTGCCTCGTATTGCAGAAGTGATCTTGAACCCACAAAATGAAGGATATTCTTTAGACAACAATGTGGTGATACTTAAGTACTTTAATTCATTAGCCAAGTTGATCTTGGTATCTTCCACAGTTTCTGATTTTCCCACCACCACATTCCAAGAATCTGTCACTTCTGATGATGTTGTGGAACCTATAAGGACCAGTCAAAGTGGAGTAAGTGTGCCATTGGTAGAGATCCCATGGTTAAAGGTTGATGAAGTTGATGAAAAGACTGAAGATGCTCCAAGCGAAGAAAATACCGAAGAGATCAAAATCGAAGAACCTGCAAAACTGGAAGATGGTCTGGAACTGGCTCCCTCAACAGGATCACCTCCAAGAATCCAAGTTGATTCTGATGAAAAAGACGTGCCACCATCTCCAAGAAGAAGACGTGATGAAATGGAAGTGGACGAAGGAGCTGATCCTAAAAAGGCAAAGACTGAAGAAATTCGAAGCCCTACTACTCCCTCCAAGAATTCAGATGAAGATAATGACAGAATGGATTTGTCCCATAACAACAGTGAATATTCTTTGACTTCACCAAACCCCCCTTCAATACCTGGTGATAATGTGCTTGATAGTTCTCCTGTCGAAAGAGCCCCGAGACAAGATAATCTAGAGTAACTTTATCTCAATACGCTACAATAATACAAATACTTTCCATTAGTCGGTAAGGAAACACACTTTAAAAACTTGGCTCTTCTTGTATAATAACTTTTATTAATGGTACATTGACTAATACGGGACCACATTGGTCATTTTGCAACACCCCAATACTTAGGCTTCTAATCTTTCTTTCTTTAACCTTTACTGTGATTCATGTAGCTACCACCAATTCAATGAACAATAATCGAACACCAAAATTATTCATAGAATATCAATCCTCTCCCAATATGCAATCGAAAAGATATTTAGATAATAAGACATGAAGATTCACCGAGAATTTTTCTTTTGAAGCATTTGTTGGGACTCTGGAGTATTTAATTACATGAAGTATTCTTATTGTTGCACCTCACTCCTTAAGGAGTAATTGACTCCACTAAATGGGGTTCGGATTTTGGAATGATATGATCTCCACTACATTATCAGTCTCTGGTTGGTGATCTTGATCTAATTGGTGATCTTTCTCTCACTGGAGATCTATCTCTTGATATATCTCTTGATCTATCCCTTGATCCATCTCTAGATCCATCTCTTTTTGGTTCATAAGAATCAGTTCTTCTATCATTTCTATGATCATTTTTATGACCTGGAACATATGAAGATCTTTCGTACTTGTAATCTCTACCGTTGGTGTAGTCACTTCTTGGTTGGTAACCTTCTCTAGAAGGAACCAAATTATAAGGTTTTGGACCTTGTCCATCATAGACATCATGACCTTCATATCCATAGAATCCACCTCTTCCTCTTCCTCTTCCACCTCTGCCACCTCTCCAGGCACCTCTACCTCTACCTCTACGTGGATTGAAACGAGGGACAAAGTCTCCATTCAAAAGAGTATGATTAACCACCACTTCTTCATCCCTTGATTCATAATCGATCTTCCAAACACCATTTCTTGGTCCTCTATCTTCTTCGAATACCCATTGATTGATAGCTTTTACAGGAATGAAATCAACGTATAATGGACGTCTTTCAGGAGAGAATTCACGAGGTGGAATTGGTTCCTTTATTTCATCTTGTCCTTCCTGAGGTTCACCTTCTCTTTCTTTCAAAGAATCTTGATATTGTACATTTTCCAAATCGAATCTTTCTTGTTCTCTGGTTTCATAATCGGTCTTCAATTTGTAGTCTTCTTCTGGAGTTGGATAAACCAGTCCATTCAACTTATCTCTGATAAATTCAGCCCCTTCTTCAGTATCAACAAGTACAATGGCATGAGTTCTAGACCTGTTTAACCAAGCTCTTTCAACATTAAAGCCACCAGCTTCAGAAGCCAATTCTTTAAGATAGTTTTGAAAATTTATAGCATTGATAGGTCTTCTAAGATTGGCTATAAATAAAGCTCTTGTAACATGAAAAGACGCCTGGTCCTTTATTTCATATACTATTTCCGATTGACCATCGGAATTGTCTGGAGCCTGTAAACCTTGATGGTCAATTACTTGCTTGGGCTCCTCAGAGGGTACTGGCAGAGCATTGTCGTAGTCAAGAACTTCACTATCACTCATTAGACGTATGGGTGGTGTTGTTGTTTGCTTTGGGTAGTGCGGGATAAATTACACTTGGCTACAATTTACCATACAATTCAAATGACTTGAGAACTGAGACTATGAGATTTCTGGACACCCAACAAACATAGCCAAAACGGTCAAACTGGTGATGTTTGGAAAATGTCCTCTACCAGATGGTTATAGTGGGAGTCAGGCATATTGACACGTATTAGACTATCAAACACCCACTCTGTAGATGTGAAAGTGCTATGGTCTGGTTCACGTGTTTGTATGGAGTTCATGGTGTGGTTGGCTGGAGTGGTGGATAGGAGTTAACCAGGGACAAAAGAAATACAAAAAAAAACACGGTTACAAGTGTTGATAATCGAGTAGGTATATTGCATGCTCTATATACAAGGACGAGGGGACTGAAGGGAGGAGAATGGGAGCAAAACGAGGGACTACCAGAATTTGCAGCATTTGGTATGGTACCTTTCTTTGTCCAACAGAGAGGTTAAAGGGAACTGCGAAACTCACCAAGGTAAGTAGATAATTTGGTGTAGTAACGTTGTCCGATTGATAGAAAGTTGATGTGCTGTTCATGAAGTCCATTTTGACAGTCTAGTGGTCATGATCACGAAACAATTTGGTCTATCATATTGGACCAAAGATAAATGAAGTCTTTTTTTACTTCCCTTGTTATATTATGTGATTATTGTTATATTATTATTATTATTATCATAATTATCATTATGATTATGTTCCAGGATGTTGTGGGTGGGTAATTTTAGGCCAACCAGAGATTCTTTACCAAGTCAAAGAGACCGTTGCTTTCGGTTTCAAGAACATAGATACCATACATACCAACAAAGGAACCTAAGGTCAAAAGCTTGGAGGCAACCTTGTGCCATACTCCGTAGACACGTTCAGGAATATAATCTATGATACAGGCTTTGAAACCAACATGAGAATGGAATAATAATAACATGGAGAATGCAGAATCAATAAGAGGAAAGTCGACCCCTGCAATGAATGGAGTCATCACCAATGGAACCAATGATACAGAAATGGCTCTTTCATAGGTCCAGTGGTAGCCCCCTTCGTAATGGTCTGCTAAGGGTGGAAGGTATGCATCGTTAACAGTACCAACAATATTACCAGGAGGTTGTTGCTTAAGCTTTAATTTTGAAAAGTTTGGCTTTAATGAAAGTTGTCTAGACATGATAGATGGGCTACCGAGGGAACGTCCCATGGTGGACAAACGAGGGCGTAATCCGAGCATTATGATGATATATTTCTGTTATGATAAAAGAACTCAAACCAACCAGATAGGGGGTTCTTTCCTTGCTAGTGGATCTTTTGGCTTTGTTAGCTAGAGATTTATAGATTTAGGTTTTTCCAGCGATGAAGTTTTTGGTCAAGTATGCCGGTGCGAAAAAGTGGAGACTACAAAGGGTTAGATCTGTTATATAAAACGAGAGTGTGAGTGATCGAGGGCAAAGGAACCAGATATTGGTACATTAGAGAGTATAGACGAAGACTCTTGGTATCTAGAACCAAGTTATAGATTTTTTTTTTTTGCAATTTGCAAAAATTAAAATCAGCCAATAACCGGCCATTCTTAGTAAGACAAGACCATATTGAATAGACAGGAATTAAGAATGTTTAGATGGTATAACCAAGAGAGAAATAATACAAAACAAAAGCCGTAAAAAGGTATTCTATACAGTTTCTCCCGTCTCTTAATTCTAGTTGAGGTTAAACACTAAAATTTCTATTAAGAGGTCACCATGATTCTGATTCAGCATCCGTTGATTAGTAGTAAATCCCATTCATCAAAAACTAATCCGATACCAGTCAAATCTTCTAGAAATAATCGATGGTTTTATAGTACGGCTTGTGATATGAATCGTTTTCTTTCAGTTCTTACATATTCTATGTTTTCTGTTTATTGTACATGCTATTTACAAATGCAGTCATAGCGATTTTCTAAACAAGTTAATGATAGTTATCACTAATTCATGGGCATATAATCACCGCTTGTGATGAATATTTCACTATTTCGTTTTGGTGGTATGCAATGATCAACTAATAAAGTGGGTATACTTCATACTATGAATACTCACTAGAGCTCCTTTATATGGGAGAATTAGTCTAGTTTATTAGTTGTTCCATCATGTTTGATTACCAAGAAGCAACCTTGACACCTGGAATCAAACCAGCTCTAGCTCTGTCTCTGAAAGCAGTCTAAAATTTAGTTAGTATATGATAAATCAAAAAAAAAAGTCCAGGGGCTCTGTTATACATACTCTGTTGAGCTTAAAGTCACTGATCACAGACTTGGCACATCCCGATGCAACACATCTGTCTTTGATCTGGTTGTAGGCGGTATACTTTGGCATGGCAGCAAGTTGTAACTGGGCTTCCAATCTGGCTCTGGCTGGGAGTTCAGTGTTTCTGGCGATGTATTTTAAAGCATTTCTGGTCACCTCATGTTCGGCATATTGGACTCGTTTGAATTGGTCTCTGATGACCCTGGCGTTCACGTAGGAATGCTTTGGAATTTCGAAACGGACCGGGAATCTGAATGGCATTTTTGGCTATGGCTGCTTTGTCTTCAGTGTTGAAAATGAAAAATTGGTGTTAGGACATATCTTACGCGCGAAAACAGGTCCGTGTAAATCGGAGACCACACTGGCTGAGACAGAACACTAACGAACCATCAAGAGGTGCGAGGACATAACCAGTAATGCGATACGGACATAATTAGAGATTCAAGCGAAACAGCTGATGGTGAACTTGAGTAATGTAAGTCTTTATTTTTGGTACAATCTTTCTTTTTTTTTTTTTGGACAAGTATGAAATCTTCCACAACTCCACAGTAACTTACCTACTCACACAAATAGACATAATAGACATAGTGAAGCCTTTATTGAATCTGGAAAACCGACGAAAATTATTGACGTTTATTCAGCACAGTAAGTAGTTTTTTATAATTGATAGGGTTTACCGGAAATTGACACAGCCGTGCCTTTTCGGATACTGCCAGTAGCCTGTACCAGTGATAACTGGCTGACCCCAGCGACCTGCATACAGGCGGATAGTGTGATGTGAATTATTGACCCGTATATAAGGATTAGTAAAGGCGATTTTTCAAAATATCATAATTACACTTATGTTTACCGGATTAGTTGAAACCATTGGAACCGTCCTCAATTACGAAGAATTGGATACCTCTGCTGCTGGAGGTAACGGAGTCACAGCTGTCATCACAGACTGTTCTTCTATCTTAGGAGATGTCCATCTTGGAGATTCTATCTCCACTAATGGTGTTTGCCTTACAGTTGTGGAATATGATGAAGACAAGACTCAGTTCAAGGTTGGAATAGCTCCCGAAACCTTACGTAGATCCAATTTGGGAAGTTTAAAGGCAGGATCCAAAGTTAACCTTGAAAGAGCAGTTACTAGTGACGTGAGATTGGGTGGCCATGTTGTCCAAGGTCATGTTGACACAGTTGCAACTATTGTGGATAGAAAAGCTGATGGGAATGCCATAACTTTCAGTTTCAAATTGAGAGATACTGAATTCATGGACTATATTGTACACAAAGGTTTCATCGCCATAGATGGTACTTCCTTGACTGTTACCAATGTGAATTATGAAAAATCCGAATTCTCCATTATGTTGGTGAGTTACTCTCAAGGAAAGGTCATTTTACCCAAGAAGGATATTGGTGACGAAGTGAATATCGAAGTTGATTTGACTGGTAAGTTGATTGAAAAGCAAATCGAAGTGCATTTAAACCATCAAATAGGAAGTGGTGACAGTGCTTTAAACAGATTGATTGAAAGATTGGTTGAACAAAAGGTCGCCAAGGCTTTAGAAAAGTGAGTTATGAGTTGTTTTGGTGAAACAGGCTCTATAATTGAGCAGGAACCTGGAAAATGAATTGGCTGCGAAGGGGCCTAAATAGATGTAATACATAGTATCAGTATCTAGTCATACTGAGAAACGACGATAAAATATGACCAGCTGTAGGATATGATAATAGGAGAGGTGTCAGCCTTGTAGAACTCATAGAAGTGAGTGATACTTATATGGTGTTCGGTAGACTGTGTCATTTGTTAGGTGCAAATTGGTGATTTTGCATTCATTGTCTTTTCTCAGTAATAGGAAACCCATACAGTGAGAGAAATCGAGAGAGCTCATTACAGTGAGAGGAATAGAGAGGACTGATCACGATTAGAGAAGAAATGATACCAGAGTCAAGTAAACGGCAAGTGGGGGCTGGTGAAGGGACAACCATAACATTTCATTTGAGTTCATCTGTGATTTAAGTGTTAATTATGGGAGTTCAATTTAAGAAAGGAGTGAAAAATCGGCCATTACGACCAAATAAACCTGCCTTGAAACCACCAAAATATCATTGACTCAGGAGCATCCCAATTGGCCTTCGAAAGCTTCTACTGTCATCTCTCCTTTGGCTGTGAACCATATCTTCCCTTGGACTAGGCCAGAGGATTATGGGACTGATTGTTTTGCGCACGACCCACCGACAAATATGGATGGCAAAACGAAACTACTAAGCACACCACCTACAACATCTATAACATCATACCATGGATATCATTTTGGGGATTAAATTACAAGACGCTACGCTTATAGCCACCTCCAAGGCCGCCACCAGAGGTATCAGTATTTTGAAGGATACCGATGATAAAACCAGACAATTGAACGCCCATAACTTGGTGGCATACACTGGGGAAGCAGGTGATACTGTTCAATTTGCTGAATATATTCAAGCTAATATTCAATTACATACCATGAGAGAAAATGATAACGAATTGAGTCCCAAGGCAGTGGCTTCTTTTGTTAGAAACCAATTGGCCACATCTATTAGATCTAGAAAACCATATCAAGTAAATGTATTGATTGGAGGATATGATACCAAGACTGATACTCCAAGTTTAAATTGGATAGATTATTTGGGTACTAGAGTAGAATTACCATATGGTGCTCATGGCTATGCTGCATTCTATGCTTCTTCCTTATTGGATAAACACTATAGACCAGATATGAAATTGGATGATGGTTTGAAATTATTGAAGATGTGTTTACAAGAATTAGAAAAGAGAATGCCAATTGATTTCAAGGGTGTCTACGTGAAGGCTGTCGAAAAGGACGGTATTAGAGAAATCGAATTGAACTAATTTGACTACTACTGGATATGATCAAAGATATAATGAAATGGATCGTCCATTCAAACAAACAGTGAAAATATGGAAAATGCCCATTGTATCCTTACCACTTGAATAATCAACAAACTAGCAATTCATTTATTCAAAAATAAAAAAAATCAATTCTAGTTTACGAGGTTTTTGGGGGGTCACTAATGATCTTATCGATTCTACAAAGAAAATGACTTCAATATTCTTCTTACTATGTTTGTTTGGTCGCTTCTAGTCATGAATAAATAGTTATATACAACTATAAACGCTTAAAATACTGAGATATATATTTCTCTAGTCAAGCAAAAGTAAATACCTGTAACTACACATTCAATTAATTATAAGTCTATAATAATATTGTTGAATTATTCTATTTTCTATACTACTGGAATTTTATTTTAATAAGACAATTAGATGTCTTTGATTGTTTTTAAAAACAAATTAGAACAATTCCCCACTCTATAAAGGTGGACTATTCTTCCGCCAAGGTTATATTCATTTTTATACTCTACAGTTGGTAATATCAAACACCAAAATATCAGAAGCACCGACCTTTTTTAATTCATCCATGACATCACCGATTTTCTTCTTTTCAACCATAGAAGACACAGCAACCCATTCTTCTTCACCAGGTTTGGATTCCAATGCAGAAACAGTGGCAGCTCTCTTACCTGGAGTAACAGCCAATACCTTATCTAAGATAGCTCTTGGAGCATTGTATTCACATAAGACATAGTTTTCGGCAGCTAAAATACCTTCGAATCTTTGAAGAATTTTTTGGACCAAATCTGGGAATTTTGGATGTTTAGAAGCAATTAAATGGGCAGAGGTAGATAACACAGTTTCAATGGCCTTTAAACCAGCAGCCTTCATGGTTTCACCACTTTCAACTAAATCAACGATGGCATCAGCAACACCCAATGCACATGAAGCTTCGACAGAACCTCCAACGTATTTAATGGTAGTCTTCAAATCCTTTTTAGTGTTGACCTTTTCTAATTCAGTAAAATAATCAGTCGATAATTTAGTGAAAGAAGAAACAATCTTCTTACCCACCAATTGTTCTGGATCTTCAACATCTCCATCAGCTGGAACTTGGATTTGTAATTTACATGAGCCGAATTTCAAGTCCAACAAGTCTTCAATGGATTCAAACATATCAGCTTCCTTGATTTGGTCTAAACCAGTTATACCCAAATCACAGTTACCTTCACCCACGAAAATTGGGATATCAGCAGCAGGAAGGAAAATTAAAGCTACCGGAAGGTTGGTAGAGAGAGCGATATCTAAACGATTGGATCTTCTAAATTTAATATCAGCACCATTTAAAAGGTTGCAACATTTTTCATAGAGTCTTCCCTCTGAAAATAGTTAGTAAAAGAATAAAAAAAACACAAGACCAGGATGAAGAAGATGAGGAAGATGAGGAAGACAAGGATGACAACGAACGACTTCCTTTCCTTTGCTTTCCGGGCCACACAAATAATATCAAAAGTAAAGGCAAAATGGAATCAAAGACCAAAATTTGCAATCAACCATACTCAACCCACCCCACCTGGCCTCACTAAAATGGAGTTCTGTAGTAATAATGGGCATTATCGGAGACTACTCCGGGGAGAAAAAAAACATACTCTTTGGGACAGCAAAAAGCAAACGGTCCGGTAAGTGGTTAACTAAGTCCATAATGAAAAGGAATAAGGAATAAGAAATAAGTAATAGGTGAAAATGTGAAATTAAATTGGTGACCAAGATATGAAAGATTTCGGCTGGGTAGTATGGTATGAGTCAGGTCCACGTGATGCGATAGCCGCCGTCATAAAAGTCATAAAAGGGCATAATCTGTGACACAAAAGGCAGGGGGTGACAAAAGTGATTTTGTCAGTTGTAGGAAAAACGGAAAAAAAAACTGGCCAAAATAGGAAGAAACCGGTAAAGAGGTACCAGTTCATATTTGTGTGAACCGGCTAATTAATCAGCAGCTAAAAGCTTTGGAATTGACGTGTTTGGTGGTTGTGTGTTGGGGATTATGGGATTATTCTTGGTGATTCAACAGAAGACTCGCCATCATTATCGTGCATGATGCGACATTGCAACCGACACCCCAGATTATGCGACATGATAGCGAGTGATTGTGCTCGATTTGGCTTCATACTTACTTTAATTAATACTACTAATTTTGTCACTTTGACAGACTATTTCGGATAAATGGTGGAAACTGGTAGATGTACTGCATGCCACTAGATATTTTTTACTTTCTGCTTGATGTTGTATTACGTGACCTAGATGTACATATATATATATATATATATATATTAAATGAGCTGTCAAATAGCAAGTATAAATGTGGTGGATAGATGAACGTGCGCCTAACGAATGCTAGAATATTGTCCAATGTCCAATAATAAATAATGAAGGGGTCCAACTTTGATGATAAATGTTGGCAAATTATATGTGGGCCATTGTTTGTACAAAGAAAATAAAAATATAAAAAATAAATTCACTATCTTGATGAAATTAATGAATTAAATGGTTTCTCTGTTGAATTAGTGATATGCTCAAGAAAAAAAAAAGGTACCAAACGTCCTAATAAATTTATGATATTAGATCTTTTTTCAGTATAGCTTTTTTTATTATTATTATTATTATTGTTATGATGATGTGTTGTATGTATTACATATTCTTCTTTGGTGACATTGAGCCTTCTTCGGAAGTAACAGTGTCAATTTCATCGGCTCCAATATCGCTACTATTGTCTGTGTCTTCTTCCTCATCATCTTCTCCATCATCAAGGTATCTTTGGAATCCTGAAGATCCATCGAATTTAGATACAAGTTCTGCTGGTGGACTCACCACATGTCTAGATCCTCCATTTCCACTACCATTACCATACCAGTATTTGTTAAAACTCCAGTTAAGTAAAATTGCACACATATCCCATGGTCTGAAATCTGGCCATAATTTTTCTGTAAATACAATTGAACAATCTGGTGAAACTGCTTGCCATAATAAAAAGTCTGAAAGTCTGTGAGTACCTGAAGTTCTGACCAAAAGGTCCAATGGTGGAACCTTTGAAGTGTATAAGTAATGATCTATAGTCTCTTCATTTATATTGAGTGTGTTTCCCACTTTAGCAGCTTCCCCAACTACACATTTAATCAGACGAGTCATTTCGTCTCTTGATGTGTATGGGAAACAAATATTCAATACAGCACGAGTGTTATGAGCTGTCATTTTAACAGTTTTATTCACTGCTTCTTGAACATCAGGAGGAAGTAATGCTGTATTACCTAATATATCAATTCTAATTCCGTATTGATCAGCCAAGTCACCCCGTTGGGAAATTTGTTGAAATTTCAGGACAGCAAGTTCCATAAGTGAATTGACTTCATAACTTGAACGATTGAAATTTTCAATGGAGAATGCAAAAACAGTGACGGATTGAACTCCTGACTCATAAAGGAGTTCTAAGATATTAGCCATACTTTCAAATCCTAAATTATGACCTTCTTTAATTTCCATCTTTTTACTCTTTGCATATCTTCTATTACCATCCATGATTATACCCACATGTTGAGGAGTTGGACCTGTTTGTATAATACGGCCAAAAACCTTCTTGGCCGAAGTGAGTACCTGTCGATACCCAGGAAATGTAGAGATCCAGTCTGACATTTTTTTTTTTTTAATATGTAGAGTAATGAGTATATGTGTAGTGATGAGTTGAACAAAAAAGGTGAAAATTTATCGTTTTCTTGATTATGAGAACCTTTCGCTAGTCACCACGGGTTCGGCCAAATGTCGCTTCAGTTTATATGGTACGCGTGCTAGTAGGAGAATCAGCAATTAAGTTAAAGACCCTTTAGATGAGTTTCCGTAATCTGTCCTTTTGGATTTCGCCTCGACTTGGTGGAAGAATCACGTGCGATATTCAACGCCTTCCTGTAGATTCTAAAGCCAACCTTATACTTATTAACTGAAAGGATATGAGTTAGTAAGAGAGTTTACAAGATGAAAGATGCGAGGCAAATGGATTTGAGGATTTTAGTTATCCAATCAACTGACGTTTGAATGTGGTGATGGTTGAGTGATTTGCTAAGAATTATTTTTGGTGCGAGGCAGACCCAAAAACCACTTGAAGCAAGGCAACCCGCAAAAGATAACCAGTGCTCGAAATGATAGTATAAGCGGGAGTTTCTACCTGGTATGTGTTTGTTGCTGTTAGCTGTTATCAGCTAATTTGATAAAAGTAAAGGTAGATGATAAGGACGGATTTGGTGAATGCTAAAATAAAATTAAAGGGGGTATTAAATGTGTTGGTAAATGTGGCATAGGGGTGAAAAGCAATAGTTTCTCTGACTTATATAAGCCAGAAAGTAGTCAATACGAGGAATGTCACTGGAAACCCCCAAATGTCATATGTCTTTCATTATGGTTTGAGTGCTAAGTAAATGGTAGCCATATCTATCGTTCATAAGATGTATATCACTGAACCATAGATTAAAGAAAATTATACCAGATCTGGCCTGGAAGACAATATTAGTAAGCGATCGTTTGTCTGATATTAGGACTGTAACAAGACTTATACCGTAATGAATATGATCGGATGCTTTAACCATCTGTGATGAAGTAGTATATGTAAATTAATTGAGGAATTGCCCTACCGCTGATCTACTCGCTTGTTGTATTCTTGCCAGATCAACTGGTATTTTGGATGGCTCTTTCATATGGTGTGGATGATCTGGCAACGCTATTAGATCTGTGCTGGCTTCAGCGATAAAGCAGATTCTTTGGCTTTATGTACCAACACTAAGTCAGAAGTGTCGCTATGGTATTGGTTCATTGGTGATGATGTCTTTAATCTCATTTTGCACCCAACGCGAATTTTTCAGTGCTGTTGGTTATCCATTGTGGAAGTCCCTAACAATAACCAAGACAATACTTTAAGTGATATAAGGCACTTTTAAAAGATGCTGATTCTTAAACCTGGTATAGGATGGGTATAGGATGGAGGAGATTTTCGTTCAGATATTTCACATCAACCAAGTGGATACTTCTATGTAGACTGTTAGCGCGAACCGACTATTGGTATGAGAACTGTACTATTTTAGGACCTTCACTGTATATGCCTGGAGCAACGACTCTGAACTTAGGAGCAGTCTCTCCTCAATTTCTACTGGGTCTCTCTATCATGGTTCCTGATGATACCAGCTTAGCTTCCTGACAACAGGGCGAGGCCCAGGAGACCACATTGATAGATATACAATGAGAGAGATACTAAAAGGTGAAGAAGACTGATATTGGGCCTGCCGCATTAGATTTTTCAGTCACACAAGGTTACACAACCCCCAGAGAACAATCCTAAATAGAGTGGAACTGTATCCAGAAGTTATAAAATTCCATTCCCCGTAAGATGAGTAATGTAGGGAAACCTTAGGGTTACTGCTAGCATCTCTGTCCCCTTGATTTCTTCTAATATATTATAAGTATTACTTTGGTAAGTTCCCGAGACGTTAGTGTCAATCACGAGTCGAATTCAGTTCAGAACCAGCGAAGTGACATTTAAGGAAGTATCTAAAAATCGGGTTGCATTTTGCAACTTGCAGCTTATTTTGCATCCATTATCAGAACTCTTTGACCAGTCATATTGCTATCAATTTGTGGAAGTATCTTCACAATGGTAGAGGGCCGAAGCTACCAGACACTAGCAGCTCCTCGTTACTCATGTACTGACCTGTGATTATGGAGTTCTGTAGACACCTTCAAGCCTGAGTATTGTTGAAGCACACTAATTACCAATACAAACACAAGAGGTTGCCTCCCTAGCACAGCCAAGTATCTGGTCAATGTTCCCAGCTACCATCTCCCCCACTTACGTTTATATCTTTTGGTCTTCTGACTTGTACAAACTTTTAGTATATTGCCGGTGATGGTGATGGTGATGGTGATGGTGACACCAATGGAATGCGTATTTTGTCAGGTACAATAACCAGGGACATCATCAAACACCTTTTGCAACTACAACGTACCAAATACCGATCCCGACTTTGACTCTGTTACGCTTATATCTGACATCTGGCCAGATGTACTAACCCACTATCATCCCTGAAAACCAATTGCAATTGGGTTCCTTTGAGTCTTTTTGAATAATTGCATCACTGTTCTTCTCTTTACTCAGTTCACAACCATTTCGCGTTCTGGTATCTTTTATCACAAATTCAGGTTAATAAAGAATCTTGTTACGCGTGGAAAATTTTCCCCATTACTTATCATAACTAGTACTTGATATCATTGCAACAGGACCAAAATGAGTTGGTACAAGAAGGAGAACCCCCAGATCCTGGTGGAACAAACTCCTAAAAAGGAAACGTATGTGCAAGTGCCGTCATCTTCTCCCATTCATGTGAAATCATCGCCTCCACCGGAATCACCATCGCAAATTGCACCAAAAGTGATAGATGAGGCAAAACAGAAGGCACTTGAAGCCAAGAGACAAGCGATTAGACAACACAAGGATTTCGGCATGGTCCGTCGTCGCTTCTATTACCTTGAAGAAAGCGATGTTCTCAAAGGCTTTGTCAAGGGAAAAGGTAATTTAAGAGATATCACCCAATGGTTAACTGATAACTATGATAAAACCTCGATCTTGGCAGTTGTTGAAGCCAAACAAAAAGAAACAAGAGAAAAGGAAGCCATAGCAAGACAGAAGTTGGTAGAAGAGAAAATGAGGATAAGGTTAGAGAATTCTGAAAAGCAAAGAATTGAAATGGAAGAAAGAGAACGCATGGAGAAAGAAACTAAATTGAAGCAAGAAGCAGAAAATCCATCGTTGGCTCCAGCAAATAACATGGATCATGAAGAAGGTAGCTCTCCTATCAAAGCCAGAGGTAGAGCCAGAGCCAAGACCATATCTTCTCCAACAAAAGAAAATGAACCACCACTTCTTTCTACCAAGGTTGAGATCAAAAAGCCAAAGGTTTCTATTTTGGATAAATATAAAGTCAAACAAAAGAGTCAGCTCAGTTTGGATCATTTCAGATTCACTCAACAAGAAGAACAAACCGCTCCCAAAAGAAGAAAGCTTGTTAGAGGAACCGTCACCACAAGTGAAGAATCTACCCCAGTTGCTCCATCTCCTACTATTGAACCAGCAGGTAATATTCCATTTAATAAACCAAGAAATATAGACAAGGTCATTGAAGACGATTTGGATGCTCTTGAAGAGAAAATTAAGCAAAATAAAAGAAACAAAAGAAAGAATAAGATGGACAATGATGATATCGATCTTGAAGATGATGATATGAGTGATGACATGTCACAAGAAGAAGATGAAGCCACTTTCACTACTGGATTCACTTCCATTGATTCTCAAATTCTTGAGTTTATTAATAACGCTTCCATGCAAGATATGATTGAAATCTGTACTCTTGAGCCAGCCATCGCTGAGATTGTTATTTCTCAAAGACCATTCACAACTATTTACGATATAGCAGAAAATGATTTTGCCCTTCCTGACCAAAACCCTAATCCAAGAAAGAAAAAGACTTTAGGTTTAAGAATTATAGAAAATACCGAGTTTAGTTTGAAGGGTTACAAGGCCGTTGATTCATTGATTAAGACCTGTTCTCAATATGGTGATACTATTGCCAATCAAATGAAGCAATGGGGTGTTAAAGTTACTGGGGAAGGTGAATTGGATGTGGTTGAAATTGACCCAATGGATGATGGAATTGTTGAAGTCAATGATGTAAGTGATGATGAAGATGAAGATGTCGTTATTACTCGTCATAAGAAGAAGGGATTAAGATACATTAAACACAAGCCAACTCTATTGGCCGATGAAATCACTTTAAACAACTACCAACAGGTGGGTATTAATTGGTTGAATTTGCTTTATACCAACAACTTATCATGTATTTTAGCAGATGAGATGGGTTTAGGTAAGACTTGTCAAGTTATTTCATTCATGGCTCATTTGAAACAAAATTCTGAAAAGAAAGGTCCTCATTTAGTCATTGTCCCTGCTTCAACCATTGAAAATTGGTTAAGAGAATTCCAAAAGTTCTGTCCGGATATTTCTGTTCAAGCATACTATGGTTCTGTAAGAGATAGAGAAGAACTTAGATATGAATTAAGAGAATTGGAGTACGATGTTTTGGTTACCACTTATACGTTGGCTTCAGGTTCTCTGAATGATTTTAAATTCTTGAAGAACCAAAACTTTGATATCATTGTTTATGATGAAGGTCATTTCCTCAAAAATTCTGGCACTGATAGATATGCCAAGTTGATGAGACTTCAAGCCAAATTCAGGTTGCTTTTAACTGGTACTCCTCTACAAAATAACCTTAAGGAATTAGTTTCCTTACTATCATTCATGTTACCAAAGTTGTTCAATGAAAAGAAGGAAGATTTACAAGGACTTTTCAATCAAAAGGTTGGTAAAATCACCTCTTCTTCATCAAACACACCATCCAATTCCACCCCTGGTCCAGAATATAATCCATTATTATCCATTCAAGCCATTAGTAAGGCTAAGACTATGATGACACCATTTGTTTTGAGACGTAAAAAGGAGCAAGTGTTACAACATTTGCCAGCCAAGAGTCATGAGATCGTTCGCTGTGAGCTTACGAAATCTCAAAGAAAGATCTATGATAATAAATTGGAAGAAGCCAGATCTACTAGACCAGATAGAGAAAGAAGAAAGCTTCTCACTAAGAAGGAAGATCTTGAATATGCGAAAAATCATCCTATTGCATCATCATCTAATGTGTTAATGGCATTGAGAAAAGCATCATTACATCCATTGTTATTCAGAAGCTTATACACTGATGATAAATTGAAGGTAATGGCAAAAAAGATCATGAACGAACCGGAATATGTTGAAGCCAACCAAAACTATATTTATGAAGACATGCAAGTATTATCTGATTTTGAACTTAATAATTTATGTTTGAAATTCCCAAAGACCTTGTCATCTTTCAGTTTACCAGATGAATCTTACTTAGACAGTGGAAAGATCACTGAATTAAACAAATTGTTAGATACCATTGTTAATAAGAGAAAAGAAAAGGTACTTGTATTCTCATTATTTACTCAAGTCCTTGATATTTTGGAAAAGAATCTTACTTTGATGAACTATAAATTCGTCAGATTGGATGGTGCTACCTCTGTTGAAACCAGACAAGATATTATTGATCAGTTTTATGAAGATGATACAATTCCTGTATTCTTATTATCTACTAAAGCTGGTGGTTTTGGTATTAATTTAGTAGCTGCGAATAATGTGGTTATTTTCGATCAATCTTTCAACCCCCATGATGATAAACAAGCTGAAGATAGAGCTCATAGAGTTGGTCAAAAGAAAGAAGTGACTATTTATAAATTAATTGTGAACAATACTATCGAAGAAAATATTTTACAATTGGCCGAAAATAAACTTCAATTGGATCAAAGTATTAGTGCAGATGGTGCTGATTCCAAATTCGAAGAAAAAACAGCCGGTTTGTTCGAAAGATTACTCTTCGAATAAACTCATAAGTGCTTACCAAATGGTACTGAAAAAATCACGTAAATGTACATTAGCTTAATAATTATAATAATAATATTAACTACAACAATAGACGTAATACTAATACAAGGAACAGTATTAATAATCAATATTAACACTAGTACTTGTGTTTTGCTTCAGGTGCAAATTTGCATGGTTGGCTTAGATGGCCTAAAAGACCGGTTATGATCCAAGTGCTCCACCTATTGGCTTTCTTCATGGATGACTACATGTACATAGTAGATCTCACCAACCTACTCCGAGTCATCTTGTCCGGAAAAACCCGCAATGAATCCAACCTGTAGCAATTCTCGATTATCACGTGACCTCGGATCGCAAGTGCATCACCGATACATAAGGTTAGTAATCACTACATTTGCAAGGAAAAGGTCCCAACGATGTTTATGATCAGAAGAACACTCCAAAGAACTGTCTTATCGAGACCGGTGGCGACCCCATTTGCTTGCCGCTCTGCCTTCAGAAACTTGTTCATTCAAACAGCCGAAACTCCAAACGAACAGGCCCTTAAGTTTTTACCATCTATGAAAATCTTGGGTGAGAATGAAACAAGAGAGTTTTTAAGTGGTAGAGAAGCTGCTTGCTCTCCTTTAGCACTTAAGCTTTTCAGTATTGACGGAATCAAGTCCATAATGTTTGGATCCAACTTTATTACTATTGAGAAAGCTGATTCGTCTATTCATTGGTCATTACTCAAACCAGAAGTGTTTTCCATTTTAACTGAATATTTAACTAATGGTACTCCAGTGATAGTAAACGATACATCTATTTCATCAGATATGGAAATTAGTGAAGAAGACGATGAAGTTGTTGCCATGATTAAAGAATTAATTTTCACCAGAATTAGACCTGCCATCCAGGATGATGGTGGTGATATTGAGTTTGTCAATTTCAAGCAAGAAAACGGTACTGTCTACTTGAGATTGAAGGGTGCATGTAGATCGTGTGATTCCTCATCTGTCACTTTGAAGAATGGGATTGAAAGTATGTTGAAGTATTATATTGAAGAAGTCCAAGCCGTGGAACCTGTTGATGAAGCTGTTGAAGAAGTCAATGTGGAGAAAAAAGACGATGAAGTTGTTTTTGAAGCAGCTGCTCATTTAACCCCAAGATTAAGATCCGAACCACCTAATTTGTAAACGGAAATGGTGAACTTGGAAATTATCCAAGTATGATGTAATGACATTCAAATCAGATTAAACCACATATATTCAAAGAGTGGGTATCATAACCAAGCTCCCAATATTCATTCCTGGCTTTGCAATTTTGGCTACTAATATTGCTTGTAAATAGTCCTATTATTGTAAGGCAGAACAGTAAGTTTTGGAGCTAAAGAGATCATAATGTATATATCCATATCAAAATAAAACAAGATAATAGAGAAGAGGAGCAACTGTATGAACAATTTACAAAACAGTGGAACTCTCCAAATAGTAGCATTACTACCATATTTTTAGGACCATCTCGTCATCTATTTGTTCTATTTTTCAGTAGCCACTCTTGAAGCTGGACCAGTCGCTTGACAGGTAGACCATTTCGCTTTAACCTCATCATCTCTACGCATTATGGATTTACATGTGTCGCTTAACGTTCCCTTTGAGAACTGTCACAAGAAGCAATTAATCCCAATACACATTTGCGATCCATATTGTTTTCAATACGATCTACGGAATTTATCAGCAATAGTAGCTGTCATGAGTAGGATCAGAACTATTGTACTCAGATCCTATTGTAGCACTACCAATCATGTGAAATATTGTGAGCCTATAGGGTATACCATCGATTCAATCCCAGCTAAGCATAGCACATGGGCCAACGAAGCCCTGCCACCTTCAATATAACACCTGGTACATAACAATTGATTCTCCGCTTTGGTAACTCTTCAACTATCTACCCCATTCTTTCGTAAGGCACGATGTTTCTTCTCCAAGAAAAATTACCTTTTGTAGCGACAGTGAATGTCTCGAGTACTCCCAATGAAAATTTATTCTTTAAAATGTACAAATAAAATGGCTTGTGTGTATTTTGAAAGAAATGGTTATAGTTGTTAAATTACTGGTTATATTTTGCTTATGATTGGAACTTCAACCATTGCATCAATTCAAGCACCGCTACTTACACAATTTTTCGCTGTAACTCTCGGAGTCAGATCGATCAGGAGTCTAAGTCACAGTCACAGTCAAAATTTCGGCTGTTTATTCCTCCACTCCAGTTCCAATACCATCATCTCCGCATTAGCAACGGATCACAGTGTGTTTGAAGTGGAACCTCTATGCGGCGCACAGAAGCCTGTGAATTTTTTTGCAACTAGTGCGAAAATGCCTGTGAAATTTGTGTAGCCAGAATTATTCTCAAGAAAGGTTGCGAAATTGATTGATCAAGACTATATACATGTAGAACCACCAAGCGATAGAGCCGGGTAGTCCACCAGAAAGGAAGAGTGGGATGTCTACTTGAAGAAGCAGAGAAATCCCTTGTCAAATCAGTTTGTTATGATCTGATTCAGCAATTTGGTGGTTTCAGAATGCTTTTGGATACTTCAATGGCTGTATCCATTAAACTTTATCTACTGACTTCATTGGTAGGTTCGTCATCGTATTCGTAGTAATATCCAGGATAGTAAGGAATCACGCCATTAAAGTACTCGTATTCTTCTTCCAGATTCCTCCTATATGGAGTATAAACAGGGAATGCTGCCACCGGTTGTTGTCCTGAGAAGTAAGCAGGACCTGGTGGTGAGAACCGATAGAAGTATGGGCTGAAATACTGACCATTTGGTGCTGGTGCTGGTGCTGGAATTGGAGGTATTGGTACCGGATAATGCACCACCGATCTATTCTTTGACTTCGTTCTTTGAGCAGAATAATTTTGGTTTGTTTTTTGAAGGGCAAATGAAGATTGAATTAAAACACTATTACCATTTATATTAATTAACCGATTATTAGTTAATAAAATGGCTTTAACCGCCATTTTAAAATCAGTATAGAATACAAATCCAATTTTTCCAAATCCTTTCTTTTGATCCTCATTATAATACTGAGGATTGATGATTTTAGCTGATTTAATATGACCAAATTGTTTCCAGAATGATTCCCAAAGCTCATCATTATTGCCAAAAACAACCGGAAGGTTATTGACATAAATGTTGGTTTCTTGATAATTAACTTGTTTGGAAGTTAATCCACTAATTATGGATGGATTAGGTGGGCTGATAGTATTCGACAGATTTAAGTAAAAGTTATTAGCGTCTCTAAAAACATTTTGATTGTGTTTGCATTGGGCAATTGTCACCTTGAGACCATTCTTTGGCTTCACTGTATCTGCTGGACAGTCGGTGAACAAAGGTTCAACCGAATTTAAGTTGAACTTGATGAGTTGATCCCATGCTAAACCATTTAAATAATAGAGAATTTTAAGGGTATTTTCCGTTAGCCGAGGACCAGTCTTAAACTTAATGAAACCATAATCAAGTAATTCAATTTCTTCTGGTGGTGCATCGGTATTGAGTGGAAAATAAATCAAGTCAATTTCATTGCCAAACGACTTTATAACGTCTAATAATTTAGATACATCGGCAATAGAGATGTTTTCGACTAATTTGGTGAGGTTTTCCACCACTATCATATCAAAGTTAGAACTTGAAGCAGTGGATACTGTATGATTTGGTTGATTCGATACTGGCGAATGAACTCTATCCTTCTTGTTCAAGTATTTGTTTAAATATAATGGGATATTTTTATTTTGGTTAAATGGGTTTGGTGTCAATTTATTCAATTTCGAAATAATTATATCCACATCAAGGTATACTTTAAATTTGACAATTGCAAATGATGACAGAGAATTTGAATCAGTGAAGATCTTTATTTCTTGAAGACTTTTAAAATGACTGGTATCTTGAAGCAATTTAAAAAGATCATTTGTAGTGGCATCAGGATCATCTCTGGTTAATATGTAACTTGATTGGTCGGCAGAATTAACCAAGTTTGTAGACAATTTTTTAATGAATAATATACCTGGGTGACTAATGAAATTAGAATAATCCAAATTATATGAAAGATTCAAATCATGCAATTTATATATTAAAGACTCAAGAGAATCACGATTAGTATCTGTACAAGGTATATCAATTTGCAGTTCCTCGGATGCGGAATTTGGAAAGTTTGGATCAATTATCAGTAATCTTTTCAAATCCACACCTAAAACTGGGTCTATTTCCGAAATTACTTGTATAATTTGATTTTCATGTTGTTTATCTTTATAAGGAATTGATAATGCTAAAGGAAATGAAGTTATGGTTGAAGCTGAATCGGTTGAATAATTATGAAATAAAGCATCATTGATCTCTTCTACCAACCCTTCAGGTTCAGAACATATACTTGAATCTGGTGAAGTCATAGGTATTGGAAACTCTCCAGAAAATAATTAAACTAAATTATAATGGTAAATTATTCTGGATTATAAATCAATATATAATGTGACTGTGATTTTTGAAACAAAAAAAAGCGATACTACTTTAGTATACACTTCCGGTCTTGTCCCGTATTTATACATCACAAGCGATCCCCACCTTTAGTCTGGAAAAATTTTGGCCCCGAGTTGACCCCCATAAATGGACAGGTTAGAAGTCCAACAAGGCTGACTCAGAATGACCTAGAAACTTGTGCATTCTCTACACAAAAGAAAGAAAGCTCAAAGTCTGGTACGTTTACGAATTAGGGGTCAGGGTCTGATTTAGCAATTGAGTTACAGGTTTGGGTTCTAATTCGCGTAGTGCACTTTTTGATTAAATTCCGTTTTTGACCATATCAAAAATATCTGACTCATTATATTATTATTCAATCATCATCATCATCATCACCATCACCATGCCAATGATTCATAGAACTGAAGTAACCGAACTTAATTCGATAGAGTATACCGTAGTGGTGTCATATGATGATACTTCATCCAAAGCTCCGTTGACGGTGTATATTAACGAGACCAATAATGCTAATGTGGGTGACTACGTTTATACTATTAAAGGAACCAGT
Source organism: Suhomyces maxii (assembly GCA_030574995.1). Lineage (NCBI taxonomy): Eukaryota > Fungi > Ascomycota > Pichiomycetes > Serinales > Debaryomycetaceae > Suhomyces > Suhomyces maxii. The sequence continues at coordinate 665,313 of JAJMGC010000003.1, forward strand.
GCATCATTGATTGGAGATGCAAATGTCACATTAAGCCGGCTACTTGAATCCAAATACGGAAGGCCGGTATATGTGAATGTGAATGGCCAGTTTGATGACGTGGTTGGGATTTTTAAAGTTATACAGGATATGATCGGAACCAGTTAGTAATCACCATTATGGATTCTTTTTTTTTCAACACATCACATTTACTTTGTTCCAAGACATTTTCCTGATTAAAATATTGGGGTTTGCGTTTACTACAGTCAGCCATACGATACCCGAACCAATCGATGATTACAAATATCGATTGGAAGCAAGGAATCGATGCCATTGAATTGTGGAAGTCTCGGGTTCATTAGGGTGAATTTTGTTTTCGGTTTGAGTATTGGCCTGTGAAATTAAACGTGGAGACCATCTGCATTGAGGGGGGTAAAAAAAACCGGTACGCTTACATAAGCGGTATCAAGACTTGGTACAGGGTAGGCCAAGTGCTTCTAATAGTCAGTTATAGATTAGGTTGGGTATTGTGTGGCACTATTAACATGATTGGGTATTTTTGGCAATTGGCCCTGTAATGTAATGTATGCACATTATCAGCCGTTAATCAGTCATCTACTTTGATTGTTGAGGCATATGCATAGAATTCTCGTAACTATTATTTATTAATAGGACAACGCGTCTAAGCGGGTTTACTCGGTAATTAACCATTATGTAAAGAACATGCTTCATAAATTGCTAACCTGCTTTTCAACAACCATGTACTCCATAGTGCAATTGACTTCTCAATGTCTTGTAAAGTATATTGTATACTAGCTTATTTTGCATCTGATCAAAGGGGCTGGTTACATCTACAGAATTACCGTGGCTATTTTTGTATACCGTCAAGACCCCTAAATAAAATTATCAAATGAGTGAAAACAACCGTACTATTATTATCTTGTATTTTTTTTTTTTTTAATAAGCTTTAGTTGAGGCTTTGAATTGTTTGTCGCTGTTTGCCACTGGTCTCAGGTCGAGTTCCGAGGATGTACAATAGTGTGGGATCTAAACAGGAATTATACCGAAGATGACATGCCCAAATAGTGAAAAATATTGACTGATATTATTGTTCTATTGTCAGAAAGGGTTTGCCACCAAAGCATGGCAAAGCTTGGATCAATGCAATTTATTAATTTATTTTTTGATTGACAACTTAACTTATAGTCTATCAATCCATCACTGAGTTCTAGAAACCGGCAGGGGTAACGATTTAATTGGCTCTTCGTCGTATGTAAGCTCTAGATTGTACATCTGCGAAATAAGATCATATTTTTCACCCAGCCTTGTTGTGGGGGAGGGGGGGGACAATCGAACGATTAAACCATGACCGCCACATATCTAAAGTGCAACCGAGATTAGTGGGAGCACTCGGCTGTCGCAGACAGTCCTGTAGACCAGTTTTGATCATCCATGCGAGAAGTCTCGGAACCTATAGGGTGTAAAACTGGGTGGTCTTAGTAATGATCGTACTGGGCGAGATTCTTGTTGCTGAACATCGGGGCTCCATATCCGGACAACACAGGGCTCTTGGCACCGCTATCGGTCCAACTAGTACCGCATCCAGTGTTTGGGAACATTCGGATCCCTGTGCCAGCTTGTTGGGCATACACTAGGCTGATGGAGAATTGGTAGCGCCGCGCCATTTCGCCTGGTAGCGCTGTACGAATATCTTCAAGTACATCCAATATTCCTGCCAAAACATTTTTTGGCCCATATGAAAAGTCATATCAGAAGGCATGGCTAATGCTTGAAAATTATTGTAGCTGCTGATTGCGCATACTTTTCAAAAAATGGTGCCGACTTATAATTATGGAATTACAATTGAGCACTATCTATTGGAATTGATAGTCGAAGGGCATAGCCATGTAAGCCCATTTCTGATATCAGTGGCCCTATGTCCAGGTATACAAGTCTTTTTGACTTTTATAGCTACGGGGGATCATATGGTTTTGGTATAAGATCAGCAAGGAAGCTGGTTTGGTGACCTTCAAAGGCCTATTGTGGGGCTATAGATAAGTGAAATATCATAAGACTCGATTTTTTATCAGCTAAAATACTTTACAATTCCTGACTACTTATTTGGCTAAGATTGATAAAACTGCCTTTGTTAGAGAAGCACGGAAAGTGAAAATCTTGAAAAAATGTAAGGGCTCTTTTTGGGCTACTTCTTGAAATATTTATTCTGAGAACACCGCAACTTCGTGGTGCTAATTAAGGTCCATAAGCTCAAGTTAGATCAAGACAGATTCTGGGGAAAAAAAAAATTAGCTGACAATATTACTATTCACGGGTGTTTCATCATGATTTTAATATTATGTCTTGTAGTTTCAGTACTAAATATATGAAACTTATGTCAAAACTAGATCTATTTATACTTAAATATTATTGAAGCCTAAGCCATTTATTTTACGCTTTTGATTGATTTTCCACATTTTTCAGCCGTTGAAACTCAATACCAGTATGTATGAAATCAAACAAACTAAATATTCATTTACACTACAAGTTAAATCAAATACAATTATAGTATAAATTTATTGTTCTAACGCGTAATCATGAATCATATATACACCAATTCGAATGGTTTTATTTTCTATTAATAACTATGTTGATCAAAGTAGTTAAATCAACATCTCAGTGATTTTTCTTTTTTTTTTTTCTTTTTTGTCTAAACTTCCATTGGACCAAAGTATTCCAACTTGACGTCTTGAATACCCTTATTATCTAAAGCTTCCTTGACGAATCTCATGTAGCCTCTTGGACCAAGGAGGTAAACATCGTGGTCGTTGGTGATGAAGTCTAAATCTTGAGCCTTCAACAATTCACCGTTGTCGGAGAAGAATTCCTTTAATTCTAAACCTTGAGACTTCAAGCTTTCTAAGTATTCACCGAAAGCACGGGACTTTTCGTTTCTGTTGGAGTACAACATCTTGACCTTTCTACCATCGGCTAAGGCTTGTTCCAAGATACTGATCATTGGGGTAATACCAATACCACCAACGAGGAGAACGACTTCCTTGTCACTCTTGACGTAGTTGAAGTTACCACATGGAGGAGCAACTTTAAGGGTGTCACCCACCTTCAAGATGTTGTGGATGAAGCCAGAGACAGCACCATTTGGAAGGTGTCTAACACTAATTCTGTATTCACCATTCTTAGGGAATTCAGAAAGAGAGTATTCACGACTGGTTTCGTTATCGATACCTGGAACATTCCATCTTAAGCAGACATACTGTCCTCTCAATGGAAGGGCAATCTTGTGTTCTGGGTTTTGAGGCTTGAAGTAGACAGACTTGACTTCTTCACCTTCTGGAACAATCTTGGTCACCTCGAAATGACGGAATCCATCCCATGGAGTCTTTTCATATTCGGAAGCTTCAGCATCGATCAAGATCTTAGCTAAGTTACCATAAGCAGCAGCCCAAGCACCAACGAATTCTGGAGTAGCGACATCTGGACCTAAAAGTTCACCCATGGTACCAATTAAAGTGTTACCAACAATTGGGTAATGTTCAGCCTTAACTTGTAAACCAACGTGCTTGGAAACAATTTGGTTAACAAAGGAAGAAAGAACACCCAAGTTTTCAATGTTTTTGGCATATTGTAATAAGGCGAAAGCAAGGATCTTTGGTTGTCTGAGAGTCTTTTGATCAGAAGGGTTGAAGAAAGGACGAACAGATGGATTATTTTGCAACATGTTGCTGTAGAATTTTGCAGTCAAAGCTTCACCGCTCAGTTCCAAAATAGGAATGGTGTCGCGGATAATTTTCAATTGAGCTGGGTTAAGCTTAGTAATAGTATAAGACATTGTAGTAGGAGGTAATTGTTGTTGTTGATTGGTGATGACAATTATAATAATAATAAAAGGGTCAAGACAAGAGAGGATTTGCTACGACTTAAATACCCATTGCTGGACCTATTAATGGTCTTGTGGTTGTGAAGATAGAGGTGCATATACTGAATGTGGAGGTGGTGGGCCCATCAGGTGATAAAGGTAAAAACAGACAAAACGAAGTCATGGGGGGGTGGTCAAATACAGACAAAAAAAAATAATAAGTCATCGCAGATCGAGCGTGCCCTGTGTGTACTGCTTATGTGGGAATGCAAAAGATCTAAATGGGGTTTAAACATACAATAGAGAGGGGATTCAAGGAGGCAGGAGAAAAGTTGGGGAGGCCTTTTAGGAGGTATCGGATATTATTCCCTAAACATCGTAGTAAATCCTAATAAACCCCCCTCTTCGCCCCCTACTTCGAAGTCGATATCTTTCATTAAATTGTTCTGAGAATTCTAGAGTGAATTGTTTGAACCTCAAAAACTCGAGTCTGTTTGACTATTTTTGTCTGATTCATTCGTATTTCGGTAATGCCTGATTTTTAGGTACCCTTGCATTTACATCACCTTGGCGCATGGATACCACCTGACATGTGCAGGCACAGCACCCTTAACTATGTGGTAAGCATTTTTTAGGTGCATTTTATTGGTCAAGGAAGATTCCGGAGAACTTTTGTGTCATTGAGGATTCGGAAAGTTGCAAAAGGCACAGTCACCACCAAACGGGAAAATCTAACCTTATTCTTCGTTAGTTGAGCCTTATGTTTGTTTGGAATTCTGGTTTTGACAATTACAGGTTTCTCCGGCTTCTCCCTTGAACTATCATACCACTACTAAGAAGTTCCATTGCACTCAATACTTCAAGTTTTGATGGAACCTAAACTGAGGCTCTGAAACTCCGTAAATCTACTGCAACCTTTAAGAGCCATTTTACATTGTGCAGACATCCCTTTTGTACACTGGACACTTTTCGCCTCGGAGATTTCCTTGACCTATACTTTCGATATGGTTGTACCTGGCATGGGTGAAAACCTGCTCAACTACATTCCAGCTAGTCCATGTAGTCTACGTAGTCTACGTAGTCTATGCAATGTGATGTAACATCGTTCGTGTCTCGTTTCTATGGTTTGTTGGATCCCTGGGGTCTCAGGTGGCTACCCATTTGTCGGTGGAGACTCAAGGACCTTCCTCATTTCGCAGCAATTTCCACACATAAACCTACAAATACAAGCCTCGGGGTTTACTTAACACACGGGGGTTCTTGGGAGTTGAGAGCATTCGTTTTAAGTGGTAAGTGGCACGGGTAGTGTGGAAGAACCCAAATTGGAAATGAACTGGGGAATACAACAGAAAAACGGTTGGGTGTTTGGTCGACGCCGTGGGTACCATCACCACTTCTAAACTCCACACCGCTGGAATCCCCCCACCCCTCCCGGCGATACAGTCTTTTTTATTATACTTCATACCTCGAGTCGGATATATTCGTACCCTCGGAAATAAATGATTCATACCAGTGACCGAATATATTCATAATACCACTTCTATCATTCAAACTATCAACTAGAAAAATTCATACCCCTATACCCTACCCCAGCTGACTGATTAATTGGACCAGTCTTGATTTCGACAAATTAGTCTAATTTGTCAAAGTAATCATTTCACTTTTATTTTGGGGTTTGGTAGCATTTAATAGTAAACCTTGTCCCTGATCTACAAATAGTTCTGTAGCCTATACTATACCCGATTTCCACCATTAATTCACGACCCTAGAATAATACCATTTCCATACACAAGTTGAAATATTCACTAGCATGTCTACAGAACCCCTCGTAACTCTCGGTTGAGATGTTATTGGTAGCTTCTCTCACTCTAGGTGTTAATTGTTCCTTCCTACTTAAGTTTGACCTTTTAACTTTAGATTTACAAACTGACCAAAATTCCTCAATTGCATTCAAGGCGGGGGAATATGGAGGTAAAAACACAAGTTCCAATCCTCTCAGGGCGACCAACAATTGTAGGTCACGCCTTTTGTGAATTGAAGCATTATC